>CM038679.1:143826939-144481655 GCA_021605205.1 Aegilops longissima
CCCCCTCACACACAGCCCAGCCCCTCGAACCCTCGGCCAGACCATTCTCCACGGCCCGGCCAACAGCGCCCACCCATAACCCTCGCGAAACCCTAGCCGCCCACTCTCTCGCCCCTCGCTCCCAGCCCACTTTCCCTTGCCTTGATCCGGATCGTGAGACCCTTTGCTCGTCAGTGGCCCCCGCTTAGCCTTGGGACCCCTCCTCCTCCTCTACACCACCATGAGCAGGCCCTCCTCCTCCGCCGCCCCACCACGCGGGCGCCTCGCCAGATCCACCCCTCCTCCTCTCCGCCTCACTGGGACACCTCCCGGCGCGTGACGCTCCCCGCCCGCCTCCTCGGCAATTGACAATCCGCTCCCATGAGCCCGCTCCCCTAGACCCCCACGCCGCCCATTGTGCCCCAGCTTCGTCTCCTCCCCCGTCGTTCCCCTCTCCTCCCGAGCCATGTAAAAATCACGGAGCCCATCATGCGGCTCGGCGTCCATGACCTGCCCGAACCCTCCCTTTCCTCTCCTCCCCCTACGCTGGCAGCTCTCCCCGACGCCTTGGCCTCCTTCACCTCTCTTTCCCGTCGGCAGCGTCTTGGCTGACAGACCGCTCTCGTTCCCCCGGTCACCGGACCGCTCGGCCCCTCCGTCTTGGGTTGCCGCTAGCCGTGCTGCGGCCCGTTCCGTGGCGTGCCTGCCTCGCCCGTCTTGCCCGGCGACCATGGCGGCGCCCTTGTGCCCGTTAGCTCGCGCGCCATCGCCGAAGATAGCGCGCTTGCGTCTGGCATTGCACCAGCTGCTGCTCGCACTCGCGGGCCCGCCTCCCGATGCCCAGTGCCCTTATGCAACATGCCATAATACGCAGCCACGCCCGCCAGGCAGGCTCGGCGCCCGTCGCCGCTGCCAGTTAGACACTTTCCCGCTATGGCCTTAGGCGAAATGACATGGGGCCCCCACCAGGCGGTTTATTAATAAAGCGAAATAAAAATTAAATGAAACTAATTAAGTAATTAATTAATTAATTAATTAATTAAGTAATTAATTAATCCTAATTAATCTGATTAATTAACCTAATCACTAATTAACCTAATTAACTAATGTTAATTAACTTTGATTAAGTTAATTAGATAACGAAGAATGACATGCGAGGACCCACATCGGGGGTTGACTCAGATCAACCTTGTTGACTTTTCTGTGTCGGCCTGACATCATCTTGACGTCATAAATGCATTTTCGAATTAATTAAATAATTAATTAAATTCACGAAATTATTAAAATCTTTTAAAAATCATATCTTTTAATCAAGTAACTTTCGGTTAAATATTTTCAACATGATTGCTCGGAAGCGAAGCAGAGGCCGAATCCGGATCGCGATCCGTTAGTCTACCACACACCTAACCTATCGACCCTGCAACTTTTCACCCTCACGGCTCTTGTAAACCCAAAACAGGATTACTTCCGGATGTTTTCCCCCTAACGATACCCCCTCATACCACGTTAGAGCACGCCTAGCATCGCTTCTTGACATGTCATGCATCGATATGCATCTGTTTACTTTGTATTCATTGTTTCTTCCCCTCTTCTCTCACGTTAGACTCACGAGACCCGCGCTGCCCGGTGGCGATTCGACCTACTGGTGTTGGCGACCTCTCTCTTGCGAGCAGACCCGAGCAGACGATATCGCCTACTCTTATCTACCTTGCTTGCATTAGAGTAGTGTATCATATTCTTGCCTTTCATATACTCCTATGTTGCTTTGCTCCTTGTCCTCTGTTACTCTTGTTGTTACCTTACCGCAATCCTATGCTTAGTATAGGATGCTAGTACTCATCTGTGGCCCTATTTTGTTCTTGTTAAAATGCTGTGAGTCTTTGTACTATCAGACAGTGATCACTCGGAGTTGATGGCGGGTATATACTATATCTTATACATGATACATGTGGAGACTAAAGTCAGATTGGTGATGGAGCACCAGAAGTGGATCTTGAGGCGGAGGCAGCAGGCGGAATTGAGACCGCCTAGGAGAGGTGGGCCTGGCCGTTCAGTGCGTTCCTTGATTATTGCAGCAACGAGGTCTTGGTATTTGATCTGAGTTAGCTCTCTGAGCTTACTCTTACCTAACCATCTCTGTGGCAGGGTAGTTATGGGTATCCAGTGCGTGGTATTATCCTAAGTGCCCAGACGTCGTGACGGGCGGCCTTGGTTGGGCTAGCGCAGCGATGGGCTGGAATGCGCTTCGGTAGCGTGCATAACGTCTTGAGTGTGCTTTCGAGCGATAGGCTGAACCTAGCAGCTTAAGTTTTAAACCGTCTTTGGCTTCTCTGTTGTGCCTAGGTGGGGCTGCTGCGTGTTGATCTTCAGCGGCGGGCATGACCGGAAAGTGTGTCCGGCCAAATGGGATCAAAGCGTCTTTGGATAAGATGGTGCACCTAGCAGTAAGTTAATCTATTCGGATAGCCGTGATCTTGATAACAGGGCGACTTAGAGTTGTACCTTGAGCTTATGACAACTGAAGGCCGAGATACTTGATAAAACACACCCTTCCAAGTGCGGATACAACCGTGGTCGCTCTGCGCTCGGGGTTATGGCAGCGGATTGCCGGGTGTAGGATTATTCTATATGATGTTACTTGGGACTTCTTTGTCCCCTCCTACCTGTTGCAAAGGCGAAGTCGAGCGTAGTCTTCGTTAAGACTAACTATCCCCCTCTTATTACGGCATTAGCAGTTCGATTGCGTGATATGGCCTTTACACATATATCCATGCATATGTAGTGTAGCTCCTTGCTTTACTGAGTACTTTGGATGAGTACTCACGGTTTGCCTTGTTCCCTTTTCCCCTATCTCTACTCGATTGCTGCAATCGACGATGGAGCCGAGGCGACGCAGCGCCTATGGCGACTACTACTGCAGGGCGCCTACTACTCGTGCAGTGCCAGCAGCGACGGGAAGTGACCTAGGAGGATCCGGCGGAGAGCTGCTCCTCTTCGATATATCCCCAGTTTGTGCTAGCCATCTGTAGCCTTGTTTTAACTTATGCATACGTACTCAGATATTGTAGCTTCCGGTGACTTCGTCTATGATCGAGCACTTGTATTCGAGCCCTCAGGGCCCAGGCTTGTATTATATGATGCTTGTATGACTTATTTTATTTGTAAGAGTTGTGTTGTGATATCTTCCGTGAGTCCACAGTCTTGATCGTTTACATTTGCATGCATGATTGGTTATGCTGATTGAATCGAGGCGTCACAAACTTTAATCCTTGGAAGCACTTGGGGGCGTCATGATGATCTAGATCTGTATCGGAAAAACAGCTCGAAACAAGGACATGAGAGATTTGCGTGATATGAGGTCAAAACCGGGAGAATATATAATGAATTTTACCAGCAAAATGCGTAGTCGTGCAAGAAAGCGGAGTCAGGGAGGGCACACGAGGTGGTCACGAGTGAGTAGCGCCCTCCACCCTCGTGAAGGCCTCGTGTCCTTCCGGACTATACTTATTTTCTATTTTCTAAAAATTCAAAGCAGAGAAATATTGCCTTAAAATTGTTTTGGAATCGGTTTACTTACCGTACCACATACCTATTACTTTTAGTCTAAAAGCAGTGCAGGAAGAGTTTCCTTATGTATTCCTCAGGGTTACGGTTTCAATAATATTGGTTTAAATTTAATGGGATTACACGAGATATAATGTTTGATTCTTTGACCGTTTACCACCTTGGTTTGTGCCTTGAAGTTGTTGATTTTTTATAGCACGGAACGATAGACCTCCTCGATAACGTAGGGACCTTCCCATTTAGAGAGAGTTTTCCTGCGAAAAATCTTAAGCGAGAGTTGTATAGCAATACATAATCACCTACATTAAACTCACGCTTTTGTATCCTTTTGTCATGCCATCTTTTAACTTTTCTTTAAACAACTTAGCATTTTCATAAGCTTGGGTCTCCATTCATCAAGTGAGCTAATATCAAATAGCCTCTTCTCACAAAGCAAGTTTGAAATCATAGTTGAGCTCTTTAATATTAATATGCCTTATTTCTAGTTGAGGTAAGTGACATGATTTTCATAAACCATTTTATCTGGAGACATACCATAGGATTATTATATGCGAGTTCTATAGGCCCATAATGCATCATCAAGTTTCTTGGACCAATTCTTTCTAGATCTATTAACGGTCTTTTGCAAAATTAATTTGAGCTCTCTATTACTCAATTCTACTTGACCACTAGACTCTTTGGTGATATGGAGATGCAATTCTATGATTAACGTCATATTTAGCAAGCATTTTGCGGAAAGCACCATGAATAAAGTGTGAACCACCATCGGTCATTAAATATCTAGGGGACTCCAAACCTCGGAAAAATAACTTCCTTAAGCATTTTAATAGAGGTGTTAAGATCAACACTACTAGTTGGAATAGCTTCAACTCACTTAGTAACGTAATCATGACAACTAAAATATGTGTATATCCATTAGAAGCGAGAAAAGGTCCCATATAATCAAAGCCCCAAACATCACATGGTTCAATAACAAGTGAATAATTCATAGGCATTTCTTGACGTCTACTAATATTACCAATTCATTGACATTCATCACACGACAAGACAAACTTACGAGCATCCTTGAAGAGAGTAGGCCAATAAAAACCAGATTGCAATACCTTATATGCAGTTCTATCTCCGGTGGTGTCCTCCATAAGCTTCGGAGTGACACTTGCGTAGGATCTATTCTGTTCATGCTTAGGTACTAGCGTCTAATAACACCATCTACTCCTTCTTTATAAAGATGTGGGTCATCCCAAAAGTAATGTCTCAAATCATAGAAGAACTTTTTCTTTTGTTGGTATGTGAAGCTAGGTGGTATAAATTTAGCAACAATATAATTAGCATAATCAGCATACCATGGAGTGCTACGAGAAGTGCTTATGACATTTAATTGTTCATCGGAAAGCTATCATCAATAGGTAGTGGGTCATCAAGAACATTCTCTAACCTAGATAAGTTATGCGCAGCAGGAGTTCTCAGCTCCTTTTCTATCAACAATATGCAAATCAAATTCTTGCAGCAAGAGAACCCATCTAATAAGTCTAGGTTTAGCATCTTTCTTTTCCATAAGATATTTAATAGCAGCATGATCGATGTGAATAGTTACTTTAGAATCAACAATATAGGGTCTGAATTTATCACAAGAAAATACAATGCTAAAAGTTCCTTTTCGGTAGTAGCATAATTTCTTTGAGCATTGTCTAGAGTCTTACTAGCATAATGGATAACATTTAATTTCTTATCAACTCTTTGCCCTAGAACAGCACCTACTGACATAATCACTAGCATCACACATAATTTCAAAGGGTAAATTCAATCGGTGGCTGAACAATAGGTGCGAGAGCCGATGCTTTCTTAAGTATTTCAAATGCTTCTACACAATCATCATCAAAGACAAATGGTACATCTTTTTGTAATAAATTAGTGAGGAGGCCGAGAAATTTTTGAGAGGTCCTTAATGAACCTCCTTATACCTTTGATGTCCTTGGGACATGGCATCTTTCAATACCATCAACCTTGGCTTTATCAACTTCAATACCTCTTTCGAAACTTTGTGCCCCAAGACAATACCTTCATTAACCATAAAGTGGCACTTTTCCCAATTCAAGACAAGATTAGTTTCTTCACATCTCTGCAAAAAAGATCGATCAAGATTGCTCAAGCAATCGTCAAAGAGGAACCATAGGCGGAAAATTAGTCCATGAAAACCTCACAAATATTTCACAGAAGTCGAGAGAATATAGCCATCATGCATCTTTGAAAGGTAGCAGGTGCATTACATAAACCAAAAGGCATCGTCTATAAGCAAAGGTACCAAAAGGGCATGTAAAGTAGTCTTTGATTGATATTTAGCCGACCACAGGTATTTGAGAGAAACAGAATAACCATCTAGAAAGCAATAATGTGTATGTTTGCATAATCTTTCTAGCATTTGATCAATAAAAGGTAAGGTAATGATCTTTCTTAGTAGCTTTATTTAATTTGAAATCAATTACCATCCTATAACTTGTGATAATTCTTTGCGGAATCAATTCATCTTTATAATTAGGGACAACGTAATACCTCCTTCTTAGGGACACAATGGACATGACTTACCCATGACTATCGACAGCGGGATAAATTATACCTGCCTCTAGAAGCTTGAGTATTTCTTTTCTTACCACTTCTTTCATTTTAGGATTCAAGCGTCGTTGAGGATCACGAACTGGTTTGGCATCCGCTTCAAAATTATTTTATGTTGACATAGAGTGGGACTAATGCCCTTAAGATCATCAGAGTATATCCAATAGCAACACGGTGCTTCTTGAGTTTTCAATAATCTTTCTTCTTCATGCTCTGAAAGGTTAGCACTAATAATAACATGATATATTTTCTTTTCATCAAGATAAGCATATTTAAGATTATCGAGCAGCGGTTTAAGCTAAACAGGAGGATCACCCTTGGGTGGAGGAGGACCCCTAAGTTTCAACGAGCAAATTTTGTTTTGCAGAATAGGTTCATGTTTAAAGAATACTTCATCTATTTCCTTCTTTCATTCATGAACATATCATTTTCATGGTCTAGCAAATAGTGTTCTAAAGGATCACTAGGAGAATGCGGCAATAGAAGCAAGACCAATAATTTCATCCTTACTAGGCAATTCTTCCTCACGATGTTGTTTACTAAATTTAGAGAAATTAAACTCATGAACTATCATCCAAGCCAATAGTAACAACATTCTTTTGCAATCTATCCTAGCATTAAAGTGTTCAAGAAGGGTCTACCAAATATAATTGGACAAAAGCTATCTTGTGGGGAACCAAGAATAAGAAAATCAGCGGGATATTTAGTTTTCCCACAAGACTTCAACATCTCTAACAATTCCCATTGCGAGATATAGTATCTCTATTGGCAAGTTTAATTGTAACATCAATATCTTCTAACTCAGCGGTGCAATATCATGCATAATTTCTTTGTATAAGTCAATAGGTATAACACTAGCACTAGCACCCATATCACATAAGCCATGATAACAATGATCTCCTATTTTACAGAAATAACGAGGCATGCCTACCACGGTATATGTTTATCTTTAGCGCAAGTTTAGCAATTCTAGTAGATTCACCACGAATTGAATAACATGCCCATCAATATTATCGAGACAAGAGATCTTTAACAATAGCAATATTAGGTTCTACTTTAACTTGCTCGGGGAGGTGTATAAGTTCTAATATTGCTTTTACGAACAACAGATTGAAGCTTTAGCATGATCCTTCATTCTAACGAGGAAAGGTGGTTTCTCAACATAAGAGTAGCAACAATAGGATCATTATAAGTGACAATCTTTTCTTCAACTTTAATAGGTGCAGCTACTTTTACTTCTATGGGAGGATGATATTTAAACCACCTCTCCTTAGGAGATCAACATAAGTAGCAAAAGATTCACGAAAAAGCTACTATCTCGAGTCAAGTCCATATTTAGTGCTAAACTTACGGAAAATATCGGTATCCATAAAAGATTTAACACAATCAAACTTAGGTGTCATACGACTCCTTACCTTATTCGAGGTCCCAATCTTGAGTTGCGTTTAATTCTATCAATAAATTCCATTTAAATTCAATAGTCTTCATCATAAAAGACCGGCACAAAGTATCGAGCATGGTGCGATTGTTATAGAAAGCCGAGCATAAAAATTCTGAAGAATTGTCACTCTTGAGAGCTCATGATTGGGGCATGAATATAACATTGATTTAAGCCTCCCCAAGCTTGGCGGCGCTTTCTCCTTCACGAGGCCAAAATTATATATATAATTGCGATCACGATGAACAAGATGCATAGGAGTAATACTTTTGATGAAATTCCAATTTCAATCTTTTATAGTTCCATGATCTCGTATCATCACATAGCCTATACCATGTCAATGCGTCTCCTTCAAAGATAAAGGAACACCTTCTTCTTAACAACATCATCGGGTATACACGCAAGCTTAAATAGTCCACAAACTTCATCCACATAGAGTAGATGTTCATCAAGGATACTTTGTTCCATCTCCTGTAAAAGTATTAGCTAGCAGTTTTCCATCATACCGAAGGAACTAAAAGGAGTTTCATTTTCAATAGGTTCAGTAGGTTGAGGAGCAACTCTTTGCTCTCTTTGAATGGGGTGAAATACCCGAACAAGCCCCTCAGTTACTTTCCATAGTAACAAGTGACGGAAAATCTCAGCACACTATATAAATTTTTCCTTACCAAATTCCACCTACCAAAGGTGCTACACTCCCGGCAATGGCGCGAGAAAAAGAGTCTTGATGACCCACAAGTATAGGGGATCTATCGTAGTCCTTCGATAAGTAAGAGTGTCGAACCCAATGAGGAGAGCAGAAGAAATGATAAGCGGTTTTCAGCAAGGTATTCTCTGCGTCTTGAAATAAGTGGTAACAGATAGTTTTGTGATAAGATAAATTGTAACGAGCAACAAGTAACAAGAATAAATAAAGTGCAGCAAGGTGGCCCAATCCTTTTTGTAGCAAGAATGACCTGGACAAACTCTTATAATAGGAAAAAGCTCAGGGACACATGGGAATATCGTCAAGCTAGTTTTGATCACGTTCATATGATTACGTTGGGTACTTTGATAATTTGATATGTGGGTGGACGGTGCTTGGGTGCTATTCTTACTTGAACAAGCATCCCTTATGATTAACCTCTATTGCAGAATCCGCCTACAACAAAAGTATTAAGGTAAACCTAACCATAGCATGAAACAAATGGATCCAAATCAGCCCCTTACGAAACAACGCATAAACTAGGGTTTAAGCTTACATCACTCTAGCAACCAATCATCTACTTATTACTTCCCAATGCCTTCCTCTAGGCCCAAATAATGGTGAAGTGTTATGTAGTCGACGTTCACATAACACCACTAGAGGCTAGAATAACATACATCTCATCAAAATATCGAGCGAATACCAAATTCACATGACTACTAATAGCAAGACTTCTCCCTTGTCCTCGGGAACAAGCGTAACTACTCACAAAGCATATTCATGTTCATAATCAGAGGGTAATAATATGCATAAAAGATCTGAACATATGATCTTCACCAAATAAACCAACTAGCATCAACTACAAGGAGTAATCAACACTACTAGCAACCTACTAGCACCAATCCGGACTTGGAGACAAGAATTGGATACAAAGAGATGAACTAGGGTTTGGAGATGAGATGGTGCTGGTGAAGATGTTGATGGAGATTGCCCTCTCCCGATGAGAGGAGGCGTTGGTGATGGTTGAGGAGTCCTGGACTAGGGGGTGTCAGGATAGCTGGACTATCGTCACGGCGGACTCCAAGACTATGAAGATACAAGATTGAAGACTTAGTCCCGTGTCCGGATGGGACTTTCCTTGGCGTGGAAGGCAAGCAGCGTCTGGATATGTAGATATCCTACCATTGTAACCGACTCTGTGTACCCTAACCTATCCGGTGTCTATATAAGCCGGAGGTTTTAGTCCGTGGACGAACAACAATCATACCATAGGCTAGCTTCTGGGTTTAGCCTCCTTGATCTTGTGGTAGATCTACTCTTGTACTACCCATATCATCAATATTAATCAAGCGGGAGTAGGGTATTACCTCCATCGAGAGGGCCGAACCTGGGTAAAACTGCTCGTGTCCTTGTCTCCTATTACCATCCGCCTAGGCGCCGTGATCAGGGACCCCCTACCGAGATCCGCTGGTTTTGACACGACATTGGTGCTTTCATTGAGAGTTCCTCGTATGCGTCACCGATAGGCCGATGGCTCCTTGATCATCAACAATGCGCGGTCCGGTGATACTTTTCTCCCGGACAGATCTTCGTATTGGCGGCTTCTGCTGCGGGCCAATTAAGCAGCCATCTAGAAGCGGATCAAAGCTTCGCCCCAGCCATCAGGTCAGATTTGGAAGATTTGAACTTCTCGGCCAATATCGCGGAGGCTTGATCTTGACAATTGAGCAGCGGTCAAGCGTGCCGCACTATCTCGATGGGCATGATCTGGCTCTGCAGCGAGCGATTGCCACAGGAGGCGCACCGGCGTCCGCTCCGACCCTTAATCCGGGCGGATTCCCGATCGAGGGCGAGTGGTTGGACACCGCCTCGGGGCACTACAATCTCTGGCGATTGAGCGAACTCCATCCTGTCGCTTTGCGAGACCTCGACTCGGTGTCGGACTCCTCTCGGACTCCTAACCCTCCGCGCCCTGCCAATCGAATCTGATTGGGCGCCCGGTCATGGAGTTCCTGCGCGGACATCTTTCGGCGCTTCGCCCTTTGGCGACATCCTAAATTCACTAAAGTCTCTCTCTTTGTCGGAGAGCCCTGGCGGACTACGGTCCGGAAGGTTGGGATCTTGGACAGCGAAGAAATTCGCGCCCACCCACCACCCGTACGTTGCCTCCAGCTTACGGGGCGTGCTCGATTTCGACTCGAAGACATCGGCGGTATGGGCGGCGATGTAGGAAGAACCATAAACCAGCGCCTATAGGATGTTGGACAACCACCTCATCCCATGATGTATACATGGTGGACACACCCAAAGGAAATGAAGAGCGAGGAACAACGGGGCGCTTCTGAAGGATAAATCCCTCGGCGGTCAAGCAGCAGCGTAGCGCGAACCAAGTCCGCCTCAACAAAGACCCAGCCATAAGCGAGCAAACTGGTGGGCGACTAACAAGCTATCGAGCAATCGTGCGAACAAGACAACCTGGATAAACAACCCGTCCCGGCGAAGACAACAGTCCAGACGATCTCACGCCGGACAAATTGTTGGAGCAAAATAACCTACAAAAAGGCTGCGTCGCGCTGCGCGTAGCCTGAAAAAAGGCGAAGCTCAAAACAGCGGAAGATGCACTCGAGGATCAGATGGAGCAAAGTATTCAACACCATGGAACAAATCTGGCGATAAGCCGAACAAAAACTACCCAAAAAGCTACTTGCCGAATTTGGCGAGAAGGCCTTTGAGCCACCACAATCAAAAACTAAGAAGGCCACCGGTCGGATGGGCGACCACGGCAAAAGGAGGCGGAAAATGGCACACTTTACAAGCCGATATGCGATCCGCGCAGGATCCACATCAAAAGGATGGCCCGATTAGGTCCATCTATGGGCCAAGAAAACAAGCTCTTCAAAGCAATGCAACACGCCAAAATCGAACATCACGGCACACCCAAATATGGAGGCGCACACCCCTATGTTTCACCGATGAGGTGCTGGATCATGAATTTCGGCGAGGATTCAAACCCGTAAACATAGAGGCATCTGACGGAACAACAGACCCTAGAGTGCGGATTGAGGATTACATCCTCCACATACACATGGCTAGAGGAGATGATCTCACATATAAAATACTTACCCCTCAAACTCAAAGGGCCAGCTCGGCATTGGCTTAAAAGCCTCCCGAAAACACCAATGGGCTGGGAGGAGCTCGAGGATGCGTTAGGCAAATTTTGAGGGGACCTATGTCCGCCCTTCCGGATCTGAGGCGATCTAAGTCACATAACTCAATAGTCCGGAGAGCCAGCCGGAAGTGCAGAACAGGTTCCTTACTAAAAGAACCAAATAGTCATTGTCCAGGGCGCAAAGCCTTAGTAGCCTTCAAACACAGCGTCCAGGGCAATGGCTGCCGGACACCTCGGCCGAGAAAAGCCAAGAACAATGGCGCATTAACAAGCCTCATGACCGCTTTGCGCGAGGAGATAGCTGGCTAGCAAGATGCAGCACCAGCGACCCAAGTACATCAAGTCGAGGGATGGAAGCGAAACCACGGCGCAACAAGGACGGCCCGGATTAAAACGGTCAAAAGCGCGGCGGTCAACGCCCAGTTCAAAAGCTCGCGGCAGAACAATAAAAACTGCCCTTAAGGACAATAGCGATGAGCTATCAATTTAAACAAAATCTTGGACAAGATATGTCAAATCCACAGTACTCGGGGAGGCTTGCAAACCATACCCACAGATTGTTGGGTCTTGAAACAGTCCGCAGACTCAACGCCCGAACACAAGGGCTCGACACGCCAAGTGAAGATGACGAGCACCACAAGCGAGCCCGGAAAACAAAAGAATTTCCCACAAGGTTAAAACCGTAAACTCACTTCCGTGATCAAAGGGAAAAACAGGCGGCGCCCACTAAAATGCGCACCGCTTTAGTGGTTGTCAAAACCAATCACCTTCGACCATCGGGACTATTCGAAAGTATCCGGAGCGAGGATGGACTGCCTTGATATTGGATCCCATAATCGGCGATTCAATTTACAAGTCCTCATGGATGGCGGCGATGGCATAAACCTGATATATCGAGGACACAATCCATGGGATGAGGATAGAACCAACCAAAATTAGCCATAACACCTCCTTTAAAGGGTAATGCAGGGCCCATATGCCCGTTATCACGGGCTCCCTCTTGTTAGAAGTTGTGTTCGGTTCATCAAACAACTTCCGTCATGAATTAGTCTTCCATATCGCCCCATTTAAAGTAGCCATCAAGCACTATTGGGGCGAAAGCTTTTAACGCTTTAATGCAATACATTATGCATCTCTAACACTTAAAATGCCGGTCCACGCGGCATCATCTCATTAAAGGGAGTAGTAAGTGTTACTCGAACACGGAAGAAACGAGAGACTGCCTTGACAGCCCCACCTATTCGGCTCCGCTAGTCAAAAGCGAGTAGGTCATTCAAACCCGGACACGGCTAGGCAGTCTGGCGCCTACTAGCAGCATACCCTCATACCGGGGGCTGCATGCATGTACAACAAGAGACAATAAAGCTCAATTTTCTTCACTTCTTCAAATTGTACTCTGTTTATTTAATGTAAATTACATCTTGCGCATGATCCTTTTTCTTTCAAACTAAGTTCCTCTCTTTTCTGAGATGAACAACGTGCTACACCGTCCGAAAGCGACACAATGAGAACACGAGTGAGCGTGCGGTAGGGACCCGTTGCAAGGATTCTTTTCGATTAAGACCTGCGTAAACCTTTTTACTATCTCTTGTTGATATACATCCCGGTTCCCTACTATAACGGGAGGAGGCTGGCGTTTTGGAATTGGCGCACCAGAATTTTGGCGTGCACGGACACGGGGGCTTAGGGCATTATTTTGCCCGTCTTCATAAAGACCGAATACCTTAGGGAGTATTCGGCGTCTCGAGATTAGGCCTTATATGCATCAGCTCGAATCATGTCTTTGGTAAAATGTTGGGTTGCCCGGCTCTGCGCTGCCTTCGTTCCGTTTTATCGCGCGGCACCGGAGAACTCTGCGATTGTGCCCGGTTGGTGGCGAGCACCTCGATGAAAGCGAAAGCCATTGTCATGATATAGCGAGGGCGGTCAACCACTCGATGACTCCTTTGGAATGTTTAGGATTCCTCCGCGTTAACGAAGGACGGTTTCGGTCAGGCACATCACACCGAATCCGGAGAGTCGGTGCCCCTAGGGGCTATATAGTAGCCCCACCCTCGAACTCCTATGGCTAAGTGAAAGTGATAAAGCATTATAGTCCGGTTGCCTGGTTTGCTCGCTACCACCTCCTTAACAGGACCAAGACATTGGATTAAGTGTGAAAAAGCGCTTTCTTTGCAAACACCCCGCACTATGTGCGTGGGGCTGAAACCAAGGACTGCCATCTTCAGGAGTTATATATACATATACATAAGCGGGCCTACGAGGGTAGTTTACTACTGAGCGCACAAGTATAAAAAGCACTCATATTATATTGAAACATTGTTTTCACAAATCATACGTGTCATTTAAACATAATATCCTTCTGCACTGCGTCTCTATTAAAAAGCTGCTGAACTTCTTCAAAGTAGTGCTCGGCGGTACTCGGCTTACATCCGAATCTGGGGATGCGCGTCGGTGGCCTTCATCTCTGCCCGGTATGTCTTGACATGGGCGAGCCATCAGCGCTCCCTCAATACCGCCGACCGCTTCATTGCGTCGTCTGGCAGTACCGCGCACCAGCTGCTGCACTAAACCAAAATAACTCTTGGTTTGGTCCGCCCGACCACAAATAAGTCAAGATATGCTTCATGGCAAATCCGGATAATCGATTCAGCTCGGCCCATTATTAACCCGATCGGTCAGCGGAAGGCGCTCGGGACTATGGAATTGCGACCAATATAGCTCTTCCCTTCTACGCGCCGGCCGGAAGTGCTCAACGCGTCGCGGCGCTTCGCCGCCAAGTCGAGATAAGCATCCTCCAAACTCCACAACTTGTCCAATTGAGCATACTTTGGATCCGTATACTTCCTCCCTTGGTGAAGCGTTTTCCGGCCGCAATTGCCCGGCTGACTCAGATCCTCCTTGGCAGCTCTCAAGGCGAATAGGCACTCTTGGATTCGGCGGCGGCCTTTTCGAGCCCTCTTGCTCCGCTTGCGTTCTTTTTCAAGAACCTCGCTTGGCGATCGGTAGTATCCTTCAATTTTATGGCCATTTTGGCCATTTCCTCTTCTTGGCGATGAGCAGCCCGTTAAACTTCTAGCTCTTGGCCGCCCTTAATGACCGCATTACTATTTACGGCTTGCTCTTTATTCAGGCGAGTTCGCCCGTAGCTCCTCCACAGGCGGCACCATCGCATTAAGCATACAAATAGTAAGAACATGGGCGTCAAGCTCCCTTACAGTGTCGCGTCAAATCGCATACCTTGCGACTCGTCAAACCGTTTATTGACGAGAGCGATGTCGCATCCGCCTCGTCAAGTTGCCGCTTTAGTTCGGTATATTCATCGGTCGGCTGGCCACGGATGCCCGCCACCTGTTTAGGGCGGCGATATGTCATAACGAGATTTTGATCCTCGACGCGCTGTCAATTTTGACAACATACCGAGTCTCGAGGCTACTATCTATCTGCTCTGGCGCATTCTATATGCATAAGCTGTTAGAAGGTGCATCATTTTGCGTACCTCGAACCCGTCGATAGCTTTTGGCGGGTTCATGCAATCCACTCTCCGCGGATGCAATTCTTTCAATCACCGTACCCATTAGAGCACGGTGATCTTACGAATAACCCGCTTGCCCGGCAGATCCTTGACTCCTCCGACCGCACACCACTTGGCGCGGACCTTCCAGCCCGCGGACTTAGGGAACCCTCGCGATGATGACCTCGGGTCGTCCGCTTCACATGAGTCTGCGACAGTTGGGCGTTCGCTCTTCATCATCTCCGGAAGAAGATCCCCGAAGGCGAGCTCTGCTGAGAAGGGCTGAGGTCCGAACTACAAGGTACAATTTTGGTTATCTTCATAAATAAATCTGAGGATGTTCCTTATTTACAAGACCCCTTCTTTTACTTACTCATTGGAGGCTGATCCTTGGAAATAGTGCGGCTGGGTTACTTCGGCGCGGACTCTCCGACGAATTCCCTTCCCTCTTTGAGGCCTTGACCTCCGGATCTTCGGCGGTCCTCTTCTCTCCTCGAGGCGGGACTTTTAATCCCTCCTTCCTTGATAGCCTCCTTCGTGAGGCGTTGCTTCCCGCTCCCCCTTAGCCTTCTTCAAAAGGCGCGACCTTCAACATCTTGGTCGGCATGGGATCGGCGTGGTCTCGGGAGGGCGGACACCTTATTAACTTTGCCTTGCCTATCCTCCTGTTCAAGCGGCTCCTTTAAAGGGCATATATATATGATAAATGAATGAACAGCTTGTCAGGTTCTGGACTACTTACTTGAGTATGCTGGCGATTGCAGCTTAGTCCTGCATCCTCGGTCGAGTCAGGACACTTCTCTTGTGATCGAAGAACAGTTTATACATCTCCACAGGCGCCGTGCCCATAAAATTTTGGAGGCTTCGTGGTCCTCAGTTAAATTCCCACGGCGGAGGCGGCGTTTGCGAGGCAGAAGGCGGATCAAAATAACATGCGCCCTGCAGCAGATTGATCTCTCTTTCACTGGAGGTCTCGAATCGGCCTGCAACAAGAAGCGTCCTTGAGCGGCCCCAGTCGAGCCTTGTTGACCCATGAAGCCACCAGCATGGTGGACTGGCGGAAGGCGAGGGCGCCACCCATTTGTGCCCACAGGGCGGTGATATAAAACCACTCCGTTGCCACAAACCAAGCTCCTCTTGAAAAGAGCCCTCAGACCCGCAGACATCAGCACATTTGCTTATGACCGCCCCTCCGCTCTGCTTGTTGCCCCTCGATCATCTTTGGCTCCACCTTGAAGGTCTTGAGCCACAATCCAAAGTGGGGGTAATATGGAGGAAGGCCTCACATCGACAATGAATGCGAGATATGGAGGATGGACTCCAGTTCAAGTCATGAAATCAAGCCCATAATAAAACATGAGCCCCGCACTAAAAGGATCCGTCGGGAAGCCTAAACCGGCGGAAGTGAGACCACGAACACCACGTTCTCGCCGGGCTCGAGGTGGGAATGACCTGCCTGGAGGCGGGCAGCCTATCACGAGATCTCGCGGTTAGATACTGGCGTATCGCAGCTTTAGTATCTTCTTGTGGCGGAGGAAGACATCCATCGGCCGTGCTGGTGGGCGGGCATCGTCGAAGGTCGAAGCGCTGAATCTGAAGCTTTGGGTGTTGGAACTTCGAAGCCTTGACGAACTCAATGGAGGGTGTAAAAGAAGGGCCTTGGTCTCATTATAAAGAGGTTGAATACCAGAGCCCACCTCGTGGTCGATTAGGACTGCCTTTGATAGAGGAGGCGTGCCAGCGAACGCGGTTGGATTACCCGTCCGTATTGATGGGAATCCCGGAATAAGGGGCATGATCTATGCTTTGATAAGGCGTGCCAGAAACCGCCTCGCTAAGCGCTAAGGTGAAAGCGGTAAAAGCGATTCATATAAAGGCTGGCGTGGTGTGATGTCACGCCACGGAATTAAATCGGCAGATCGTGGAAAAGTTATTCTCTCTCTGGTGGAATGTGGAACTTGTTTTGCAGATCCGGACACTATCCTTGTGTTCAAAACCTTCTATGAAGTATTGGAGGAAGAACCCGCCTTGCAATGCCGAAGACAATATCGCGCGCGGACTACGTCGTCATTGAAGCCTGGTTGCAGAGACTCTTGAGGAGTCTGGACTAGGGGGTGTCAGGATAGCCGGACTATCGTCTGCGGACTCCAAGACTATGAAGATACAAGATTGAAGACTTCGTCCGTGTCGGATGGGACTTTCCTTGGCGTGGAAGGCAAGCTTGGCGTCTGGATATGTAGATCTCCTACCATTGTAACCGACTCTGTGTAACCCTAACCTATCCGGTGTCTATATAAACGGGAGGGTTTTAGTCCGTGGGGCGAACAACAATCATACCATAGGCTAGCTTCTGGGGTTTAGCCTCCATGATCTCGTGGTAGATCTACTCTTGTACTACCCATATCATCAATATTAATCAAGCGGGGTAGGGTATTACCTCCATCGAGAGGGCCGAACCTGGTGAAAACATCATGTCCCTTGTCTCCTGTTACCATCCGCCTAGGCCTTGCAGTTCGGGACCCCTACCGAGATCCGCGGTTTTGACACCGACAATGGTGATGATGATTTCCCCCTCCGGGAAGTGTCCCAGCGCCAGAACAACTCTGCCGAGACCTAGATGGTTAGCCATGAAGTTCCGCCTCGTGGCGTGAGTCTCGTCGAAAAGGTTGCTTAATGTTTTTCTCACGAAAGACTTCATATAGGAGAAGATGGGCATCGGAGAGCCACGGGGCCCATGGTGAGGGCGCGAGCGCACCCCCACCCTCGTGGCGGTGTGGGCCTGGCCTTCATCTTTAATGACGATTTTTCTTTATTTATTTTAAGATATTCCATGGAGTTTCGGGACTTTTGGAGTTACCAGAATAGGTCTCAATATTTGCTCCTTTTCGGCCCGAATTCCATTGCCGACATTCTCCCTCTTCATGTAAGCCTTGTAAAATAAGAGAATAGCCATAAGTATTGTGACATAGCGTGAAATAACAGCCCATAATGCAATAAATATCGATATAAAAGCATGATGCAAAATGGGCATATCACATATCTCACAGCGCTTTCGATAGACCCATCTAAAATCTCTCTCTCTCCTCGTTCTCTCTCCATCTCCACACACTTTACACACACATAATCTCACGCCTAGCCAAGTATGATGGTTTCTCGCTCAATTGTAGGCACAAGCAGTCCCCATATATGTATATGACTAGCTAATTCTTAGTCTCCATCACAAACATGTGCATGGTCTATCTCAATTTCTCTCGGGGCATCTTTCTATCACACACGCACCTCGTCCTCGATCTCCCATCCATATAGTCCCCTCACGATTTCAAGGGATCTCTCTATCCTGACACACACTATCTCCCTCCCCATCGTCCATCTTCTCCATCGCCCCTCTCAACCTTTGTCCCTTGTTGGCGGACCTCTATTGGACATGTGCTCTGAGGTGTCTCTCTCCGTTGCAAACAATCACACACTAGCTATCTTCGTGTATCTCCTCACCTAGATTTTACATCTCGAGAGATGCATGTGTGATATGTTTATAAGCTTTTACACACACCTCTCTCTCTCTCTCTATCTAATTTATCGTTTATTGTCCCTTTCTCTTTCACACAAACACTCTTATTACAAACTCACTCATTCTCCTTCACAGCCTTGATCTCTCTCAACTTAGGCACTCTCTTGGTCCATAGCATATAGATTTATTGAAAAGTCAAACATCACAAGTTTGACTATATACGTCAGAGAAAACATTTACATCTAGACGACAAACATATATCATTAGATTCATCATGAGATGTAGTTTAGTATGATGTACCTTTGGTATTGTAGATATAATTAATATTTGCGTAAACTTGGTCAAACTTTCCAAAGTTTGACTTCTAAACTATATGCCTTTGCATTATCGGCGGATGGAATATCTCTTTCCCCTCTCAACTATCGGCCTTTCCCTTTCGGCCGTCTGGGGCTCCTCTATCTCTCTCAAACTTTATATCTCCTGGTTCTTTTTGCGTACACATATCTACTTTCGCTAGATAGACCCATCTAACACTCTCATGTTGTTCTCTCTCTATGTGACACCCCCCTAAGTACCATAATCTCTCACTCCATCATAGGTGCCGCCTCCCCTAAGTATGACTATCTCTCACTAGCCATCAAGGAACACACGTATTGTCTCCTTCCACTACAAAAATACACTTAGTGATGATGCGTGTTTGTCCTGATGAGTCGCATTTTTGTCATGCATGTACATCCATAGCGATTTTATAGCGAGAATCAAGATAGTCATACATGTCTTTGTCGTGAAGTGTTCCATGACATTACCAAAATTATCATCATGGAAGTGTCCACTTCCGCGGCGATAAATCGTCGCGTCCTGAAGTGCTTCGTCAAGGGTGGCCGACCACGTGGCATCCGTAGCGGGCGTCGTTAAGCTATCTGGTCGGGTTTTGGATCCGATAAGCCGTTAACGTACGACAAATGGGAAATTTCCGCGTGTAAAATTCTTATTGGCCTCACGAAATCGTGCCGGCTCGCCCGATGGGTCGGATAAGGCGCCTATGATATGTCGACCGTGCCACGGACCCGCCAGCCCATTTAGCTTACAAAGCGGCCCGTTTCACTTGAGTCGAGTTAGCGGGCTGCCATAAGCTTATGATGCGGTCTCTTCGCCAAATAGCCCATTTTACGGCCCATTAACTCACGGCCCGTTAGGCCCTAAAAAAATCATTAACAACGTCATGTGGGCGTCGAATATAACACCAACCCATTTCACTTCGGCTCATGTGGCCCACGATGTCTTCGGCCCATATGAGGCCTTCGTATCTTCGGCCCTTCTGGGCCCCGGTGACTCTAGCCCATAATGAACAGTAATTTTCTTTGTACCGTTAACGGCCGTGATTTACATGGGCGTTTCCATCCGTGTTAGCTTCGGCCTATTGGCGGCTATCGTTCTTAGGCTCCTTTTTCACCCTCGATTACTTCGGCCCGTTCTTGGCATGTTCCCCTAATGGGCCAAATTGACCCCATAACGAAATCGACCCGTTCTTGGCTTGTTACCCTAATGGGCAAATTGACCCATGGCGAAGTACCCATTTCAGGTGCATTATCCGTTGCGCGTTCTAGCTCTTCCTATATTACGGCCCATTAACAACCCGTTATGCTGTGAAATTAAGCCTTTGCTGATCCTCTGACTGTTAATGGCCGTTACCGTCTTTGAGGCGATACCGATTATTCGATTACGGCCCATGTAGACCCATTTATCCGATGGCGAGGCCCATGGATTCTGAGCCCATTATCAGCGGATGAGGCCCACCGATTATAGGCCCATTTATCGATGGCATTGTGGGAGACCCATGGATCTCTGGCCCGTATATGGCCCATGGTGAATTCTTGACCACTAGCAAACCGAGGAAAAAAGACTAGGAAATAAATAAGGCTGAAACTAATGCTAGGCTATTAAAGCGATTACTGATTACATTCACTCGGCATCAAAGATCGCCACGGTGCAAATATAGGGAACACCCTACACTATACAAAAATGGCTTCTTTGTTTTCTTGACGGTGGATGCGCGTTAAGAATAAATTTGTATCGCACCAAAACAAATTACAACTATATAACAAAGGAAGGTTGGCATAAAACTTAGTCTAGCGGATAAATGCACCACGAAGTTGAAGCTTCAGTTCATTTGACCTGATTATTACGTTTTCATGTTGTATTGTCCGATGGAGCACCATAACCCTACGCCTTCATTTCCCCTAGGCTCACGAACAACATAGCAAATGTCGATAGTACGGTTTCAAAACCATGCATATCTTGCTGACATTGAGCAATGTTTCTCCTTGCTTCACAAAGGGCCTCTGTTAGAGAATGGTCTTGTGTTTGGGCCTTGAGATACAACATTGCTTTGAGCTTGCATATCTTGATCATGAGGCGGTTTGGATGATATTGCCTTAAAACCAACCTAGTATTACCTTGAAACATGCTTTTGGCCTTTGTTAGTGGACAGTCTTGACCCACTGCGTGAAGGCTGACATTGTGGTTATAGTTGCCTCGCCACCTTCAGAAGGTGGCGGTTCCACCATCTTTTCCATAGCTCGCTGAAAAGTTGAGGTTTTACATTAGTAGTACCAGAACAGAAGATATTAAGGAGGCAGCAAAACCAAACAAAATAGCTTTGCTCTATATACAGAACTTATTCTGGTGAACCCATGTAAAATATTAGTTGTATTTTATTGCAAAGTACATAATAAAACCAGGTTCCAAACATATGACCATGTACCATTGCTAATGTATTGTCCATTTCTTCACATTGTATTGAGGGCTAAGGATGAAGAGACGAAGTTTATAATACGGTAAGCATAGTATGACATCATTCATATAAAAAAAAACAACTGAGAACAGACAAACAGGCAATTGTAACGTTGTGTGGGCAAGTCCAGCATGGAACTAGATTACGGGTCAAGATCAAAAGAACATCACTCCTCTCTTTTAAACCTTGTAAGGTGCAATGATACGCTAAGACAATTGTGTATAAAATTGAAAAGAGTAATAGAAATTGGCTAGTAAACCATGCAGTTCAAGGCACAAGTCGAGTAAGTAGTAGTTAAAAGGCATGAGGATTAAGGACTTACCTGATGGCTTTGACTAGTGTAGTCATGCCCTTCTTCTTCTTCTGGTGTGACGGTCCTTGAAGATTTCCACAGACATTTGGTTCAGGTACTTTTTGGTCCTTGCGGGCTTTCCTCTGCATTTGAACAAGTCAATATAGATCGATAATATGGTACAACGAAAAGAGTGAAAGCGGCAGACTAATTACAAGAGCCTCGCGATGTGCAATATAGCTACGAGATCACAGTAAATTCATTTCACTTTCATGCAGTTGGCCTTGTTCTTTGAGCAGTTCACCTACAAGAAGATAGATTTGTGTGACACATGCATCAATAGGACTTCAACATGTGATACGATCACATATATATAATGTACACGATACTTGGATCAGACCGGTGTTTAACAAGGCCCCTCCGGTCTTCATCCGATATATTTTCCCTTTGGAGATGTTTGGGAAAGTTCCTTGTTAGCCTTGCCTTCAAAGTGAGTTTTCCTCAAGTTATCTTTAATCTTGTCATGAGCGAGACTTGAAAACATGGGTGCAAGCATGCAGTTTGCATCATCTTGGCTATCAACTTACACCTCATATGTTGAAAATTATAGGAGTCTCATTATCAGCAACCTAGAAAGTATGGGACCGAGCAAGGCGATATTACTAGTTTCCATACATAACCATACTTACAGATAAATGGTCGAGGAAGGTGTTGAGCCGGGTTTCGTCTTTGTCATTCTGTCTTGAATCCATGTTGGGAGGATCGTACATGACACCTAACGGCAACCTGCCTCACGATACTAACTTGGTGACTCTGCAGCATCCACGTGGCCTTTTAAACCTGCCTCAAAGCGGATCTCCATTCTTCCTCCTCTAGATTTAGTTAACCTATCGAGCATTATCCACGATGTTTGTTTCCTCTTGCGCCTAGGTGCTAGTCCAACAACGAACATAGGAAGTGTTAGTGTACATCAAGCTGTGAGACTACATATAAAGAAGCATGGGCTGTAACTTGACTCCGGCAACTACCTTCTTCTTTGTTGAAGCTCACTGAGTTCATCGATATTGCCAACTCGTCTTGTGTCAAGAGTGCTTGGGAAGTAGTGTCAAGTGGCAAGGAGCTTGGGAGCGTCTTTGCTAGCTCGATTGGTATGCCAGTATGTAATGCGGTGGTAGTACTATGATAGGTGTTGCAAGAACTAGGGTTGTCTCTGCTTGTTTAGTGGCAACTATTTGTTTATGTTTGGCTTTTTTGCAGCTCTGTAGCATGGGATGCCTTGTTTGTAGAATTTTCCATTGGACTTTGACCTTCTATTGCACCATCGGTGCACCGAGAATCTGCGGATTCATCCGCTTCTCATTCCCTACCATTATGTGTTTCTTCCTCTTTCTACGTATGCATGTTAAGTCAAGCCGACAAGAAAAAGCGAATAACAATTTAGTTCTTGAGAACAAATTGATGCGTGATCTTGAGAAGAACTAAACTTTGATGTAGACAACCACATGATAGGAGGATGTAATATGTATGAAAAATAGGGCGGAAGAGATAACAGAACTATGATGTGTAAACTAAGAAGAAGACATTTCACCAAATTAGAAGCAATGCAATGGAAGGTAGACACCATATGAAAGATGCTACAAATATCGCTCTGCCTTAAGTTAACGGTGTCTCATCATAAATGGCGTTTAAACAAATGTGAAGCGATACAAGAAATAAATCATATGCAAGATGCAAACAACATCACACTACCATGTTAGAGGTCTCTCGTCATTAGTGCCATTGCATATTCACAACATTGCATATTCAGACTTATGATGTGTAAACTAAGGAGAAGGCATTTCAACAAATTAGAAGCAATGAAAGCTAGACACCATATGAAAGATGCAGCGAATATCACTCTACCAAGTTAAAAGCTGTCTAAATCATAAGTGCCATTTCAACAAATTAGTAGTACAAGCTAGAAAAGAATGTGAGATGTAACCTATATCACACTCTGAAGTCAAGCGTGTCTTATGATAAGTGATTGTTGCATGTTACACAACAGTAGTAATTTGATGTAAGAACATGGTGTGATAGCCAGATATTGTATGTTCAAGAAATAGGAACACGTGTCTTATTCAAGTATAATGTGTAAAAATGGCAGATTGAATTCAACAAAATTAGAAGCAATACAAGCTAGACATCACATAACATGCAACCACATATAACGATTGCCAAGTTAGAGGAGCACGGTGATCTGCACTAGGGAGAGCGTGCTCATCATAAACACAGCTTTGTTGAGTGTCTATGCATGTGTTGTCTTGGAAATCATCTTGGGGGTGTGGAGGGTAGAAACTATAGAGGCCCTCCAGTTTAGGAAGGAGCACCTTTATCCGCTGCCTTGCTAACTTCCTTCCGCTTTATTGATTTTGAATTGTCAAGTAAAACCGACAAAAAAAGCAATAAAATTCTCTCTTCAGAACTCATTCATGCATGAATCTTGACAATCACTACTTTGATGTAAAGGCAAACACATGATACCGAGGATGGAATATGTACAAAAAGCAGACGACATGGCATGTTCACAACTGTTTGTGTAAACTAAGCGAAAACCATTCCAGCAAATAAGAAGCAATGCAAGATAGACACCACATGAAAGATGCAACCAATATGACTACGCCAAGTTAAAAGCGTCCCATAATAAATGGAATTTCAACAAATTAGAAGCGGCGCATGCTATAAATCATATGAAAGATGCAACTAATATCATGCTGCATATACTAAAGGTGTCTCGTCATATTGATTGATCACGGGATACAAAAAACAATAGTTTTATGTAAGGACATGCTTAATAGACAGATGTACTATGTACTAAATACGAGGAAGGCATGTCACATTAACTTGGTATAATGTACTATAAGCAAAGCAGACTAGCACATGTAGTTTAACAGATTGGAAGAATTACAATCTAGACACCATATGCAACATGCAACCACATATCACGCTGCCAAGTTAGAGCAAGCACTGCGATGCTAGTGTAGGGTAAATCTCGTAATCAACTCTGAGCCTCGTTCACTATCTTCATCTAGCATTTACATTTCTTGATAATCATGTCGGAATTTGCGATGCATTCTTTAAATGAGTAGTCCCTTATTTTGCCTGCGTCATAAGTGATTAATGAGGGATACACAAGAACATTAGTTTGATGTAAGAACATGGTTAATACGGATGTACTAGTATGTACCAAAAGCGAAGGCATGTCATATTCAAAGGTATAATGTGTAAGCTAAGAGATGCAATTTAACCAAATTGAAGCAATTCAAGCTAGACATCCGGTGGAGTGGTGAGATGATCATCTAGGACACGAGAGCACGGTGGGGCGGGCTGCTTATACCATCGCAGCTTTTAGTTGGCTTCCGGTGATGCCTATCTTTCTTTGGGCTTGTCCTTTGGCTCGGCCCGATTACTGCGACTAACTATTTGTCTTAGTGCTCCGGGATGGTGGTTCATGTAAAAAATATCTTTCCTTATCTTGATAAAGACTAACTTGACCTTTCGAATAGCTAGACACCATATGCAACATGCAACCACATATGACACCGTGAAGTTAAAGCAAGCACACAGGATGGTGGTTCCGGACGAGATCATCAACTCGAGCTCGTTCCCGTCTCCATCTGTGACACTACACCCTTTAAAGTGTTGACGATATACAGCCTGGCCGTACTGCAATTTGGGCGACTTCTCTCTTCTCTTTTCATACATCAAGCGAGGTCTGAAATACCCTTGCATAAAAACACAATAGTGAGTATGGGTGAAGTGTGTGCGGTAGTGCCTTTGTAAAGTAGCAGAATAGCAGGTGGCTGGAAAATAAATGATAGGAGACATATGATAGCTTTACAATGATATTGCATGGCAAAACAAAATTAGAATTCTACTCCATTATGATTTTGTAATATATGAAAGCACAGGAAATGGTAGGTAATATCCGGCACACCACCACATGTGGTCCTATCAAGATAACGATCGACTAAAAATAAATAGGTCAGAAATCGATTTTTTTAATGAACCGTCCGATCTATAAGAGCAGGCGAGATGGCCTTCGTCTACCTCCACGCGTGTTGCAGTGGCGATCTTTCTCGAACCATAGGCGACCCACCGGCCAGGACCCCTGCCTCTGCCGCCCGCCCTCCCATCGACCTCACACCACCGCAGGTGCTTGGCAGCCCAGGCCATCCCTTTAATCCAAGTCGACCTCGGATCGAGGCGCCCGGTAACTCTAGGCGCTTGCTTGCTAAGATAAAACACCAAAAGCCTTTGCTTCCCGGTCTAATAGTCGTAATGGCTTTTCAACGTTCATATGATTAGCGTTCGGTACTTTGATAATTTGATATGTGGGTGGACGGTGCTTGGTGCTGTTCTTACTTGAACAAGCATCCCACTTATGATTAACCTCTATTGCAAATCCGCCTTTACAACAAAAGTATTAAGGTAAACCTAACCATAGCATGAAACATATGGATCCAAATCAGCCCTTACGAAACACATAAACTAGGGTTTAAACCTGTCACTCTAGCAACCAATCATCTACTTATTACTTCCCAATGCCTTCCTCTAGGCCCAAATAATGGTGAAGTGTTATGTATCGGCGTTCACATAACACCACTAGAGGCTGAATAACATACATCTCATCAAAATATCGAGCGAATACCAAATTCATGACTACTAATAGCAAGACTTCTCCTTGTCCTCGGGAACAAGCGTAACTACTCACAAAGCATATTCATGTTCATAATCAGAGGGTAATAATATGCATAAAGGATCTGATATGATCTTCCACCAAATAAACCAACTAGCATCAACTACAAGGGTAATCAACACTACTAGCAACCTACTAGCACCAATCCGGGACTTGGAGACAAGAATGGATACAAAGAGATGAACTAGGGTTTGGAGATGAGATGGTGCTGGTGAAGATGTTGATGGAGATTGCCCTCCCGATGAGGCGTTGGTGATAGTTGAGGAGTCTGGACTGGGGGTGTCCGGATGATATGCATTGTCGTCCTGGCGGACTCCAAGACTATGAAGATCAAGGTGAAGACTTAGTCCCGTGTCCGGATGGGACTTTCCTTGGCGTGGAAGGCAAGCAGCGTCTGGATATGTAGATATCCTACCATTTATGTAGGCTACATGTAACCCCCTTCTCCGGTGTCTATATAAGCCGGGAGGTTTTTAGTAAATGAGATGATGACAACTTTAATCAAGCAGGGTAGGGTATTACCTCCATCGAGAGGCCCGAACACAGGTAAAAAACATCGTGTCCCTTGTCTCCCTATTACCATCCGCCTAGGCGCGGTCACCGGGACCCCTACCGAGATCAGCTGGTTTTGACACCGACATTGGTGCTTTCATTGAGAGTTCCTGCAATATGCGTCTGATAGCCCGATGGCTCCTTGATCATCAACAACCAGCGGTCCGGTGATACTTTTCTCCCGGGGCGAGATCTTAAATGACCAGCGGCTTTACTGCGGGCGGTAACCCAGCCATCTAAAGCCCGGTCGCTTCGCCCAGCCATCGATCGAATTTGAAGTTGAACTATCATTATCCGGCGAAGCTTGATCTTGAGCAATTCGAGCAGCGGTCAGCGTCGCGAGGAATGCTTCCGTTAATTGGGAATCAACGGCGAGAATTGAAATTGAGGACGGACCTCTAGCTAAGGTGAAATAGTATATGAGGAGAAACCTTGTGCAGCTTACGCAGGGAATGCTTCCGTTAATTGGGAATCAAGCGGCGAGAAATTGAAATTCGGGGGCGGACCTCTAGCTAAGGTGAAATAGTATATGAGGAAAACCTTGTGCATCGCGAGTTACTAGGAACATCTAGTATCAAGAAAAGCGGTCAACTAGTGTGTACGTGGGATGAATACCGGTAGCGAAGGCGTAAGATTTGCACGAACCAAGTCCACTCAAGCAAGGCCAGCCATAGGCGAGCAAACTGGTGGGCGACTAACAAGCTATCGAGCAATCGTGCGAACAAGACAACCTGAATAAACAACCCGTCCCGGCGAAGACAACGTCCACAAGACGATCTCTGCGGGACAAATTGTTGGGCAAAATAACCTAAAGGCTGGCCATCACGCGTAGCCTGAAAAAACAAGCGGAAGCTCAAACAGCGGAAAGATGCACTTTCGAGGGATCAGATGAGCAAGTATTCAACACCCTTGAACAATCGGCGATAGTCATGGAACAAAACTACCCAAAAGAAAGCTCTTGCGAATTTGTGAGAAGGCCTTTGAGCCACAATCAAAAACTAAGAAGGCCACCCGGTCGGATGGGCGACCCTGCGGCAAGGAGAGGCGGAAAATGGCACACTTTACAAACCGATGTCGATCGCGCAGGATCCCACATCAAAGGATGGCCCAGTTAGGTCCATCTATGGGCCAGAAAACAAGCTCTTCAAAGCAATGCAACACGCCAAAATCGAACATCACGGCACACCCAAATATGAGGCGCACCCCTATGTTTCAGGTGAGTGCTGGATCATAATTTCCAGTGATTCAAACCGTAAACATAGAGGCATCTGACGGAACAAGCAGACCCTAGAGTCGGATTGAGGATTACATCCTCCACATACACATGCTAGAGAGAGATGATCTCACGCCATAATACCTCAAACTCAAAGGGCATTTCGGCATTGGCTTAAAGCCTCCCGAAAACACCAATGGAGGCTGGGAGGAGCTAGGATGCGTTGGGCAAATTTTGGGAGGACCTATGTCCGCCCTTCCGGATCTGAGGCGATCTAAGTCACATAACTCAATAGTCGGAGAGCCAGCCGGAAATGCAGAACAGGTTCCTTACTAAAAGAACCAAATAGTCATTGTCCGTTTGAAGCCTTAGTAGCCTAAACACAGCGTCCAGGGCGAATGGCTGCCGAACACCTCGGCCGAGGAAAAGCCAAGAACAATGGCGCGTTAACAGGCCTCATGACCGCTTTTGCGAGAGGATAGCTGGCTCAAGTATAACGACCCAAAGTACATCGAAGTCGAGGGATGAAGCGAAACCACAGGCGGCAGGACCAGCGCGGATTAAAACGGTCCAAAAGCGCGGCGGTCGCGCCCGGATTCAAAAGCTCGCGGCGAGAACAATAACTGCCCTTAAGGACAATAGCGATGAGCTATCAATTTAAACAAAATCTTGAGATATGTCAAATCCACAGTACTCGGAGGCTTGCAAACCATACCCGAAGATTGTTGGGTCTTGAAACAATCCGGCGGACTCAGCGCCCGAACACAAGGAACCGACCACGGTAAAGAGATGACGGCGAGCACCACAAGGAGCCCGAAAACAAAAGATTTCCACAAGAGGTTAAACCGTAAACTCACTTCCGCGTGATCAAAGGAAAAACAGTGGCGCACTAAAATCGCCCCGCTGCGGTTATCAAAACCAATCACCTTCGACCATCGGGACTATTAGAAAGTGTCGGATGCGGGGATGGACTGCCTTGATATTGGATCCTGTCAATGATTCAATTTACACAAGTCCTCATGGATGGCGGCGTTGGCATAAACCTGATATGTCGGGACACAATCCGCGAGATGAGGATAGACCAACCAAAATTCGCATAGCACCTCCTTTAAAGGGTAATGCAGGCCCATATGCCCGTTATGCGGGCTCCCTCTTTAGAAGTTGTGTTCGGTTCATCAAACAACCCGTCATGATTAGTCTTCCATACGCCCCATTTAAAAGTAGCCATCAAGCACTATTGGACCTTGAAGCTTTACCACCCTTTAATGTCCACATGCATCTCTAACACTTAAAATGCCGGTCCAGCGGCATCATCTCATTAAAAGGAGTAGTAAGTGTTACTCGAACACGGAAGAAGCGAGAGCGCCTTGACAGCCCCCACCTATCGGCTCCGCTAGTCAAAAGCGAGTAGGTCATTCAAACCCGGACACGGCTAGGCAGTCACAGCGCCTACTAGCAGCATACCCTCATACGGGGCTGCATGCATGTACAACAGAGACAATAAAGCTCAATTTTCTTCACTTCTTCAAATTGTACTCTGTTTATTTAATGTAAATTACATCTTCATGATCCTTTTTCTTTCAAACTAAGTTCCTCTCTTTTCTGAGATGAACAACGTGCTACACCCGTCAGGAAGCGACACATGGAGGTACAGAGCGATGCGGTAAGGACCCGTTGCAAGGATTCTTTTGATTAAGACCTGCGTAAACCTTTTACTATCTCGTTGATATACATCCCGGTTCCCTACTATAAGGGAGGGGCGTTTTGGAATTGGCCGCACCAGAATTTTTCGCGTGCACGGACACCGGGGCTTAGGGCATTATTTTGCCCGTCTTCATAAAGCCGAATACCTTAGGGGAGTATTCGGCGTCTCGATTAGACGCCATCAGCTCGAATCATGTCTTTGGTAAAATGTTGGGTTGCCCGGCTCTGCGCCTTCGTTCCGTTTTATCGGCTAACAGCGGCACCGGAGAACTCTGGAGGTGGCGAAGTTGGGCGGCAGCGGTGATGCGAGGCGGCGTGGTTGGCGGCTCGAATGACTCCTTGGAATGTTTAGATTCCTCCGCGTTAACGAAGGACGGTTTGGATCACGCACCTCCTTTTGAATCCGGTCGGTGCCCTAAAGGCTATATAGTAGCCCCACCCTCGAACTCCTATGGCTAAGTGAAAGTGATAAAGCATTATAGTCCGGTTGCGGTGTGGTCACCTCCTTAACAGGACCAAGACATTGGATTAAGTGTGAAAAAGCGCTTTCTTTGCAAACACCCGCACTATGTGCGTGAGCAAAAGGACTGCCATCTTCGGGTTATATATACATATACATAAGCGGACCTACGGGGAGTAGTTTACTATGAGCACAAGTATAAAAAGCACTCATATTATATTGAAACATTGTTTCTCAAATCATCGTGTCATTTAAACATAATATCCTTCTAACTGCGTCTCTATTAAAAAGGCGCCTGCGGAACTTCTTCAAAGTAGTGCTTTCGGTACCGGCTTACATCGAATACGGGGATGCAACGTCGGTGGCCTTCATCTCTGCGGTATGTCTTGACATGGGCGAGCCATCCGCTCCCTCAATACCGCCGACCGCTTCATTGCGTCGTCAGCGGTACCGCACCAAAGGCTGCTGCACTAAACCAAAATAACTCTTGGTAGGGTCGCCCGACCACAAATGAATCAAGATATGCTTCATGGCAAATCCGGATAATCGATTCAGCTCGGCCCATTAAGCCGTGATCGGTCAGCGGAAGGGCGCTCCGGACTATGGAATTGCGACCAATATAGCTCTTCCCTTCTACGCGCCGGCCCCGGAAGTGCTCAACGCGTCGCGGCCTTCGCCCGCCAAGTCGGATAAGCATCCTCCAAACTCCACAACTTGTCCAATTGAGCATACTTTGGATCCGTATACTTCCTCATGGCGTTTCCTTTTGCCCCGGCACGACTCGAGATCCTGGCGGCTCTCAAGGCGAATAGGCACTCTTGGATTGTGGCCTTTTGAGCCCTCTTGCTCCGCTTGCGTTCTTTTCAAGAACCTCGCGGCGGTCGGTAGTATCCTTCAATTTTATGGCCATTTTGGCCATTTCCTCTTCCGGCGGTGAGCAGCCCGTTAAACTTCTAGCTCTTGGCCGCCCTTAAGACCGCATTACTATTTACGGCTTGCTCTTTACGCTCGGCGAGTTCGCCGTAGCTCCTCCACCGGCAGCGGCACCATGCGCATTAAGCATACAAATAGTAAGACATGGCGTCAAGCTCCCTTACCGGTGTCGCGTCAAATCGCATACCTTGCGACTCGTCAAACCGTTTATTGACCCGAGGCGATGTCGCATCCGCCTCGTCAAGTTGCCGCTTTAGTTGGTATATTCATCGATCGGCTGGCCACGGATGCCCGCCACCTGTTTAGGGCGGCGATATGTCATAGCGAGATTTTGATCCTCGGCATGTCAATTTTGACAACATACCGAGTCTCGAGGCTACTATCTATCAGGCGCATTCTATATGCATAGCATTAGAAGGTGCATCATTTTGCGTACCTCGAACCCGTCGATAAGCTTTTGGCGGGTTCATGCAATCCTCTCGCGGATGCAATTCTTTCACGTACCCATTAGAGCGGTGATCTTACGAATAACCCGCTTGCCCGGCAGATCCTTGGCTCCTCCGGCCGCACCACTTGGCGCGGACCTTCCGGCCCCGGACAGGGGAACCCTCGCGATGACACCTCGGGTCGTCCGCTTCATGATGCGGCGGGTGGGCGTTTAGCTCTTCATCATCTCGGGAAGAAGATCCCCGAGCGAGCTCTGCTGAGAAGGGCTGAGGTCCGAACTACAAGGTACAATTTTGGTTATCTTCTTAAATAAATACAGGGATGTTCCTTATTTACAAGACCCTTCTTTTTACTTACGGCTCATTTGGAGGCTGATCCCTTGGGGAAATAGTGGCTGGGTTACTTCGGTGCGACTCTCCGACGAATTCCCTTCCCTCTTTGAGGCCTTGACCTCCGGATCTTCGGCGGTCCTCTTCTCTCCTCGAGGGCGGGACTTTAATCCCTCCTTCCTTGATAGCCTCCTTCGTGGAGGGTTGCTTCCCGCTCCCCTTCGCCTTCTTCAAAAGCGCGACCTTCAACATCTTGGTGGCATGGGATCCGGCGTGGTCTCCGGGAGGAGGACACCTTAACTTTGCCTTGCCTATCCTCTGTTCAAAGCGGCTCCTTTAAAGGGCATATATATATGATAAATGAATGAACAGCTTGTCCGTTCTGGACTACTTACTTGAAATGTCTGGCGATTGCAGCTTAGTCCTGCATCATCCTCGGTCGGTCAGGACACTTCTCTTGTGATCGAAGAGCAGTTTATACATCTCCGAGCGCCGTGCCCATAAAATTTTGGAAGCTCGTGGTCCTCAGTTAAATTCCACAGGCGGAGGCGGGCTGCGAGGCGAGGCGGATCAAAATAACATGCGCCACTGCAGCAGATTGATCTCTCTTTCTGGAGGTCTCGTCGGCCTACAACAAGGAAGCGTCCTTGCGGCCCCAGTCAGGCCCTTGTTGACCCAGCCAGCCCTTGTGGTGGACTGGCGGGCGGGGGCGCCACCCATTTCGTGCCTGGGGCGGTGATATAAACCACTCCGTTGCCACAAACAAGCTCCTCTTGAAAAGAGCCCTCGGGCCACGGACATCCACATTTGCTTATGACCGCCCCTCCTTTTCTGCTTGTTGCCCCTCGATCATCTTTGGCTCCACCTTGAAGGTCTTGAGCCACAATCCAAAGTGAGGAGTAATATGGAGGAAGGCCTCACACGACAATGAATGCCGAGATATGGAGGATGGACTCCAGTTCAAGTCATGGAAATCAAGCCCATAATAAAACATGAGCCCCGCACTAAAGGGATCCGTCGGGAAGCCTAAACCGCGAAGTGAGACCTGAACACCACGTTCTCGCCGGGCTCCGGGGCGAATGACCTGCCACAGGCGGGCAGCCTATCGGATCTCGCGGTTGAGGCGTTGCAGCTTTAGCCCATCTTCTTACGTGGCGGAAGACATCCATCGGCCGTCTGGTGGTCGGAGCCGGGCATCGTCGAAGGTCGAGCGCTGAATCTGAAGCTTTGGGTGTTGGAACTCGAGCGGCGAACTCAATGGAGGGTGTAAAGAAGAGGGCCTTGGTCTCATTATAAAGGGTTGAATACCAGAGCCCACCTGCGTGGTCGATTAGGACTACGCCTTTGATAGAGGCGTGCCAGCAGACGCAGTTGGATTACTGCGAATGCGTATTGATGGGAATCCGGAATAAGGGGGCATGATCTATGCTTTGATGCAGTGTGGGGAAACCGCCTCGCTAAGCGCTAAGGTGAAGCGGTAAAAGCGATTCATATAAAGGCACGGCGGTGGTGTGATGTCACGCCACACGGAATTAAATCAGCAGATCTGTGGAAAAGTTATTCTCTCTCGATGGAATGTGGAACTTGTTTTGCAGATCCGGACACTATCCTTGTGTTCAAAACCTTCTATGAAGTATTGAGGAGGAGGAACCCGCCTTGCAATGCCGAAGACAATATCGCGCCGGACTCGTCGTCATTGAAGCACAGTTACAGAGGCTCTTGAGGAGTCTGGACTGGGGGTGTCAGGATAAGCGGACTATAAATCGGCGGACTCCAAGACTATGAAGATACAAGATTGAAGACTTACGTCCCGTGTGGGATGGGACTTTCCTTGGCGTGGAAGGCAAGCTTGGCGTCTGGATATGTAGATCTCCTACCATTGTAACCGACTCGTAGTAACCCCTAACCTATCCGGTGTCTATATAAGCAGGAGGTTTTAGTCCGTGGGACGAACAACAATCATACCATAGGCTAGCTTCTAGGGTTTAGCCTCCATGATCTAAATGGTAGATCTACTCTTGTACTACCCATATCATCAATATTAATCAAGCAGGGTAGGGTATTACCTCCATCGAGAGGGCCGAACCTGGGTGAAAACTGTCGTGTCCCTTGTCTCCTGTTACCATCCGCCTAGGCGCACGATTCGGGACCCCTACCGAGATCCGCGGTTTTGACACCGACAATGGTGATGGCGATGATTTCCCCTCCCGGAGAAGTGTCCCAACAGAACTTCAGTCGGAGCCCTAGATTAGTTCCGCCAAGGTTCCGCCTCGTGGCGGTGAGTCTCGTCGAAAGGTTGCTTAATGTTTTTTCTCACAAAGACTTCATATAGGAGAAGATGGGCATCGGAGAGCCACGGGGGCCCATGAGGGGAGGCGCGCCCGAGCGCACCCCCTCTCAATGGCGGTGTGGGCCCCTGGCCTTCATCTTTAGCGGCGATTTTTCTTTATTTATTTTAAGATATTCCATGGAGTTTGGAGGACTTTTGGAGTTACGAGAATAGGTCTCAATATTTGCTCCTTTTCAGCCGAATTCCATTGCCGGCATTCTCCCTCTTCATATAAGCCTTGTAAAATAAGAGAATAGCCATAAGTATTGTGACATAACATTGAAATAACAGCCCATAATGCAATAAATATCGATATAAAAGCATGATGCAAAATGGGCCATATCACATATCTCACGCACTTTCGATAGACCCATCTAAAATCTCTCTCTCTCCTCGTTCTCTCTCCATCTCTGCCGCACATACACACACACATAATCTCACGCCTAGCCAAGTATGATGGTTTCTCGCTCAATTGTAGGCACTGGTCCCCATATATGTATATGACTAGCTAATTCTTAGTCTCCATCACAAACATGTGCATGGTCTATCTCAATTTCTCTCGGGGCATCTTTCTATCACACACGCACCTCGTCCCTCGATCTCCCATCCATATAGTCCCCTCCACGATTTCAAGGGATCTCTCTATCACTGAACACACACTATCTCCCTCCCCATCGTCCATCTTCTCCATCGCCCCTCTCAACCTTTGTCCCTTGTTGGCCGGACCTCTATTGGACATGTGCTGAGGGTGTCTCTCTCCGTTGCAAACAATCACACACTAGCTATCTTCGTGTATCTCCTCACCTAGATTTTACATCTCGAGAGATGCATGTGTGATATGTTTGCATAAGCTCACACACACTCTCTCTCTCTCTCTCTATCTAATTTATCGTTTGTTGTCCCTTTCTCTTTCACACAAACACTCTTATTGCAAACTCACTCATTCTCCTTCACCGCACATGATCTCTCTCAACTTAGGCACTCTCTTGGGTCCATAGCATATAGATTTATTGAAAAGTCAAACATCACAAGTTTGACTATGTGCGTGGAAGAAACATTTACATCTAGAGCGACAAACATATATCATTAGATTCATCATGAGATGTAGTTTAGTATGATGTACCTTTGGTATTTAGATATAATGAATATTTGGGTAAACTTGGTCAAACTTTCCAAAGTTTGACTTCTAAAACTATATACCTTTGCATTATCGGCGGATGGAATATCTCTTTCCCCCTCTCAACTATCGGCGCACCACTTTCGCGTCTTAAGGCTCTCCTATCTCTCTCAAACTTTATATCTCCACTGTTCCTGCATTACACATATCTCGCTCGCTAGATAGACCCATCTAACACTCTCCGCCCTTGTTCTCTCTATGTGACACCCCCTAAGTACCATAATCTCTCACTCCATCATAGGTGCGCACTCCCCCCTAAGTATGACTATCTCTCACTAGCCATCGAGGAACACCGTATTGTCTCCTTCCACTACAAAAAATACACTTCCGTGATGATACGTGTTTGTCCTGATGGGTCGCATTTTTGTCATGCATGTACATCCATAGCGATTTTATAACCAGAATCAAGATAGTCATACATGTCTTTGTCGTGAAAGTGTTCCATGACATTACCAAAATTATCATCATGGAAGTGTCCACTTCCATGAGCGATAAATCGTGCGTCCGCGAAGTGCTTTACGTCAAGGGTGACCGACACGTGGCATCCAAGTATGTGAACGTCGTTAAGCTATCTGGTCGGGTTTTGGATCGATAAGCCGTTAACAGCCACGACAAATGGGAAATTTCCGTGTAAAATTCTTATTGGCCTCCGAAATCGTGCCGGCTTCTTGATGGGTCGGATAAGCCTATATGATATCGACCGCGTGCCACGGCCCTGCATGGCCCATTTAGCTTACAAAGCGGGCGTTTCACTTGGTCAAGAGTTGCTGGCTGGCCATGAAAACAGTGCGGTCTCTTCTTAAATAGCCCATTTACGGCCCATTAACTCTGACCCGTTAGGCCCTAAAGAAATCGGCCCAACAACGTCATGTGGGCCGTCGAATACTAACACCTGCCCATTTCACTTCGGCTCATGTATGGCCCGATGTCTTCGGCCCATATGAGGCCTTCGTATCTTCGACCCTTCTGGGCCCACCGCGACTCTAGCCCATAATGAACAGTAATTTTCTTTGTACCCGTTAACGGCCCGTGATTTACATGGGCGTTTCGATCCGTCATTAGCTTTCGGCCTATTGACGGCCCATACGTTCTTAGGCTCCTTTTACATTCCTCGATTACTTAGGCCCGTTCTTGGCATGTTCCCTAATGGGCCAAGTATTACCCATAGCGAAATTCGACCGTTCTTGGCTGTTACCCTAATGGGCCAAATCGGCCCATAGCAGAAATCGACCCATTCTGTGAGTACATTATCCCGTTCGCCGTTTCTAGCTCTTCCTATATTACGGCCCATTAACAACCCGTTATGCATGGCGGAATTAAGCCTTCTTGATCCCTACGGCACATTAATGGCCCGTTACCGTCTTTGAGCGATACGATTATTCGATTACGGCCCATGTAGACCCATTTATCCGATGGCGAGGGCCCATGGATTCTGAGCCCATTTATCAGCGAACCAGGCCCACGATTATAGGCCCATTTATCGATGGCACGTAGGGAGACCCATGGATCCTCTACGCCCGTATATAACCCATGGTAGTTCTGACCACTAGCAAACCAGGGGAAAAGAAGACTAGGAAATAAATAAAGCTGAAACTAATGCTAGGCTATTAAGGCGATTACGATTACATTCACTCGGCATCAAAAGATGCGCCACCGGATGCAAATATAGGAACACCCTACACTATACAAAAATGGCTGCTTTTTTTTCTTGACGGTGGATGCTGCGTTAAGAATAAATTTTATATCGCACCAAAACAAATTACAACTATATAACAAAAGGAAGGTTGGCATAAAACTTAACAGTCTAGCAGATAAATGCACCACGAAGTTGAAAGCTTCAGTTCATTTGACACTGATTGTTACGTTTTCATGTTGTATTGTCGATGGAGCACCATAACCCTAGCCTTCATTTCCCTAGGCTCTGAACAACATAGCAAATGTCGATAGTCTGGTTTCAAAACCATGCATATCTTGGACATTGAGCAATGTTTCTCCTTGCTTCTACAAAGGCCTCTGTTAGGGAATGGTCTTGTGTTTGGGAGCAGAATACAACATTGCTTTGAGCTTGCATATCTTGATCATGAGGCGGTTTGGATGATATTGCCTTAAAACCAACCTTCCTAGTATTGAAACATGTTTTGGAGGCGGTTGCGTGGGCAGTCTAGATGAAGCTACAAACTGACATTGTGGTTATAGTTGCCTCGCCACCTTGGCGGTGGCGGTTCCCACATCTTTTCCATAGTTATTAGAAAAGTTGAGGTTTTACCTTAGTACTACAGAGCAGAAGACATTGGAGGCAGCAAAACCAAACAAAATAGCTTTGCTCTATATCTGAGAACTTATTACAGTGAACCCATGTAAAATATTAGTTGTATTTTATTGCAAAGTACATAATAAAACCAGGTTCCAAACATATGACCATGTACCATTGCTAATGTATTGTCCATTTCTTCACATTGTATTGAGGGGCTAAGGATGAAGAGGCGAAGTTTATAATCTGAGTGAAGCATAGTATGACATCATTCATATAAAAAACAAGCGAGAGAACAGACAAGCGAGCAAATTGTAACGTTGTGTGGGCAAGTCGACGCATGGAACTAGATTACGGGTCAAGATCAAAAGAACATCACTCCTCTCTTTTAAACCTTGTAAGGTGCAATGATACGCTAAGACAATTGTGTATAAAATTGAAAAGAGTAATAGAAATTGGTACGTAAACCATGCAGTTCAAGGCACAAGTCGAGTAAGTAGTAGTTAAAAGGCATGAGGATTAAGGACTTTGCGGTGGCTTTGACTAGTGTAGTCATGCCCTTCTTCTTCGGTTTGGTGTAGAGGTCCTTGAAGATTTCCACAGCATTTGGTTCAGGTACTTTTTGGTCCTTGCGGGCTTTCCTCGCATTTGAACAAGTCAATATAGATCGATAATATGGTTTGAAAAGAGTAAAGCACAGACTAATTACAAGAGCCTCGCGATGTAATATAGCTACGAGACGTAAATGCATTCACTTTTACGCAGTTGGCCTTGTTCTTTGAGCAGTTCACCTACAAGAAGATAGATTTGTGTGACACATGCAAATAGGACTTCAACATGTGACGATCACATATATATAATGTACACGATACTTGGATCGAGACCGGTGTTTGACAAGGGCCCTCCGGTCTTCATCAGATATATTTTCCCTTTGGAGATGTTTGGGAAAGTTCATTATTAGCCTTGCCTTGAAGTGAGTTTTCCTCAAGTTATCTTGATCTTGTCATGAGCAGACTTGAAAACATGGGTGCAAGCTTATGCAGTTGCATCATCTTGGCTATCAACTTGCACCTCATATGTTGAAAATTATAAGTCTCATTATCGACAACCTAGAAAGTATGGGAGACGAGCAAGAGCGATATTACTAGTTTCCATACATAACCATACTTACAGAGATAAATGGTGAGAAGGTGTTGAACTGGTTTTCGTCTTTGTCATTCTGTCTTGAATCCATGTTGGGAGGATCGTACATGACACCTAACGCAGCAACTTGCCTCACGATACTAACTTGACTACAGTAGCATCCGTGGCCTTTTAAACCTGCCTCTAAGCGGATCTCCATTCTTCTTCCTCTAGATTTAGTTAACCTATCGAGCATTATCCACGATGTTTGTTTCCTCTTGCGCCTAGGTGCTAGTCCAACAACGAACATAGGAAGTGTTAGTGTACATCAAGCTGTGAGACTACATATAAAGAAGCATGGGCGTAAACTTGACTCCAGCAACTACCTTCTTCTTTGTTGAACCTCACAAGAGTTCATCGATATTGCCAACTCGTCTTGTGTCAAGAAATTGGCAGGAAGTAGTATCAAGTGGCAAGGGAGCTTGGGAGCGTCTTTGCTAGCTCGGTTGAGCCTTGCAGTATGTCGTGCGGTTGGTAGTACTATGGTAGGTGTTGCAAGAACTAGGGTTGTCTCTTGCTTGTTTAGTGGCAACTATTTGTTTATGTTTGGCTTTTTTGCAGCTCGTGTAGCATGGGATGCCTTGTTTGTAGAACCATTTCCGCTGGACTTTGACCTTCTATTGCACCATCGTTGCCAATGAGAATCTGCGGGATTCATCAGCTTCTCATTCCCTACCATTATGTGTTTCTTCCTCTTTCTACATGCCATGTTAAGTCAAGCCGACAAGAAAAGCGAATAACAATTTAGTTCTTGAGAACAAATTGATGCGTGATCTTGACGCGAACTAAACTTTGATGTAGACAACCACATGATAGGAGGATGTAATATGTATGAAAAATAGGACGGAAGACATAACCAGAACTATGATGTGTAAACTAAGAAGAAGACATTTCACCAAATTAGAAGCAATGCAATGGAAGGTAGACACCATATGAAAGATGCTACAAATATCGCGCTGCCAAGTTAACAGTGTTTCATCATAAATGGCGTTTAAACAAATGTGAAGCAGTACAAGAAATAAATCATATGCAAGATGCAAACAACATCACACTACCATGTTAGAGGTCTCTCGTCATTAGTGCCATTGCATATTCACAACATTGCATATTCACGACTTATGATGTGTAAACAACTACGATTATTTTGGAATGGAGGAGCTAAATTTGAATCTATTTTGTACATGACTACATATGCTATTATGTACAAAATCAGAGCAAAGATTGGTGCCCCATAATTTAGGTATGGTTTACAAATGCCATGATATCAAATTCAAATAATTGAATGGACTTCATGTTGAATTCGATTTTTAAACCACCTTAAGTTGAATTCAAATGTATGCTAGTTCATATGTAGCTATTTATAATGTCCATTGTGTAACTTTCATTATGTATAATGTGCTTTACACACACAACATGAACTATACTCACGTTTATATTCGATTGCTAAAGCGATGCATTATGGAGTTCAAAATACTAACTATGTGGATCAATTGTGTCGAATAATAACATAGACATGCTCAAATTCGATAGAATCTAGATGTACGATGGATCAATGACCGCTCCTTACCTTGAATTGCAAATATCATGATCCCATCCTAATATTTGGATACAATTTATATCTTTAATCAATGTGTAGAGCAGTCTTTTACGTGTAGTTTCACTCTCCATCGGTGGTCTCTCACACATGCTCACACACTCTCTCCGAGGTGTCTTTCTACACACATGCTCTAGATATAACCCTCCCTCCCTCTCGTAACCATTTACAACTGTTTTCACTAACCTTTATCACAAGCACTCTTCCTCTACTTAAACATACACCGCACAATCCTCATCGACCCTTTCTATATACATGGACCTGCCTCGTGTCTCATGTCGCACATTATCTTCACGCTTGTCTCTCGTGCATTGTCTCACACCTCTCTTCCTAATCGCGAGTATGATTCTAGCAGAGCATTCTGTAGGATGCCCCTTAAAGTTAGGTTGGATGAATAGTAATATCGGAGATAAAGGGTTACCTTAGTCCGAGAACCTAGGGTTACAAATCCTAGCGGCTTTGTCGATGGACACAGAGTCCTTCACAATTCTGCTATCTTTGTCTTGTCGACTAGTCATCCATGGGTCTTCCTAAATGTGTCATGGGCCGACCAATGTGGTGCGAAGCGGAACCGAGCAAGCGGCCTCACCTCGACCCACCGGACCTCACGCGGTGACACACCCTCTGCCCCACGTCTCATTATCTTCTCACACCCACACATACCAACACAAACACCACACACAGAAAATTTCTCCTGGTGCCTCTATTCCCTCCCCTTGCATATACACACTCAAGGGAATGGAATCTCTTGTCATGACGTCATATTATCTCTCTCTCTAGACCACTCTCATTTCTCGTGCTATCTCTCCCACCCCCGTCGGCCCCTCTATCCATGCCTCTCTCGAATCGTAATACACACATATACCTCTCTAGGCCCGCCAAATGCATCAACTACACATTCACATGTTACATCATGTACCCCATTGATCTAAAAGCCCTCTCTTCACGTTTATTTAGCATACAACATTCCTTTTGAATAAAATGTGGCCAAAAATTATTTTAGAGTTTCTACATATATACAACATTACAAGTTATATGGAGAGTCTGACGCTAATTTGCATTGCATGGTGCCCACAATGATATTTATTCCATACTTTGTGAATTTGTATATTTTATATTATATACAAAGTTAGTCATAATAAAGAAAGCGAAGAGCATCTCTCTCTCTCCATCGCATACACCAACCCCCATATACGCCCCTTTCACGTATGCACACAAAACTATCTCGAGGTCCTCAAAAGTAAGCCCCTAGAAAATTCACGCGTGTTTCATCTTTCTCTCGCGATATATGCAATGATGATCATTGTATTTGAAGAAAGCATGATACATACATTGGACTTCATAATCCACTCATTACGGTCACCGTTTACGTTTAGTGGTTATTATCGATCACGGGCTCACCGTACAACTCTGTATTTGCTCATGACATGACTAGTTGACCATTAAGCGCTCCACGTGGCACCTCTAGTGTTGCATCACATTATCTCACTACCATCGTGCCCACACAATCGACTTGTATCTACTCTACATCTACACTCTTATAAAATACATAAAATACACTCTTATAAAAACAGAGTTGGTGATGATGGTGTACTGCCATCCTGCAATATAGGCCGTCCGATTTATATCGGCGGATAGGAAAAAACTATGGCAATTTTGCAAAAAGGTACCCACACACCTCTCCGCATTTGCAAATAAGGCCTTCCCTCATTCATCCTTTTCTCTCACAAGATAAACAAGTCATACAAATGCATCTTGATGTTACGTGCAGCGCCGCAGGCATCTTGCTAGTAAGAATGAAAACAAGCGAAAAAAATATTTTGATGGTGGTTGAAGTCATGACCGCGAGCACGGCGGACAAGGTAGCCTTGTATTGGTATCTTGAGCCGTCTGTTTTAACACCACGAGGCTGGTGTGGTGATTATACACACACATGCGCATGCACGAACTGCATCCACGCAACACTCACACAAACACATGCACCCGCGCACGCACGCAACACTCACACATACACACGCAGCCACGCATGCACGCAACACTCACACACACACATGCGCATGCATGCACACACCGATACACCACACGACCAACACACACTCTCACGCTCAAGTGCTCAACCTACGTGCATGCGCGCATCGAGCCACAGCAGACACATACACAACTAGGTGATTCCCGCGCAGGTTGGAGCCTTATTGCGCTGCGTAAATTTGTGTTTATCGACCTTTTCCCTATCTGAACGACAGGTGGGACCCACAAGGAGCGTGGTCAATTTAACTAGTCAACATGGCGCCACGAAGACTATTTGGCGGTCAGCGAGTGCAATCCGATCTGAAGCTGTGAGCAAGTGACGGATAATCACCGCCAAAGCGTATATAGTGACCGTAATCAGCTTATTCTGAAGTTCGGTGACCGTATTACGCTTTTCTCTCTGTAGGCCCTCCAAAACTACATCTCTACGTTCTGCATGTTACATCTAACAACTATGCAATACAGCACTACTACTACACTCTAACACAATAAATCATATGTGTTTTAGTTTTACTAGATATCATATTGTTACTTATAATTATTCAGTTTGCATACATTAAAATTGCCTTTGAAATGTATGGCGATTATCATCTACGGCGGGAAAAATCCGCCCTTTCTGTTTAATCGGGTTTGTATCGATGGATCGTGCGAAACAGCAAAACTATAGTACTATACGGTACATGTGACGAGTTCCTTTGGGCGTCGTGTCGTCTACTCCTCCGTCGTAAGAGTGGAGTGCTCGCTTTCATAAATCTTCTAGTCCCTTTCGCCGACATGTGGGACATCAAGCTACGGGTCCACGTGCCATGCGAAATACTGATTACAGCAGGCGGGTGAAACACCCAGTCATGGCGTCGGCGTAGTAATGAGCAATGAGGCGTCAAATCACAAAGCTGCACCTTTCCGTAGTTAAGTTGGAGGGGCAAGTAATAATGCTAAAAAAGAAGTTGGAGGGGCGAAGCAACCATCATTTCACTCGTTGTTGAATCCGCTTCTCCTCATCTTCTTCAACTTAACCACGTGTTGCTTACGCCATTGTTACGCCTCATGTGGGGCGCATATTGGCTTTGTAAAGCACTGACACGTGGGACCGCATGTTAGCAAACCGCCATCCGCGCGGCAAAATCGCCTCCTTTTTACTAATCTTGATTCTATAATTTTTTAGATCAATATAATTGAGATTTGTATAGATAGCACATAGGAGCAAAACCAAGTGGTATGGTTAAGGGCATCCACAATGTGTAGCCAAATGTGAAAATAGCTTTTGGCATCGTGGGAACCATTATGGATGGTGTTGCCAAAGCCAAAAAGATGGAACCGAAGCTCCCTAATTGATTGATTGAAGGAATAGAAAAATGCAACGTCTCTCCTCTTTCTCCCATGCTTGGACGCATGTAGTACAGTATAGAGCATAGAGTCTACTCCCATGTCCCTTCTATCACAAATCACAAAGCAGTGAGGCGTCAAATCACAAAGCACGGACGAAGCAACCATCATTTCACTCTTCGCTGACTCCGCTTCTCCATCGTCTTCTTTGAGAAACCATCTCACCGCACTAGTACTCCTAGTAGTAGTACTAGTAAAGGACTTCCTGGATGCAAATAAGGCGGTTGTCTCGGCTTGTAGGCGGCACTTGCGAACGACTTACCGTGGTCTCCCTCAATGGTGTTCTCCGTCGAGCGCCCGCCAAACCACACAAAAAAAATCGTCGGCGTCACCGCAATGGGAAGGAATTCAAATATAATTACTACCTCCATTTTTTTGTACACAAGGCCAGTATTATCAAAATTACAATTTGCAAGGGCCACTAACACTAATCGAGGCAAAATTGATGGGGTTAGCAACCAAGGACATTAATATCCCCTACATGCATGCGGAAGTGAGAAGGTTGGTTTGCATGGCGCTGCATTAATCAAGCGATGAGGTGAGATGGTTAGCTCTTTGGTCTTTCGAGAAAAAATCGCATTAATTGACACGTGAAGCGAGTTTGTATCGATTAAATCCAGCTAAGGAAAACCCGCCTTTATTTTTTAACACTAGTACTCCTAAATGCGTACATACTTATCCTGTTTGCCACACATTTTTTGCCAAGCTTGCCTAAAGTTTTCAAAATGAGAAGGAGGTACACTTGCGCTTTGTTGTCGCGGTTGCACCGCTTTCCTCACTGCAGTCGCTCTGCATGCATGCATCGCACCGCACCCTCCACCGATCGCTCCTGCGCCGCAAACACAACAAAGGGCGCACCCTCAGCGACACGTGTTGTCGCATGTGAACAAACCAAACTCAGCCATCCTATCGCTGACACATAATTTTCGTTCATAGAGTATGTTTATCCAACGCATGTTGGGGAGTATCCGTCGTCCGTTACGTGGTGCTGTTGGGGAAGAAGAAGAGGTGAGGAAGAAGGAAAGAAGGGTTAGGAGGCGTGGGATATTCATCCAACCGCTGAAATGGTAGGCTGACCCAAGTCAGCGACTTGCATAACAAATATAGTATGTTTTATACAGCAAAAGATCCATAAAAACAACAACATAAAGAAAAACTATCCTTTGCTCGCGGAAAGGCGGCCTCGTCGTCTTTGGCTGCGGCGCTTGAACCAGCCGTCGCTGCCGGCGTGTGTCTCCGCACCGTGGTTGTCCTCGGCCTCCGGCTACTCGTTCAAGCGGAGTGTCAGGCGCTCTGCGGAGACGAGCACAGCCAGTTCAAGTCGAGGGCGTCGGTTCCGCCCGTGGGAGGGCCTCGATGGCAGCGGCATCCAGCGCTCAGCGTCGGTCGAGCCTCGCCGCCCGGTTCAAGTCCGGGGCGTCGGTTCCACCTACGGGGAGGCGTCGATGAGGCGGCATCCAGCGCTCTATGTCGGTCGAGCCTCTGCCGCCCGTTCATGTCCGGGGCGTCGGTTCCACTGCGGGAGGGCCTCGATGGCAGCGGCATCCGTGCGCTCCGCCTCAAGTTGAGCCTCCGCCGCCGGTTCACATCCACGACATCCGGTTCCGCTGCGGGAGAGCCTCGATGGCAGCAACATGCGCAGCGCTCCGCGTCGAGTTGAGCCTCGCCTCCGGTCCTCCTTTAGTATCGCCATGTTGAACCGCTGGTCCGCTTTGCACCATGGGGACTCGGACAAGCGGCACGAAGTCGGCGTCCATCGTCTCATACCCATCGGGGCCTTCTGCGCCGTGACCTCGCGATGAACATTGGATCGGCTTCCTCCTCCTCGTAGCTTGGCTCCGGAGAACTCGAGGATTGGCCGCCGCCAGCGAGCTTAGGAGCGGAGTCTGCGGCGCCGACCGCCGCCGCGATTTCTCTGGCGCTCTGGCGTCGACATCTTGTTAGTAAGTGATCTTGCGGCGCACCATGGCTTTCGGCGAACTAGGGGCGCTTGATGCGGCTAGGGGATCGAAAGGTGGGGAATGGGCTGGAGATTTGGTGTGGTTTTAGGGCGTGGCTGGCGTAGGCCGAGCAGCGAAGGTTACGGTGTGAATAGTGGTTCGGTGATGACGGTCAATCGGTTTTATTGTACATCGCTCTTGTCGCGTTAGTGTTGCAGCCCGGACGCTGGACCCTCCGTCGCTCACCGAATGGAGCAGCGCTTCGTCTTGCGTTTTCGCTCGCTTGTGGGTCCGCGGTTGAGAGCAAACCGGCGTCCCTCCCCTCCCCGCCCGCGTCATTTATTATACCACCACTCCCTCCGTTTTATGCGGAGTAAATAAAACAGAGGAGTATCTCGGATGAGGATCCTGGCGTGGCGAACCCATTGAGTAAGCGACATACGGGGCCTAGCAAGCATGGGGTCCGCCGATGAAGTGACCGAAAGGGAGGTAAGGCGGGATACCTACGTCGGAGGATCCACTTCCACTATACTACTTTTACCAAATGTTAGAGTAATAATATATGACATGCAACTTACACAAATGTTAGAGTAATAATATATGACATGCAACTTACACAAAGCATATAGGGTCTAATCGTTTTTGAGGCTAACTTTGACCAAATGTTAGAGTAATAATATATGACATGCAACTTACACAAAGCATACGGTCAATTTCAGTATGTGAAAGGAGTTTCAATGATATAATTTTCATTATACATCTCATGTACTATTAATCTTGTCAATAGTCAAATTGGAAACCATCTAAAGTACAAATCTAGAATGCGTCTGAATCTAACAATATTGATTGGGCGTTGTTGAATGTTCATACCTTTTTATCATAGTAGAGATACTTTGACTACACATAAAACTTATATGTAAAGTAGAAAGGATAGGAGGAGTATATTATGCGTTAAAAAGCAAGCGAACATTGAATACCCTTTATATATGATTTGCGGATGCTATGATCACGGTTCAAAATTTTGAATCCGCCTTAGGTAACACGTGCCCCACTCGTTCCTCTCGATTTCATCTCGGGGTCAGGAGATCTATTGAAAGAGGACTAGGGTGGGTACATGCGAATGATACTCGCGGAATGTTCAAATGAGGCATGCGGGAGGATGGACTCATTGAAGGCGACATGATCGATGGAGAAGAGGGTTGGAGAGGAATGAGAAATAAGCAAGCGCCACATGATTACACTTGAGCGGCTCAAATAAACAATAAGTTGTCTCGCTTGGCCTACATAGTGAAAGGCCTAATCTTAGCGAACAATGGCCTTCGAATATGGCGGGAAAACAGGGAAACCGACATGTGGGGCACACCGTCGGAGACGATGTAGCGCAGACTAGTCAATGGAGGAGCTGGCCCACGACCTCCTCGCCACAAACAACTGTTCATGTGGGTCGTTGGGGCCAACAACAGGCGCAGCTCTAGCACCGCCTCACGGACACGGCGACCGGCGGTGAGCGACACACTCATATCATCGCTAGACACGGTCGGTTTCGATTGTGCTTGGGGTGGCGTTAGTGTTGTGTACGACCAGCGGTATGTTTGGTTTGTGCCCAAGGTTGCCCCATCAAAGCATTGGGTAGCCAAAATTTTGGTTGAGGTATTGGTTGCCCATGATTTGGCCGACATTGGCAAGAAAAATGAACTAGAGTTCATTGGCATGCCAAAGAAATGGCAACCATCAAACAATGACCAATCTTTGGGTCATGACCAAAATTTTGGTTGAGGTATTGGTTGCCCATGATTTGGCCGACATTGGCAAGAAAAATGAACTAGAGTTGGCTAGAGTTCATTGGCATGCCAAAGAAATGGCAACCATCAAACAAAGACCAATCTTTGGGTCATGACCAAAATTTTGGTTGAGGTATTGGTTGCCCATGATTTGGCCGACATTGGCAAGAAAAATGAACTAGAGTTGGCTAGAGTTCATTGGCATGCCAAAAAATGGCAACCATCAAACAAAGACCAATCTTTGGGTATGACCAAAATTTTGGTAAGGTGCACTTTGACCACAATCCAAACACACCCCAACACCCGGCTCGTCGAGGATGCAGGCGCCACAGCGCGTCCGTGGAGTGGTGTAGCGCGACCAACTGCATCCTCTGGACCTGAGACCATGTCGGGTCATCTTGCTTTTTCAATGACATGCGGGGATCGCATTTGAGCAAAGGCATCTCCAGCGTTGCCACGACCGCGGTGACTACCACGGCACACCAAATCCCTCGTCCCTCGCGCCGTCGCGTGCGTTCCCAGCCGGCGCCAGCTGCCGCATTCATGCCGTCCGTTCGTATGTAAATCGTTAAGAGGCTCGATGCCGAGGAACCAACTCCGGCGACTTAATAGCGCGCCGGACGCTTGGCCTCACGGAATCGCTACTTAAAGTGGCAACGCCCAGCTAACCTCCACACCATAGCGCATCGTCCTCCTACGGCACCACATCCGCCATGACCGCAAGTGCGAGCGCTCTGCGGGAGAGCTTGTCTTCGAGGATGAAGCTCGAGGTCGCCGCCCTCGCTCAAGTCGCCTCTCGCGGCCAATAGCGGTGTAGCGAGGCGGCGACGCGACCGACCGCTGGCGGTGGTACGCTAGCGGCCGACAGCAGAGCACCGTCGACCCGCGTCCTACTTGCCGCCGTCCAACGTCCGGCACCGCCGGTCGGGGCTCCTCGAGGATGAGTAGGGCATGGGAGGCGGCAGGCATGGTGTGCCAACTGGCGGTCCGTATCTCGTGTTCTACTCTTCCTCGGAGACCGCACCTTCACTTCACGGGTCTTGAACCCCGCCCGTACATAGAGATTGCAGATGGAGGGCGTCGGTCGCCGCCGTAGAATAGGTTTAGGGTCGGGTTTCTTTTATTTTTTGTCCTATAAAAGTTTGAAATGTAATGAAAATCTGCCGTGTTTGCATTAATCTCGGCGGTGTATGAACTTTCACAATAATATACATATTGTGGGAGTACTAGCAAGATGCCGTGCGTTGCGGAAGATCAAGATCTTGTGGGAGAAAAGGATGAGCGAGGAAAGCCTTATCTGCAAATGTGGAGAGGAGTCGGGTAAATTGTCATAGTTTCCTTCCTATCCGTTAGATATAGATCGGACGGCCTATATTGCAGGATGACAGGCACACCATCATCACCAACTCTGCTTTTTATTGAACGAGACAAATCTAAAAACCCAACTAAGCCAACCTCCCAGCATATCGCGGGGAAAAGACCCGCAGCGCGCCGTTTTAGTCGGGATTACGGATTACTAGTAGTAGTATCGATGGATCGCGAAGCAACAATTTTTTTTGAGGTGAAGCACCTACTAGTTTAAAAAGAAAAAAGGCGGTACACTCATAGCACTCTATCACGGTCGCATTGCACCCCACACGTTCGGTCCTGCACACGGCTCACGCATAAGCGGAACACGCTTGACTTGCCTCTTCAGCGACACGTGGGACTGCACTTGGAGAAACCGACCATCGCCAAACTCCCCCACCCACGCGCAAAAATCCTCCCCCACACACACACAAATTCCCCCAAATCCGATTCAACCGCCTTGGACAAATATTCCCCAAACCCCTCCCCGTCCCCCTCCACTCCATTCGCTCCGCCAAAGCAGCCCTCCCCACCGTCGTCGTCGTCGTCGCGGTTCATCGAGGGGCCTTGCAGCGATCCTCTCGCTCCCACGATGCGCTCTCGTAGATTGTCGTCCTCTAGTCGCACCACCACCTCGCTACGTTCTTGTGGGCGCCACGGCGGTCAGCGCCACCACGGCTGGCGGCGTTAGTGTGGAGGCGTCGGTGGTCGGCTTCTCCCACGATCGCGCATTCTAGACTAAGGCCCGTTCATGTCGGTGTAGCGCTGAATGTTAGGTGATAGGCGCTGTTAATCTCACTAGTTGCGAAGTAGTTTCTTGTCAATATGCTCTGCTTAAGAAGCTTCCTTGCCCTGATACGCACTCAATCTGCTTAGCTGAGATGGCATGCCAAGGCCGATTAGTTGCTAAAATATCCTGCCATATATTTATTGTGACGTAGATTGCCATGGTCTAGTAGCCAATCTGTTAGGTGAAATAGCTCTACACGTTTTATACTCGATCTTTGTTGCTGCGATGGCCTTGATAGTTTGATGGTTGTGTGCTCGGCCTCATTGACTGCTGAAACAGCCTGCCATAATTTAGCACTCAAATCTGTTTGCTGAATTAGCTTTACATATATTTCGTTACTTAGATCTGCTCGTCCAAATATCTTGCCATAGCTTTAGACATCGACCTAGGTATTTTTTTCTGGACTTCATAAAAAGCATATATGTTTTCCTGTAATATCTAGTAGAAGAACTAATTTGTATGTCTAACAGATGGACAGGACTTGGATAACTTCTGCTCGAAGATTCTCCGTTGCATATGTCGAGGGGGTTGAAAACTTCATGAACTTTATCAGAGCTGAGTACGGTGGTCGAAATCAGATGTGCTCTGCCCGTGTAGTAGTTGTATGAATTCAGTTACAAGACCCGATCAATGTGCAAAATCATCTACACTTGTATGGGATGTCGGTCACATATACTAGGTGGGTTCATCATGGTGAAGCTGTGAGCGTCAATGTTATTGACTACGTGGAAGCAGCAGATCACCATCTTGATCTCGATGCTCAAGTGGAAGAGGAGGAGGAGGTGGTGGTGGCGGAGCGATGAGTTTGACCAACATTGAAACAATGCTACGAAATGCTCATGCATTCCGTGAACTTTCACTGCGAGAAGAAAAATGGTGGGCCGCATGTTGGAACAATGCAACGTTCTTTGTCACCCCGGAAATAAGCTGTCGATATTCTCAGCTATGGTCACCTTTCTTGGTGAAGACATCTGGCGGATGACCAACAAATCATTCAATGCGATGTTGGCTGCTTTCATAAATCTTTCCCAGATCGTCTGAGCTCCACACACCTATAGTAAAATGAAGAATTTCCTTAGTGCAGTTGGAATTGGATATGATATGATCCATGTTTGTAAGAATAATTGTGTTACGTTCGGAAGGATTATGCCAACAAGTGAATGCCGAAATGCAAATCATCAAGATGGAAAGATGGCGATCTTTGTGAAGAGGATTCCTCATAATGTTTCGAGACATTTTCCAATTACACCAAGATTGCGAGAGGTTGTTTCATGATCTTTGAAACGAGAGAGGATGTCTTGTGGCATTCTAGGAACCAGAGTCTGAGAGATTAGAATGTAATGAGCCATCCATCTCATGGTAGTGAGTGGAAAAGCTTCAATGATAAACACAAAGAGTTTCTTTGCTGACCGAGAAACATTAGACTTGGCTTAGCTTGGATGGATTTAACCCATTTGGCCACGAGGCGCCACATATAGCATGTGGCGGTGCTTGTTATCCTTACAACATGCCTCCAAATGTACGCACCAAAGAATCAAACTACATGATGGCCTTGCTCATCCCAGGTCCAAAAATTCTGGAAAGGATTTTGATTTGTTCATGGAGCCTCTTGTGGAGGAACTTCAACAGCTATGGAAGGGTGTTCTCCTCGAGACCTATATAGTAGCCCACCAGCTGATTTATTTCTGCGTGCTGTTGTAATTTGGTGCATCCATGATTATCTGGATTTGGGTACTATGTCAGGGCGAAAGACACATGGTTACAATGCATGTGTTATTTGTGATGGAATCATTGTCATACATAATACTTAGCAAGATCTGTTACATTGGACACCGTCGTTTCCTTCCCAAGGACAAGCCGCATCCTAGAAAATACCGAAGACATGTGTTCAATGCAAAGCATGAAAACCGTGATGCGACAAAGAGGCTCACCGCCGATGAGTTGCAAGTGGAATTAGAAGGTCGGGGCATATTACACGAAACCATCACGGTAATGGTAGCGGGAAAAGGAGGCGTGTACGTTAGAAGAGAGATTATTGTTTACCCGTGGGTCCACTTTGTGGGACTTGGAGTATTGGAAAGATTTGGATCTGCGGCATAATCTTGATGTGATGCACATCGAGAAAATATATGTGACAACATTATCGGCACACTTCTTAACATTGAAGGCAAGGCGAAAGATACCTTAAAATCTAGGTTTGATTTGACACACAGGTATCGAGAAAGGATTTGCGGTGCAAGATGAAGGTAAACCACGGGATATGGCACCGGTGTATGCGTCTTGGACAAGGTAAAAAGAAAAGAATTCTGCGAGGTCTGTCACGTGTGAGATTCCCATGGATTTGCTTCCAACCACGAAAGGAGAGTCGGTGCAGATGGAAACAAGGTACAAGGGTTGAAAACTCATGACTGCCACGTCCTACTTCAAAGGGTTTACTGTTATCCTTAGAGGATTGGGCATACGACTTATCTGAGCGATTGCGAGTTGGGACAATTCTTGAGGAACTCTGCGGTAGAAATATCGGGATAGATGCTTTGGAGCATCTTAGAGACAAGATACCAACTATCCTATCGACCTTGAGAAGATATATCCTCCGGCCTTCTTTGATGTGATGGTGCATTTGGTTGTTCATCTACGATGAGGCACTACTTAGAGGTCGATGCAGTATGGCTGGATGTACCCTATTGAAAGCGGCTAGGCACTTTCGAGGGCTATGTTAGGAACGAGCTAGACCCAAGGGTTCCATTGCGAGAGGCCTACATTGCTACATAAGCATTGACATTCTGCTCAAAATACATTGAAACAGTGATCGACTTAGCAAAGAGGTGGGTGAAGACAATCCGGGCTCAATGTTTTCGATTAGTCATCAGGAGTTACGAGGGAAGAGTCGACAAGAGGACAAACCTAAATATTTGGACAAAATGGTTTGGTATGTGTTGAATAACGTCACGAGATACTACCTTATATCAAGTAAGTGCGATCTTGCAGCTTATACATCATAATCTACTAAACTTGCAGCACATTCTTATATATTTAGATGTTTGGCGATCACTATGTTGTGCAGCATCTACAAAGAGGAGTTACTACCGCAAAATCCAAGAAACATTGACAAACTAGTTATGGCAGGATTTGCGAAATGGTTCAAGAACCATGTAAGCTTTTGAAGTGCCTTTGTCAGTTTTTTAATATATTGAGTACATAAGATGATGAGCTTGTCTATTTTCTAACCATAGGTTAAGAAGATGCGGGAGGATGGGCAGGCGATTGATGATGCCCTTTACTCACTAGCAATGGGTCACGATACTCGGGTAAGACATTATGAATCTTGCGTTGTTGGAGATGTGCGCTACAACACCCTTGCACGAGACGAAGGCGAGAAGACACAAAACAGTGCCATCATGAGCACGGATCGTATGACAAAGAGACAACTAAAATGTATGCTAACATAACAGACATTGTTGATTGCGATATATCTCGGTTTGAGGATCATCGGTGTGTGGTTACATTGTCTTTGTCGTTGGTATAACCTGTTTTCGAGGATCGCAAAACCAGAGCGATGATTATTTCAAATCCATCAATGTCAAGGCAGCGTACCGGACCAACGAGCCTTTTATTTTGGCAAATCAAGCAACACATATATTTTTCTTGGAAGACACATTTGCATGTAGCGATGGTGGAGAGTATTGCAAAGGTTTGAGCGAGAGAATTCGTTTAATGAAGTTGCACAACAAGATGATGCTTACTTGCTCACGATGCACAAGATAACACAGATGTTCCTAATATCGAGAACCATCACGTCAATGACACCGGCGAAAAGATTGCTGTCGTCTTTGTGGACATACAAGAGTTGATCAAGAAGAAGCCAGCGTTTGAGGATGTTGAGGACGAAGAAGAAGATGACACCGTGGGAATTACAATTGAGTGATACACATGGCGAAGATGTTGGCGCTGCTCTGCGGATGATGATTACATTGCATTTGTCGTATTTGCACTGTCGAGAAGGCGTTTTTTATCTACTATGTGAAATTGTGTTTGCTATGACAACTGAAACCTGATGAACATGTTGTTTAGTATTTCTTTGTGAGAACATCACTTGTTATGTATGCTGATTTGTGTTTGGTGATTGTATGACAACTAAAACATGATGACATTGTTGTTTACTTGTACTCATATTTGGCTGTGAAACTTGAATTTGATGACATAGTTTGCTGTTGGACTGCAATTTGCTCGACATCTTCGAATGAGAACAAAGCTGACCCGACAGGGCCTCTGCTATTTATTTATTTATATGAGCAAAAGGGGATACCCCATGATTTCCGTTAATAGAAATCATTAGATGTTCATGTTGGGGAACGTAGCAGAAATTCAAAATTTTCTACACATAACCAAGATCAATCTATGGAGTAACTAGCAAGAGAGAGAGGGAGTGCATCTTCATACCCTTGAAGATCGCGATGCGGAAGCGTTGCAAACATGATTGGTGGAGTCATTCACTAAGCGATTCAGATCGCGGCGAATCCGATCTAAGCACCGAACAACGGTGCCTCCGCGTTCAACACACGTACAGCCGGGGCGTCTCCTCCTTCTTGATCCAGCAAGGGAGAGGAGAAGTTGAGGAAACTCCGGCAACAGCGACGGCGTGGTGGTGGAGCTTGCGATTCTCCGCGAGCTTCGCCAAGCACTATGGAGGAGGAGGAGGTGTTGGGAAGGAGAGGGCTGCGCCGAGGGCAAGGGTGAAGCTCCCATCGCCTCCCACTATATATAGGGGTGGAGGGGCTGGTTTCTTGCCCTCAAGTCCATTGGGGCATTGGCAAAGGTGGGAGGAAAGAAATCCCATCATTCCTTCCCCACCGATTGTTATCCCCTTTTTGGGATCTTGATCTTATCCCTTGGGATATGATCTTATTCCTTCTAAGGGGATCTTGGTGCGCCTTGACCAGGGGTGTGGGGCCTTGCCCCACTACCCACGTTCACGTGGGCCCCACTCGGAACCTTCTAGAACCTTGGGTACAATCTGAAAAATCCGAACATTTTCCGGTGGTGAAATAGGACTTCCATATATAAATCTTTACCTCGGACCATTCCGGAACTCCTCGTGACGTCCGGGATCTCATCAGGGACTCGAACAACATTCGTAACTGCACACTAATTCCCATAACAACTCTAGTGTCACCGAACCTTAAGTGTGTAGACCCTACGGGTTCGGGAATCATGCGACATGACCGTGACAGCTCTCGGCCAATAACCAACAGCGGGATCTGGATACCCATGTTGTCTCCCACATGTTCCACGATGATTGAGGAGTCTGGACTAGGGGTGTCCGGATAGCGAACTATCATCACGGCGGACTCCAAGACTATGAAGATACAAGATTGAAGACTTCATCCCGTGTCAGGATGGGACTTTCCTTAGCGTGGAAGGCAAGCTTGGCGTCGGATATGTAGATCTCCTACCATTGTAACCGACTCTGTGTAACCCTAACCTATCCGGTGTCTATATAAACCGGAGGGTTTTAGTCCGTGGGACAAACAACAATCATACCATAGGCTAGCTTCTAGGGTTTAGCCTCCTTGATCTTGTGGTAGATCTACTCTGTACTACCCATATCATCAATATTAATCAAGCGGGAGTAGGGTATTACCTCCATCGAGAGGGCGAACCTGGGTAAAAACATCGTGTCCCTGGTCTCCTGTTACCATCCGCCTAGAGCGCATGCATTCGGGACCCCCTACCGAGATCCGCGGTTTTGACACCGACATTGGTGCTTTCATTGAGAGTTCCTCGTATGCGTCACCTATAGGCCCGATGGCTCCTTCGATCATCAACAACGACGCGGTCCAGGGTGAGACTTTTATCCCCGGACAGATCTTCGTATTCGGCGGATTTGCACTGCGGGCCAATTCGCTTGGCCATCTGGAGCAGATTGAAAGCTACGCCCCTGGCCATCAGGTCAGATTTGGAAGTTTGAACTATACAGCCGATGTCCGCGGAGACTTGATCTTCGATGGATTTGAGTCGTAGCCAAGCATGCCGCACTGTCTCGATGGGCATTGTAACGCCCCGGATTCGATGCGCCAGGTGTCCGCCAGTTATTCGCCGTCGTTGCCATGTCATGTGCTTGCGTGTTGCACTTTGCCATGTCATCATCGCATTTCATATCATGTCATCATGTGTATTTCATTTTGCATACATGTTCGTCTCATGCATCCGAGCATTTTCCCGTTGTCCGTTTTGCAATCCGGCACTCCTATGTCTCCGGCGCCCCTTTTGCCTCTTTTAGGTATGCGGGTGTTAAACTTTCTCGGAATGGACGAGGTTTGTCAAGCGACCTTGGTATAGCACCGGTGAACCGCTGTCGAGTTTCATGCCATTTGGAGGTCGTTTGGTACTCAGCAGTTAACGGGTAACGCAAAAGCCTCCTTCTCTTTGCAGCCCAACACCCCTTCAAAGTGGCCCAAAACCCATCTTACTCCCCTCCATGCTCTCGATCGTTCGATCACGATCGCGTGGCCGAAAACCGCACCTCATTTGGACTCTCCTAGCTCCCTCTACCTATAAATATCCACCTCCCCGAAATTCGCGGATGAATCCCCGAAACCCTAGCCGTCCTCCTTCCCGCGGCGGATATGTCGCGCCCGCCCGGACAAATCGCGCCGCCGCCCGCGCCTATTGCCGCCTGCCCGTGGCCTCCGCCGCCGTCCACGCCGCCAGCCAGCGAGCACGAGTCGGCCCGCTGCCGCTCGCCGCCGCCGCCGCCGGGCAGGCCCGCCTCGCCCTGCCGCCCGACCTCCGCCGCGCGGATCGCGCCCGCCGAGCTTCGCCGCCGCCTCCGCCGCCCGGAGACCCCGCCGCCCGGCCCGCCACCCCTCGCCGCCGGAGCTTCGCGCGCGCATGCGCCGCCTCGCCGGCCTCCTCCCGCCGCCGGGCGCCGGTCCGGCAGCTCCTCCGCGGATCCGGCCTCCCGGCCCGATCCGCGCCGCCCGCGTCGTCCGTCGTCGTCCCCTCCATCTCCGGTCGTCCTCGTCATCCGTGCACCGGAGGTTGACTTTCCTCCCCTCTGTTTTTCCCTAAGTCTTTTGTTGTCGATAATTTTGTTGCATTTTCATCGCATTATAACTCTGCATCGTAGCTCCGTTTCGTGCGTATAATATGTCAAATTGTTCGCCTCGACAGTACATCATTTCATCTCATTGCATCATTTACATTTGAGCTCATCTTGATGCCGAAATGCTGTTAGAAGAGGGCTATGTGATGTTAGTTTGATTCTTATCGAACATGCACTTTTGTCATTTTGCCATGATTGATGTGTGCACCCTATGAACTTGAGTCCTAAATGTGTTTTGTAATATGCCATGCCATCTTTACAGGGGTGTATGCCATGTATTTTTGTGATCTCTGTGGTGACTAGCACAAGCATGCAAACTAGGCTTCATGATGTTGCTGATTTCAGCCCTATTCTTGATATTTTTATGCCATGTAAACTTGATGCTACCGAGAGATCCATGCATATTTGAGATACTTCAGTAAGGATGTTTTGAACATATGGTTATTCTCTATCCATCCATGCCCTTGTTTGCAATTATGGAGTGCCATAGCTTGAGTCAATCGAGCTCTACTTTTGCTATAAAATGTTTCTGGCAGGTTGTTTACATGTTATTCAATTTTGCCAAGGTTGTTGTAGTTGATCCGTGTATGCTATGATGTTGTTCTTGCCATGTATAGCTTCTATGCCATGTATTCTTACTGTGAGTTGCCTTGACATACCATGTATTGCTCTGTGGTGAGTGGTTCAAGCTCACCAACATGCCTACTTATTGTTGTTCTGCCATGTATGAATCTGTAATATAACTTGTCATGTTTACATGGGTGCCATCATATTTTATGATCCTTTTGGCTCATGGTCAGTAAGGGACATTTGTTATATGCAATTAGTAGATTCATGCCATGCCTTTGTTTGCCTTGATAAGTTCCTGTAGCATGTTGTTTGATAGCTCTAAACATTGCAACTTTGATGTTTTAAAAAAGTCTGGCTGTTATTATTTGCAATCTTGTCATGTGTATTTGAGCATGTTCTAGTGATTTCGGAGATAGCTCAGTGTTCATGTTTTGTAATGCTTTACCTGTACATCATGCCCATGCTTTTGTTATCATATTGAGATTCTGTAGCATGTTGTTTTGATGCTTGCAATATGCCTAGTTGCTGTTTTGGACAGCTTGTCCTTTAAACTTGTATAGGGTGTATGTGTTGAACCGTTGCTCCGTTTTGAGTGTGCTCTATATGAAACTTGCTTGATTTGCATGTAGTTTCATATTATCATGTTGCATCCATGTTTTGAGGTGTTTGCTTGATGTTTGTATGCATTTTGCATCAATGCCATGCTTATCTTGTTTTGCTCATATCTTCTAGGCGTAGCTCGAATCTAATGAACTTTATATGTAACTTGACTAGAATTTCGTGTAGATCATCGTGGTGCATCTTAACTTGCTGTTTAACAACTTGAACATAAAGTTATTCAGATCTGGACCAATTTCGAAATTTGCATATGAGGACTTACGGAATTGTTATATGTTGTTTCGGCCTCATTTAAACTTGCCTTGATGTGTTGCTCTTGTTTGCATCATCTCTTGCCATGAGTAGTTTCATCTAGATTTGTCATGCATCATGTTTGTTGTGCATCTTGTCATGTTCATGTGTGGTGTGTTTACTATGTTGTGTGCTTCTTCTCGATAGTTCCGTTTCGTTGCGATCGTGAGGATTCGTTAAATCACGCTTGGTTCGTCTTCATGGCTTCATCTTCTTCATGGACTCGTTCTTCTTCCTTGCGGGATTTCAGGCAAGATGACCGCTACCCTGGATCTCACTACTATCATTGCTATGCTAGTTGTTTCGTTCTATCGCTATGATCGCTACCTATCACTTGTTCCTCAAGCCTCCCAAATTGCCATGTCAGCCTCTAACCTTTGTCACCCTTCCTAGCAAACCGTTGTTTGGCTATGTTACCGCTTTGCTCAGCCCTCTTATAGCATTGTTAGTTGCGGTGAAGATGAAGTTTGTTCCTTGTTGGAACATGGAGATGTTGTTCCTTGTTGGAACATGTTTACTTGTTGGGATATCACAATATATCTTATTTAATTAATGCATCTATATACTTGGTAAAGGGTGGAAGGCTCGGCCTTATGCCAGTGTTTTGTTCCACTCTTGCCGCCCTAGTTTCCGTCATATCGGTATTATGTTCCCGGATTTTGCGTCCCTAACGGTCGGGTGATTTATGGGACCCCTTGACAGTTCGCTTTGAATAAGATCCTCCAACAAGGCCCAACATTGGTTTTACCATTTGCCTCACCTATGCCCTTTTTCCCTTGGGTTTCGGGCCCATGGGTCATCTTTATTTAGCCCCCGGGCGGTGCTCCTTCAGTGTTGGTCCGAACCGAGGCAACCTCTTGGGGCCACCACAGGGCAACTTCGAGGTTGGTTTTACTCGTAGCTTGACTTATCCGGTGTGCCACGAGCGAGAGTACGTCGACTCCTATCGGGATTTGTCGGCACATCCGGCGGCTTTGCTGGTCTTGTTTTATTCTTTGTCGAAATGTCTTGTGGCGGGATTCGAGACTGATCGGGTCTTCCGGGAGAAGGAATATCCTTCGTTGATCGCGAGAGCTTATCATGGGCTAAGTTGGGACACCCTGCGGGGTATAAACTTTCGAGAGCCGTGCCCGCGGTTATGTGGTAGATGGGAATTTGTTAATATCCGGTTGTAGTAAACTTGAAGCAAACTCTTCTAAAATACACCAACCGTGTGCGTAACCGTGAGTGTCTCTTTTCGGGGTTGATCGAGAGGAGAACACAGTTTCTGGGTTATGTCTGACGTAAGTAGGAGTTCAGGATCACTTCTTGATCATTACTAGTTGACGACCGTTCCTTTGTTTCTCTTCTCGCTCTCATTTGCATATGTTAGCCACCATATATGCTTAGTCGCTGCTGCAACCTCACCACTTTACCTCTTCCTTACCCATTAAGCTTTGCTAGTCTTGATACCCATGGTAATGGGATTGCTGAGTCCTCGTGGCTCCTGATTACTACAACAACAGTTGCGGTACAGGTTTCACGATGATCATGGCCTTGAGAGCGATGTTTGTTTGTGTTGGAGTTCTTCTTACGCTTCTTCTTGATCGGGGATAGGTTCGGTCGGCGGCCTGGGCTAGCGAGGTGGATATTGTTTGAGTTTCTGTTTATGTTTCATCCGTAGTCGGATGTTGATCTTGTATATGATGTTGATGTATTCTTGTGGCATTTGTGCCTTATGTATGTATCCCTACCTATTATGTAATGTTGATGTAATGATATCCACCTTGCAAAAGCGTTTCAATATCTTGGGTCTATCCTTGGTGGGACCGTCGAGTTCCATTTGGATAGGGTCGCATATTGGGCGTGACAAGTTGGTATCGAGCCTCGACCGACCCTAGGAGCCCCTTGTTTGATCGTGTAGTTTGGCGTTGTTGAGTCTAGAAGAAAACTGATTTGAGTCTAGTTATATCGGAGTAGGAATTCTTTTTACTCCTCTGCCCTTCATCGATCTGGTGAGGAATCTTGGCGTAGGTGTTTTGAATTACTCCTCTTCCCTTCAAATTTTCTTTAGGTTCATGAGTTGGTTTTCCGGTAGTTGTTCCTCGGCTCTTTTTATCGGTGCATTTCTCGTCAAGTTGACTCGAGCCTCTTCATCTTTGAGTTCAATCCTCGGTTGTTTTCTTTTCCCACCGCCCTCCCTTCTTCTTCTCGGAACGGAGTCCGTAATTGAGTATCCATCCTACTCGTGTGAAGTCTTTGCTTTCTTTCCTCAATGATTTCAACGGTGTTTTCTCTTCAAGATATTAAATCGGTTTCCCCTTCCAAGTTGTCTTTGTTTTCCGCCCTCCACCCTCTTCTTCCCGGAGTTGAGTTTCTTCCGACCATCAATTCCATTCGTGTGGAGCCTCTTGATCTTCCTCAATTATTTCAACGGTGAATTCTCGTCTTGTTCGTCATTCTTCATCCCTTTCTTTTCCGGTGCACTCAATTCAAGTTTTTCGTTGTCGATCATATTCTTTTCCTCGGCTCAAGTGTTCCCTTTGCTCGTTAGCCTCTCTTGATTTATCATTCGGAGTTAGGAAGACATCTCGGGAGATTCGATCGTGTTCCAACTAATTCGAGGTTGTCACTTCATTCAAATATTTAATTGTTCGGTGCATCATCTATCTGTTCAACAATCCTTTCCAACGGTGTTATCTCTTCAGTGGGCCCTAACCCACAGGTTTTTCCCAGGATCTTACCTGACTCTTTTAATTTCCCCGGAGTTATTCCCAATTCTTTTCAAGTGTGACATAAGAATGGATTCCATCAGTCACATGCCTTTTCCAAGATCAATTTCAAATCATTTCATTGTTGGCTCAACCTCTCTGTTTTTCTTTCTTCCGGAGTACCTCAGTAATTTTGGTGGTGTTTCTCATCATCATTTGAAGACCGAAGTAGAGTTTCTCTTAAATCTTGTCCGTTCCCCCAGAGATTCATGGTGATAGCTCGATGTTATCCTATCCAGTTGTTTCTAGTTGTGCAATTCTTTTCATCCATCCGGAGTACTTCAGGTGTTGCTTTCGCTCTCGATCATCCGAAGGCCATCTTTTCGGAATATCTCTCCATTCTAAGTTTTTCAAAGTCGTTCTCCAATTATTCTATATCCGTGCCCCTTCGTTCGTCTCAATATTCTTCCGGTGCTGCGTTCAAGCATTTGTTAATCAGTTTGCGATCTCTTCGATCTCTTTTCTCTAAATTCCCTCAAGTATCTTCGTGCTTTTCTAATTCTTCCCGGTGATTCATTCTCTTTCGTCAGTCATTTCCGAATTCTTACGGTGGTTCGTTCAGATTCTTTTTCCTTTGTTATCGTACCAATCCATTCCTTCTTTCAATCCTACCGGTGGGTCATGAAGACCTTCTCAAGTTTGCGACATGTCACTTCTCAATCCTTTTCAAGAAGAATAAGTGGTATGCAAAATCCATTGTTGGTCATCAATTTAATTTGATGAAGGATAAGCATACAATAAATCTTATTCTTATTTTATCCAAGCGAGTAATCCTTTTCTTCGAGTTTGTTCTTAATGAATAAATTCTAGTTCCAAGTGTTTTCATCTTTTTCTTTTCCGGAGTTCAAATTTTCTCGGCTATTTCGTCGGAACCTCCATCTAAATAATCGCAAGGCTCATCTTATTCTTTCTTCTTTCATTCTATCTCATCATCCTTTTTGTCACCGGAGTTCTTCATGGTGGCTCGTCATGATTTAATTCATTCTTCAAGTGTTCATCAAGATTCTTTTGGAGGAATTCAAGTACCTTTTCTTCTTGCATCTCGAAGTGCAATTAAATCTTCGTATTCTTTTGAAGTGGAGTTTTGCATTTCTTCGTTCTTCTCAGCTATTTAATCTTTTCTGCTTGTGGTTGATTATCACCTCATAATTTTGAGAGGTTATCCATAAGTCCACAACAATCTTATTCTTTTCGTTGGTGATTTTTTTTCAACAACTCCATTCAATCCTTCCTTCTAAGTTCTTTTCATTCAATTCTTTCAATTCTTCCAGAGGCATTCTGTTGTTCCTCTCGTCAACTATCGTTCCATTTTGTCAAACTCAGTTCCAACTCCTTCCATGTTCAGCCGGAGTGCTGCCTAAATCGTTTCAGTCTTATCCGTTTCTTTTCTCATTCTAACCACTCCGGTTAGAACGAGTGGTTTCATAGTCTATCTGATTCCATGAGCTTTCGATTCTCGTCATTCTCGCCGTTCCTCTCTTCTTCTCGAGTGCTCTCGATTCTTTGCCTCTTCTCTCTTGCGTTTCTTGTTTCACCTCATCCCTTTTCCCTTCCGTCTCGGTCCTAAGATCTCGGGACGAGATCTCTTGTTAGTGGAGGAGTGTTGTAACGCCCCGGATTCGATGCTCCAGGTGTCCGCCAGTTATTCGCCGTTGTTGCCATGTCATGTGCTTGCGTGTTGCACTTTTCCATGTCATCATCTACATTTCATATCATGTCATCATGTGTATTTCATTTTGCATACATGTTCGTCTCATGCATCCGAGCATTTTCCCCGTTGTCCGTTTTGCAATCCGGCACTCCTATGTCTCCCGGCGCCCCCTTTTGCCTCTTTTCGTGTGCGGGTGTTAAACTTTCTCGGAATGGACCGAGGTTTGTCAGCGGCCTTGGTATAGCACCGGTGAACCGCTGTCAAGTTTCATGCCATTTGGAGGTCGTTTGGTACTCAACAGTTAACGGGTAACCGCAAAAGCCTCCTTCTCTTTGCAGCCCAACACCCCTTTCAAAGTGGCCCAAAACCCATCTTACTCCCCTCCATGCTCTCGGTCATTCGATCACGATCGCGTGGCCGAAAACCGCACCTCATTTGGACTCTCCTAGCTCCCTCTACCTATAAATATGCACCTTCCCCCGAAATTCGCGGATGAATCCCCCCGAAACCCTAGCTTCGTCCTCCTTCCCATGATCGGACATGTCGCGCCGCCCGGACAAATCGCGCCGCCGCCCCGCCTATCGCCGCCTGCCACGTGGCCTCCCCGCCGCCGTCCGCGCCGCCCAGCCGCGGGGCCGAGTCGGGCCCCGCAGCGCCGCCCGCCGCCCGCCCGCCGGGCAGCGCCCGCCCGCCTCGCCGCCGCCGACCTCCGCCCCGCGGATCCGCGCCGCCGGGCTTCGCCGCCGCCTCCGCCGCCCGGCGACCCGCCGCCCGGCCGCCGCCCCTCGCCCCTCGTCTTCGCCGCCCCGCCGCCGGAGCTTCGCGCCATGGCCGCCCTGCCTCGCCGGCCTCCTCCGGCCGCCGAAGCGCCCGGTCCGGCCGCTCCTCCGCCGGATCCGGCCTCCCCGGCCCTGATCCGCGCCGCCCGCATCGTCCCGTCGTCGTCCCCGCCATCTCCGGTCGTCCTCGTCATCCGTGCACCCGGAGGTTGACTTTCCTCCCCCTCTGTTTTTCCCTAAGTCTTTTGCTGTCAGTAATTTTGTTGCATTTTCATCGCATTATAACTCTACATCTGTAGCTCCGTTTCGTGCGTCTAATATGTCAAATTGTTCGCCTCGACGAGTACATCATTTCATATCATTGCATCATTTACATTTGAGCTCATCTTGATGCCCGAAATGCTGTTAGAAGAGGGCTATGTGATGTTAGTTTCAGATTCTTATCGAACATGCACTTTTGTCATTTTGCCATGATTGATGTGTGCACCCTATGAACTTGAGTCCTACATGTGTTTTGTAATATGCCATGCCATCTTTGTAGGGTGTATGCCATGTATTTTGTGATCTCTGTGGTGACTAGCACAAGCATGCAAACTAGGCTTCATGATGTTGCTGATTTCAGCCCTGATTCTCTTGATATTTTTATGCCATGTAAACTTGATGCTACCGAGAGATCCATGCATATTTTGAGATACTTCAGTAAGGATGTTTTGAACATATGGTTATTCTCTATCCATCAATTCCCCTGTTTGCAATTATGGAGTGCCATAGCTTGAGTCAATCGAGCTCTACTTTTGCTATAAAATGTTTCCTGACAGGTTGTTTACATGTTATTCAATTTTGCCAAGGTTGTTGTAGTTGATCCGTGTATGCTATGATGTTGTTCTTGCCATGTATAGCGTCTATGCCATGTCTTCTTACTGTGAGTTGCCTTTACATGACATGTATTGCTCCGTGGTGAGTGGTTCAAGCTCACCAACATGCCTACTTATTGTTGTTCCTGCCATGTATGAATCTGTAATATAACTTGTCATGTTTACGTGGGTGCCATCATATTTTATGATCCTTTTTGGCTCATGGCCAGTAAGGGACATTTGTTCTATGCAATTAGTAGATTAATTCCATGCCTTTGTTTTCCTTCTTAAGTTCCTGTAGCATGTTGTTTGATAGCTCTAAACATTGCAACCTGATGTTATTTTCTGCAAAGTCTGAAACTGTTATTATTTGCAATCTTGCCATGTGTGTTTGAGCATGTTCTAGTGATTTCTGGAGATAGCTCAGTGTTCATGTTTTGTAATGCTTTACATGTTCATCATGCCCATGCCTTTTGTTATCATGTTGAGATTCTGTAGCATGTTGTTTTGATGCTTGCAATATGCCTAGTTGCTGTTTTGGACAGCTTGTCGTTTAAACTTGTATAGGGTGTATGTGTTGAAACGTTGCTCCGTTTTGAGTGTGCTCTATATGAAACTTGCTTAGATTTGCATGTAGTTTCATATTATCATGTTGCATCCATGTTTTGAGGTGTTTGCTTGATGTTTGTATGCATTTTGCATCAATGCCATGCTTATCTTGTTTTGCTCATATCTTCTAGGCCGTAGCTCCGAATCTAATGAACTTTATATGTAACTTGACTAGAATTTCGTGTAGATCATCGTGGTGCATCTTAACTTGCTGTTTAACAACTTGAACATAAAGTTATTCAGATCTGGACCAATTTCGAAATTTGCATATGAGGACTTACCGGAATTGTTATATGTTGTTCCCGGCCTCATTTAAACTTGCCTTGATGTGTTGCTCTTGTTTGCATCATCTCTTGCCATGAGTAGCTTCATCTAGATTTGTCATGCATCATGTTTGTTGTGCATCTTGTCATGTTCACGTGTGGTGTGTTTACTATGTTGTGTGTTTCTTCTCGATAGTTCCCGTTTCGTTGCGATCGTGAGGATTCGTTCGTCTACGCTTGGTTCGTCTTCGTGGCTTCATCTTCTTCATGGACTTCTTCTTCCTTGCGGGATTTCAGGCAAGATGACCGCTACCCTGGATCTCACTACTATCATTGCTATGCTAGTTGTTTCGCTCTATCGCTATGATGCGCTACCTATCACTTGTTCCTCAAGCCTCCCAAATTGCCATGTCAGCCTCTAACCTTTGTCACCCTTCCTAGCAAACCGTTGTTTGGCTATGTTACCGCTTTGCTCAGCCCCTCTTATAGCGTTGTTAGTTGCGGTGAAGATGAAGTTTGTTCCTTGTTGGAACATGGAGATGTTGTTCCTTGTTAGAACATGTTTACTTGTTGGGATATCACAATATATCTTATTTAATTAATGCATCTATATACTTGGTAAAGGGTGGAAGGCTCGGCCTTATGCTGGTGTTTTGTTCCACTCTTGCCGCCCTAGTTTCCGTCATATCGGTATTATGTTCCCGGATTTTGCGTCCCTAACGCGGTCGGGTGATTTATGGGACCCCTTGACGATTCGCTTTGAATAAGACTCCTCCGGCAAGGCCCAACATTGGTTTTACCATTTGCCTCACCTATGCCCTTTTGCCTTGGGTTTCGGAGCCCAAGGGTCATCTTTATTTAGCCCCCGGGCGGTGCTCCTTCGAGTGTTGGTCCGAACCGAGCAACTTGGGCCACCAGGGCAACTCGAGGGTTGGTTTTACTCGTAGCTTGACTTATCCGGTGTGCCACGAGAGCGAGATACGTGCGACTCCTATCGGGATTTGTCGGCACATCGAGGCGGCTTTGCTGGTCTTGTTTTATTGCTGTCGAAATGTCTTGTGGCGAATTCGAGACTGATCGGGTCTTCCGGGAGAAGGAATATCCTTCGTTGATCGCGAGAGCTTATCATGGGCTAAGTTGGGACACCCTGCAGGTATAAACTTTCGAGAGCCGTGCCGTGGTTATGTGGCAGATGGGAATTATTTAATATCCGGTTGTAGTAAACTTGAAGCAAACTCTTCTAAAATACACCAACCGTGTGCGTAACCGTGAGTGTCTCTTTTGGGGTTGATCGAGAGGAGAACACGGTTTACGGGTTATGTCGGCGTAAGTAGGAGTTCAGGATCACTTCTTGATCATTACTAGTTGACGACCGTTCCTTTGTTTCTCTTCTCGCTCTCATTTGCGTATGTTAGCCACCATATATGCTTAGTCGCTGCTGCAACCTCACCACTTTACCTCTTCCTTACCCAGTAAGCTTTGCTAGTCTTGATACCCATGGTAATGGGATTGCTGAGTCCTCGTGGCCACAGATTACTACAACAACAGTTGCAGGTATAGGTTTCACGATGATCATGACGCGAGAGCGATGTTTGTTTGTGTTGGAGTTCTTCTTCTGCTTCTTCTTCGATCAGGGGATAGGTTCCACGTCGGCAGCCTGGGCTAGCAGGGTGGATATTGTTGGAGTTTCTGTTTATGTCTCATCCGTATTCGGATGTTGATCTTGTATATGATGTTGATGTATTCTTGTGGCATTTGTGCCTTATGTATGTATCCCTACCTTTTATGTAATGTTGATGTAATGATATCCACCTTGCAAAAGCGTTTCAATATGTGGGTCTATCCTTGGTGGGACCGTCGAGTTCCTTTTGGATAGGGTCGCATATTGGGCGTGACAGGCATGATCTAGCTCTGCAGCCGAACAGTACCACGAGGCCGCACAAAGATCCGCTCCGACCCTTAATCGGGCGGATTCCCCGATCGAGGGCGAGAGGTTGGACACCGCCTCGGGGCTCACGATCTCTCTGGCGATTGAGCGAACTCCATCCTGTCCTTTGCGAAGACCTTGACTCCTGGGTGCGGACTCCTCTCGGACTCCGAACCCTCGCGCCCCACCGCCAATCGAATCCGATTGGGCGCCCGGTTATGGAGTTCACTGCTGCAGACATCTTTCGGCTTTTCGCCCTTTGGCGACATCCTGAATTCACTAAAGTCTCTCTCTTTATCCGGAGAGCCACGACCGGACTACGGACGGGAAGGTTGGGATACGGACGAAGAAATTCAACGCCCACCACCACCCACTTTGTAGCCACTGCCGATGATTTAACCGACATGCTCGACTTCGACTCGAAAACATCGGCGGTATGGGCGGCGATGCGGAGGCGACCAAGACCCAGCGCCTACGAGGGCTTTGGAAGGCCACCTCGTCATCGACATATACATGGTGGATATCCCAAAAGATGGGAGCGGCGATGGAACAACGGAGGATGACCCTCAAAAAGCAACCAGCGCCCGGCGTCGGTGGTGCGCTCTAAATCCCGCCACAACAAAAACGGTGATTCCGACACGGGAGATAATAACACCCCGGACAGTACCGAAGACAAGCCCCTCCAGCAGGACTCAGTGCAGGAGGAGGGAGAAGCAAGTCCGCACGATAGTGCGGGAGAAAGAAAGGTCGAGGACGATAATTATGCGCCTCCCTCCGAAGATGAGGCAAGCCTCGATTTAAGACAATTTGTCATGCCCGAGGATCCCGCTGAACAGGAGCATTTCAAGCGCAGGCTTATAGCCACGGCAAGCAGCCTCAAGAAAAGCAGCAACAGCTTAGAGCTGACCAAGACCTGCTAGGCGACGGATGGATGAAGTCCTTGCAGCGAAGAGCATGAACTCGAGCGCCCCTCCAAAAGCTACCCCCAAGCGCAGGCCGTTGCCTCGTCGGAGGAGGAAGCACCCAAGTCACCAGGCGACGACATGGCAGGCCAGCCACCCGTGGCGCGATAGAGAAGCCTCTCGGCCCTCCGCTCAAGCCGCACCCGACGCCGCTCAAAAGTACCAAGGCACGGGAAAATCGCCGGACTTGCGAGATATATTGGAGGATAAGGCAAAACATACAAGATCGATCTACGGATCGCGTGGGCGTAACGACGCGGTATGATTACCGTCGCGCGGATACAACAAACTCGGCGGGCGAACACGATGAACAAAGCTCATATGAGCTACGTCGTGATATTGCCCAATCTGAGGCGCCAGACACCCACTATGCTTCACGGATGAAGTAATGGATCATCAAATCCCGAGGGCTTCAAACCGTAAACATCGAATCATACGATGGTACCACAGATCCTGCGGTGCGGATCGAGGACTATCTCCTCCATATCCACATGGCCCGCGGTGATGATCTACATGCCATCAAATACCTCCCTCAAGCTTAAAGGACCAGCTCGGCATAGGCTCAACAGCTTGCCGGCAGAATCAATTGGTTGTTGGGAGGACACGGAAGCCGCATTCCTTGATAACTTCCGGGGCACATATGTGCGACCACGGACACCGATGACCTTAGCCACATAATTCAGCAGCGGAAGAATCGGCGGACAATTCGGACACGGTTCCTAACAAAGAAAAATCAAATCTTGACTGTCCGGATGCGAGAGGCCCTTGCAGCCTTCAAACATAACATCCATGACGAATGGCTTGCCGGCACCTAGGACAGGAAAAGTCGAAATCCATGGCAGCCCTCACAACACTCATGACCCGCTTTTGCGGGAGAGGACAACTAGCTAGCTCGAAGCAACAACGGCCAAACACCACGATAGTTCGGATACCAAGGACAGCAATGGCAGGTCGCGTCGCAACAAGAACAAAGCGCCGCGTGCGGCGATAATGCTGAAGATACGGCCGTCAATGCCGGATTCGGAGGCTCTAAACCCGGTTAGCGGAAGAATCCATTCAAAAGAAATACCCATGGCCCGTCCAACTTGGACCGAATACTCGATCGCTTGTGCCAGATACATGGCACCCCTGAAAAACCAGCCAATCACACCAACAGGGATTGTTGGGTGTTCAAGCAAGCAGGCAAGTTAAGTGCCGAACTCAACGACAAGGGTTGCATAGCGATGACGAGGAAGAGCCCGGCCGCCCGAACAATAGAGGACGAAGGTTTTCCCACACAAGTGTGGACGGTGAACATGATATCTGCGACCCACATACCCAAAAGGGAGCGGAGCGTGCACTAAGGGGCGTATATGCGATGGAGCGATCGCCCGAAGTTCAACCCATGGTCTTCTGCCCGATCACCTTCGATCGAAGGACCACCCACTAGCATTCGTCACGGCGGTTTCGCCGCATTGGTCCTTGACCCAATTATCGACGGATTTCACCTCACGAGTCTGATGGACGGCGGTAGCAGCCTGAACCTGCTTTATCGGGATACGGTCGCAAAATGGACATAGACCCTCAAGGATTAAACCTACAAAGATGACCTTTCGTCGTCATACCGGTGTAGAGGCCAATTATGCGGGCTTAGTTACACTCGAAGTGGTCTTGGATCCCGGATAACTTCCGAAGGAAGAGTTAATCTTCGACATCGTCCCGTTCGCAGCGGCTATCATGCTTTGCTTTCGGACGAACCGCATTGCAAAGTTCAATGCGGTGCCGCTTTCACGCATACCTCAAGCTCAAGATGCCAGGCCCTCGAGGAGTAATAACGGTAAATGGAAACACCGAACGCTCTCTCCGAACGGAGGAGCACACGGCGGCCCTCGCGGCGGAGGTACAAAGCAGCCTCTCACAGCAATTCTCGAGTCCGGCCACTAAGCGTCCGTACACTGTCAAGCGCGCCCGAAGTAACCTACAACAAGACCGCCTGGCACGATTCAAGCACGCGTAGCAATCCGGCCCCAACCCCAGCCCTCGCGAAATTGCGAAGCTAGTATTACGCGTACATAATTACGCTCTGGAGATACCATGGGCATATGGGGAGGGGCACGACCACGACACGCCAAGAATGCGGCTCGACCGCACCAGGGGCTCCCGATTGTGTCATTCTTTTTCTTTTTATTTCTTCTCACTTTCAGGACTCCGTTTTCCAGAAGTCCTGTCCGGCACTAGAACCGCCGAACTCACGATGCAACAGCCAGGGAAGCAGAAAGCTACGTCGAGTGTTCTGGTGGTCTCTATTACGAGCATTATACCTGTTTTACATACCATCCGCAGCTTACCCCTCGAGAAGGACATGTTAGATAGTCCCATCCCTTGCTTATCGCACTATTTGTATCGTTCGCTTTCATTGCAGTACCTTTTGATATAAACAATACATAGCTTTTGCCTATTATTGCACTCTTTTCTTTATCTATATATATGTTCATTTCATGACATTACGCACCGTACACTTTAGTGCAGCCAATACAACGAGGGCTTAAGTACCCCAAAGTTATGGTGTGATAAGTCCGAACACTTTCACAAGTGCGGCACCCCGAACTTATAGCATTATATGAATCGGCTCCGAATCATGTCTTGGGTCAATAGTTTGGTTTGCCCGGCTCCCGTGTTTTGGTACCTTACGTTCCGTTATATCGGCTAAGGTAGCACCGGGAGAACCACTGCGATTGTGCCCCAGTTGAGTTGGGTCGAGCACCTCAATGGAGAAAGCTAAAACTGGACGTCATGATAGGGCGAGAGCCGGTCGCTGTTCGAGAGGTTTTTTCGGGTCCCTAAAGACCTATGCCGCTTAGAGCGAGCAACCGGAATTGTCAGGTCAAGGCGTGGATAGCGCCCCGAACTCGGTCTTCCGAATACTAGGGGCTTCGCCAAAATTTAAAATTATAGAATTCTATGGCTAAGTGAGAGTGTTCAAGCATTATAAGTCCGATTGCCTTGTTCGTTGTGTTGAGCGCCTCCCTAGATGGACCCAAGAATGGGAACAAGAGTGCTCAAGTTTATCCCGAACACCCAGACACGTGGCATGGGGCTGAAGCCAACGACTTGCCATCTCTCAAATTTGATAAGCGGCCGCCTGAAGGTAATATTTTAAATTAACAAGCGTTGCTTAGCGCATATGAACAAGTTTTCAGCGCCGCGGGATAACAAATGCGAGTCTATTCAAAATTACATCTTTCGAGCACTCATCCGCTATTGGCGGGCACCCTTCAGAGGCCCTCATAGTACATTTGGGCGTGCGATGCTCCTTGCCCTTCGGTGGCCGTCGTCACAAGCTTCTCGCATCCAGCTTGCCCGGTGCACTTTAGCATGGGCAAGGGCCCGACGGACACCTTCAATGCAGACGGGCGCTTGATGACTTCAATCCATGGACAAAGGCGTCCACCAGCCGCTGCACTAAACCAAGTAGCTCGGGCATGGCTTCCAATGGCCATAGCAGCGCTATAAGGCCCTTCATGGCCTGTTCGGTGACCTTGTGGAGCTCGACCAGCTGCTTCACTGGTCGCTCAGGGCACCGGATGTCGGCCTCGACATCTTGAGACCGAACACCTTTTCCATCGAGCTCCCCTCCTTGGCGCGGTAGAATGCGGCGACATCGGACACACTACGGGGCAAATCTGCGAATGCTCCTGGAGAGCTCCGAATCCGGGTAAGTAATAGGTAATTCACTTTCACATGCTTGCTTTGCATAAAGAATGCCTTACCCGCCGCTATCTTCTTTAATGATTCAATTTCTTGCTGGGCTTTTTGGGCCTCGGCCTTAGCAGCTTTGGCACCCTCAAGAGCCGAGGCGAGCTCGGACTCTCGAGTCTTCGAGTCACGCTCCAAACTCTCGTGTTTTTTCACGAGAGCTTGGAGCTCTTGCCGTACCTTGGCCAGCCGCGCCTCCCCCTTCTCTTGCTCGGTGCATTCCGTAGCCGCTTTGTTTTCGGCCACGGACACCGCTTCCTTCAGGGTCACCACCTCGTTCGTGGCCCCTGCAGTACCCATGTTATTCCTGTTATTTTTTGCAACCGAAACCTTTCTATAAGGTATTTCTTTAATAAGGTACTACTTACCTTCCTTGTCCTCGAGCTGCTTCTTGGCTTGGCCGAGCTCGTTCTCGGACCGCTCGAGGCTCTGCTTCAATGCATTAACCTCCGCAGTCAGTGCGGCAGAGGTCAGAAGCGCAGCCTGCATTCCCATATTGACATATTTACGTTAGACTCCTGCGTATATCTTTTTAGATCCTTAGTCCATCTTTTCTTTCTGAACACCGAACTAAGCATCAGGGGCTACTGTCTATGCGGTAATATTTTTACATATTCTAAACTTACCTCAAATCCTGTTAGAAGGCTGATGCAGGCTTGGTCAGCCCGCTCTTGGCGGATGAGGCTGTCCGGATCACCGCACTCATAGCAGGCGGTGCTCCTCCTCGATGGGGCTGTTAAGCGCCTCGATGCTATCTGGTGCCTCTGGTTGGATGGAGGACACGGCGTCTTACCCTTCTTCTGAAGGACCGCTTGCCGGACTCGGAACCGCTGAAGGTTCGGCATGGAGTCCGGACAAGGGTCGGGCTTAGAGCCCTGGGGTCTTGCCCCCATGCGCTGGAGTCAGGAGGTTGCCTTGGGCGCCTTGGGCGCCTCTGCGCCACTGCTCTTGACCAGGCCCCCTTGGGGCACCACCTCGGCGTCGTCCGCAGGTGAGGTGAGGAGGCGGTCGGAGTGAAGTACTCTCCACTTCCGGCGAACTCGAGGACCCGCTCGACGGAGTGGCGAACTTCGCCTTTAGGCGGGCTGCATGATTGTTGGTATTAGAGAACACTATGCAATGATAAAAAAGCCATGGGTATCCGGACACTTACGATCTCGCCGAGGCTTGGCCCTTGTTGGCCAATCCTCCTCGTCGTTGTCGGCGTTGGTGGAGAAGTCGGAGGAAGGTTCTTCCTTCTTGGACCCTCCGGCCTCCCGGTTAGGCGGCCTTCCTTTTCGCTCCTCCCGGCTGGGGAGAAGCTTCTTTCCTCCTCGTCCTCGGGAGAAGATTCTGCTTCAGAATCTGACAGCACCTGGCATCGGGAGCTCCTTTGAGTTCCCGTGGCCTCCTTCTTGGCCTTCTTCTCCGGCACCACATGGGGTACCGGAGCCAGCAGCCTCGTCAATCGGGCGTCCGCTGGGTCTTCCGGCAAAGGAGCCGGACAGTTAGTCTGTCCGGACGTTTTCAGCCAGTCCTGTCAAAGATTAGGGAGTTTTACATCCCACATAGAGTCAATCTATGAAAAAGAGTCCGTAAAGGTAAAATAACTTACCTCGCCCGGCTTGACGCGCGAGCTGTATCCACAATCTTTGTTAGCGGATCTTTGGGGCTTGGCGCCCTTGAACAGCACCTTCCGAGGCATCTTCGTGCGTAGTGTCGAAGAGCCGGCTCAAGGTTGGTGTTGTGCGGATCAAACTCCCACAAATTAAAGGCCCGTTGTTGGCATGGGAGAATCCGGCGGATGAGCATCACCGGATTACGTCAACAAGCACGAGATTCTTGTCCACCAGGTTTGGACGCATGTTTGGAGTCCGGATAGCTCGTCTGAATTCCCCACGTCAGGCCCGTCTCTTTCCATGGCGAGCCGTGTGGGAAGCCAGATCTGAATTCGGGGCCGCCACCCATTGGGTCGCGTGGCTCTGTGATGTAGAACCACCCGATTGCCACCCCTTTATTGTCTCCACAAAGGCGCCCTCGAGCCATAGGACTTTGGCCATCTTGCCGACCATGGCGCCTCCGCAATCCGGCAGCGGCCGCCCACTACCTTCGGCCTCGACATTGAAGATCTTCAGCCATAGGCGAAGTGGAGCTGGATCTGAGGAAGGCCTCGCACCTGACGATAAACGCCGAGATGTTGAGGATAAAATTGGGCCAGGTCGTGGAAGTCCAGGTCGTAGTAGAACATGAGCCCCGGACAAATGGGTGAAGTGGAAAACCTAGTCCGCGGAGGAAGTGGGAAGAAACACCACCCTCTCATGGGGCACAGGGGTTGGAATGAGCTGCCCGCGTCGGCAGCTCTGTCGCGATGTCGCCGGACAAATATCCGGCCTCCCGCAGTCTTGTGATGTGCCCCTCCGTGGACGGAGGAGGCCATCCACCTGCCTCGCTCGACATGGTTGGAGAAGGTTGAGGTGGGATGTGCGGACTTGGGCGCTGGAGCTCGAGTCTTGCGGAAATGGATGAGCAAAGGAGGAAGAAGGCATAGGTGAAAAGGTGGATCCTTATCCCTTATATGGATGGGCGAAGTTATCGTCCCCCACCAACTGGTAAAACTCGCTTATCTCCCAAGCGCCCGTAATCAATGGCGCGGATGGGTTACCCACGTCCGTATTGATGAGAATCCCGGAATAAGGGGGGCACGATCTATGCTTTGATAGGACGTGCCAAGGAAACTGCCTCGCTAAACGCGCTAAGGTGGAACGGTAAAAAACGATTCATATAAAGGCCTGGTCGTGGTGTGATGTCACGCCGCGGAGTACGTCAGCAGATCTATGCAAAAGTTATTCTCTCTACGGTGGTATGTGGAACTTGTTTTGCAGAGCCGGACACTATCCTGGTGTTCTAAACCTTCTATGAAGTATTCGGAGGAGGAACCCGCCTTGCAATGCCGAAGACAATATGTGCGCCGGACTCGTCGTCATTGAAGCCTGGTTCAGGTGCTACTAAGGAGTCTGGACTAGGGGTGTCCGGATAGCGAACTATCATCACGGCGGACTCCAAGACTATGAAGATACAAGATTGAAGACTTCGTCCCGTGTCCGGATGGGACTTTCCTTAGCGTGGAAGGCAAGCTTGGTGATACGGATATGTAGATCTCCTACCATTGTAACCGACTTTATGTAACCCTAACCTATCCGGTGTCTATATAAACCGGAGGGTTTTAGTCCGTAGGACGAACAACAATCATACCATAGGCTAGCTTCTAGGGTTTAGCCTCCTTGATCTCGTGGTAGATCTACTCTTGTACTACCCATATCATAAATATTAATCAAGCAGGAGTAGGGTATTACCTCCATCGAGAGGGCCCGAACCTGGGTAAAAACATCGTGTCCCTGGTCTCCTGTTACCATCCGCCTAGACGCACAGTTCGGGGCCCCCTACCCGAGATCCGCCGGTTTTGACACCGACAATGATCTCATCGGATGAACCACGATGTCAAGGATTCAAGCAATCCCGTATACAATTCCCTTTGTCAATCGGTACGTTACTTGCCCGAGATTCGATCGTCGGTATCCCAATACCTCGTTCAATCTCGTTACCGGCAAGTCACTTTACTCGTTCCGTAATGCATGATCCCGTGACTAACTACTTAGTCACATTGAGCTCATTATGATGATGCATTACCGAGTGGGCCCAGAGATACCTCTCCATCACACGGAGTGACAAATCCCAGTATTGATTCATGCCAACCCAACAGACACTTTCGGAGATACCCGTAGTGCACCTTTATAGCCACCCAGTTACGTTGTGACGTTTGGCACACCCAAAGCATTCCTACGGTATCCGGGAGTTGCAGAATCTCATCGTCTAAGGAAATGATACTTGACATTAGAAAAGCTTTTAGCAAACGATCTACACGATCTTGTGCTATGCTTAGGATTGGGTCTTGTCCATCACATCATTCTCCTAATGATGTGATCCCGTTATCAATGACATCCAATGTCCATGGTCAGGAAACCATAACCATCTATTGATCAACGAGCTAGTCAACTAGAGGCTCACTAGGGACATGTTGTGGTCTATGTATTCACACATGTATTACGGTTTCCAGTTAATACAATTATAGCATGAACAATAGACAATTATCATGAACAAGGAAATATAATAATAACCATTTTCTTATTGCCTCTAGGGCATATTTCCAACAGTCTCCCACTTGCACTAGAGTCAATAATCTAGTTCACATCACTATGTGATCGTAATGAATCCAACACCCATGGGGTTTGATCATATCTCGCTTGTGAGAGAGGTTATTAATCAATGGGTCTGAACCTTTCAGATCCATGTGTGCTTTACAAATCTCTACGTCATCTTGTAGATGTAGCTACCACGCACTATTTGGGACTATTCCAAATAACTGTTCTACTATATGAATCCGGTTTACTATTCAGAGTCATCCAGATTAGTGTCAAAGTTTGCATCGACGTAACCCTTTATGACGAACTCTTTTACCACCTCCATAATCGAGAAAATTCCTTAGTCCACTAGTTACTAAGGTTAAGTTTGACCGCTGTCATGTGATCCATTCCTTGATCACTCTTGTACCCCTTGACTGACTCATGGCAAGGCATTCTTCAGGTGCGGTACTCAGCATAGCATACTGTAGAGCCTACGTCTAAAGCATAGGGGACGACCTTTGTCCTTTCTCTCTCTTTTGCCGTGGTTAGGTCTTGAGTCTTACTCAAGACTCACACCTTATAACACAGCCAAGAACTCCTTCTTTGCTGATCTATTTTGAACTCCTTCAAAATCTTGTCACGGTATGTATTCATTTGAAAGTACTATTAAGCGTTTTTTTATCTATCCTTATAGATCTTGATGCTCAATGTTCAAGTAGCTTAATCCAGGTTTTCCATTGAAAAACACTTTTAAAATAACCCTATATGCTTTCCAGCATTTCTGATCAACAATATGTTAACAACATATACTCATCAGAAATTCTATAGTGCTCCCACTCACTTCTTTGGAAATACAAGTTTCTCATAAACTTTGTATAAACCCAAAATCTTTGATCATCTCATCAAAGCGTATATTCCATCTCCGAGATGCTTACTCCAGCTCTTAGAATGATTACTGGAGCTTTGCATACTTGTTAGCATCTTTCAGGATTGAGAAAACCTTCTGGTTGTATCACATACAACCTTTCCTCAAGAAAATCGTCGAGGAAACAATGCTTTGACATCCTATCTGCAAGATTAAATAAATAATGCAGTAACTGCTAATATAATTCCAACAGACTCTTAGCGTCACTATGAGTGAGAAAGTCTCATCGTCGTCAACTCCTTGAACTTGTCGGAAAACATCTTAGCGACAAGTCGAGCTTTCTTAATGGTGACACTTACCATCATTGTCTGTATTCCTTTTAAAATCCATCTGTACTCAACAGCCTTATGACCATCGAGTAGTTCTTCCAAAGTCTATACTTTATTTTCATACATGGATCCTCTCGGATTTTATGGCCTCGAGCCATTCGTCGGAATCCGGGCCCACCATCGCTTCTCCACGGCTCGTAGGTTCATTGTTGTCTAGCAACATGACCTCCAAGACAGGATTGCCGTGCCACTCTGAAGCAGTACGCGTCCTTGTCGACCTACGAGGTTTGGTAGTGACTTGATTTGAAGTTTCATGATCACTATCATCAGCTTCCACTTCAATTGGTGTAGGCGCCATAGGAACAACTTCCTGTGCCCTGCTACACACTAGTTGAAGTGACGGTTCAATAACCTCATCAAGTCTCCACCATCCTCCCACTCAATTCTTTCGAGAGAAACTTTTCCTCAAGAAAGGACTCATTTCTAGAAACAGTCACTTTTTCTTCCGGATCTGAAATAGGAGGTATACCCAACTGTTTTGGGTGTCCTATGAAGATGCATTTATCCACTTTAGGTTTGAGCTTATCAGGCTAAAGCTTTTCCACATAAGCTTCTTAGCCCCAAACTTTTAAGAAATGACAGCTTAGGTTTCTCTAAACCATAATTCATACGCTGTCATCTCAACGGAATTACGTGGTGCCCTATTTGAAGTGAATGCGGTTGTCTATAATGCCTAACCCATAAACGATAGTGGTAATTCGATAAAAGACATCATGATATGCACCATATCCAATAGGGTGCAGCTATGATGTCTTAATTGTATACCAAACTCATAACTCGGATACTCATCTCTATGATCATATCATAGACATTTTATCCTCTTGTCACGATGATCTTCAACTTCACTCTGAAATTACTTGAACCTTTGAATAATTCAGACTTGTGTTTCATCAAGTAAATATACTAAGAATCTACTCAAATAATCTGTGAAGTAAGAGCATAACGATATTCACTGCGTGCCTCAGCACTCATTGGATTGCACATGTCAAATGTATTACTTCCAACAAGTTGCTCTCTTGTTTCATCTCACTGAAAACGAGGCCTTTCAGACATCTTGCCCATGTGGTATGATTTGCATGTCTCAAGTGATTCAAAAACAAGTGAGTCCAAACAATCCATCTGCATGGAGTTTCTTCATGCGTATATACCAATAGACGTGGTTCGCATGTCTCAATCTTTTCAAAAACGAGTGAGTCCAAAGATCCATCAATATGGAGCTTCTTCATGCGTTTTATACCAATATGACTTAAGTGGCAGTGCCACAAGTATGTGGTACTATCATCACTATCTTATATCTATTGGCACGAACATGTGTATCACTACGATCGAGATTCAATAAACCATTCATTTTAGGTGCAAGACCGTTGAAGGTATTATTCAAATAAACAGAGTTACCATTATTCTCCTTAAATGAATAACCGTATTACGATAAACATAATCCAATCATGTTTATGCTCAACGCAAACACCAAATAACAATTATTTAGGTTTAACACCAATCTCGAGGGAGTAGGCGATGCTTGATCACATCAACCTTGGAAACACTTCCAACACACATCGTCATCTCACCTTTAGCTAGTCTCCGTTTATTCCGTAGCTCTTTTATTTCGAGTTACTAACACTTAGCAACCGAACCGGTATCTTAATACCCTGGTGCTACTAGGAGTACTAGTAAAGTACACATTTAATACAATGTATATCAATATACTACATCAACCTTGCCAGACCTTCTCATCTACCAAGTATCTAGGGTAGTTACGCTTGGTGACCGTTCCCTCATTACAGAAGCACTTAGTCTCGGGTTTGGGTTCAACCCTGGGTTTCTTCACTAGAGCAGCAACTGATTTGTCATCTCATGAAGTACCCCTTCTTGCCCTTGCCCTTCTTGAAACTAGTGATTTTACTAACCATCAACAATTGATGCTCCTACTCGATTTCTACTTTCGCGTTGTCAAACATCGCGAATTGCTCAAGGATCATCATGTCTATCCCTGATATGGTATAGTTCATCATGAAGCTCTAATAGCTTGGTGGCAGTGACTATGGAGAACCATCACTATCTCATCTGGAAGATTAACTCCCACTCGATTCAAGTGATTGTAGTACTCAGACAATCTGAGCACATGCTCAATGATTGAGCTTTTCTCCCTTAGTTTGCAGGTTAAGAAACTTGTCAGAGGTCTCATACCTCTTGACGTGGACACGAGCCTGAAATCCTAATTTCAGCTCTTGGAACATCTCATATGTTCTGCGACGTTTCAAAAATGTCTTCGCTGCCTCAATTCTAAACCCGTTTAACATTACGCACTGAACTATCACGTAGTCATCAAAACATGTATGTCGGATGTTACGCAACATCCACAAGCGGACTTCGAGGTTCAGCACACCGGCGGTGCATTAAGGACATAAGCCTTACGTGCAGCAATGAGGACAATCCTCGATTATACGGACCCGATCCGCATAAAGGCTACTATCAACTTTCAACTAAAATTTTCTCTAGGAACATATCTTAAACAGTAGAACTAAAGCGCAAGCTACGACATAATTTGCAAAGTCCTTTTGACTATGTTCATGATAATTAAGTTCATCTAATGAACTCCCACTCAGATAGACATCCCTCTAGTCATCTAAGTGATACATGATCCGAGTCAACTAGGCGTGTCCGATCATCACGTGAGACGGACTAGTCATCATTGGTGAACATCTCCATGTTGATCGTATCTACTATCGACTCATGTTCGACCTTCGGTCTCTTGTGTTCGAGGCCATGTCTTTACATGCTAGGCTCGTCAAGTCAACCTAAGTGTTTTGCGTGTGTAAATCTGGCTTACACCGTTGTATGTGAAGCGTTAGAATCTATCACACCCGATCATCACGTGGTGCTTGAAACAACAAACTTTATAGCGGTGCACGAGTTAGGGGAACACTTTCTTGAAATTTTAATGAGGGGTCATCTTATTTATGCTACCGTCGTTCTAAGCAAATAAGATGTAAACATGACAAACATCACATGCAAATCATAAAGTGACATGATATGGCCAATATCATCTTGCGCCTTTGATCTCCATCTTGAGGCACGGCATGATCACCTTCGTCACCAGCATGACACCATGATCTCCATCATCGTGTCTTCATGAAGTTGTCTCGCCAACTATTACTTCTACTACTATGGCTAACAGTTTAGCAATAAAGTAAAGTAATTACATGGCGTTTTCAATGACACGCAGGTCATACAATAAATTAAGACAACTCCTATGGCTCCTGCCGGTTGTCATCTCATCGACATGCAAGTCGTGATTCCTATTACAAGAACATGATCAATCTCATACATCACATATATCATTCATCACATTCTTTTGGCCATATAACATCACATAGCATACCCTGCAAAAACAAGTTAGACGTCCTCTAATTGTTGTTGCATGTTTTACGTGGCTGCTATGGGTCTCTAGCAAGAATGTTTCTTACCTACACAAAAGCCACAGCGGTGATATGCCAATTGCTATTTATCCTTCATAAGGACCCTTTTCATCGAATCCGATCCGACTAAAGTGGGAGAGACTGGCACCCGCTAGCCACCTTTATGCAACAAGTGCATGTCAGTCGGTGGAACCTGTCTCACGTAAGCGTACGTGTAAGGTCGGTCCGGGCCGCTTCATCCCACGATGCCGCCGAATCAAGATAGGCCTAGTAACGGTAAGCAAATTGAACAAACCAACGCCCATAACGACTTGTGTTCTACTCGTGCATAGAATCTACGCAATAGACCTAGCTCATGATGCCCTTTGTTGGGGAGCGTAGCAGAAATTCAAAATTTTCTCGCATCACCAAGATCAATCTATGGAGTAACTAGCAAGCGAGAGAGGGAGTGCATCTTCATACCCTTGAAGATCGTGATGCGAAGCGTTGCAAGAACAGCGTCGGTGGAGTCGTTCACTAGCGATTCAGATCGCGGCTGAATCCGATCTAAGCACCGATCAGCGGTGCCTCCGCGTTCAACACACGTACAGCCGGGGCGTCTCCTCCTTCTTGATCCAGCAAGGGAGAGGAGAAGTTGAGGAGAGCTCGGCAGCACGACGGCGTGGTGGTGGAGCTTGCGGTTCTCGGCGAGCCGCCAAGCACTACGGAGGAGGAGGAGGTGTTGGGAAGGAGAGGGCTGCGCCGAGGCAAGGGGTGAAGCTCCCATCGCCTCCCACTATATATAGGGGTGGAGGGGCTGGTTTCTTGCCCTCCAAGTCCATTGGGGCGTTGGCAAGGTGGGAGGAAAGAAATCCCATCATTCCTTCCCCACCGATTGTTATCCCCCCTCTTTAGGGATCTTGATCTTATCCCTTGGGATATGATCTTATTCCTTCTAAGGGGCATCTTAGTGCGCCTTGACCAGGGTGTGGGGCCTTGCCCCCACTACCCACGTTCATGTGCCCCCCCCCATGCAGGTGGGCCCCACTCCGGAACCTTCTAGAACCTTCCCGGTACAATACCGAAAAATCCCGAACATTTTCCGGTGGCCAAAATAGGACTTCCCATATATAAATATTTACCTCCGGACCATTCCGGAACTCCTCGTGACGTCCAGGATCTCATCTGGGCTCTGGACAACATTCGGTAACTGCACACTAAATCCCATAACAACTCTAGCGTCACCGAACCTTAAGTGTGTAGACCCTACGGGTTCGGGAATCATGCAGACATGACAGAGACAGCTCTCTGGCCAATAACCAACTGCGGGATCTGGATACCCATGTTGGCTCCCACATGTTCCATGATGATCTCATCGGATGAACCACGATGTCAAGGATTCAAGCAATCCCGTATACAATTCCCTTTGTCAATCGATGCGTTACTTGCGAGATTCGATCGTCGGTATCCCAATACCTCGTTCAATCTCGTTACACGCAAGTCACTTTACTCGTTCCGTAATGCATGATCCCGTGACTAACTACTTAGTCACATTGAGCTCATTATGATGATGCATTACCGAGTGGGCAGAGATACCTCTCCGTCTGCGGAGTGACAAATCCGATCTCGATTCGTGCCAACCCATGACACTTTCGGAGATACCCGTAGTGCACCTTTATAGCCACCCAGTTACGTTGTGATGTTTGGCACACCCAAAGCATTCCTACGGTATCCGGGAGTTGCACAATCTCATGGTCTAAGGAAATTATACTTGGCATTAGAAAGCTTTTAGCAAACGAACTACACGATCTTGTGTTATGCTTAGGATTGGGTCTTGTCCATCACATCATTCTCCTAATAATGTGATCCCGTTATCAATGACATCCAATGTCCATGGTCAGGAAACCATAACCATCTATTGATCAACGAGCTAGTCAACTAGAGGCTCACTAGGGACATGTTGTGGTCTATGTATTCACACATGTATTACGGTTTCTAGTTAATACAATTATAGCATGAACAATAGACAATTATCATGAACAAGGAAATATAATAATAACCATTTTAGTATTGCCTCTAGGGCATATTTCCAAAAGTTCACAACACTACGCCTAGCCTGCTACACAGGTTTCATTCATTACTAGTTTCAGCAAAGTGCTCATGACGTAGCCACTGAATACATCACGAGTGCTACATACACTTCAAATAAAGAGACAATCATCCTACAGAGCACATAGATTTTTCCCATTATTTTCACAAGCTCTTTCATCTCCTCATTGTTGTCAAGGCCGTTCAGCAGCTGTTGCTTGGCCATGATCAGAGGAACTGCATCTTTAACCTTCTACTCTGCATCTTCCTCTTCTGTCGTTCCTTCAGTTACTTGTCCAACACCCCAACCTGCTGGTATTGAGATTCCTCGGCTAACCAAATAATCAGCATAGTTGCATTCCCCCACATCAGCAACTTCCCGGAAATACAAATCACATGAATCTTCCCTTTTCTGCACGAATCAAATTGGAAGATCATCAACCAAACTATTAAAAAAATCAGCAACTGAAAGCAGCAGAACAACACTTAAACATATTATTACCCCATGATTCGGGCACTTGTAGAAGACTCGGCCAGGGTTGCGGATTGTGGTTGAGACGCGACGGATGACTCTGCGTGATTTGCAGCAGTGGCACCACACCAATGGCAGCGGGTTGCGATAAGCAATCGGCTGCGGTGCGCTGTGTCTTGGCGGGGTGTGATGAGACCCACGGCGATGGAATGCGGGTGGCGACTTGGCACATATCTGGTTGTTACTCTTTGAAGAAGCGGTGGACGAGCAACCGGCGGACATGGTTGCTGCGGCGAGCTTCGATGCTAAGCGAGTAAGTAGAGAAGAGAAAAGCGAGCGTTGGATATGTCGGTTTCATTTCTTGCGAGTAGCATAGAACCATATATAGTCATAGTCTAGGTTTGGATTGAACCAGCTACGAGAGCACGTCTTTCTTTTTCTAAAACTTCGGCAACTTCTCTTTCTTGGTACACTAGCTTGTTCTGTATGTCTCTTCCCAAGTCTTTGATTTTCTTTCCCTTTTTTGCGAGGAAGGAAGGAGGACAAAATTGAGAGTTCCTCGGACTCGAACCCAAGACCTCTCGGTTGAAAACCAAGGGTGCTAGTCACTTATGTGGCGAACGTTCCCTGTGAGGAGGACAGCAGACGAACGCATTTTCCTCGCAGTTTTCTTCCTATATATAAAAAAGTATGCTACTTGGTGTCCGCTTAGTCAAAAAAACGATTGTGCCAACCTTGACCGTTGGATTGACATTCAACGTGTGTCATGTTTCTTCAATCTCTACTTCCTCGAGCCGCCAAAGCCAAACCAGCACCGGTGGGACCGCCTGCTCCCACCTCCCACGGCTGGCTGTGATCTTCCCCGGCTCCTGTTCGTTCCCGTCCCAGGCCTCATCATCGTCCTCCGCCTTGGTTCGCTCGCCGTGGTGCCGCCCTCCTGTGTTGTCAACATGGTCAACAACCGAGAGGAATAAGGAGATGATTGTACATGGTGAGGATGACAGTAGGGACCCAGCAGCCTTGATAATTTTGTTTTTCGGGACGGAGAAGGGTATCAAGCTGGGTTGTGCGGGACCCGTGGCCCGTCTAGCCCAAGCTTTTATTTCATATGTTTAGCACATGGCCAGCCCAGTTTGTTTTTCCTTTACGAAAATGGCTAGCCAGCTATTTTGTTTTTGCATAATAACCAACATAGGCCTACTTGCTTTTCTCATACTCTTTGGTGAAATCTTTCAAGACAAGGAGGATGCATTTTGCCTAGAAAATGGGCTATAAGTAATAAGAAATGGGCTATAAGTAATAACAAATGGGCTGTAAAATGAAAAAAATACAGCACACAGGCAATTAGTTCCAAAATACTGTTTTCTTTCGGATTTTGATATTTTAAATTTCATTGTTTTTGTGCGGGTAAAATTTCATTGAATTTAAATTAAGATATATTTAGATTTAAAATTGATTTGAATCTGGCTAGGTTGCATGCTGTTTGGGACAGATTTGGAGGCTGACTTGTGGGTCTACTAGGTTGGCGTGTACTTTGGCTTTGTCAACTTAGTCCTAAGCGATTCTAGCAGATGACCATTGGATGTTAATCCAACGGCCGTCTTGCTTCTTCAATATCGATCTTCTTGCTCCGGCCGCCCAAACCAGCTCCGGTGGGACTGCTGCTCCCACCTCCGGTGGTCGGCTGTCTTTGCCGCCTGCAGCCGCCTTGCCCACCCTACTTCATCGCTGGCGAGGCCATTCCTCTACTCACCCACACATCTGTTATTTTCCAGCGATGGCGGAGCGGACCGATAAACCCTCGTACTCCCCGCCGCGTGAGCAACCATTGCCGAGTCTTCCCGGCTCCGTGTCGTTCCTTCCTAGGCCTCGCGTCGTCCCTTGCCATGGTGCTCTCGGTGCGGCCTGGTCAACATAGTCAACGAGCGACATCCATTGGCCGTGGACTGTACGCGCGAAATAATGATTCCTCCACCTGACAGCTGGGACCCACCGGAAGGGCCTCTGTATTTCGCGAAAAAAATGTTCCCCCCGCTGACATGTCGGACCCACCAGCTATATCTTCGCATGCAAGGGAGTGCCTCCTTATTACGCACAAAAAAATGAATACCCACCCTGCTAGCTGGGACCCACCGTAGTGGGAGGATGACTTGTGGGCCAACTAAGTTGATGGGGACGGAGGGCTTTGTCAACTTAGTCAATATGAAAGATTCTAGCTCCAGTGACCGTACGATGTCCATCCAACGGTCGTAGTGCTTCTTCAACCTCTGGTCTTCCTGTTCCAGCCGCCCAAAGCAGCGCGGTCGTGCTGCATGCTCCTGCCTCCGTGGTCGGCTTTGTCTTTGCCGCGGAGGCCTCACCGCCTTACTATTCCCACGCTGGCGGGCCCTCTGGCGATGGCAGCCTCACACCGCAGCCGAACCGGTGAACCCTCGTACTCCTCTTCGCGGGCTTCCCTCGCAGCGTCTTTCCGGCTCGCGTCGTCCCCTTCCTAGGCCTCGCCGCCGTCCACCGCCATGGTGCTCTCGGCGCAGCACGGTCAGCGTGCTCAAGGAATGACTTCCATCGGACGTGGGTATGCGTGGAGAGGGTGACAGTGGGTCCATGGCGCGACAAGAAGTGCCTCCTTATTACGCGGAAAATAATGATTCCTCCACGACAGCTGGGACCCACCGGATGGGCCACTGTATTTCGCGGAAAAAGCGTTTGCCCTCGACTGCTGGGACCCACCGGCTTCATCTTATACGCAAGGAAGTGCGTCAAGCAAAAAAGCGATTCGCCCACGGCTGCTGGGACCCACCAGCTACACCTTCGCACGCAAGGAAGTGCGTCGGGCAAAAAACAAAGCGATTCGCCCCACATTGCTGGGACCCACCAGCTACATCTTCATGAGCAAGGAAGTGCTTGATAGTCGGGACCCACCTGGTGAAGCGTGCGTGGCGTTGTCATCTGGTCGCGAATGTATGCGTACATCTTGGTCGATGTAGAGCGCGCGCACGCGTAGTAGAAGCGCGCACGTAGCATGTACACGCGTCGTCTGTGGCGAGTGCAAGAAAGAAAATCGACCGCGTATGTGTACATCTGGCGGGGTCTCAACGCCTACTCGGCGCATACGTATGGGCGGGGCTCGTGTACATGGCTGGGTCGGAGCGGAGAAACAGCGTCATCATCGTGTTCATGGGAGAGCAGCGGAATGCGTCGTGTTCGCCGGGAGAGCAACGGAGCGCGTGGAGCCAACCGGCTTGGGCGGAACAGGCGATGAAGCGAGGCTGGCGTCTGCGAAGCGGAGAAACAGCCTTGTGTTCGGCCGCCACGTTGAGCAGGGTCTGTTGATCGGGAGGGTGTGGCGTACCGCCAAAGCGGACGAAACGGACCTCCTATGGTGAAAGCAGGGGTCCTGTTGATCGGGAGGGTGTGGCGTGCCGCAAAAGCGGATGAAACGGACCTCCTACGGTCGGCACGGGGTCTGTTGTTCGGGAGGAGTGTGGTGTACCACAAAAGCGGACGAAATGGACTTGTGTTGGGCCACGGTGAAGCAGGGGGTCTGTTCGCCGGGATGGGGTGGCGTGCGCAAGCAGGACTCCACGGGATCTGTTCATGTCCACCGTCGACCTCCTCCGGCCTCCACGGGCTACCGTCGACCTCCTCCAGCCTCCACGGGCTCCTGTTCATCCGGCCTCCACCGTGCGCTACTCTCACCGCTCTTGTTCAACCACCCTCCACGGGCACCCCTCCACCGTCTCTGTTCATCCAGCCCTCCACACCACGAGGTCTGTTCAACCACCCTCCACGGCCACCCCTCCACCGTCTCTGTTCATCCAGCCCTCCACGCCACGGGTCCTGTTCATCGAGAGGCAACGCCCTTGCTCATTATTCATCAACCCCGCCCCCTCCATAGCGCTCCTTTGTTCATCGAGCAGGCATCGATCGGCTTGATTAGTAGCGAGAGAGCGAAGAATCGCTCGATCGGGTTGATTAATAGCCATCGATCGATCGCTCGGGTTCGATAACGCATAGCCTGCGGTCAATCGCTCGGGTTCGATTAGAGCCGCGCCTCTCTCGGGTTGATTAGAGCCAACGCCTCGACGCGTGTCACGAGAAAGCAGCGCATCGCTCGGCCCCGACCTCCCACCATAGCAGGAACTCCCGAAATTTTCCTCCCCTCGCTTCTACCATGGTTTTTCCGTCATGGGCGGCCCAAAGAATGTCATGCAGCTGCGTCTCCGGCCCACCAGGACGAAAAGCCCAATTTCTGTCATGATTTTTTGTCATAGAAGTTGGAGCCCACCACATCTATGATGATACCGGTTTTTGTCACAATTATCGTCATAGAAGTGTCATATGTATGACAGGAAAAAAGTTCGTTCGGCCGAAAATGTCACGGATGTGTCTTTTTTTGTAGTTTTCCATCCATATGACTATCTCGATATCTCTTGGGGTATCTTCTATCGCGCACACACCTTGTCACTCAATCTCCCACCCATGTAGTCCCATCACGATCTCCAGGGGATCTCTCTGTCACAAACATACACTCTCTCCTCCCCATGTCTGCATTTTCTCCATACGTCTCTCTCGACCTCTCTCCCTTGTTTGTCAGACCTCTCTTGGCCACGTGCTAGGGGTCTTTCTCTCTCGGTTGCAAACAACCACACACTATCTCCTCACCTCACTTCCGCTGTCGAAGATGCATGTGTGATATGTTTGCATAAGACACACACGCTTTTTCTCTATTTTATCGTGTGTTGTCCATGTCTCTTTCACACACGCACACACTTTTTCACTCACTCTTTCTATTTCACACATACTCTCTCTCTCTCTCTAGTTAGGTACTCTCTCACGTCCATAAACATATGGATGTTTTGAAAAGTCAAACCTCAGAAAAGTTTGACCAGGTATATGTGGAGAAGAACATTTACATCTAGAATGATCATTAGATTCATCACAACATGTACTTACTTCATACTATCATTTATCTTTGGTATTGTAGATATAAGTATTTCTTTATAAACTTGGTCAAAGTTTCAAAAGTTCGACTTAAAAAAATATAGGCACTACATTATCAAACGGAGGGAGTAGCTCTTTCTCTCTCTACTATCTCTCACGGGCCTCCCCTCTCACTCAAACTCTTTATACCGAGGGATTATACAGTCACTGTGTCAGCGTATAGCTTTGTATATTGTTTAGTTGACCGGTCAACCAGTCTACATGTTGCCTTATCAGCTCGTGTTCTCTATCTTCGTGTGCTGGTCCATGTGACAGTGGGTGAAAATAAGTAAACTAGAGGCCCATCCGACACGCGGTGAAGTAAACAAAGTTGAAACCACTCGCGATAGCACCCCGCACTCTAGTAAATTGAGGGCACACTTCTTCCGCGTGAAGGACGCACTCGCGCACACTTCACCACTATGCGATGGCATGCACACAAGGACGCACTCGCGCACACTTCACCACTATGCGATGGCATGCACACAAGGACGCACTCGCGCACACCCAGCACACAATACACACCAGCACACGTGTACATCGGCGTCGCCGCCGGCTAAGATGGACGGCGAGGCAGCCAACAAGTGGAGGCGGCTCAAGCCAAAACCGCATCTGGCGAGCCTGGACTTCATCAGCAACCTCCCTGACGACATGCTGCTTGTCATCATCGCCCTCCTCCCCACCAAATCTGCTTTGCGGACCACCCTGCTCTCCCAGCGATGGCGCCCCCTCTGGCGCCACGTCCCCCTCAACCTCACCGTCGATAGCTACCTCTGCGATGGGGATTGCAAATGCATGGCCGCAGTCTCCAAGATCCTTTCATCGCACGCTGGGCCAGCCAGACGCCTTGACATCTGCATGTTCAGTACCAACTGCAATGTCCAAGCCAAGTTCGACGAGTGGTTCTTATCCCCCGCCCTAGATCAGCTTGAGGAGCTCAAGTTTGAAGCTGCACGATGTTGCTCTCTGCCACCGTCCACGCTCCGCCTCACACCAACGCTGCGCCACGCCAGCTTCAGCTCCTGCTATTTTCCCCAGATTAATGCCATGCTCGCTCTTCTTCTCCCTCAACTCAAGCAGCTCGACCTCTTCGACGTTGGCATCTGGCTATGGAGCACCTGCTCCGCAGCTATACTATGCTCGAGTACCTTCGTCTTCGACAAACCACGGGTTCATTAGCCTCCACATCGCCTCGACGAACCTCTGATGGATTTATGTGTCTTGCTGGCCCCGCAACAAGACATCAATTTGGAAGAGATTACTCCAGCTCTTCCATGTTATGGTCATTGAGACGCCTTATCTTGAGAGATTGCTTGTATCTGATCTAGAAGGTCCAACAAAAATCAGGGTTATTGACGCTCCAAAATTGACAGCATTGGTGTACTCTTCTGCCAAATTCTCTGAACTCTTTATTGGATCCGTAATCGTTCAGGTACAACACTCATCTTCTTCTCCGTCTTCTTGAAATTCACATTTTTTAATTTCTTCTTGATGTATTTACGACTGTCATCCAGAAAATGATTCCCACAAGCTTGACCCAGTCTGTGTGCACAGTGAAGATCTTGCCAATATAATCTATCGGCCCCAATCTGGATCAAGTTGTTGGATTCCTTACATGCTCTCCGTGCACGGAGAAGCTACTCATCGAGGTGAAACTTCTTTCCTATTAGTAAAAGGTAATCACAACGTAGCTCATTTTTTTTTTAATTTTCCCAAATTAAGATGACAAGTGTATTGTTCAAAACTGCATCTACGCACTACACCAAAAGAAATGTTTTTAGTATTTTTTTCTCACGTGATCACCTGCATCATTTTTTTTGTTGTACTACTAGTAGCCTAGGCTAGTCATAGTGGCAAGTAACTTAGACTAGTAACTCTATGGTTAGCCTAAGAGCAAGTACTACCTCCGTCCTGGTTTACTCTTCGTATTTTGTAGTATCAAAATTTGACCATAGATTTAACTAACAAAATGCTAATGCATGTTACTAAAATTATATCGTTGGATTCGTATTTAAACATAATTTCAAATGGTATAATTTTTGGTCACATGTATTGGCATTTTCTTAGGTAAATCTATGGTCAAAACTTTACACTAAATACGAGGTAGTACAAAAGTGGGCTATAACGGCCCTCCACTATGTAGGCCAAAACACGTGCCAAATTCACTTGTGATGCATTTGGCATCGATGCCCCTCCATTGCTCACCTGGTGCCCCAATCTGGATCACCTACTTTGCTCCGGTGCCAAATTAACTCACGCAATGAAAAAACACTTGCGTGGGAGAGGGAGAGGACCGACGCAATAAAAAAACACTTGTTTGGGAGAGGGAGAGGCTGATGTAGTTGGTTTGATTGATTTGTTTATACATGTGGGTCTATGTGCACAGCGGTGCCAACTCTCTCACATCGCTAGAGCGGTGCCAAAATCTTTTGATTTGACATTGATGCGTATTTATATGTCATACTTTTGAGAAATATGGCATCGGCCACGTAGTGGAAGGCAACAAATGCCCAAGATCTTCACGTGCTCCTAGGTAAATGAGAGGAAAGAGAAAGAGAGTGAAAAAATATCACTAGCCTTAGAGCCAACCCTATCGTATGAACAAATGATATTGAAAGTGCGTTATATCGACTAGAGGGGGGGTGAATAGGCGATTTTTATGAATTCTTCACTAAGGAATTTGCGGGTGAGGAAATTCCTTAGCGAAGAACTACTTGCAGCGGAATAAGTACTTAGAAGTAAACATAACAGAACACACGCATGGTCACCATGATGAAATGAAAACAAGCACAGAGTACAGAAAGCATAAACACAGGATGAAGACAAACAGACTGAAGAAATTGAACTGAGGAAATTGAGAAAGTCTTCAGTCGAAGTCTTCAAACAGATATGAACAGGCACACAACAACTGTAATGAGGAAATGAAAGAGTTGAGGAAATAGAACCAGTAAGCTTGGTGAAGACAATGATTTGGTAGACCAGTTCCAACTGATGTCTCAGTTGTACATCTGGTTAGGGCGGCTAGGTATTTAAACCTGAGGACACATAGTCCCGGACACCCAGTCCTGAACACGCAGTCCAGGACACTTAGTCCTCACCGTACTCCCCTTGAGCTAAGGTCACACAGACCTCGCCCAATCACTCGTGGTAAGTCTTCAGGTGACTTCCGAACCTTCACAAACTCGGTCACTCGGTGATCCACAATTCCTCTTGGGCGCTCTAGACCATGACGCCTAACCGTTTGGAAGAAGCACAGTCTTCAAAGGTAACAAGCGTCGGATCCATCCAGGATCAATCCCTTCAGTGATGCTCAATCACTTTGGGTTTGTAGGTGTTTGCGTTTGGGTTTTCTTCACTTGATGATTTTCGCTCAAAGTCCTCGGAGGATGGGATGCTCTCAAATGACAAGTGTCAGTTTCTCTCGGAGCAGCCAACCAACTAGTGGTTGTAGGGGGGCGGCTATTTATAGCCTAGGGAGCAGCCCGACATGATAAGACATAAATTCCCTTCAATAGTATGACCGTTAGGTGGGTAGATATTTTGGGACAGCTGGTGCATAACACAGCGACGGTCGGAAATTTGAGTATCAAATTCCTCAGGGTTATCATGTTCCTCACTGTGTAGGCAATCCACACTGGCGAATTCCTAACTCCTCAGTCACAACTAATTCCTCAGTGACCAGAAGAACTTCGTCTCTGTCACTGAAGAAATTGACTGAACTATATGAGATTTCCAATGGCTCCACTCGAAGGGATTGGTAGTTGTAGGATTTTGAGTTGAGCATCACATGGAAATTTTTCCTTAGTATTTCCTCGACCCCCTTTAACAGTACGGTGTTTCCTATGACTCAAGAAAGAGAAAATGAAACTACGAAAACAAAAGTCTGCACGCTTCATGTTCCTCGTATGAATACCAAGTCTTCAAGGTCACGCCAATTTCTTCACTTTCAAAGTCTTCAGAAAGTCTTTAGAAATCCAAAGTCTTCAGTCGAAGAACTTCATTTTTAGGGGTCGACTTTCTCTGTAAATATCAAACTCCTCATAGACTTATAGTCCTGTGTACACTCATAAACGCATTAGTCCCTTAACCTATAAGTCTTCAATACACCAAAATCACTAAGGGGCACTAGATGCACTTACAATCTCCCCCTTTTTGGTGATTGATGACAATATAGGTTAAGTTTTCAACGGGGATAAACATATGAAGTGTAAATACTGATATTGAGGAATTTGATTGCAAGATATAGAAGAACTCCCCTTGAAGATGTGCATAGTGAGGAATTTGCTTTTGAAGCAATGCACACTTCAAGAGTTGAATCATGGAGATCTCCCGCTATATCTTGTAATTCATACACGCATTTGACATATAATATGAAGAATTTGAAATGCATGATGAAATATGGTGACTGATGTAATTCAGCATGCGTGCAATAACATTAACGAGGAATAAGCATGCAGAAGAAACAACAAAAGTATCAGGCCACCATAGAGTGTAAGTGAGGGAGTTCCGGACTAGGGGGTGTCCGGATAGCCGAACTATCATCATCGGTCGGACTCCAAGACTATGAAGATAGAAGATTGCAGACTTCGTCCCGTGTTCGGATGGGACTTTCCTTGGCGTGGAAGGCAAGCTTGGCGATACGAATATGTAGATCTCCTACCATTGTAACCGACTCTGTGTAACCCTAACCCTATCCGGTGTCTATATAAACCGGAGGGGTTTAGTCCGTAGGACGAACAACAATCATACCATAGGCTAGCTTCTAGGGTTTAGCCTCTTTGATCTCGTGGTAGATCTACTCTTGTAACACACATCATCAATATTAATCTAGCGGGGCGTAGGGTTTACCTCCATCGAGAGGCCCGAACCTGGGTAAAACATCGTGTCCCTTGTCTCCTGTTACCATCCGCCTAGGCGCACATTCGGGACCCCCTACCGAGATCCGCCGTTTTGACACCGACATTGGTGCTTTCACCGAGAGTTCCTCGTGTCGTCGCCGTCGGTAGGATGCCTCATCTCGTCTTTAGAGGCGATACTATCATAAAGGAGCCTTGGCCGTTGGCGGAACTCTTGACTAGGTGGTTTCTTATGACCGCCGGTCCGCCACCAGCGCCGATGATGACCTCCCGAGTCATCGAAACCAATCTCGAGTTAGTTCGAACTTGCGAGCAGTTAGATCGATCGAGCTCTCCTCCATAAGCGAGCTCTTGGATCGCATCGCTGCCACAGGAGTCGCCACAGACTACGACGGATCGGGCCTAAAACCGATCGAGAGATCAACTCTCCCGGGCTACCCATCATGTTGCTGTGATAGAGCAGCAATGCGGCGGTTCTTCTTGTATCTTAAAGACTAGTTGCGTCCAGATTCCCGATCCCTCCATGTCGGATTCCCGCAGAGGGACGGACGTCGACCAAGCCCTGAACTTAAAGTCAGGCGGCGGGTTGGACTCATTGGATAACACTCAAAAATCCAAACTTCCAAGTTCGGAAACTTCTCGGCCCTTGAGTCCTGAATTGGACAGGGTTCCGGATCTAGTTCCACCCACCCACCCAAACATTAGCGATCTCTCTTGAATTCGGCAAGAGCCCGCTGAAACAGTACATCATTACTGGGCCAGATTCCTCCTGGTTAAGAACAGGATAAAGGACTGCCGAGAGGAGGACGCAATCCCAATTTTCTGCAATAATTGCACGGACAAGGGAATCCTAAACGCCATAAGTCGTCGCGAAATTACACGCTTTCTTGACTTGGCAACCATAGTACAAAAATCTTGTGCGATGGAGAGCGCTGGAAAACCGAAAGTAAATTTTGGGATAATCCGCCCCAATACATCCCTAGTCCGGAACAAAAGGGTGCATCATTATCAAGCACCGGGTTGAATACCAAAAACCAAAACCCCTAAAAGTGCGGAATCGTCTTGGAGGGTTGGATCAACGGACCTGCAAAATCCACAAAGACGGAGGGCGCCACTCCAACACATAGCCTTGGCGTGTTGGATACTACGACAAGTGGCCAAAAGTGGCGTGGCTTTTTAGCCCAGGCAACCAACCCAGAAGATACCAAGACGGTATTAACAGTCTTGAGACTTTCGCATCAAATAACATGCGGAAGCGAACAATCCGCAGCCTCGCCGAAGTCTACCAAGTAGCAACAACAAATCCATGGAGAGACATGGCTATCACCTTCAACGCCAGCGATGAACCTAAATTCCGAACAGCTAGAGCACCAGCCGCATTGATCCTCGGTCCGATAGTGGGCGGTTTTCATCTTACTAAGGTACTCATGGATGGCGGCAGCGGATTAAACCTCATCTATGAAACCCTTCAAAAATGGAAATTGATGGAGCCGCATTGAGCGAAGCAGCACAACCTTCAGAGGAATAATCCCTAGGCGAGAAATGCGCTGCGGGAAAAATCACACTAGATGTAGTGTTGGCTCACGGACAATTACAGGTCCGAGGAGGTCACGTTTCAAGTGGCCCCATTCGCAGCGGATATCACGCTTTGTTAGGGCGAGAGGCATTCACAATCTTCAAGCTATACCCCACTACGGGTACATGAAGCTCAAAATGCCCGGACCCAATGGGATAATCACTCTCGCCGATGATCCGGATCTGACACTCAGCTGAAAATAAGACAGCCCTTGCGGCCCTAGAGGCATTGTCCAAGCCCTAGCGGCAGAGGAACTAACTACGCTGCGCTCCACGGTGGATAGGGACGATGTGATACTCGATAAGAGGTCCAAATCCACCTCTTTTAAACCAGCGACGAGATAGTCAAATTTCAGGTCCATCCAACGGACCCCACAAAAGCGGCCTCCATTGGGGCACAATTAAGTCCGATGTCGAGGTCAAGACTACGAGAATTCCGGGAAAATTGGGACATTTTGCACGGCATCCTTCGACATGCCAGAATCCCACGCAGTGGCAGAGCACAGCCTAAATATCCTAAAAGGATTCAAGCCGATCAAACAAGCTCTTGGCGATTTTCCGAGCCCAAAAGGCAGACAATGGGAGAAGAGCTAGCCAAACTCTTAGAAGCCGATTCATCGAGATATAAAGCATCCGGACTGGCTAGCCAATCTAGTAATGGTACCAAAAAGGACAAATCTTGGCGCCTCTGCGTCGATTTTAAAGACCTTAACAAGGCATGTCCAAAGGACCCTTTCCCCTCCCTCGCATCGACCAAATCATCGATGCTACCGCGAAACACGATTCATTGTGCTTCCTCGACGATACTCCGGATACCATCAAATCAAGATGGCGGAGAAAGACCAGGCCGCATAGCGGCATTCATTACTCCATATGGGCCATTTTGCTTCAACACAATGCCCTTCGGACTCAAAAACGCCGGCGCAACATATCAGCGCATGATTCAAACATGTCTAGCTACCCAGATAGGCAAAACAGTAGAGGCATACGTAGACGATGTGGTCGTCAAGACCAAACACGTCGGAACTCTAGTAGAAGACTTGAGGGTGACATTCGACAACCTCCGAGCATATGACATTAAGCTCAATCCGGAAAAATGCGTCTTCGGCGTACCAGCCGGAAAGCTCTTGGGCTTCATCGTATCCGGTCGAGGAATTGAAGCAAACCCGGCCAAAATCCGAGCTCTGTCACAATTGGATATTCCAAAAGACCTCAAGCAGATACAAAAACTAACCGGATGCGTAGCGGCCTTAAGTCGCTTCATCTCCCGTTTGGGAGAAAAGGCTCTGCCCCTCTACCGCCTCCTCCGGTGCACCGAACATTTCGAATGGACGGGTGCTGCCACAGCCGGACTCGAAGAAATAAAGGCCATACTGGCAACAAATCCGGTCCTGGCCGCGCCCAACCTGGGCGAGCCTATGTTATTATATATCGCAGCAGCACATCAAGTTGTTAGCGTGGTACTTGTCGTTGAACGAGAAACAGAACGGCACAAATTCCCTCTTCAAAAACCAGTGTACTACGTATCCACTGTTCTAACTCCATGCAAATCCCGGTACCCACATTATCAAAAGATAGCGTATGTGGTGTTCATGGCATCCCGGAAGCTGCGTCACTACTTTCAAGAGTGTTCAATAACGGTGGCCTCCGAAGTACCTCTCAACGATATTATAAACAATCGCGATGCAACGGGCAGGATTGCAAAATGGGCTATCGAGCTCTTACCATTTGACATAACCTACAAACCACGGCGAGCTATAAAGTCGCAGGTTCTGGCGGACTTCATCGCCGAATGGACCAAAGCCGAACTCCCTAAAGAGTACGGCGCGTACTCCAACTGGATCATGCATTTCGATGGATCCAAAATGTTGGCTGGCTTGGGGGCTGGCGTCGTCCTGACGTCCCCAACGGGAGACATAATCCAATACGTACTTCAAATAATGTACATGGACTCCAACAACGCGCGGCGAATCTGAGGCCCTTCTACATGGCCTCCGGATGGCAATCTCCATGGGCATTCAACGCCTAGAGGTGCGCGATTCAAACCTCGCAATATCCCAAGTAAATGGAGACTTCGACGCCAAATGTCCAAAAATGGCATCTTACCGCAACGCCGTCCTAAAATGTCAGCTCGGTTGAAGGACTAGAATTCCATCATGTAGCCGGGATAATAACCAGGCAGCAGACGTGTTAGCACGCATCGGCGTGAAGCGAGACGCCGTCCTCCTAACATCTTCACCGAGCGGCTCTTTAAGCCATCCGTATTATGGGAAGAGGAGTCGGAAATAACAATCCGGAGCCACCTGCATCACCTAACTCAGACCATTACGACACAATCGGCGGCTCACCAGCGAAATAACACCTTCAGCTCATGAAATAATGGCAGTCATTGCCCGTGGACAGAACCATTCCTAGCCTACTTAATGCGGCGGGAACTTCCGAAGATCAAAATGAGGCCCGCTGCATAGTTCGGCGATCTAAAGCCTACAAGGTCCATGAGGAAGAGCTTTATAAGAAAAGCACAACCGGAGTCCTTCAAAGGTGTATCTGCGAAGAGGAAGGGCGAAATCTCTGGCTGAAATTCACGCGGACTCGGCAGCACCACGCTGCAGCCCGGGCCCTTGTAGGCAAGGCCTTCCGTACAGGATTTTATTGGCCGACAGCCTGGGCAGATGCTCAGGATTTAATCCAACGATGCGTCGGTTGCCAGCTCTTTGCTAATCAGAGCCATATGCCACCCACCGCCCTCAAAACTATACCCATTAGCTGGCCGTTTGCGGTCTGGGGGCTTGACATGGTCGGACCCCTTAAAGGGGGAACCCACAAACACAAATACTTATTGGTCATGGTGGACAAATTGACCAAATGGATTGAGGCCAAGCCGGTTCAAACGGCAGAATCCGGACCGGTGATAGACTTCATATCCGGGGTAGTACACCGTTTCGGTGTCCCCCACAGCGTCATCACTGACAACGGCACAAACTTCACGGGCGACGAGGTTAAACTCTGGTGCAAAAACATGGGCATTAAGCTCGATTACGCTTCAGTCTATCACCCCCAAACTAACGGTCAAGTTGAGCGAGCAAATGGTCTAATCATGAGCGGCATCAAACCCAGACTAGTGCGGTCCCTCAAGGAATCTAACACGACTTTGGGTAGAGGAGCTCGACTCCGTACTGGGGCTGTGGACCACGCCAAACCGAACTACGGATTCACACCATTTTTATGGTATCTGGCGCAGAGGCAGTCCTGCCCTGCGATATAATTCATGACTCACCTCGTGTGCGCATGTATGAAGAAAGAGAAGCCGAGCTAGATCGGCAGGACAGTCTGGACGCCTTAGAGGAGGAGCGGGACGTGGCAAAGGCTCGTTCCGCATTTTATCAGCAGCAGGCTCGAAGATATCAAAGCAGAGAAGTACGGGCCAAAACTTACAATGTTGGCGAACTTGTTCTCGCTGCGGACAAGAAAAAGGACAAACTCAAGCCCAAGTGGGAAGGTCCCTTCATCATCGACCAAGTCGACCGGCGGAGCGTACCGTCTCACGAACGCATCGGACAACCGACTCGAGCCGAACCCATGGAACGCAGCCCGTCTCCGAAGATTCTCGCTTAACGCCGGACTCGGGTTCGTCTCACTCCCGTCCACTCCTTGTTTTTTACTGTCTCCTCCTCCTCCTTCTTCCACTTTTTTCACCTTTTGTGGGCTGATTTGCGCTTTGTTCGCACACACTTGATGTGCCCCGGCACTCATTATACTGGGGCTTCTTTAAGCGAAGCTTATTCATACGGGCTTCATGCCCACTACATGTGTCATACTTCCGCATATACCTTTTATTCACCATTATATGCATCGATATGACTTAAGTTTTGGCCAAGCTGGGTTGCTCGGCTCTGTGCTTACCCCTCGTTCCCGATTGTTCGACTAGGAGGTAAAGGAGCACCTCTGTGATTATTCTTGCCGGGTCAGCCGGATGTGTACCTCGGATGGGTGAAGCCGAAAGCTAGCGTTCTTAAGAGAATATTCGGTCGGTGACTTGAAAGATGATTTATTACTTACTTATTTATCTGCCCCAGATGCTTTTTACGCTATTTTCGCAGTCCGACATTGCACTTTAGGGCATGCCTCCCGAGAAAGGAACCCTTAACGGAACTATTCTACCTGGAAGATGTTTCTTACTAACCATGTAATATAACATAACTAGTTGGGCACTTGTCTGATAAAGCAATTATGACCCTGGCGCCTTGTCTCCATGCTTGCCCGGTTCTTTTATAACCGTAAGGGTATTCGGACACACTCGGACTGTTGGGTCCCGAGGTTGAAGCGAAACGGTCCGCAAAGACAAACGATCTACAATCCGGCTAGAAGGCATTTTACATGTCATTTCAAATTACATCGTCAAACCGGTGATTGTACTCCTCTTCAATCCCATCTAACAAGGTTGTCTAATTTGATCCTGTTGGGAATATTTCGCGCCCGTTCTACTTGGCGTACATCAACTCACAGGATCTCCTTCCCATCAGGCCCGCAGTCCGACCTCGGCCATGTGGTTTGGGTCGACTTGGTGCGTGTCTTCACCATGGCCCAGCCTCCTGGACGCCACGACGGCGGGCCGATATCTTCCACAAACGGAGGCGTCGCCGTGCTCCTGAAGCTTCTCAGAAGCTCACCAAGGCCCTCGGGTAGGGAGGCGGATGGCCATAAAGCATGAGCAGCGCCACTCATCGCTGCCGAACACGTTCGAGCAATTGCACTAGCTCGGGAAGTTGGTCACCCGTTGACTCAGGCATTTCCTCCAGAGGCGACCTGTGAGCACACCTAAAGACATATTTCATCAATCGTCTTCCTCGCGAATTCTTCTTTTCAAAGGAATTCGTTCAAGCACTTACTATAAATGCCGCGAAGCCGCTGATTCTCCTTCACGGAGCTGCAGACAGTGGCCCGAACACCTTTCAGCTCTTCTCCTTCTTTGGGTGTGGGCATCTTGGAGCTTGTTTCTCTCCTGCTGCACCTTCATAACCACCCTCTCGCCGCCTTTAGCTGACGATGAGTTGTTGCTTGTCCATATCTAGTCCGCGCCTCTGCAATATTATTGTCGATTCACGCCACACTTTGCTAAATAATTACCTTTTAAAGATCGTCTTACCAGTGAGGGTCTCTGTGGCTCCCCTGTGGCGGCAGTCTTGGCTTCAAGTTGGGCCTTGCACTCTTGGAGCTCTGGGACAGCTGAGTATTCTTCTCCATAAGACCTGCATAACAATTGATCCTTAAATCAGTTATTTCAACTATTTTAAGTCTCGGGCTACTCTTGGCATATATAACTATTAAAATTACTTACCCGTATGTCTTTCACATCTTTGCTCCGTGGCTCTGGTTAACCCATCTTGGCGGCATGAGGTGCGCATTTCCGCTTTAAAGGCATTTAACGCCTCGGGAGAAACACACGTCACGAAGAACTATCCGCGGCGCTTTGTGATTCATGGCGCTCTCCACCTCAGACGGGTGGCGGACAGCTGTCGGCATCCTCCGTCGGAGGAGCGTCCGTTTACGCTTTGTATTCACCTCCCTCCGGACCATGTGTTGGAGCATGGCGGCGGAGGCTTGATTGGCAACCTCTCCGGACCTTTGTCCGTGAGTGCTCTTCTGGAAAAGTTATGAGCATTAATATATACCTTACGGGATCCTTCCCTTAAAAATAGCGGTGCTCCGTACCATTGCGGCGACGTTTACATTGGCGTCGCGCTCCTCTTCCTCCCCGCCTGGGCGGATGACTCTTGTTGTCCGCCGCGCTGGTTCGCTTCCCACCTTAAAGGCACCTCTTGTGATGCACCATCAGTATGGGATGGTTAGAATTGAGCGCGGATCAAATGATGGTGTCAAGACCTTGGTCGCAGTCACCTGGGAAGCCGGGAACAAACCAGGGTAGTCAGCCCTAATGGCGACTAGGGCATTGTCTATGCTACATTGGTGGAACACCCCGTCAATCAGCTCCACCTTTATGTCCGGATCCTCTTGGAGGTCGGATCAAGGATCGTTCGGATCCTCGGGCTGTGGAGCTAGGCCGTATGCCCTCCACGTCCGGCGCAGCTCTGCGTCGAAATCACAGAGTAAGATACTTGACTTTAAAAAGGTATGGATCGGGTAGATGAACATCCGCTTACCCAGCTCGAGGGTTATGCATAGAAAATCCATTCAGCGGATTCTTGCGGAGGAAGTCCTCCTCCTCTCCCTTGTACAAACCGGACGGGATCTTTGCGGATCGGCTGCGAGCCTAGCCCTTTGCGGCCATGACGGGTGGCGTCATCTTCCCGTTGAAATCCCACATAGGGTGGCACCTATATTGGAGTGGCTGCACCCTCGCATAATGCACGTGGCCATGACTCCAATCATGGTCAATCCGAATGGGCGATAACCTAATCCGGCCCATCGGATAATGGGCGCTCTGTCATCTTCCGTTGAGGGCTCATGAGCGCCAACTCGGCGTTTCTTCAAGGGAGCATTGTTGAACTCCGGGAGGCCGATCCGGACTGGATCCGCAGAGGGCGTCCTCCATGTAGAACCATTCGAAGGCCGGTCTTGGACGCCTTCTTCGGGTGCGGATAGATATCCGGTCCGGCGATCGCCATATTTCGGCTCCGCCCACTTGGTATATCGACCCCTCATGAGAGCGAGTGCGAGACAAAACAATCTCTTCCACAGGGCAAAATAGGGCTCGATGCCCAAGAACAGCTCATAAAAAGCTACTGAAGCCCGCGATGTGCAAAATGGAGGCGGGCGTGAGGTGGTGAAGTTGGAGTCCGTAGAACTCTAGGAGCCCCGGAGAAAGCGGATGTATGGGAAATCCGAGTCCCCTTATTAGATAGGGGACAAAGCATACCCGCTCCCCTTTGGAAGGGTTGGGGCGCTCTCACCGCTTCCCACCCTTGTAGGTGGCCAGTCCGGCTCGAACGGAACCATGAAAGCTGGAGGAAGATATCCCTCGGTTTGAAGCACCACTAGCTCATTGTGTGGGCCGAGCATCTCCCCAATCTCTGGCTTAGGGCTGGGAGCGCGAGGAGGAGCAGCGTCGGCTATCCATGATGGAATGGATTTTTGTCGAGGCGCTTGATGAGAACTTGCGGATGGAGGATGGTGTGAGCTGGATCTAGATCCTCGCCTCTCTTGTAGGCGGCTCGTTCGCACGGCTAGGGGGTAAAATGTAAAAATATCCCAGCCTTTCGCATTAAATGCGACACGTGGAAGAAGGCCATTATTAGGCGTAGAAGCCAAGGAGCGCAACATTTATAAAAAGCGGACACTATTCGGCGGGAACATGAAGATCTGAAGGAGAACCCGCCTTGCAATGTCGAAGACAACATACGTGCCGGACTCGTCGTCATTGAAGCCTGGTTCGAGGGGCTCCGAGGAGTTCGGACTAGGGGTGTCCGGATAGCGAACTATCATCATCGGCGGACTCCAAGACTATGAAGATAGAAGATTGAAGACTTCGTCCGTGTCCGGATGGGACTTTCCTTGGCGTGGAAGGCAAGCTTGGCGATCTGGATATGTAGATCTCCTACCATTGTAACCGACTACTGTGTAACCCTAACCCTATCCGTGTCTATATAAACCGGAGGGTTTTAGTCCGTGGGATCGAACAACAATCATACCATAGGCTAGCTTCTAGGGTTTAGCCTCTTTGATCTCGTGGTAGATCTATTCTTGTAACACACATCATCAATATTAATCTAGCAGGACATAGGGTTTTACCTCCATCGAGAGGGCCCGAACTTGGGTAAAACATCGTGTCCCTTGTCTCCTGTTACCATCCGCCTAGACGCACAGTTCGGGACCCCCTACCCGAGATCCGCCGGTTTTGACAGCGACAGTAAGTTTACAACTCGATCCATCAAAGTCATCAAAAGAACGAGAGTTGTAACTTAGAAAAAAATGCCCATATAAGATAGACCCGCTTGAAGACTAACTCAAATTTCTCCCCCTTTGTCATCGAATGACCAAAAGGATCGAAAAATGAGGACTAACGCCCCTGAAGAATATCAAGTTGATGAAGGAGCGCCAGTGTTGTTGGGGTCGTTTGTCGTAGTAGGGCCTGCCGCAGTGTCATCCAAGTCTTCATGCTCATCGGTGTCGCGCGATGAATAATATGAGCTGGCCACCAAGGAAGGAACCTTGACCTTCTTGTATTTCTTTGGTGGAGGAGCAGACCAGTCAAACTCTTCCTTGAGACCCATGTTCTTCAGATCTTCTTCACCATATACATGTGACAGAATAGCCCAGGTGCGATCAAAGACTTCATGGAGGTAGTAATGGTTTTTCTTCACTGCATTATGTGTAGCAGTCATGTTGTGAAGAATTGAACCAAACTAATGATTAACCCATTTATGGTTTCGATCCACCTTCTAGTGAAGACTTAGCAGAAGCTCACAGTCAGTCATCACACGAGGAGCAGTGGCTTGAGGATTTGTCTTGGAGGCATGGGCAGCAGAATCATGAGTGGCAGAGTCATCATTGGTGGAATAAGATGCAGCTTTGCGAAACTGACCATCCAATGGACGAATGCCTTCATCAATAACAGTTGGTGCCTTGCCCTTTTCATCAGTCGAGGAATAGGTCCGCTTGAGGACTTCAATCGAGGGCAAGTAGCTGAGGTGATTCTGAAAATCAGCCTTGTAGTTGAGTGAAGACCTTGTCCTAAGGAATCTCATAATCCAAGGTGCATAAGACTTCAGCTCAAACGGAGAAAATGCAACATTTGACAGAGTCCTCATGAAGAAATCATGATGGTTGACGGGTATGCCGTGAATGATGTTGAATACCAGATTCTTCATGATGCCAACAATCTCCTCATCAGATGAGGCGTGGCCTTTGATTGGACTCATAGTCTTCGTCAGAATGCGGTAGACTGTCCTTGGTACATACTGCAATTCCTTCACGAGGAATTTTGTCCTTGAGGCTCGACCTGGCTTCAATGGCTTCATCAGCACTTGCATATAGTGATCGGTAAGCTTAGGCTCTTGGTACATGCAACGAGCTCCTTCTGGTGGAGGACTGATGGGCAGGGCGTGAAGTAATTCAGAGGCCGGTGCTTTGTAGTGAGTGTTTTCGGTCATCCAGTCCAGAACCCAGGAGTTCACATCGTCAGCATCTCCTGTGATGTGCAATGTTGCATAGAATTGAAGAATGAGTTCTTCATTCCAATCAAATATGTCTGTGCAAAATTTGAGGAGGCCTGTGTCATGAAGCACACTGAGGACAGGTGTGAAGCATGGCAGTGATTCCATGTCCACATGAGGAATATGCTCGTGGTCGAAGACTTTGTCCTTGTTGAAGAGCACTGAGGAATAGAAGTTGGCCTGGCTGCCGGTCTAGAAGCGCTTCCTTCTAAGACGAGCAAAATCGTAGGGATTGTAGTCAGTGAAGAACACGTGTTCGCCGAAGAAATCATCAGCCTTGAATTTCTGCTTCTTTGAGAATGGATCCTTTGGCTTGGGCTGAGGAGTGTCAGTCAATTGCATCATCACCTCAGGAATCGCAATCTCAGGTTCTTCAGGCTGAGTAATTTCAGCTTCTTCTCCAGTGACAGCCTGGGTCTTCAATTCTTCATTTACATTTTCTTCAGCATTAGTGGCTGGAATTTCTTCATGAACAGACAATGTGGCATGTGGTTCATCAGATCCCATTTGTACTGTAGTTACTGGGGACTGAGGAATTTGTTGCAATGGTGTGAAGAGTGGAGAGTTGGGGTGCTGACTTTCCCAAAAGTCATCATTTAGCACGGGTGTGGTACAGCCAATGTCCACATCTTCATCTTCCATTTCTTCAACGCCGCCTCTTCAAAGAATAAACCGAGGCATAGGCGAGGAGACAAGCGGTGTTGAAGGGATTTCATCCACTTCAATTTCTTCATCCATCTGCTCTGACGAAGCAGCAGAAGGATTTTCTTCATCTGATTCACTAGGAATCACATAATCTTCATTAAAAGGAACTATTTCCTTTGACGGCATGCTGGAAGGAGGAACGGTATCAATTGGATTTTCAAATGAGCTGGTCAATTTCTGCAGCTTCTTCGGAGCTGAAGAATCTGATGAAGCTGATGCTTTCCTTTTCCTCATTGTTGCACGCTCTGCAGCCTTGGTCTTCTTCACATCTGAAGCAGATGGAAGGATCGTAGTTGGGGTAGGCGCAGGAGGAGCAGAGGAATGTGGTTGATTTTCTTCAGGCACAACTGATGCAGTTGCCCTGACCTCTTCATTTTCTTCAGGCGCACCACTAGTGGATGCCCTGGCAATTTCATCAGTGGCTGGAATGCAGTCATCAGCCTTGGAACTCACATTTTCTTCAGCAGCCTGAATGTCATCAGTGGTGCTGGCATGTTCTTCAGTCGGCTGAGCAGATGCTTCAGCCTGAGGAATTTTTGGTTGTGATGGAGCTGCAACCTTTGAAGTGAATTTCTCAGTCTGTTTTACAAACCTGACCTTGGCTCCCTTCCAATCAGCATAGTAACAATCAAATTCATCACTCAGTTGCTTGATCTCAGCTTGTAAGGCAACGAGTTTTTCAGGAGAAAGCTTCAGGACATTTTGCTTCAGAAAGCGTTCTTTCTTGTACTGCGATTTCTTCACTCTTCTTCCTTGTTCAAATTTCCACTTTTCTTCTTCAATGGAGGCAGTCAAAACATGACTTTGACCAGGAGTGAGGTTCATCTCCGGCAAAGGCGTGTTGGGATCCTTGTGCCATAAGTCAATGAATTCTAGGATCAGCTTCGGATCTAGAAGAAGAGGCACATTGCTGCCTTTGGCTCTGGCGGCCTTCACTTGTCTATCTCTGATGATTTCAGCAAGTTCTTCATCATCAGCTTCGTCTTCATCAGACGGCACTTGAAAGGTGACCTGCTTCTTGTGAGGACTTGGGCGAGAACCTCATCCAGCAGTGGTCTTTGTCTTCAGCGGAGAGGGTCCCGTTGAAGAATTTGGTGCAGCTGAGGAACTAGCAGAAGCTCCTGAGGCAATAGAGATGCTTGTAGTCCTTTGGCACGTGGCAAGATGCACAGGTGCTGTGGACTTGGTCGGAGCAGCTGAGGACTTTGGAGGAGGAGTTGAGGACTTTGGAGGAGCAGGAGCAGCGTGAGGAATTGGCCGTGAGGGCTTTGAGGATTCTGGTCGTGAGGGCATAGCTGAGGAACTTGGCCTTGAGGACATTGAAGGTGAAGCACTTGGCTTGTGCGCAGGCTTCTTCGACATGGCCTTCTTAGGCTTGACAGAGGCCTCAACGGCAGCAGGAGCAGCAGGGTCTTCGTTGAATTTCCTTACTGCTTCTCTGGCTTGTCTAGCCAACTTGGCCTGGCGCTTGGCACATTGATCAGGATAATCCTCACCACGCTTGAGGCTGGTGGGATCCGCTATTTGGCCAGGTGCCAATGGAGGTCTTGGGCATGGAGGATTGAGTGCGAATTTCTTCATGTATTTGGGAGTAACATATATGTACTCCCTCCACTCTCTTGCCCATCTCCTCTCTATCCTTTGGATGCGCACCTTGCGCTGATTTTTGTCCTCTTTTCCAAACTTGGCCTCATCAGGAGTGCAATAATCCGCATATATGTCATCAGGGATTTCAAAAGCAGTGTTAATCTCAGGCCTCTTTCCTCCCTTTTGTGGCTTCTTTCCATTAGTCATTTTCTTCAGATGAGGAATTTGAACAATGGAATTCTCTGAAGAAGTATGCAACTTTTCTTCGAGGAACGCTGCAAATGAGTTAAGTTGATGAGAACCTAGTGATTTAGCAGCGGACATGAGTACCTGTGAACAGAGTATAGTTGCGAGGAATTTGGAGAGGTCATATGCGTTCTCAGAAGGTTTTGAAAAAGAACAAGTTTGAGGAATTTGACCAGATGAGTCTTGAAGAATTTCACTAAGCGTTCTTTGTCTTAGGTTCCAGAGTTGTATAGATCGAAGATCCACACAATTGAGGAATCTTGAAGAAAAATTATTGCTTAGAGAAACGAATCAAGAACAGATGACATGTGAGGTGTTTAGTGTGTGAGGATTTGAAGAAAAACACCTTTGAGGATTTTGTAGAAAACATTTGAATCAAACAGGGTAGTAAAAGTAACTTTTAATTACCCTGAACGAAGAACACGACGAACTGGGATGTGGAGATGTGAAGTTCGTCAGTGCAGATCTTCCATGCCTGAACTTGGCTGAGGAAGATAGCTACGGCGGCGGTGGAGTGAAGAAATCCGCGGCCGGCGCGAGTACGACGGCGACGAGGTCGAGGCAGTTAAGCTCTTCCTCACCGACGATGATGAAGTAGCGGTGGCTCTAGGGTTTGAGAAGCTTGAGCTGGAGAGAGGACGAGCGGAGTAAAGGAAGTGAGGAAGGGAAGGGGGTATTTATAGCCACGGTGAAAAATTGTTCGCCCAAAGATTTTGGACGAACGTGCCCCTGACCCTTCTCATTCGCTTGACATGTGTCACCCACATACTGAGAAGTGGAGATCATGTGAGATCGTGGGTGAATAGATAAGTATTTCGTGGGATGCAGAACGGTTTGAGCGGCAAAGCCGAAAATTTTGGATAAGATAATTTAAAAGTTCCATTCGCAAATTCTTCAGCTGACAAGGACACAGTGAAGATTTTGAACGAGTTTCAAATAGAACGCACAAGAAGAATTTGTGAATAGATTGGGTTGAGTTTAGCATAGAGGGGGTAGGGTCCGATCACATTCACTTAGCAGAAAAAGCAACTTGAAAAATTAGCCATAAGTGAATGATGTAGAGGACATAAACTCATATATATATAACCAATGAAGAAAAACGACGGAAATAGTGAAGATTTTGCAAAGTTGAAGAAAATGAACAACTGAGGAATTTCAAAACTGAGAAAAAAAACTCAAATTGAAGATTTTCAACTTTTGGTGGTGGCGTGACCCACCATATAAGGATCATGATTTCAGACACCGCATACAATTGTCGTAGGGTTCTAAGAATCAAATTCTTCGTTAATTTCTTCACACTTAGAGTATTATTCTTCATTAATTAAAGAAAAACGTTTCTTCATGTGTTGCACATCTAAGTCATCAATTTTGTGTAAGTGTTAGGATGAGTGTCCTTTTCAAAGAAAATTAGAAGATTCTAAGATATTTAGCTCACACCTCAACTTGCTAAATCTCTTCTCATCCAAGGGCTTTGTGAAGATATCGGCTAGCTGTTCTTCAGTCTTCACATGCTCAATAGAAATGTCGCCCTTCAACACATGATCACGAAGAAAATGATGACGAATATGAATGTGCTTTGTCTTCGAGTGTTGAACTGGGTTGTGAGCAATCTTGATGGCACTCTCATTGTCACAGAAGAGAGGCACATTCTTCACATTGACGCCATAGTCCTTGAGAGTTTGCGTCATCCACAGCAATTGACCAGCAGCAATGTACTCAGCTTCAGTAGTAGACAGTGATACGCAGTTTTGTTTCTTCGAGGACCAACAGACCAAAGATCTTCCGAGGAAATGGCATGTGCCAGATGTTGACTTGCGGTCCACATGATCACCAGCATAGTCAGAGTCAGAATATCCAACGAGATCAAAAGCCGAGCCCTTGGGGTACCATAATCCAAGTGTTGGTGTGTGAGCTAGATATCGAAGAATATGCTTCACAGCCTTATGGTGTGATTCCTTCGGTGTAGCTTGAAATCGGGCACACATGCGAACACTAAGCATTATATCTGGCCTAGATGCACATAAGTACAATAAAGAACCAATCATGGAGCGGTATACCTTATGATCAAGTCAATACCATTTTCATCGGTATACAGATGGCCATTTGTGGGCATAGGAATTTTGACGCCTTTGCAATCTTGCATGCCGAATTTCCTCAAGACATCCTTGAGGTATTTCTCTGAGATATGAATATGCCATTCTTGTTGTTTGAATTTGAAGACCTAAGAAGAATTTCAATTATCCCATCATAGACATTTGATATTCTTCACTCATCATATAGGCAAATTCATCACTATAACGTTGGTCAGTACAGCCAAAGATAATATCATCAACATATATTTGGCACACAAATAGTTCACCATCATTAGACTTAGTGAAAAGAGTAGGGTCGAGTGAACCGGGTTTGAATCCTTTATTCATGAGGAATTCCTTCAAAGTATCATACCACGCCCGAGGGGCCTGCTTGAGGCCATAGAGGGCCTTATTGAGTCTGAAGACTTTGTCAGGATGCTTTGGATCTTCAAAACCTGGGGGTTGAGCAACATACACTTGTTCCTCAAGCTTACCATTGAGGAATGCACTTTTCACATCCATTTGATATAAAGTGATATCATGATTCTTAGCATAAGCAAGTAATATGCGAGTAGCCTCAAGTCCAGCAACAGGTGCAAAAGTTTCATCGAAATCAATTCCTTCAACCTGTGTGTAGCCTTGAGCTACAAGTCGTGCCTTATTCCTCACCACAAGGCCATTTTTATCTTGCTTGTTGTGGTAGATCCACTTTGTTCCAATGATATTGTGCTTGCGAGGATCTGGACGTTTGACCAGTTCCCAGACGTTGTTGAGCTTGAACTGATGTAATTCTTCTTGCATGGCCTGAATCCACTCAGGCTCCAGAAATGATTCATCTACCTTAGTGGGCTCTGTAATAGAGACAAAAGCATAGTGCCCACAAAAGTTAGATAAATGTGAAGCTCTTGATCGTGTGAGAAGACCTGGTGCTTCAATGTCATCTATGATTTTCTCAATCTGCACTTCATTTGCAACGCGAGGATGAGCGGGTTGTCGTCGAGGAATTTGATCAGCATTTTCTTCAGCACCATTTTCTTCAGGTGCATTAGCTCGACGTTCTTCACGTTCTGGAATGAATTCTTCAGCAGATTCTTCGGTCGGAATGACATCCTCAGTAGCCTTGAACTTGATATATTCCTCAGGTGCTGGTTCATCAATCACAGAAGGTAGGTGCTCTCTTTGGGAGCCATTAGTTTCATCGAACCGCACATATACAGTTTCAACAACCTTGTGAAGAACATTGTTGAAGACTCTGTAGGTGTGCGAGTCCTTTCCGTAACCAAGCATAAAACCTTCATGTGCTTTTGGTGCAAATTTAGAGTTGTGATGAGGATATCTAATCCAACATTTAGCACCGAAGACTTTGAGATAACTCACATTGGGTTTCTTGTTAGTGAGGAGTTCATAGGCAGTCTTCTTGAAGAATTTGTGAAGATATACTCTGTTGATGATGTGGCAAGCAGTATCAATTGCATCAATCCAGAAGCGACGAGGCGTTTTGTATTCATCAAGCATAGTGCGAGCCATCTCAAAGAAGAGTCCTGTTCTTGCGCCCACGATGCCATTCTCACGAGGAGTATAAGGAGCAGATAACTCGAGTAATACCAAGTTCATCAAGATAGTCATCAAGACCAGAATTCTTGAACTCAGTTCCATTGTCACTTCTGATGTGCTTGATCTTCACACCAAAGTTGGTTGAATCCCTCGAGGAAAATCATTTGAAGACTTCCTGCACTTCATGTTTGTAAGTAACAATGTGCACCCATGTGTATCGAGAGTAATCATCAACAATAACAAAGCCATATTGAGATGCATCATTTGAAACTGCAAAATAATGGTTAGGACCGAAGAGATCCATGTGAAGCAATTCAAATGGTCGAGTAGTGGTCATGATAGTCTTCGCTAGATGCTTAGCCTTTGTCATCTTCCCAGCTTCACAGGCTCCGCATAAGTGATCCTTGAGGAATTTGACATTCTCAACGCCAATGACATGCTTCTTCTTTGCAAGCGTGTGCAAATTCCTCATGCCTACATGACCAAGTCGTCGATGCCATAGCCAGCCTTCTGAAGCTTTTGCAAGTAGGCACACGGCTGGTTGCGGTCCTGTAGAGAAATCAACAATATACAAGTCTCCTCTCCTAAAGCTTTCGAAGACTGACTTTTGCCTTTGTCAGCAAAGATGATATGCTTCAGATGCGATGGAGATAAGGGAGCATCCATCAATAGATTCTTGTCACCAGTCATGTGATTTGTACATCCACTATCGAGGACCCACTCAGTGGCTTTGGGTTGATCATCTTGCAGATGAATTAGTGCAGCTTACGAACTCATATACTTCATCAGTGAAGAATATGACATCACAATTCATCAGTTCAATTTCATCAAGCAACAGAACAGATAAAGTAGTATGAGGACGTGAGAAATGAGAGTTCATTTCTTCATGATTAGCCTTCATCCTATGAGGCAATTTTTCAGGTTTCCAGCAAATTCTTCAGATGTTCACGCATGACTCGAGACCTGACCCTGCAGAAGAGATTAGTTCTTTTTTTCAACACCCACATCTGAAGGGGTGGCAAAGAGTTCATCACTCTGCGAGCTCCATACGAGAAAGGTGGCATAGAAGCCAATCCATTTTGTTTCACATAAGAGGAGTTAGGATAAGCATATGAATAAGCAAAGAAATTCTTCGAGGACTTATGAACATAATGATTAGAAGAATAATGCTCATATTCACAGCCCTTAGCTCTTCCTGCGAAACAGAGTTGTTAGAACGATGATATTCATATGAGGACTTTGATCCTTTTGAGGAATATGATCCACATGAGGAATTCGATCCGTATGAGGACTTGGATCCATATGAAGAATTTGGTCCATATGAAGAATTTGATCTGGGGTTCCTATTCTTCACAGGTGGTGTCATGAGGACATTCACCTGAATACTTTCAAGGCACTTTTTGGGAACCCAGATTTTCTTCATAGGAGAACCGTTCCTGCAGTTAGTGCCAACATATCTAGCAAATACTTCACCATTCTGATTTTTAAACAGTTTATAGTTGGAGTCAAATGACTCATCAGAAGAATGAGAAGATTCACATGTAAAGCCAGATAGATTAGATGGATCAACTGGAGGTCCCTTTGCAGCAACCCATGAGGTTTTGGGGTACTACTTAGGCTTCCAATATGTACCATCAGCATTGAGTTTCCTCTCAAAGGCAATACCCTCATTCCTAGGGTTCCTGTTGAGGATCTGCTTTTTAAGCACATCAAAAAGAGTCTGATGCCCTTTGAGGCTTTTGTACATGCCTGTCATGTACAATTCCTTCGATCTGCATCATCGGTGATACTAGCAATGTCCTCGGATGAGGAATTAGTGATAGCAGAGGCAGGTGAAGAATTTGTAACATTAGAAGCATTTGAACATTCAGGTGAAGAATTAGCAGATTCACGTTCAATGCACTTTAAGCATGGAGGAACAAATTCTTCCTGAGAAGCGCTGATTTGTTGAGCAAGTAATGAATCGCGCTCCTTCTGAAGATCTTCATAACTCACTCTTAGCTTCTCAAGATCTTGCTTTCTCTGAAGAAATTCATAAGAAAGTTTCTCATGATCAGATAAGAGAGTGTTATGATGACCTTGAAGGTTGTCAAACCTAGTCTGAAATCTCTGAAGATTTTCAGTTAAGGTTTTAGTGCGATCCATTTCTTCACCCAACATATCATCACTTTTGTCTAGCATGTTTTGAACCTTTTAAAAAGCCCTTTGTTGTTTCACAGCAATCTTAGCAAGTTTAGAATAGCTGGGCTTGAGGTTTTCATCAGATTCATTCTCACTTGATTCAGAGGAGGTATATTTGAGTACCTTGGCACCCTTTGCCATGAAGCAATAGGTGGGAGCGTAGTCATCATTGCCTTCATCAGCCTTGATGGTGAGGTCATTTTCTTCAGAGTTGAAGATAGACTTGCTGACGAATGCAGTAGCGAGAGCTAGGCTCACCACACCGGATTCGGACTCCTCAGACGCCTCCTCTTCCTCATTTTCTTCAGATTCAGCCTTAGAGTCCATTTCCTTGCCAATGAATGCCCGAGACTTCTTGGAGCTGCTCTTCTTGTGAGATGAAGACTTTGAGGATTTCTTCTTTTTCTTTGCATTATCAGAACTGTAATCCTTGTATTTCTTCTTCTTTGATTCCTTTTCCCACTGAGGACAATCTTGAACGTAGTGTCCAGGTTTCTTGCATTTGTGGCAAAGCCTTTTCTTGTAGTCACTGGACGAGGAATCATTGCTCCTTGAGGGTCTTCCAAAGCGACCACGTCTTGAGAACTTATGGAATTTCTTCACGAGCAGAGCTAGTTCATGGCTCAGTTCTTCAAGATCACCAAGGCTGCTGCCAGAGTCTTCATCTTCAGACTCGGAAACTGCCTTGGCCTTCAGTGCACGTGATCTGCCATAGCTAGAACCGTAGAGATCTCTCTTTTCAGCAAGATGGAACTCATGAGTATTTAGCCTCTTGAGGATATCGGCGGGATCAAGTGACTTATAATCAGCACATTCTTGTATCATCAATGCCAGAGTATCAAATGAGGAATCAAGCGATCTCAGCAATTTCTTGACCACCTCATGGTCAGTGATCTCAGTGGCACCAAGTGCTTGAAGCTCATTTGAGATGTTAGTGAGGCGATCGAAGGTTTGTTGAACGTTTTCATTGTCGAGTCTTTTGAAGCGGTTGAAGAGATTGCGAAGAACATCAACTCGAGAGTCACGCTGAGTTGAGACTCCTTCATTCACTTTGGACAGCCTATCCCAGATAAGCTTAGCAGTTTCCAAAGCACTCACTCTTCCATACTGTCCTTTGCACAGATGGCCACATATGATATTCTTCTCTTGAGAATCGAGTTGCTTGAATCTCTTCACATCAGGAGCATCCAGAGAAGGTGTGACTGAGGGAACACCATTTTCCACAACATACCAGAGATCGTTATCAATTGCCTCAAGATGCATTCGCATCTTATTCTTCCAGTAGTGGTAGTCCGTCCCATCGAAGGTAGGACACCCAGCAGAGACATTGATCATACCTGCGGTCGACATAACTAAAACTCCAGGCGATTAAACCAAAATCACACAGAACAAGGGAGTACCTTACTCTGATACCAATTGAAAGTGCGTTATATCGACTAGAGGGGGGTGAATAGGCGATTTTTATGAATTCTTCACTGAGGAATTTGTGGGTGAGGAAATTCCTTAGCGAAGAACTACTTGCAGCGGAATAAGAACTCAGAAGTAAACATAACAGAACACAAGCATAGTCATCATGATGAAATGAAAACAAGCACAGAGTACAGAAAGCGTAAACACAGGATAACACAGGATGAAGACAAACAGACTGAAGAAATTGAACTGAGGAAATTGAGAAAGTCTTCAGTCAAAGTCTTCAAACAGATATGAATAGGCACACAACAACTGTAATGAGGAAATGAAAGAGTTGAGGAAATATAACCAATAAGCTTGGTGAAGACAATGATTTGGTAGACCAGTTCCAACTGTTGTCTCAGTTGTACATCTGGTTAGGGCAGCTAGGTATTTAAACCTGAGGACACACAGTCCCGGACACCCAGTCCTGAACACGCAGTCCAGGAGACTTAGTCCTCGCCGTATTCCCCTTGAGATAAGGTCACACAAACCTCGCCCAATCACTCGTGGTAAGTCTTCAGGTGACTTCCGAACCTTCACAAACTCGGTCACTCGGCGATCCACAATTCCTCTTGGACGCTCTAGACCATGACGCCTAACCATCTGGAAGAAGCACAGTCTTCAAAGATAACAAGCGTCGTATCCATGCAGGATCAATCTCTTCAGTGATGCTCAATCACTTTGGGTTTGTAGGTGTTTGGGTTTCCTCACTTGATGATTTTCGCTCAAAGTCCTCGGAGGATGGGATGCTCTCAAATGACAAGTGCCAGTTTCTCTCGGAGCAGCCAACCAACTAGTGGTTGTAGGGGGCGGCTATTTATAGCCTAGGGAGCAGCCCGACATGATAAGACATAAATGCCCTTCAATAATATTGACCGTTAGGTGGGTAGATATTTTGGGACAGCTAGCGCATAGCACAGCAATGGTCGGAAATTTGAGTATCAAATTCCTCAGGGCTATCATGTTCCTCACTGTGTAGGCAATCCGCACTGGTGAATTCCTAACTCCTCAGTCAGAACTAATTCCTCAGTGACCAGAAGAACTTCGTCTCTGTCACTGAAGAAATTGACTGAACTGTATGATATTTCCAATTGCTTCACTCGAAGGGATTGGTAGGTGTAGGATTTTGTGTTGAGCATCACATGGAAATTTTTCCTTAGTATTTCCTCGACCCCCTTTAACAGTACGGTATTTCCTATGACTCAAGAAAGAGAAGATGAAACTATGAAAACAAAAGTCTTCACGCTTCATGTTCCTCGTATGAATACCAAGTCTTCAAGGTCACACCAATTTCTTCACTTTCAAAGTCTTCATTTCAGAAATCCAAAGTCTTCAGTCGAAGAACTTCATTTTTAGGGGTCGACTTTCTCTGTAAATATCAAACTCCTCATAGACTTATAGTCCTGTGTACACTCATAAACGCATTAGTCCCTTAACCTATAAGTCTTCAATACACCAAAATCACTAAGGGGCACTAGATGCACTTACAGATATTGGTACCTCTTGATCACACGACAATCTTATACAGCCAGCTTCTCTAATATGTTCTCTTCTTTTGCAGATAAAAAAAGACCCGAAAGTGAAAAATGTGATGCAGTATGACAATCTCATCGAATGCCTTGACCTCCATCTTATAGAAATTGATCGACTACCGAGGCAGCACATCTGAGATTAAATTGGCTAGGTTTTTTGTTGTGGAGGCAAGTGTGCTCAAGGTAATGAGGTTTAGCATTCTCTGGCGCAATAATGAATGGTGTGCTGATCACCGCAAGCGTCTAAGCCTAAATGACAAAGTCTCTACAGAAGCTGAATTTGTTGTTGAAACATCAAGTCGCCAGAGACTCAAAAATTTATTTGCCAATTAGTGCCTTGTCAGGGCGGTGGATTTTAGTTTGTACGATAATGCTGCATCCACCTAAAGTAACGAAATTTCCTATGTAAACTTCTTAATAATTCCCTCTTCGTAGGTGCAGCATTACTCCTAACATTTGTAATGTCAGTTTGAAACTTGTAATATTGTCGTGTCCTATTCCCGTGTTTTCAAAATCCGGCAAATCAAAGAGGTCCTGAGTTAGTAATGATGGTGTGCATGCCATCTTTCACCAATAGTCGTCGAATCTAGATCTGACGGATACAAAGCAAACTACTGCAATTTTGCAAAAAGATGCCCACACTTCTTCCCTATTTACAAACAACTCATTGTATCTCACAATCAGCCTTATCTCCTCCCCACCACATCTAGAAGGCCATGGAACAATCTTGCGCGATGGCCGCTACCGGCGTCGTCCACCCCCAATCTTGGTGTTCCGTGCAATGCACGAGCATCTTACTCGTATAAGAAAAGAGTAGAGATACTCATGGCAATGCACATGAAATTAAGAAGGCTAGCTCTACAGCCATGATGATAGTGACTACATGTAGCGACCAGATCTCAAACAGTCGATCTACGTGCTCGGTGTCATCCACGGATCGATAATGCCCACACCACACATTGCTTGAAGGATTTATAAGCGAGTAGCAATCACACACTTATTACATCGAGTGTCTCAAAGAGAACTTAATAAAATAAATATGGCATAAGGCCATCTAAATACGATAACAAATGACGGCTTGGAAGAATAAGCGAGTCCATCAACTCCAACGGCATCACTCAATATAGAACCACGACCTAAGCACCTTACTGTCGTCGTGCGAAAAGTCTCGCAACATGAAACGTTGCAGCCCAAAACGGTCAACACATGGAATATCTTGGCAATGTAACACATAGAGAACAATGAAAGAGTAAGCCTATACTACATGCATATATGGCTGGTGGAAAGCTCTATGGTTACAGGTTTTATGTAAAGCCAATTTTTCCCTACTGCAAAGGATTAAGTTTATTTACCTATCATGTTGGTTGTAAACATTGAGAATGGTTGACAGACATTCTCAATCCCAATTAAAAGTACTCATTATCATCCCAACAATATTAATTAGAAGTAACATGATGAGATTCACATGATATCCAAGTACTAGATACTCAAGATGTCCATAACCGGGGACACGGCTAATCATGATTAGTTTATACACTCTGCAGAGGTTTGCGCACTTTTCCCCACAAGACTCGATCGCCTCCGTTGGATTTCTCGCACTACATGATGTTTGAGAAGCGGATGACCGAGACATAGTCTTCCTAAGCGCTAGCACCTTACGTGTGGGTAGACGGTACACCTACTTTCCCTACATCTTCTAGTCTACCCGTAAGAGTTCGCACAACTTAATCAACTATGCCAGAGCCCATAATGGCTTGTGGCTGCACACGGAAGTTTATAGCATGAATAATCTCATGATCCCTTTGAGCACGGGTGGCGGTGCGAAGAAAACAGGTAAGTCACGGAAACCAGTGCCTCAATCCACCAGATGTGTGTTTAAGTTGCCACCTTAAATAAACCATTAATTTAACAATCTCACATCTGTCATGGAATACACTCACCCAATCCACGTCTACTAGCATAGCATGGCATAAAAAGCAAACGTAGAAGTAACTCCCAAGGGTTGATAATAAAACAGGTAATAGGTACTACCTCATCTACTTACCATCCCACAATTTAATTAGATCCTAAATCAATGCAATGTTTGAGGATTGATCTAATGCATAAAAACTGGGTATGAGAAAAGATATGATCAAAGTGTTACTTGCCTTGCTGATGATCCGCGAAACCTAGAGACTCGAAATAACAGGCGGCGCACTCCGGGTATTCTATCACAGACAAACAAACAAGCATACAATAAGTACTCATCTAATGCATAGGTAAAACTCAAATAAAAGATCTAACCAGAAAGTTCAACTTAAGAACTCCGGTTTGCAAAAAGAATCAAAACAAACGAAGCAACGGAAGTCAAACGGCGAAAGAAAACAGCTTCGTCATACTAATCTGGATCTAAGTCAAATTTTACAGAAGCAAAAACTTGTTTAAGTTAGTTATTCGGAGAGAGGGTTTCGAGACGAAACTCCAGGCGCTTGAATCACCTGATTCCGATAAACATGCGAAAAGTTATACTAAAACGAAAATCGGATCAGAAATCGCAACCAGAAAAATCACGGATTAAATCCGAGAAAAAGAAAAACGACGAACAGGTTAACGAACGAACGTTCGTTAACTAGATCTAATCTGACGAACACGTTCGTTAAAACAAACGAACGAGCGAACGCTCGCTATTTAACCTAACCGAAAAAAACGATCTAATAAAAAAACCGAAACTAAAAAAATAAACCGTAGAAAACCGATCGATTTTTAAAAAAAAACCGACGGCACGGTTTACGAGGCGCGGCGGACCTCGGGAGGCGATCGGCGGCGGCGGCTCGACGACGGCAATGGAGCGTGGCGGGGTCGAGCGTGGCGGGGCCAGTTAGGGTTAGGGTTTAGGCGGGGTGGGCCGACGGCGGGGTTGTTGGTTGGGCGGCTCGGCGGCGCTTCATATAAGCTGCCCCGGCGGAGTCCCGCTCGAGGCACGCCCGAAGGTCGGTTCGCGTTTTTTAAATAATTACGCAGAAAATCAAACGAAAAAATACTAAACAGTCTCCAAAATCCGAAATAAATTTTCCCTGGCTTCTAAAATCAAGCCGGACAAGATGAACATTTATTTGGGGCCTAAATGCAATTTTGAAAAACGCGCATTTTTCCTAAATCCAAATAAAAAAGCGAAAAACTCCAAAATAAAATCTTATTTGATTTTTTATTAAATCTTCATTATTTCTTTATTTTGGGAAAGTCATTTTATTCCCTCTCTCATATTTTGATAGTAGAAATAATTGAAGATAAAATAAATAAAATCAAACGATCCTATTTTCAAAATTTGAGAAAACTCAAATATGAAAATAACAAAATCCCCAACTCTCTCCGTGGGTCCTTGAGTTGCGTAGAATTTCTAGGATCTAGCCAACAATGCAACAAAAATATGATATGCAATGATGATCTATGTATAACATTCCAAATTGAAAATTTGGGATGTTACACTACACACGGTGAGGCTGACTTTGGTATGCCGAACATGGCGCCTACACTCAGGTGTCATCTCTGGCGCAGGGTCTTGTCACTTCACTGTGAAGAGCAACACGTAATAATTTGACCAACCAGTAGTACAATACTACTACATTGGTAGTGCTACTACTAGTACTAGCACCACCGTCTGGATTTAGTAGTACTACTACGTCCGTCTGGATTTAGTATTTGACTAGCAATATCTAGTAATGCATGTCACAAAAAATATACTACTCCCTCTGTAAATAAATAAATGGAGTATTGTTTTATTCGGGTTTGAACGTAGTTCCTGATGATATTATACACTCTCCCATCCGGTAGATGGCTCAAATCTGAAGTATCATCAATCAGACTACTATTATACTCACCGAGCAGTCAGCTTGGTAAGCTACCAACAAAAAATTGCAATCAAAGACTACTATTGTACTCCCCCGTACTGGTGCATTAGTCATGTTACAAAAACCAAATAATCCTCAAACTTTTAGGCACGATGCGTTAACTACCCACCTCGTTCCCTGTTTTTCCATGAAAAAAGAAATCACCCAATAGGAGATGTGGGGTGTGTATGCATTCAATGAATTGAGACTACTTAGCACAACATGCAGTGCTCAATTCTCTTTATGCAATGACATTAATTACAAAATACTACTCCTACCTCTATCCTGGTTTATTGGTCCCCTTAGTATTTTGTGCCAAATTTGACCATAGATTTAACTAAAATAATAATAATGCATGTCACCAAAAATTGTATCATTGGATTTGTATTTGAACAAAGTTTCCAATGATATTATTTTTGGTTACATGCATTAACATTTTATTTGTTAAATCAAAGGTCAAAACTTGGCGCAAAATGCAAAGGGGACCAATAAACTAGTAAACCTCAAAGTTCTCTCGTTTTGCCCCAACTTGGTCTCGGTGAGATGACTATACTGCACCGGCACGGAGGGAGGGCCGAGGAGTAGATGGCCAACATACAAGTGAAGGCAACGCAGTCTGCACTTCTCATATAAAGGCTCCCCGCCAGTCCAATCTATGAAATCCTACACACCTACGCAACCTAACCAAGGGCAAGAGTGATCACTCCAATCGCAAGTTCAGTTGACTAGAAGCTAGAACCATGGAGGCGATGAGCGCGAGCATCAGCCGGCTGTACCAGATGGTCCACGATGTCGGCCTGTGGCCCAGCACCGAGGAACGTCTCCAGGTCGTGCTTGAGGCCGCCAGGGCGAGAGGCCTCTTGGACGATAGCTTTGTCTCCTTGTTCGACGAGGTCCTCATCGGCTTCCTCAACAAGTTCACCATCGTCAAGAAGCTCGCGGACGACCTTGACGTACGCCTCTAGCCCACGCGCCCAGGCTCTACGATGCCTGCCACCCTCAAAGGCCTCTATGGTGACAACCTCTTCGACGCACTGGTGGCCCTGCGACTGCCCACCGTCACGTCGGAGAATGTCCACCTCGAGGTCGCGCTCGCCATGCAGTGTCTGGCGCAGCAAGACACCATCGACATAATCACCCACGTCTACGCGCAAATCGTCCACAAGGACTACTACATGCAAGAGGCGGACGATAGGACGCTGGCCTTCTTGGACCGCAGGGCAACCTTGGACGACATTGTTCAGAAGCACGTTGAGCTCGCCGTCAACACCGCTGCTCCTCACACGTCAGTTGGTGACCCGGCGCACTAGGGTGTGAGGATGTCGTTGATGGATCCGTATGTATCTTTATCTTTCCGTCAAATCCATGTAGTAGTATATTGTACTAGTAATTATCTTACCTTTCGCATCAACTTCATAATTTTCATATGTACTCCATGCATGAACCGCGCCAGAACCAAACTTCACATTGCTCTAGGGAAAATTGTTATTTTTATCTATCGGTTGCGCCATGGAGCAGAACCAAAATTTACAAGTTACAAGTTCAAAAGGAAAAGCCTGCTGTGTTCGCGTCGCACCCCCACAAGGTTGGTCCGGCATGCTGCTCAAGGGGGAATGCGTGCTATGTTGCATTTTCACTTACAAGTGGGACCGCAGTTGAGCAAACCGACTATCGACAAACCCCCACCCCGCCCATCGCGCGATGGCTGAGTTAGATAAAATAGGAGGGAGAAGAGATGGTTGTAGCATGGACTCCAAGAAAATTGGTGTCAGATGGGACTCGTGTGGGTGGCGTGTGTCGTACTGCTAGACGTGAATGCTAGTTATGGCCCATGCCACCCCACTATATCGAGGTGCTGGTTACATAGGGTGAACACATTATCTCTCCAGGAGTACGGTACACCACTAGTACTACTCACATTGTCGCGAAATTTCCTGGAGTCCGTGCTCAGCCCTCCTCTCTCTCTCTCTTCTCAGCCAGCCGACAGACGCGCAGAGCCCATCGTCTGTTTGCTCACATGCGGTCCTATATGTCAGTGAAAATGCAAGACGACCCACTGAACCTGCACATCATTCACCTCGACGTGCTGGTGATGAAAAACAAATCCAATAAAGGTCATCTGTGGCCGCTTTTGGAGTTACTCAAGAGTAAGATCCTATTTACAGTTTAGATGCACATCACGTGGCTTCAACTAGCACTCCATTTTCTTGCATGACACAACTTGGATGATGGATGTCCCACGTGTCGGCAAAAGGAGGAAGAACTCGACCAAATCTTCTCCACATTTAGACCAGAGGAGTAGGAAACATGGCAAGCCATGTGCCTACATCATACTACGTACAAGCCCACCTCACGCAGTCACGCTATCACCATATTTCTCGGCGTCCATGCGAAACCTAGCTCTAGTTGATGGTATACTGCTACTAACCAGAACTAACTACACCTAGCTCTATTGTGCTAGCATACTCCACTATTATGTTGGCTCTATGTGATGTGGCAACTTCATATAATCGGATGCTGGCTATACTACTACGGTACTCACACTCCAAGAAGTGACTCGAAAACCATTCATAAATTGAGTTTGTGACATGCATATGCAAATGTACCATTCATTACATACAACAAGTCATCAACACACAATGACAACAAGGATACATGTTGGATTATAGATTGTTTCCAACAAAACATTCTAGTAAATACTAAAGTTTTTATCACACAACAAATAACAAGCAATGAAATGAACTTTAGCTCAACCAGTCCTCGGCGTTGGAAACGCTTGCTTTGAACCATATGTAAGCCTCCGGGAAGGTCCAGCTATTGTCAATATCGCGACCAACGTAGGACTGATCATCCAGGTTGAAGCGGCCTATATCAGGACGCATATTGCGATAGCTAGGGTAGGGAACCATAGCAATGTCCAAGGTATAGATACAGTTGCTTCTCATAAATGGTAGTAACGTTGTGTCAACAGCAGCTGGATCGCCTTTCACCATCATTGGATAGTTTTGTCCAAGGAAGAGCAAGTTTTCTCCAAGACTATCAATACTAAACTAGGGAGAAGGTGTTGGCGCTAGCGCACTAGTATCCATCCCGAATACCCTGCAACGGATGTTGGAATAGGTCCAGAGAGTGCGACCATGGGAGACAATACCTGCTTCCTTAGTAGTAACATCAGCAGTGCATTGTATACAGACAAGAAGACGTGATCCATCGGAATAAGTTGCCAGGCGCCACTGAGTATATAGGTCTTGCTCGTGATCATCACCATCGTCCTATCCCCCATGGTTATTTTTTTTCAAGTATAGGTGGTGGAATGTTCACAGGACCTTGGAAACACAAGAAGGTTAATTAGTAAAGGGAAACTAGCTAACCCGCATGCATGTGGATGAAAAAATTATAATTACGATGGAAGACAAACGCACCGAAACCATAAGGATTCCATGCAAAAATAGTGCCACGAGTAGTGGCAGCAAACACAAGAAGCTCATGTTGAATTGCATCACAGTACTCATCCATGTACATAAATTGATTTTTGAGCAATATCCATCAAGGCATGGAAGTAAGGATGGCAACAAGCTTGCCGAAGATAGCAATAACATGATAGTTCCTGTAATTCCAAGAGCAGTTGGGAACTTGACAAATTGCTATCTTTCATAGACGACAGTCACCATGATCGTATTTGAACGTACGTAGATAACCTGTGTACTCAACCTCAGGGCACTATGAGATTTTTGGAAGTGGAATCCGCTGACGAGTGTACACATTCACAAGTTCCCACTCGTAGTTGTACCCAATATAAACAACCCAATTTCCATTTGCGCCTGCCCAGGCCCTACCCTTAAGCGATGGCATCTTAACATCACATGTATCATTATCAAGCGGCATCAACTTGCACAAGGCGAGGCTTCCGTCGTCCGCGCGCGAGTGAGCAGGGTCATGGCGAAGAAGATGGGGGGATCAAACCGCTCCTGGACCCTTGGGTGCCATGCTAGCCGAGGTGATGACGTCGCACCGATCAATGAGTTCCTCCACCATGTCATCTTTCAGACCAGGGCAAGAATAATGGGGTCGTTCCCGGCCTATTCCCTCCATGGAGAAGACGACCGAATAATGGCAGAGGGAAGGTGAAGGCAAATGGAGGGAGGAAGAGCGTGCGACAGCAGTTCCAAATCGAGAGGGAAATGCGAAGAGGCGGTGGATGGTTGCCACAGTACAGGAAGAGGCACCCCGGCCAACATAGACGTCTGATCGGAAATTGTACAAAAGGACTCGTCGTCGTCTCACTGACATGTTGGAACGGGACCACATGTCAACGAAACATGGTGTGTCATTTCTCGTGCAAAATGCGATTTGGTCGCGTTGGCCCGAGGTGCCGCATTATTTCTCGACTTTATTTTTTTAATGGCGTGTCGTTCAGTTTTGAAGCACGACTAACTGTTACTGTATGCAGAGAAAATATAAACTACTCTACCACTACTCCACCTCTAGTACTAGTATCAAAAAAGATATATAGGCTGGAGCTTCAGCGCTTGCTTGCTAAGGGCTGCCCACTTGCTTATCACACTATCACCCTCCTCCAGATCTAAAAAATACGGCGGTGCCCCTCTCTCTCTCCCTCCTCACCGGTGGTCATAGATCTGCCGGGGAAGAAAAGGACGTGCAGCATTGAGGCACTCGTCGTTGGCGAGCGAGGTCACACACTGACGACAAGGCCGTCCTCTCAGACCTAAGCGCCCGTGCGGGATGGCCTCTGTCCCCAAGCTCGCTGCCGTAGTGTGTGCAGAGGATGACGACCACGAGCGAAGCCACTTCCCGCCGACCCTCAGGTATGCTACCTCTTTTCGAACCATACCCATGTTCTATTGCCCCATCTGCCATGTTGCTGCATGTGGATCTTTTTCCACTCCACCATCTTCCCAATTTGTTATCCTCTGCCATGCTGGTCATGCAGACGAAAACCTTAATTTGCACTATTAAAGGAAACCCTACTTCATGCAGACTAATCCATGTCTGGGTTGAATAAGGAAAGGAAGGGATAAAGTGCCGTCGAAGAGACTAGGCATCGAACCCACATCTAGGTTGAAAAGGGGGAAATCAGTAGCTAAGGAACGAGTCTCATGTCTCTTGGTTGAAAAAGGGTGAAAAAAGGTAGAAAGGCATGACAACACAATAGAGAATGACCAGGTCAATCGGTTTGTTGTCCTCACATAGGAAAAGGGTGGCTAAAGAGAACAAAAATGGGACGTAATCCACCTATTCTGCCTGGATATTTGTTGCTCTGGGCAACCATACCTCCCTCACCACTCTATGCGTCCGTGGAGGTACATCGTACTGGTGCGCCCACTGTCCGAATGGGCCTCCTATGCTCTTATTGCCATTTTTTTGTTGTTAGTATAACGCAAGCGGTAAAGCCAAGCAATGCTACTGCTAAGTGATGCCACATTTAACTAATGCCGCACTCGGTCTAATGCCACCGATAAATTTAAGGAATGCCATTTAATGTCACTAGATTATTTTAGGGTTAGCTGTTGATTGTGGATGTATTAAAGATTTTTCAGCTAAGGCATTCTAATGTTGTTGCACAGCCAGTATAGCAATGATGAAACTTGTTACTACCTTTAGATTTTTGCATTGTTAATGCTTATTACATACCTCACTTTCATGAGATAAGTCAATTTTTTTGCACAGTGTCACCAAAATGCCAAGGCGTTGATGTCATTTTATTTTGGTTAAACTACACAAAAAATTATGAAGAGAAGAGGAAAGGTCAAGAGTGGGCACCTCCTCCTCTGGCTGTTTTCTTGATTCGTTCGATAAAGTTTTTATGTTTGATTGATTATCAAGATTGGGATAGAAATTTTTCAAGTCCCCTCGAGTTCGAAATGATATTTACCTTGAAGGTACATGGTTTGCAATTTTTTATAATGTCATTAGTTAATAATGCTAGTTACCTTCAGACTTTTGTATTTGGTTTAATGCTGTTGCACAGCTAGTATACCAATGTTGAAACTTGTTACCTTATTGTTAATGCTTATCAAAATCTTCCGATGCTAGCTCATGGAAATCTGTTCAGTAAAACCATTGTCCTGTACCCCGTAATAAAAAACTACTCTATTGTTGCACTAGCCACTGGATTAGTGTATATACTATTCGAATGGTGTTGCATTAGCGTATAGGCATATATAAAGTGTGGCAAGTTTTCCCAGATATGTGCTCAAGAAAACTACTACCTGTTTTTCTAAATACTAGAAGTTTTGGTACTTTAAATTGAACTGCGAAAACGTCTTATATTAAGGAACACAGGGTGTAGAGTTCAGTCACATTATCCCGGTAAAGCTAGTCACACCTTTATTAAAATTAATGTTCATTATGTTATCGGAGGAGGTCTGTATGTTTGTCTCTAATGCCTGTCGATTACATACCTAGCATCATGATGTAATGGTAAGTCATTTCTTTTTGTACAGTGTCACTAAATTGTCAAGGCGGTGATGGCATTTTATTTTAGTTGAACTACACAAAATATTCTTAAAAGAAGAGGAAAGGTCAGGAATGGTTCTGTTTTTAAGAAAATACTATGTAAGCCTTCCTGAGATCAGCAGTTGTTGCCTTGTTTATTCCTTCAAACGGGTGGTTAGAAACAGTCTTGCTACCTTTTCCCATTCAGAAATTGGAATGCTTATATTTGTGAGTCTATGCTTCAACTAGTGCCACTTTTATAGTAATCACACTTTCAATATCTGTGCAAACAGGGATGCTCAATTTTAGTGGAACTGCACAAAAAGTCCAAATGGTTCAACATTAGGAGCATGTTTTCTTCCAAACCGTTATATCCAATTGGTGGCACTATGACCTATTCATTACGAAGGTACATGGTTTGCTACTAACTTGCTACTCTTTTTGTATTGTCATGAGATAGTAATATTAGTGGTTTGCATGTGAATTTATTGGCAGGTTGGACCTACATTGGAGGTCCAGAACATGATTCAATGATTGGATGCTCAATTTCGGTTGTATCGATTTCACCTCTTCCATCACTGCGAACATGGATATCCTTGGTCAGATGAAGAATAGGTGCTATATTTCTGCTCTGTACCAGCAAATCAATCCAGTACAAAATTGTCCAAGGCAAAACATGACAATATCAAATTGTCCAGTGCAAAACATGACAGATGCTAAGCGGAAGAGACATGTTTAAACCGAAAATACAAGGTGGGGGTATATGTTTACTAGCTTCTTGATATTTGTGCAGATAGATGTCTGCCCGTTGCTATTTGGCAAACAAACAAAGTGACCACAATTTTGGTGGAACTGCACAAGAGAATAGCATAGTCACAGCATGCAGTGCCATCTGAAATAGACACAGAAAGATTGGATAGTCACTTCATGGACTGCACAAAAGTAGTATTGTAGTATTTATTGGCCAACACTAGGTGCTTCATTGCTTTGGTCTGATTGTACAATGGGCATCATTTTTCCTAAGTTAGAGTTTGTATTCTGAAAATAATCTCGCCGTGTGATCAAGAGAAGACCAAATCATATTGCAGTGGATGTTCCTCCATCATGTGTGGTTCATTCTCATGGTTCCAGATGTTGGTGAAACCACTTACGTTTGCAAGAGGAATCTTAGACTTCACAAACAAATTTGTCTTTCACTCTGTACTGAATGCTGGCCCAGAGAAGCATCCAGATTACTAGTAAGAACAAATGTTTTTTTAGATCTTTGCTTTTGGAGCTACATATTTGTATATGATTTGTGAATCATTGAGATGCATTGACATGTTGATCTTATGTATGGGAATCGTACTAGTGGGTTGTGAATTTGGGCTACTAATGTGAACATATTACAATGCGAGACCTGTAAGTCTCGTGTGAACATTTTGAACGGATTGGCTCTTACTACTGTGCACGGCATGATCCTTATTTTTGTGTTCTCAGTGTTTATAAGTTACTAGCAGTTCCTTATTTATGTTCGCTCAGTGTTTACAAGTTACTCATCAATCACTAGCTAGCCTACTAATACGCTCCTGGCAGTTTTAGTTGCACGCAAGATCCAAAGGTGGCAGTTTTTTGAATAAAAATGCCTACCTCTGAAGAAACTGACATGTTGTTATGAAGAAAATGCCATGCGAATCTGAAGAAACTGCCCGCAAAAACGTTCGCAGGAATGCCTTATCTCCCAGAGAACGTTCATCAGCTATTGTGATCCTACACATACACAATCCGACCGACTCGATCCTACGCGAATAACCAGCAGATCACGAGCATACCTCATCTGGATGAATCGAGCACACTCGTTTGACCGTCATGCCGACGTGCGACCCAGCACAGACGGGACACACCACTAATGGGACGGGACGACACAATCATAATTTCAGTTTTTCTAGTTTTCCACGGCAAGCTGGCGCGCTAAGCCGTGCCTGCTAATGCATTGAATTCCGATGACCGCGATGACCGTCGCGTTTCCCGCGACACGCTGGTTCACCTACCTTTCGCCTATAATTACTGGTTCCTGGCGTTCTCCGGTGGCACCATCACCTAACTCACCCTATCCTCATAAGCCCCCACTGGCTTGACGTCATTCGCCACTTGTCCTCGCTCTCGCCATGTCCTCATGCCCCCGCCCGTCCGCAATAGGCGACGCCGGAGGCGGTCATCGCCGGAACTAGTGTTTGATTTTTCACCGGAAGGCAGACGGAGGGAGGAGGCATTCTATCGGTCTTTAGATGGCAATGCGGAGTATGAGGACTTGTTGGAGCACGACCCCCTAGCGGAGGAGCAGTGTATCGCCGATTTGCGCCGCCAGCAAGGCATGGAGCAGTAGCGCACCAACGCTCTGAGTCGCGAGCAGAGCGCCCGCAACTGGGCCGGCTACATGGATGCCGGCGCCCGGCAAATAGCCCTGGAGGCTCTCGGGCTCGCACGCGTACGCAACACCGAATTTTACTACCAGCTCGTCAAGTGGGTTTCCCGCTTAGAAGCCGAAGCTTCGGTGGACCATGCCGGCATGGAAAGGGCCAACGCGCGCGAGAACCGCACCCTATCGCACCTCTGACAAGTCCGAGGCAAAGAGGAGGACATTGGTGCCGGCTTTTAGCATGTACCACAGATGGCGGCCGGCATCATCTAGTTAGCTAAGAGTAAGTTAGTACTTGTACACTACTAGAGTATTAGTGGGAGTAGATAGTTAACTTGGCTATGATGGTTGTCAACGTGGAAGTTCAATACTCTATATCTGGATCAGACCTGTTACTTTGCTCTGAATGTTGAACTTTCCGTTTGAACGTATGGAATGGGCTGTTATTTTTTTTAAATGGGTTGTATTTGTCTGCCGCGGATTTAGAGGCATCCAACGGCCGTCGTGCTTCTTCAATCTCAACTCTTCCTGCTCCAGCCGCTCAAACAAGCGTCGACAGGACTGCCTGCTCCCTCCTCCCATGGCTGGTTGTGCTGTCGCACAGGCCTCACCGCCCCACCCTACTCCCATCACTGGCCTGGCCATCCCTCTACTCACCCACACCTGCTGTTATTCTCAGGCGACGGCAGACGAACCAGTAAACCCTCGTACTCTCCTTCGTGTGGGAAACAACTACCGAGTCTTCCCTGGCTCCGTGTCGTTCCCTTCCTAGGCCTCGTCGTCATCAACCACCCTCGTGCTCTCGGCACGGTGTGGTCAACATGTTCAACGAACGACATCCATCGGAAGAGGACTGTACGTGGAGAGGCTGACAGATGGGTCCACGGCCGCACACAAGGAAATGCCTCCTTATTATGCGCAAAATAATGATTCCTCCACCTGACAGCTAGGACCCACTCGAAGGGCCTCTATATTTCACGAAAAAATGTTCCCCCCGCTGACAGCTCGGACCCACTAGCTATATCTTCGTACGCAAGGAAGTGCCTCCTTATTATGCACAAAAATGAATAATCCCCCTGCTAGGTGGGACCCACCATAGTGGGAGGCTGACTTGTGGGCCTACTAAGTTGACGTAGACGGAGGGCTTTGTCAACTTATTCAATATGAATGATTCTAGCTCTAGTGACCGTACGATGTCCATCCAATGGCCGTAGTGCTTCTTCAACCTCTGGTCTTCTTGCTCCAGCCGCCCAAACTAGCACCGATCGTGCCGCCTGCTCCTGCCTCCTGTGGCCGGCTCTGCTGCCGTGCAACCCTCACCGCCCCACCCTACTCCAACCTCTGGCCAGGCCATCCCTGTACTCACCCACAACCCATGTTATTCTGCGGTGACGGCAGCCTCACACCACAGTGATACGTCTCCGTCGTATCTACTTATCCAAACACTTTTGCCCATGTTTTGGACTCTAACTTGCATGATTTGAATGGAACTAACCCAGACTGACGTTGTTTTCAGCAGAATTGTCATGGTGTTATTTATGTGCAGAAACAAAAGTTCTCGGAATGACCTGAAACTTCACGGAGATTATTTTTGGAAATAATGAAAAATACTGGCAGAAGAACCAAGGCCAGGGGGTCCACACCCTTTCCACGAGGGTGGGGGCGCCCCCCTCGGGCGCGCCCCACTGCCTCGTGGGCCCCCTGGAGCTCCACCGACCTCAACTCCAACTCCATATATTCGTGTTCGGGGAGAAAAAAATCAGAGAGAAAGATTCATCGTGTTTTACGACATGGAGCTGTCGCCAAGCCCTAAACTCTCTCGGGAGGGCTGATCTGGAGTCCGTTCGGGGCTCCGGAGAGGGGAATCCGTCGCCATCATCATCATCAACCATCCTCCATCACCAATTTCATGATGCTCACCGCCGTGCGTGAGTAATTCCATCGTAGGCTTGTTGTACAGTGATGGGTTGGATGAGATTTATCATGTAATCGAGTTAGTTTTGTTAGGGTTTGATCCCTAGTATCCACTATGTTCTGAGATTGATGTTGCTATGACTTTGCTATGCTTAATGCTTGTCACTAGGGCCCGAGTGCCATGATTTCAGATCCGAACCTATTATGTTTTCATGAATATATGTGAGTTCTTGATCCTATCTTGCAAGTCTATAGTCACCTACTATGTGTTATGATCCGGCAACCCCGAAGTGACAATAATCGGGACCACTCCCGGTGATGACCATAGTTTGAGGAGTTCATGTATTCACTATGTGTTAATGCTTTGGTCCGGTACTCTATTAAAAGGAGGCCTTAATATCCCTTAGTTTCCTCTAGGAACCCGCTGCCACGGGAGGGTAGGACAAAAGATGTCATGCAAGTTCTTTTCCATAAGCACGTATGACTATATTCGGAATACATGCCTACATTACATTGATGAATTGGAGCTAGTTCTGTGTCACCCTATGTTATGATTGTTACATGATGAATTGCATCCGGCATAATTCTCCATCACCGATCCAACGCCTACGAGCTTTTCACATATTGTTCTTTGCTTATTTACTTTTCCGTTGCTACTGTTACAATTACTACAAAACCCAAAAATATTACTTTGCTACCATTACCGTTACTTCCATACTACTTTGCTACTAAATACTTTGCTGCAGATACTAAGTTATCCAGGTGTGGTTGAATTGACAACTCAACTGCAAATACTTGAGAATATTCTTTGGCTCCCCTTGTGCCGAATCAATAAATTTTGGTTGAATACTCTACCCTCAAAAACTGTTGCGATCCCCTATACTTGTGGGTTATCAAGACTATTTTCTGGCGCCGTAGCCGGGGAGCATAGCTCTATTCTTTGAGTCACTTGGTGTAACGCCCCGGATGTATCTTTCCATAATTGTAACTCCAACTCTTGCCATTTTCGGCTATGTGCTATGTTTTTCCTCCGTGGTTGGGTTTTAGTCTTTTTTTTTGCATTTTGTTCATGTCATGCATTTCATCTCATTGCATCATGCGCATTGCATCTGCATGTTTTCATAAAGCTTGCATCCGTTCGTAGTAGCCACGTTCCCCCCTTGCCTTCGTTGTCACTTTCGAGAACAACCGTTCATTTGTTGTCCGACCGTTTGAGCCTCTCTGCACAGCCACCGACCACTTCCGCAACCTAGTCAGAAAACTTCTCCCGGACCTGGCCCGGGCTTTCATGACCGTTGGATCCGGATCATCCCCTAACATCCCTAAAACATCTCCGTTTTCCTAATTTGACTCCCTAGCCTATTTTTTTCGACCGTCCGATTTAATCGGAGGGTCCAAACTTAGCCCTCCTTTTCTATATATATAGTCCTATTGGTCTAACCCTAAAACCTAGGCTCCTTGTCCCATCGCACCGCCACCCGCTCAATCCCCATCAGTATCAACCACAGCCAACCACCATCCTCCCATGCCTCCCTCCCTCGTTTTCCTCGGCGCCGCCGCCACCCCGATCCTCTTCCTTGGGATCCATCCCTGTCCAACCATCACCCGGCCTCTGCTCGATCCACCCCATCCCTCGAGCTAGGAGCTCGTCCTCGACCCCGAGCCACTTCTCCCACCGGAAATCGAAGCCACCGACCAGGACCCTTCGTCCTCCAGAAGCAACCAGGAGCTCAAGCCCCCTCCACTCTGTCCATGGCGCCCTCGCCCCGAGCACACAGGAACGTGCCCTTCCTCCCCGCTCTTCCTTCCCTCCTCACGCTGCTCCTCCCTTCGTCCTCCAGCAGCAACCAGGAGCTCAAGCCCCCTGCACTCTGTCCATGGCGCCCTCGCCCCGAGCACACAGGAACGTGCCCTTCCTCCCTGCTCTTCCTTCCCTCCTCACGCTGCTCCTCCCTGACAGCGCCTCCCCCGTCCGTTGTTCCTCGTAGGGAACCATGGCTGCCGCCTGGAGCAGCAGTAGCGCCCGAGCGCCCAAGCGCTCCTCCACCTCGCGCCATCGTCCTCGCCGCCCTGGCAACCACGGCCACGCCTTCGCGCCTCCGACGACCGTCCTCGTTGTCGCCGGCAACCCCAGGCAGGCCCCTCGCGCCCATGCCATCTCCCTTGCCGTCTCCTTCTTCTTCACTTCTCTGTTTTCTTCTCTGAATTCCCCTGTCATCGTTCTGCAGGCAGCAGCGAACGTCGTGGACGCCAACCGCCAAGCCGTCGCCTTCCTCCGTCGCCCTTGCCTGTTCTCGGCCGATCCCGCCGCCAGGGCCCCGTCCCTGCCGCCGGCACCCCCAAGTCCCGTCGTCACTGCCGTTCCCCTGCCATGGCGCCTCGGCCTCCTCTGCTTCCCGCTCGCCCGCTCGTTGACCGCATCGACCTCCCCCGCTCCATCTCGTGGACCGCAAGGCGTGCCCTTGCAGCGCGTCTCCAGATCCGGCCCAGCTAGCCTGGCTTCGGCCCAACGCTCCCCTTCCGACCTCACCCCACCTCCGATCTGGGTCATGGCCCATGGTGAGCGCCCAGTCCGCCCAGTTTCAGCCCGATAACGTTTTTTCAAGATCTGCGATTTTAGCATTATCCAGAAAACTACATATTTACAGATTTTCCCTTGTTGTTCATGCATATAATAAATCACAAACCGTGCAGCGGATTAAAATGTTTTATATATGCAAAATGCTTAGAATTTCATCTAGTTTCATAATATCCAACTTTCATCCCATGTTAAGATGCTTAAAATGTTGTTTGTTTAATTTTGCTTAAATAATATGCTAAAATGGTTTATTTCATAACTAAATAACCATAGCTCCAAATTTAATAAACTTTATATGTAAATGGGGTAGAAAAATGCATAGATTAACTTTCTGCACTTTATTTTCCTATTTAACAACAATAAAATATGTTTTAGGGCAGAACAGAACCAAATTCGAAATATGCATATGGGGATTTTCCGGAATTGTTGTTTGTTGTTCCGGCCTCATTTAAACTTGCCTAGATGGGTAGTTTAATTATGTTACACCTCTTGCCATGTTTAACAACCTTTAATATTGTTTTGTACCTAAACGAGAGCGAACTAAATAACTCGAATTTGGTGTTTTGTCAATATGCAATTTGTTGCATATTGAGCTCCATTTAACTTGTAGTATTGTTTGTTGCACTTTGCCATGCCATGCCATGCTATTTAACCGGACATGCATCATACTTGGTTGTGCATCATGCCATGATTATGTGATGGTTGTTTACCATGTTGTTTGTTTCTTTCCGGTGTTGCTTCTTAGTTCCGGTAATGTTGCGATTGTGAGGATTCGTTCGACTACTCCCGTTCGTATTCTTCATGGACTCGTTCTTCTTCCTAGCGGGATTTCAGGCAAGATGACCGTCACCTTGGATCTCATTACTATCATTGCTATGCTAGTTGCTTCGTTCTATCGCTATGCTGCGTTACCTACCATTTGCTTTTCAAGCCTCCCAAATTGCCATGAACCTTTAACCTTTGTCACCCTTCCTAGCAAACCGTTGTTTGGCTATGTTACCGCTTTTGCTCAGCCCCTCTTATAGCATTGCTAGTTGCAGGTGAAGATGAAGATTGCTCCATGTTGGATTATGTTTATGTTGGGATATCACAATACCTCTTATATTATTAATGCATCTATATACTTGGTAAAGGGTGGAAGGCTCGGCCTTATGCCTGGTGTTTTGTTCCACTCTTGCCGCCCTAGTTTCCATCATATCGGTATTATGTTCCCGGATTTTGCGTCTCTAACGCGGTTGGGTGATTTATGGGACCCCCTTGACAGTTCGCTTTGAATAAAACTCCTCCAGCAAGGCCCAACCTTGGTTTTACCATTTGCCTCACCACCACCTTTTTTTCCCTTGGGAGTCGCTCTCTCGAGGGTCATCTTTATTTTAGCCCCCCGGGCCAATGCTTGTCTAAGTGTTGGTCCAAACTAGAGCCACTTGCGGTGCCGCCCCTAGGCAACTTGGGGTATCTTCGGTTGCCGTATGTAGTGTTCATCCGGTGTTGCCCTGAGAACGAGATATGTGCAGCTCCTATCGGGATTGTCGGCACATCGGGCGGTCTTGCTGGTCTTGTTTTACCATTGTCGAAATGTCTTGTAACCGGGATTCCGAGACTGATCGGGTCTTCCCGGGAGAAGGAATATCCTTCGTTGATCGCAAGAGCTTATCATGGGCTAAGTTGGGACACCCCTGCAGGGTTTTAAACTTTCGAGAGTCGTGCCCACGGTTATGTGGCAGATGGGAATTTGTTAATATTCGGTTGTAGTAAACTTGAAGTAAACTCTTCTAAAATACACCAACCGTGTGCGTAACCGTGAGTGTCTCTTTTGGGGTTGATCGAGAGGAGAACACGGTTTCGGGTTATGTCGGCGTAAGTAGGAGTTCGGGATCACTTCTTGATCATTACTAGTTGACGACCGCTTGCTTTGCTTCTCTTCTCGCTCTTATTTGCGTAAGTTAGCCACCATACATGCTTAGTCGCTGCTACAACCTCACCACTTTACCCCTTCCTTACCCATTAAGCTTTGCTAGTCTTGATACCCATGGTAATGGGATTCTTTGAGTCCTCGTGGCTCACAGATTACTACACCACCGATTGCAGTGTACAGGTTTGCGATGATCATGATGCGAGAGCGATGTTACTTGTTTTGGAGTTCTTCTTACGCTTCTTCTTGATCGAGGATAGGTTCGGTCGGCAGCCCTGGCTAAAGGTGGTGGATATTGTTTGAGTTTTGTTTATGTTTCATCCGTAGTCGGATGTTGATCTCTTGTATGATGTTGATGTATTTTTGGGGCGTTTGTGCCTTATGTATGTATCCCCAACTATTATGTAATGGTTTGATGTAATGATATCCACCTTGCAAAAGCGTCTTCAAGATGCGCTTCTATCCTTGGTGGGACCTTCGAGTTCCTTTAGGATAGGGTCGCATCTTGGGCGTGAAACTTGGGATTTATATCTGCTGGTCACTATAAAGAACTTGAAAGACGCGAAAACAAAAATGTATCCCTCAACTACGAGGGGAGGTAAGGAACTGCCATCTAGCTCGCACTTGATTCACCTTCATTTTGAGTAAGCTTGCGACACCTAAACCGCTTCGCTATTAATTCGATATGTCGCATGTTATTGATGATGCCATACGCTATGCATGATACTTAAGATGAAACTACTTCTATGCTTGATACTACTGTGCCACTTGGTGAATTTCTTGATGAACAACTTGCTAGGGCTAGAGAGAATGAAATTACTGAAACTGATAATATTGATGAAAGTGATGGTGAAGATTCTCCCCCTAAATATGAATTGCTTGTTGTGCCTGAGGGCTGTGTTATGGATGAAGAAACTGCTAGAGACTTTCTTGCTTGCAATGATAGGAGTGATCTTAAGAAATTATTAGCTAAGCTGAAACAAAAAACTCTGAATGCTAGAATGAAACATGATCATGCTTATGCTACTTCACCCATCTTTGTTACTGATAAGGGTTACGAATTCTCTGTTGATCCTGATATAATTACTTTGGTTGAATCTGATCCTTTCTATGGCTATGAATCTGAAACTGTTGTGGCACATCTTACTAAATGAAATGATATAGCCACCCTGTTCACTAATGATGAGAAAACTCGCTACTATTATATCCTTAAAATATTTCTGTTCTCATTAAAGGGTGATGCTAAGATATAGTTTAATTCTCTTGATCCTGGTTGTGTGCGTAGTCCCCAGGATATGATTTATTACTTCTCTGCTAAATATTTCCCTGCTCATAAGAAACAAGCTGCCTTAAGAGATATATATATAATTTTGTGCAAATTGAAGAAAAGAGTCTCCCACAAGCTTGGGGGAGGCTTCTCCAATTACTTAATGCTTTGCCTGATCATCCTCTCAAGAAAAATGAAATAGTTGATATCTTTTATAATGGACTAACCGATGCTTCTAGAGACCACCTGGATAGTTGTGCTGGTTCTGTTTTCAGGGAGAGAACACCAGATGAAGCTGAAATTCTATTGAATAATAATTGACCAATGAAAATAATTGGACACTTCCTGAACCAACTCCTAAGCCAACTCCTAAGAAAAGAGATGTTCTATTTCTCAGTCCTGAAGATATGCAAGAGGCAAAGAAATATATGAAATAAAAAGGTATAAAAGCTGAAGATGTGAAGAATTTACCTCCTATTGAAGAAATACATGGTCTTAATTTACCGCCTGTCGAAGAAATACATGGTCTTAACTCATCACCTATTGAAGAAGTACACGGTCTTGATAACCCGACACAGGTAGTAAAGGTAAATTCTCTCTATAGATTTGATGAAGGTGATATTCCTCGTTATAAGTCTGCTAGCCAATGCTTGGATGAGTTTGATAATTTTATTGTCAAACAACAAAACTTCAATGCTTATGTTGGTTGAAACACAATGCTTATATGATTGAACACTTGGGTGATTATATGTCTAGAGTTAAAGGTGAATTTAAACTCATTAGTAAACATGCTTCTATGGTTACTACTCAAGTAGAACAAGTACTTAAAGCTCAGAATGATTTGCTCAATGAATTGAATAGTAAGAATAATGATTTTGCTGTTAGAGTGGCTACTAGAACTGGTAAAATGACTCAGGAACCTCTGTATCCTGAAGGCCATCCTAAGAGAATTGAGCAGGATTCTCAGAGAAATAATTTAGATGCACCTAGTCCCTCTAAAAAGAATAAGAAGAAAAATGATAGGACTTTGCATGCTTCTAGTGAACCTATTGTAGACACACCTGAGAATCCCAATGATATTTCTATTCCTGATGCTGAAACACAATCTGGTAATTAACATGAACCTAGTGATAATGTTAATGATGATGTTCATGTTGATGCTCAACCTAGCAATGATAATGAAGTAGAAATTGAACCTGCTGTTGATCTTGATAACCCGCAATCAAAGAATCAACGTTATGATAAGAGAGACTTTGTTGCTAAGAAGCACGGTAAAGAAAGAGAACCATGGGTTCAGAAACCCATGCCTTTTCCTCCTAAACCATCCAAGAAAAAGGATGATGAGGATTTTGAGCGCTTTGCTAAAATGATTAGACCTATCTTCTTGTATATGCGTTTGACTGATATGCTCAAAATGAATCCTTATGCTAAGTATATGAAACAAATTGTTACTAATAAAAGAAAGATAGCGGAAGCTGAAATTTCCACCATGCTTGCTAATTATACTTTTAAGGGTGGAATACCAAAGAAACTTGGAGACCCAGGAGTACCCACTATACCATGCTCCATTAAAAGAAACTACGTTAAAACTGCTTTATGTGATCTTGGAGCCGGTGTTAGTGTTATGCCTCTCTGTTTATATCGTAGACTTGACTTGAATAAGTTGACACCTCTGAAATATCTTTGCAAATGGCTGATAAATCAACTGCTATACCTGCCGGTATTTGTGAGGATGTGCCTGTTGTGGTTGCAAACGTTACTATTTTAACGGACTTTGTTATTCTTGATATTCCCGAGGATGATAGTATGTCTATTATTCTTGGAATACCTTTTCTGAATACTGCAGGGGCTGTTATTGATTGCAACAAAGGCAATGTCACTTTTCATGTTAATGGAAATGAGCATACGGTACACTTTCTGAGGAAACAACCTCAAGCTCATAGTATCAACTCTATTGGAAAATTTCCATCGATTATTTTTGGAGGTTTTGAATTTCCTCTATCTACTGTCAAGAAGAAATATGATATTCTTATTATTGGGGATGTGCATATCCCCGTTGAGGCAACATAGTGTTATTCAAAATTTCTCCGGTTCCATGTTAGTCGGAATGAGTTTGTTAACAAGACTTGATCAACCTTGTTAGTGGATTCCTTTTGATGAGCATGAGATGGATGAAGTTAGAAGGCACAACCTTCTGTACCCTCCTTTTACTTTCTGTTGTTTAGATTAAATAAAGTAAAATAGTATTTTCTGTCTGTTTTCTGAATTATCCTTGCAATAAAAATGCCTAGCTAGGGGCGTTAAACAATAGCGTTTGTTGAGAGGCAACCCAATTTTATTTTTGTTCCTTGATTTTGCTCCTGTTTAGTAATAAATATTTCATCTAGCCTCTTGTTAGATGTGGTTTTATGTTTTAATTAGTGTTTATGCCAAGTAAAACCTATAGGATCTTCTTGGGTGATAATTAGTTGATCTTGCTGAAAATGGCAGAAACTTTCTGCTCACGAAAACAATTTTTAAAAATCACCAGAAAGTGATAAAATACTTATTCCAATTGTAGTAGATCAATAATAAAATTATCTAGGTCTTCCTATTTTGGTAGATTTTTCTGAGTTAGAGAAGTTTGCATTTGATACAGATTACTACAGACTGTCCTGTTTTTGACAGATTCTGTTTTTCGTGTGTTGTTTGCTTATTTTGATGAATCTATGGCTAGTATCGGTGGGTATGAACCATAGAGAAGTTGGAATACAGTAGGTTTAATACCAATATAAATAAAGAATGAGTTCATTACAGTACCTTAAAGTGGTGGTTTATTTTCTTATACTAACGGAGCTCATAATATTTTCTGTTGAAGTTTTGTGTTGTGAAGTTTTCAAGTCCTTGGGTAAAGATTTGATAGATTTTGGAATAAGGAGTGGCAAGAGCCTAAGCCTGGGGATACCGAGGCACCCTAAGGTAAAATTCAAAAACCAAAAGCCTAAGCTTGGGGGAGTACGTATTTCTCACCGACATTACATTTATGTTTACACACTCATTGCTAGATGTCGGTGCTCATACTTTTTCATTGTATTATCCATGCTAGTTTATTTTCCTTTTTATGCTTTCTTCTTGTGTGTTTGAAAAACCTTAAGAAAACCAAAAAAATTAGTTGTAGCTTTTAGCTAGTTTACTTTTCATGCTTGTAGTAGTAGTAATTAAAAGAAAACCCAAAAAGATTTCATGTTCTTCTTTTGCTTGTTGGGAGCTTTCCCGTGTAAATAGTTTTTTTTTCTTTTCTTTTTCTTTGGGGGTCGATAGGTGTGACGCTCCCGATTCAATCGTACACTAATCATGCACGCAAATGTGTACGATTAAGATCAGGGAATCACGGGAAGATATCACAACACAACTCTAAAACATAAATAAGTCATACAAGCATCATAATACAAGCCAGGGGCCTCGAGGGCTCGAATACAAGTGCTCGATCATAGACAGTCAGTGAAGCAACAATATCTGAGTACGACATAAGTTAAACAAGTTTGCCTTAAGAAGGCTAGCACCGGTGGGATACAGATCGAAGAGGCGCAGGCCTCCGCTCTGGGATCCTCCCGTTACTCCCAGTCGTCGTCGGTGGGCTGCACGTAGTAGTAGGCGCCCCAGTAGTAGTCGTCATCGATGGTGGCGCTCGCTCCTGGCTCCATCGTGCAGTCGCAGCAACCGGGTAAAGAAAGGGGAAAAGGGGAACAAGGCAACCGTGAGTACTCATCCAAAGTACTACAAGCAAGGAGCTACACTACATATGCATGGATATATGTGTAAAGGGCCATATCGGTGGACCGAATGCAGAATGCGAGAATAAGAGGGGATAGCTAATCACGTCGAAGACTACGCTCGCAGCCTCCGTCTTGCAACATGTAGAAGAGAGCGATCAAGTCCTCCAAGTAGCATCGCATAGCATAATCCTACCCGCGATCCCTCCTCGTAACCACGAGAGAGAGCGACCACCGGGTTGTATCCGCACTTGAAAGGGTGTGTTTTATTAAGTATCTGGTTCTAGTTGTCATAAGGTCAAGGTACAACTCCAAGTCGTCCATTACATCAAGATCACGGCTATTCAATAGATTAAACTTCCCTGCAGGGTGCACCACATAACCCAACACGCTTGATCCCATTTGGCGGACACACTTTCTGGGTCATGCCCGGCGCTGGAGATCAACATGTCGCAGCCCCACCTAGGCACAACAGAGAGGTCAAGACGCCGGCCTAAACCTAAGCGCCGACAGGGCAGGCCCATCGCCCATAGCACACCTGACGCTGTAGGGCGCCGGAAGCGCACCTAGCCTAGCAGCGTTCCATCCAATCCGTCGTCGCGCCGCTCGTCGTCTGGCGTCACGGAAGTGCCGGTGATACCACGACGTCGGGATACCCATAACTACTCCCACGTAGATGGTTAGTGCGATAGACCAAATGGCCGACTCGGATCAAATACCAAGATCTCGTTAAGCGTGTTAAGTATCCATGACGCCGACCAGGCCAGCCCACCTCTCACCTGTAGTCTCAACCAGCCTGCCGCTCCGCCACAAGTAACGATCGGGGCGTCGGGAACCTGTGCCCACCTCACTGGATGGAGCCACCGTCCTTTCAGCCCCATCTCCTAACAGTATCATCAGTAATGTAACGATGTAAAGTATATAGTATATGCCCGTGATCACCTCCCAAGTGATCACAGCCCGAAGAGTATAGCATGGCGGACGGACAAGAGTGTAGGGCCACCGATGGAACACTAGCATCCTATACTAAGCAAGAGGATAGCGGTAAAGGTAACAACGAGAGTAGCAAAGATAGGCTATGCAGAAGATAGGATTAATCGAAAGCAAGATAACATGCTACACTACTCTAATGCAAGCAGTATAGAGAAGAGTAGGCGATATCCGGTGATCAAGGGGGCTTGCTGGTTGCTCCTAAGCAAGAGAGAGGGGTCGTCAACACCGTAGTTGTCTTGGTAGCAATGGCGTCGGTCTCGGTGTCTAAGCGGAAGAAGAGGGGAAGAAACAATAAATACATAGCAAGCAAGTGCATAACGGGACATCAAGCGAGCTAGACGTGTTCTAACGGTATGAGGTGATCTGCGGTGAATGGGGAAACATCAGGAAGCATCCCGGTGTTCCGTGTTACTGCCGAGGAGCCGGAGGGGAAAGTTGCGAGTTTGATATGTTAGGGGTGTGTGGCGGACGAACAGGCTGCGAACGGGTTGGTCTCGCTGTTCGAGCAACTTTCATGTAGAAAGTATTTTCATCGAGCTACGGTTTATTTTATATGATTTTCTAAAGTTTTAAATCATTTTCAGAATTTATTTAATTATTTTAATGCAACATTATCCGAGCAGTGATTCTCGACGTCAAGATGACGTCAAGATGATGTCGAGAATCAATAGAGGTTGACTGGGTCAAACTGACGTGTGGGTCCCGCATGTCATACTCTGTTTATTCTAATTAGGATTTAACTAATCTAATTAATGTTTAACTAATTAACAATAGTTAATTAGGTGAACTAAACATGATTAGTTAAGTTAATTAATTTAATTTAGTTTATTAATTTATTTATTTATTTTTATTATTTTTATTCTTTTTTTTTGTTCTCAGGCGTGGGCCCCATGTGTCTGTGGGCCGGAGGGGCTAGCGGGCATCTTGGGCGCTGGGCGCAAAGCGGGCGGGACCGATCGGCACCCGCTTCGAGGGGCGAGGCCATGGCGGTGGCGGCCCCATGGCGGTGACCACCGGCGGCGGCGGAGGAGCACCGGGCACTACGGTGGCGGATCGGCATAGGGCGGTGGCGGGGATCGGGCACGCGAGCCGATGGCTGTGCACCCAAGACGAGCGTGAGGGGCGCGGGTGTGCGGCGCGCACGAGGTGCCGAGGCGTGGCAACGGCAAGACTTGGGCGCGCCAGCAGCATCGAGCGCACGCGTGCACAACACGTGGGAGGGATATGGGGACAGAGGGGAGAGGGGAGGGGCCTCATGTTCGTCGTGAGAAGGGGGCGGCGAGGCTCGGGGGCGACCCGTGGGGAGGAGGACGGAGACGATCGACGGAGACGGGGAGGCGGTCCGGCGACGGGCGCGGCGATGAGGAGGCCGTTGATGGAGAGGGCGAGGACGGGTCGGCGATGGTGGCGGGGTCGACGACGCAAGAGGTCGAGGCGGCAAGGTCTCCGGGCGGTGGTGGTGCGGCACACAGCGACGGCGCCGATGTCTAGGGGCGTCGGGCTCGTTGCCCCTTCCCGATCCAGATCGGGTCGGGGAAGAGGAGCGAGGGGGAGGCGAGCCGGAGAGGCGGCGAGGCGAAGGCGCTCCGGGTGGTGCGGGCCTCGTGCGGCAGCGGTGGCCTCAGGGGAGCGGCGGCGTGGCGCGGTCGGGGGGATCGCCCCTCGATCCAGAAACGGTGCGAGGAGAGGGCGGAGGAGTGGGGAGTGGGGAACGAGGGGAAGAGGGTTGGACCGGGGCTAGGGTTTGTGGGTGGTGGGGGTTATGCGGGGAGAGGTGGGCCGGCCTGTGGGGGTGGCCGAGTGGGCCGGCGGGGTTGAGGCCCGGTGGGGAAAAGGGAGGGTTTCTTTTCTGTAATTTTTATTTCTTTTATTTTCTATCAAAAGGATAGCTACTGTTTTATTTTGTTCCTCATTGCATTTTAGTTTTGTAAAGTACAAAATGATCCATAAATTAGTAATAGGAATTATACCACTGCCACAATTAATTTGGCACCTAAACATAATAGTTTGTAATTGCTTATCGTTTTAAAAGCATTTACATAATTGTTATTGCTACTATTTTATCCATTTTAGAGTGTTTAAACATTTTATAAAGGTGTGGTTTATCCACCACAATTACCTATGTATTATTTGTCACCTCTAGAACATTTTAGTTTTAATGTTTGAAAACTTTTGTCGTTTGCCTTTAACTCAATTTTTGAATTTGAATCGGTTTTGAACTAAAGCGAGATTAACAACAGTAACTGTGGTGACGTGGCATCGTTAACGTGGGATTACTTAGCCTAATTATCCTGGCGTCACAATAGGAGAAGACCATAATGAAAATGTTGAAGTGGCTCTTATATGCATTATTGTTGATTTAACCAAGAGCCCATATTGCCTTGTCTTCTCCTTTTTATTGAATGCTTGTAGATTCCAGCTTAGTCCAATGCACGTGCACTATTATTATTATTCACATCATTCGGTCGTGCAAGTGAAAGGAAATTATGACGATCTATGATGGACTGATTGAGATGGGAGAAGCTGGTATGAACTCGGCCTCTTTTGTTTTTGTAAATATGATTAGTTCATCGTTCCTGATTCAGCCTATTATGAATAAACATGTTTGCAATGATAATTAAAGATATAGTTGCTTATGCCATGCTTAATTAGCTACGAGCTTATAATGCTTACCCTTGCGTGCCAACATGCTATTAAAATGGTTGTGATGTGGTATGATGGGGTGGTATCCTCCTTTGAATGATTTGAGTGACTTGACTTGGCACATGTTCACACATGTAGTTGAAACAAAATCAACATAGCCTTCACGGTATTTATGTTCATGGTGGATTATATCCTACTCATGCTTGCACTCAATGTTCATTAATTTTAATGCATGTTCATGACTGTTGTCGCTCTCTAGTTGGTCGCTTCTCAGTCTTTTGCTAGCCTTCACCTATACTAAGCGGGAATACTGCTTGTGCATCCAATTCCCTTAAACCCCAAAGTTATGCCATATGAGTCCACTATACCTTCCTATATGCGGTATCTACCTGTCGTTCCAAGTAAATTTGTATGTGCCAAACTCTAAACCTTCAAATGAAATTCTGTTTTGTATGCTCGAATAGCTCATGTATCAACTAGGGCTGTCTGTATCTTCCATGCTAGGCGGGTTATTCTCAAGAGGAGTGGACTCCGCTCCTCACTCACGAGAAAATAGCTGGTCATCGGGATGCCCAGTCCCATGCTTTATGCAAATTAAATCAAAATAATTGCAAACAAAACTCCCCTGGGACTGTTGTTAGTTGGAGGCACTCGTTGTTTCGAGAAAGCCATGGATTGATGCTTGTTGGTGGAGGGGGAGTATAAACTTTACCATTCTGTTTGGGAACCGCCTATAATGTGTGTAGCATGGAAGATATCGCCATCTCTTGGTTGTTATGTTGACAATGAAAGTTTGCTGCTCAAAATATTATTTATCTCTATTTCAAAATCGAGCTCTGGCACCTCTACAAATCCCTGCTTCCCTCTGCGAAGGGCCTATCTATTTACTTTTATGTTGAGTCATCACCCACTTATTAAAAAGCACCAGCTGGAGAGCACCGTTGTCATTTGCATCCATTACTATTAATTTATACTGGGTATGACTATGATTCGATCTCTTTTACCATGAATTACAATGTTTAGTCAGTCCTTGATCTTTAAAGGTGCTCTGCATTTTTGTTTTGCGGTCTAGAAAGGGCTAGCGAGATACCATCTTATTATATCATATCATGATTGTTTTGAGAAAGTGTTGTCATCCGAGATTTATTATTATTGCTCGCTAGTTGATTATGCCATTGACATGAGTAAACATGAGACCTAAGTGTTATTGTGAATATGGTTAGTCATAATCTTTGCTGAAAACTTGAATGCTAGCTTTACATATTTACAACAACAAGAGCAAACCGAGTTTGTAAAAGTTTTTCTTTATCACTTTCAGTTTGTCAACTGAATTGCTTGAGGACAAGCAAAGGTTTAAGCTTGGGGGAGTTGATACGTCTCCGTCGTATCTACTTTTCCAAATACTTTTGCCCTTGTTTTGGACTCTAACTTGCATGATTTGAATGGAACTAACCCGGACTGACGTTGTTTTCAGCAGAATTGCCATGGTGTTATTTATGTGCAGAAACAAAAGTCCTCCGAATGACCTGAAACTTCACGGAGATTATTTTTGGAAATAATGAAAAAGCTGGCAAAATAATCAAGGCCAGGGGGCCCACACCCTTTCCACGAGGGTGGGGGCGCGCCTGCGCCCCTGGGCGCGCCCCCTGCCTCGTGGGCCCCCTAGAGCTCCACCGACCTCAACTCCAACTCCATATATTCGTGTTCGGGGAGAAAAAAATCAGAGAGAAAGATTCATTGTGTTTTACGACACGGAGCCGCCGCCAAGCCCTAATCTCTCTCGGGAGGGCTGATCTAGAGTCCGTTCGGGGCTCCGGAGAGGGGAATCCGTCGCCATCGTCATCATCAACCATCCTCCATCACCAATTTCATGATGCTCACCGCCGTGCGTGAGTAATTCCATCGTAGGCTTGTTGTACGGTGATGGGTTGGATGAGATTTATCATGTAATCGAGTTAGTTTTGTTAGGGTTTGATCCCTAGTATCCACTATGTTCTGAGATTGATGTTGCTATGACTTTGCTATGCTTAATGCTTGTCACTAGGGCCCGAGTGCCATGATTTCAGATCTGAACCTATTATGTTTTCATGAATATATGTGAGTTCTTGATCCCATCTTCCAAGTCTATAGTCACCTACTATGTGTTATGATCCGGCAACCCCGAAGTGACAATAATCGAGACCACTCCCGGTGATGACCATAGTTTGAGGAGTTCATGTATTCACTATGTGTTAATGCTTTGGTCCGGTACTCTATTAAAAGGAGGCCTTAATATCTCTTAGTTTCCGCAAGGACCCCGCTGCCACGGGAGGGTAGGACAAAAGATGTCATGCAAGTTCTTTTCCATAAGCACATATGACTATATTCGGAATACATGCCTACATTACATTGATGAATTGGAGCTAGTTCTGTGTCACCCTATGTTATGATTGTTACATGATGAACCGCATCAGGCGTAATTCTCCATCACCGATCCAACGCCCAAATATATTACTTTGCTACCGTTACCGTTACTTCCATACTACTTTGCTACTAAATACTTTGCTGCAGATACTAAGTTATCCAGGTGTGGTTGAATTAAAAACTCAACTGCTAATACTTGAGAATATTCTTTGGCTCCCCTTGTGTCGAATCAATAAATTTGGGTTGAATACTCTACCCTCGAAAACTGTTGCGATCCCCTATACTTGTGGGTTATCACACAGCCGATCCAATAAACCCTCGTACTCCTCTCCGTGTGGGCATCCACTACTGTGTCTTCCCCAGCTCCGCGTTGTCCCCTTCCTAGGCCTCGCCGTCATCCACCACCTTGGTGCTCTCAGCGCGGCGTGGTCAATGTGGTCAAGGAACGACTTCCATGGGAAGAGGACTGTGCGTGGAGAGGCTGACAGCTGGGTCCACGGCTGCAGCAAGGAAGTGCCTCCTTATTATGCGCAAAATAATGATTCCTCCACCTGACAGCAGGGACCCATCGGACGGGCCACCGTATTTTGTAAAAAAACATTTCTCCCCTGAAAGCTGGGACCCACCAGCTACATCTTCGCACGCAAGGAAGTGCGTCCATATTACAGGCAAAAAATATGATTCTCCTCCCAACGGCTGGGACCCACCAGCTATATCTTCGCATGCAAGGAAGTGCCTCCTTATCTCCCTGACAGCTGGGACCCACCCGGTCGAACCATACGTAGGGTTGTCTGTCTGGTCGCAAAAGTGTACGTACATACTGGTCGATTAGTCTGTCTGCAGGCTGCAGCGATGAACCGTGGCCGAGTAAGGAGGGGCACGTGTCGTAGTAGAGGAGCGGACGTAGCATGTCACACAGTCCCATCTATATCGTGTACACGTACGTACATCCAGGGTGCAAGAAAGTAAATACAGCCACGTACGTACATACAGGCGGGGTCTCGAACGCATACTCGCGCATACGTACGGCCGTGGCTCGTGTACATGGAGAGGCAGCGAAGGGCAGCAACGGCGTCCTGTTCATCGGTAACCAACCGGTTGGGTCGGAACGGAGAAACTGCATCGTGTTCATCGGGAGGCAACGGAATGCGTCATATTCATCGGGAGGCAACGAAATGCATCCTATTCATCGAGAGCCAACCTGCTTGGACGGAACAGCCGAAACGAGGCCTGGCGTACCGCAGAACGGACGAAATGGCCTTCTGTTCGACCGCCTATGGTTGAAAGGGGATCCTCTTCATCGGGAGGGGTCTGGCGTACTGCAAAACGGAGGAAACGGACTTCTGTTGGAGCGCCTACGGTCAAACGGGGTCCTGTTGATCGGGAGGGGTGTGCGTACCGCAAAACGGGAGAAATGGACTTCTCTTCGACCTACTACAGTCGAAACGGGGTCCTGTTCATCGGGAGGGGTGTGGCGTACCGCAAAACGGGACTCCACGGGCTACTGTTCATCCACCGTCTACTACCTCACTCCAGCCTCCACGGGCTACTGTTCATCCACCGTCGACCTCCTCTAGCCTCCACCTATGACTTTTCATCCACAGTGTCTCCTTCCTGCCTCCACCAGCTATTGTTCATCCACAGGCTCCTGTTCATCCAGCCTCCACCGGCTACTGTTCAACCAGCCCTCCACGGGGTCCTGTTCATCCAGCCTCCACCGGCTACTGTTCAACCAGCCCTCCACGGGGTCCTGTTCATCCAGCCTCCACCGGCTACTGTTCAACCAACCCTCCATGGGGTCATGTTCATCTAGCCTCCACCGGATACTTTTCAACCAGCCCTCCATGGGACCTGTTCATCCACCCCCAACCGGCTCGATCGGGGTCCTATTCATCCCGCAGCAACGGCCTCTACTACCACGGGGTCCTGTTCATCCAACCCCCATGGGGAGCTGTTCATCCAACCCCCAACGACGGTAACTGTTCATCAATAGGCAGCAGGTTCGATCGGCTTCAGTTAGCAGCAGTACCCAAGGAATTGCTCGACCGGGTTCAGTTAACAGCCAGGGATTGATTGATCGCTCGGGTTTAGTAACGCGTAGCCAGTGCAATCGCTCGGGTTCAGTAAGAGAATGCCTCGCTCGAGTTCAGTTAGAGACCAACGCCTCGCACACATGCGCGTACGCGTACGAGAGAAACGGGCAAACCTCCGTGGATCGCTCGGCCCTGACCACCCACCATAACCAGGAACTCCTTGATATTTCCTCGCCCTCGCTTCTACCATGGTTTTTTCCGTCATGGACGGCCCAAAGAATGTCATGTAGCTGCGTCTCCGGCCCCACAGGACGAAAGGACCATTTTCTATCATGATTTTTTTGTCACAGAAGTAGGAGCCCACCACATCTATGATGATACCGGGTTTTGTCACAATTATCGTCAGAGAAGTGTCATAAGCATGACAGGAAAAAATTTGTTCAGCCCAAAATGTCACGGATGTGTATTTTTTTGTAGTGACAACTCCAAGAATTCCCATCAAGTTGATGTGGATCCCAAAGAAGAAGAACTAGAGAGTTCTTGAGGGTGACTCCGCCAACATACTTCACTCACATTCATTTTGGCAAGGACAAGTGCAATCAACTTTCATATCTTACACTAGTTCATGGAGTCACAAACCCTCTTGTTGATAAGACAAGGGACAAGGTAACCTAATGCTTTAATGTACATTATCATATGTGTGTTTCACTCTATGTCTATGGATATCCTTGTATGTTCCTTGTGGGACTAACCCATGTAGGTATTGGAAGTGCAACACTCCAATGGATTGCCCCAAAAGATCTACATCAACATTGAGCATCCACATCTTCAACATCTACATGAAGTCATCATCGACAAAACCCAAGGTTAGTTCATCCCTCTTAGGGGGGATATCACATCTAGGGGGAGCTTTGCTCTAAAAATTGAGCTAAAGCAGCTCTAATTATGTGAACACAATGATGCTTTATGTAAAAGTGGTAACCCCACTTGTGCTTAAACGAGGAGTATGGCCTATGATCAAATGTTCTCATTTGACTCCTAAGTCAATATACTCATATATAGATGACCTAGTCATCGTCAATTGCTTGATAGATGCTAGAGTGTATGTGCATGCTTTGCCACATGTTTTATTTGCTATCTTATTGTGTGAGCATGTTGGTTGCATAATTTTCTCCATTCGAGGACATCCATTTGTTGTTTTGACTAGCAAAAATGCCCGTGCATTGCAACGGGTGAGAAAAATAGTATATGTCAAGACGGTGCAGTTGCGCACACTGAAGGTCGCCACCTCGCAGGTGCTTCTCTATGAGGCAAATGATAGTTGCATGGATCAAGGTTTGCTCGACCGAAAATCTGGGTTGGGGACTTGTGTCAGTGATAAAAAAAATAATGATTTGATTGAGGACAGAGTTTGTTGGACTTAGTTGGGGACATGTGACATGTTTTTTTTTTGCGGCAAGACATGATCTAAAACTAATTGATCTAGGTTAAGAACGATTAATTACTGAAGACAGATAGGAGACATTTATCCCAAATAAATTGATATAGTTAAACGGTGTTAGTTTCAGATAATTAGTTAACACTATTTTTTTGGTTGTTTACACTAAAATCTAGAGTAACAGGAGCAGCAGTAAATCAACCTGGTAGCAGGGACGTTTGTACCTTGAAGAAAAAAAATCTTACTGGGCACAAATGGCACTCTTGATTCATCAAACACGAACACACAATTCCCCGGAAAAAAAACTCAAACATGCAATTAACTCTGTACATGTGTGTGTGCGTGTTAAGCAACGACGTCGCGTCACAGCATGATACGCAGTCCATTCGTACTCTGGCAGTCTTAGAGTTGTTTTTTTTTTTTCTGGTCGACTGCTTCATTCTGCAGAATATCGGCCTACCCGTCTTGTTCTCGCTTGCTGCCATCGACCTCCTCCTCTCTCTCTGGTGGTCGTCAATGCCAACGGGCGCCGGCTGGTAAGTGTCGAGCTTGTCTACCCCGTCCATGCATCTCAACTTCTGATCTAGGAAGCGGCAGCATTGAGAGCTCGTCTCCCCCGTCCATGCATCTCAACTTCTGGTCGAGGCAGCGTGTGTATCCTTCATCTAGTCTAGAAATTTGTTCAAGCAGCAGCAGGCCATATAGATGCATGGCTTCCGCATAGACTCATGAAATTAGCAGTTGTTGCTGCCGCCGGAGAGCAACACCAACGTGAGACGACCTCCAAGGTTGCCGGGGGCAATGTCGCGGAAGTCTTGTGGACGGCGCGTACCCGGGCGCTTCCAGGACGGCGTTGTCCTCGTCGGCGTCGCGGGCGGCCAAGGACCCCTTCGCGGCCTCCGTGCAGTTTGCCATGGCCCAGGCCGGGTCGGCGCGCGTGCTGGCGCGCATCCTCTAGTCCGCGCGCCGGAGCAGGGCCGCGCTGCCGCCCTCGGGCATTGATCAGTGCGCCGAGCTGCTCGACATCAGCCACGCCCAGCTCAGTGACGTGCTCGCCGCCGGCTCCACGCACGACGCGACCACGTGGCTCAGCGCCGCGCTCACGAACCAGAGCACCTGCGTCGACAGCCTCACCGCCGTGTCAGCCTCCGCTAGGCGCGAGGGCGTGCGCCGGCGGGTCGGCGCGCTGGCGCTGCACGGCCACCACCCGCCGTTTCCGCGCAGTCGACGGACCCGAGCTCGATCCCAGTTCGCTGCCGCCTCCCGGCCTCCTCACCTCGCGCCGTCACCATCTCTTCCTCTTCTTCTCGTAGCGCCTGACATGCCTTCGCCGCCTCTCGTCCCGCGGGTCTTGCCGCCGTCGCGGAGCTCACTCTCCTCACATCGGCTGCTTTCCCTCATAGCCCTGCCTCGTGTGCCAGCCGTGCGCCTTCTTGGCTCGCCCGCCGGCGAGTCCATGCATTTCTTTTTCCCACAGTTCCGGCTAATCAAGCATACCTGCCCACACGCCGGCGAGTCCATGCATTTCTTTTTCCCACAGTTCCGGCCAATCAAGCATACCTGCCCACAAATTCATTTATTTGCAGCTCAATCAGCAGTGTATGTTCCCTCTTTTTTTCCTCTTGTTTCTTGGTCCGTGAGGAAGCTTGATGATATCTCAGGCAACACGCAAACATATTTAAATTGATGGAATTTAGCGTAAAAATTCGTGTGGTACTATTTAATTAGCCGTTGTGTGCTAGTCCAGATGGTTGGACTATTTGGTTTAGTGGCCCATAAAATAAATTTTGATCCACGCTTATTTTAGTGGCCCATGACAGGAACATACCGGCCTGGAGGCGGACGTATGAAACGGGACCCGCTTTAGTAAGGATATATACGGACGACCAAAATCTTGCGAGCGGACGAAATTTAGTACCACCTCGCAAATATGTTTTAAATTTAAATTGAAAGCGTAAATTCACGGGAAGAAGCATATTGTGACGGTGAACCCATGGAGTCAATCTGTGCTTTATTATTAGGGAAAGATTGTTTGGTTTTTCTTTTGCTAAATGGATGGACATGAATTCATAAGTACTCCCTCTAGCTATCCGTGCTTTTTTTCGTCTCAAACACTATTCATGCTACATCACAAAGTTTGAACAAGACACTTTTGGACCCTCCGGGTGAGGAACTTCCAAAACCTCTTAATGATTTTCGGTCAGACCAACTTATCCAACTCGGTCTCACCGAAATTAGTAAGTCGATCTAGGTTTTCATCTCGGTGCCACCGATTAGAATGATTCGGTCACACCGAGTTGCAGCAACTGCTAGCAGTTTTGCATCTCGGTGCCACCGAGACGTTCCACTCGGCGCCACCGATAGCGCCTGGGTATATATATCTCGCATACCCGTACAGTTGAAAATTACTTCAAACCGCACGAGCTCGCGCCCCAGCACTGCCGCCCCTTGGTCTCCATATCATCGCCGTCTTCGCCAGTGACCCTCCGCCGCTGATCTCCGCCGCCGTCAACGGGTTTCTTCACCACCGTTGCCGTCGTAGCGATCCGTCACACCAAGTTAGGGTATGGATTCAACCTTTTGTGCTATCCATTACTCCGATTCTTGCACAAAGTATAATGCCTTCGTTCTTCCCACGTATGAGATCAATCTATCCAGCAAGTAAATTCCTTAGAATAGATTTGATGCAAAAACTTAGGCTTAGGTTTCCGTCGAACCCATCTTGGACTAGCCGATCTGAGGATTTCGGTCACACCGATTGGCCCTGGCCATTGCACAAGTACAAGTACAACTCGGTCTGACCGAATAGTACTGATCAGTGAGACTGAAATCACTTTCTCTGTGAAACCCTAGCATCTCGGAGTCACCAAACTGCATATTCGTCTGATCGAAACTGCATGTTTAGACTCTGTTAGTGCTTCGCTGTCACCGAGTTTGTCAAATCGGTAGCTCCGGAATGCTTTCTGCAGAAAACTAAAGTTAAGTTTTTGTCTCAACTTTTGCAAAAACAAGCTGTATTTTGTGATGCTTATCTACTCTATCCACAACCAACTATTTACAGGGTCAGTTGCATCTATGTCAGAAGCCAGTGATAGTCAGAACAAGTCTGAAGAGCATCTCAATCTCAGTGAGGGCACTAGTCCCAATGACAGCTATGATGAGGGGAGCAGAAGCACTCCCAGCAACTTGCCTAAGGCAGCTACTAGGCAAAGGAAGAAAAGAACTTCTAAAAGTAAAGATGAAGATTTTGTGATTGAGGAGGAAGTGACCTCCAAGAAGAAGGTGCTCGAGAAAGAGTATGTTGCTGCGGCCACAAAGCCAGGCCTTTCCAAGAAGGCTCCTGCTAAGAGGAATCCTATGTCTAAAGCTAGGCAATCCACTGTAGCTCAAAAGCAAGCACAACCAGCAAGTGGTGCTAGAAAAGAGAAGAAAGAGAGGAAAAGAGGAAGATGGTGCAAACTAGTAGATCCAATGGCAAAATTTGATAGACACTCTTATGAGGAAGAAGAAGAGGAGGAGGAAGAGCCTGCTACACCTCCTGCCAAGACACAAAAGTTGATGGGGGATGCCATCAGAATTCCGGCTGCTCCTTCTAAGCCCAGGTCTTCCCCCAAGCCCCCAACTCCAGCTCAAGCCCCCAAGACAACAGCTGCCAAGAGATCAACAAGGAATATATCAGCTGCTGAAAAGAACAAGGCCCCAGTGCCTGAAGTTCAGGAAGATGATGAGCCACTAGTGCTCAGGAAACTCAAGCCCAAGATCCCAGATCATAATGATGATCATCCTGTGGCAGAAAATATGAAATTTAGAAAGGATGTTGGTCTGAGATAATGGAGGAAGACAGATCCTTATGATACTAGGAGAAGGACTGCTGTGGAGTATCGATTTCATAGACAGATCCTTATGCCACTAGGAGAAGGACTACTGTGGAGTATCAATTTCATACCAGAGAGCACCAGGACTTCTATGAGACTGTCCTATTGAACAAGAAAGCCATTGTTTGTGACATGAAATGGGTGGACTAGGAATATATTGATGACAATGAAAATTAATTTCCTCATGTGCACGAGAGTTTTAGAATGAATGGTGTTGACAAGTTTGTTGCACAAGAACTGACAAAGTGCAACGATGAGATGATTATGCAGTTCTACTCCACTGCCCACTTCTACCCTGATGGTAAGATAGTGTGGACGAAAGAAGGCATCAAATATTAGTCAACAATCTCGTCAACAATCTCTGAATGGGCCAAGTTGATCAATGCTCCTGAAGAAGCTGAAGATGATATTCATGTGTATGGTAAGCCTAGGAAGGATCACAACTCCACGGCTAACATGTACAAGCCAATTCCTGACAAAGTATTAGAGACACACAAGCTTGGTTCTATATACTATCTGCTTGTTGGTTTGACCACAATGAACACTATCTTGAGGCACACCCTATTGCCCAAGTCAGGAGATCATAGGATGATTTGTGGTCACTCCACCAACCTGCTTCACTTGTTTGATGTCCCTCCGAAATTCAAGGTCATGAGCTTGATTGTGGAGACAGTAAAGAGGTCTTGTGGATATGCACACACACATTCAGACTTTGATCAACTCCAAGATGGGAACTGGGACATATCTACTGGATAAAGAGCATCTACCCCTGAGACCAGACTTTGAGGAAGTTGAAATGGATGCTTCACATCCTACTTGTGCAGATGCCCAGGAGAAGATTGATACGTCTCCAACATATGTATAATTTTTCATTGTTCCATGCTATTATATTATCTATCTTGGATGTTTTATATGCTATCTTATATGATTTTTAGGACTAACCTACTAAACTAGAGCCCAGTGCCTGTTTCTATTTTTCCTTGTTTTTGAGTTTCGCAGAAAAGGAATATCAAACGGATTCCAAATGAGCTGAAAATTTACGGAGATTTTTTATGGACCAGAAGAAGCCCCCGAAGCAAAAGAGTTGGGCCAGAAGAGCCACGAGGCCTATAAAAGGGTGGAGGGCGCGCCCTACCCCCTGGGGCGCCCTCCGGTCTTGTGGGCTCCTCATGGACCCCCCTGACTTGTTCTCGACGCCAAAAATTCCTATAAATATAGAAACCCCCGGAAATAAACCTAGATCGGGAGTTCCGCCGCCGCAAGCCTCTATAGCCACGAAAAACCAATCGGGAGCCCATTTCGGCACCCTGCCAGAGGGGGAAACCATCACCGGTGGCCATCTTCATCATCCCGGCGGTCTCCATGACGAGGAGAGAGTAGTTCTCCCTCGGGGCTGAGGGTATGTACCAGTAGCTATGTGTTTGATCTCTCTCCCTCGTGTTCTTGATTTGGCACGATCTTGACGTACCGTGAGCTTTATTATTATAGTTGGATCTTATGGTGTTTATTCCCCTCCATCTTCTTGTGATGAATTGAGTTTTACCTTTGAGGTTTCACTATTATCAGATTGAATACTATTATGGATTTGAGAACACTTGATGTATGTCTTGCGTGGGATACCCGTGGTGAAAATGGGGTATTCTATTGATTAACTTGATGTATGTTTTGGCACTCAACTCGCGGATTCCCGAGGTGACATTGGGGTAATCTATGCATAGGGGTTGATGCACGTTTTCGTCCTTGTTTCTCCGGTAGGAATCTTGGGGCACTCTTTGAGGTTCTTTATGTTGGATTGAATATTATGAATCTGAAGTTGTTTGATGCATATTTAATAATTGACGCACGGATACTTGTGGTGACATTGGAGTATCTAGGTGACATTAGGGTTGATTGATGTGTGTCATATGGTGTTATTTTACTACGAACTCTAGGGTTGTTTGTGACACTTATAGGAATAGCTCAATGGATTGATCGGAAAGAATAACTTTGAGGTGGTTTCGTACCCTACAAGCAATTTCATCTTATGTTCTCCGCGATAGGAACTTTGGAGTGACTTTTGTCGCACGTTGAGGGATTGCCATATGATCTAATTATGTTATCATTGTTGAGAGAACTTGCACTAGTGAAATTATGAACCCTAGGCCTTGTTTCCAAGCATTGCAATACCGTTTTCGCTCACTTTTACTACTTGCTACCTTGCTGTTTTTATATTTTCATATTAAAAAAACCTATATCTACCATCCATATTACACTTGTATCATCATCTCTTTGCCCAACTAGTGCACCTATACAATTTACCATTACATTGCGTGTGTTGGGGACACAAGAGACTCTTTGTTATTTGGTTGCAGAGTTGTTTGAGAGAGACCATCTTCATCCTAGGCCTCCCACAGATTGATAAACCTTAGGTCATCCACTTGAGGGAAATTTGCTACCGTCCTACAAAACTCGGCACTTGGAGGCCCAACAACGTCAACAATAGGAAGGTTGCGTAGTAGACATGAAGCTATTTTCTGGCACCGTCGCCGGGGAGGTGAGTGCTTGAAGGTATATCTTTAGATCTTGCAACTAAGTCTTTTAGTTTCTTGTTTTATCACTAGTTTAGTATACAAAAGAAAACTACAAAAAAATGGAATTGAGGTTGCCTCATATGCTTCATCTTTTCAATGTCTTTCGTGAAAACAATGGAAAGGAAAATTGTGCTCAATTGTTAGAAGAAGAAGTCAATAAAATGTTTGGCACTAAATATTTGTATTATGAGCATGATTGCAATGTTGTTAGTATGAATTCTTTGAATATCCACGATGCTAATGATATGCAAAGCCACAAGCATGGGGATTCTATGTTTGATGAAGATGGTATTTTTTGTCCCCCAAGTTGTAATGAGCAAATTTATTATGATGAAAGCATGCCTCCTATTTATGATGATTATATTGATGAAAGTGGGTTTGGAAGAGTGTCAACTCTAGGTAATGATCCCACTATTTTGGAGGGTGTTGAATCTTATTGTGATAATTACGAAAGTGGATTTAGAGAGGTCATGACTTTATTTAGCGATGAATCCACTATTTCGGAAGAGGATTCAATTGATTATGAGAACAAAGTTGCTATCTATGATGATTACTGTGATGATATGTATGCTATAAAGAATAATGATAACCATGGAGCTTGTCATCATGGTTTTAATTTTCAATTGGATTATGCTTCACACGATAGTTATTTTGTTGAGTTTGCTCCCACTACTATTCATGAGAATAAATTTGCTTATGTGGAGACTAATAAAATTTCTATGTTTATAGATCATGAAAGTAATGCTTTATGTGATGGTTATATTGTTAAAATCATTCATGATGCCACTAAAAATTATTGTGAGAGAGGAACATATGCTTTTACTTATCTCAATAATATCAAGTTTCCTCTCTGAAAGATCGTGGATGTCGCCTAGAGGGGGGGGTGAATAGGCGCTTTAAAATAATTACAGTTTAGGCTTGAACAAATGCGGAATAAACCTAGCGGTTAATTTGACAAGCTCAAAACCTACAACAACTAGGCTCACCTATGTGCACCAACAACTTATGCTTAAGCAAGAAAAACTACTTAGGTGATAGCAAGATATATGACAAGAAACAATATGGCTATCAGAAAGTAAAGTGCATAATTAAAGGGCTCGGGTAAGAGATAACCGAGGCACGCGGAGACGACGATGTATCCCGAAGTTCACACCCTTGCGGATGCTAATCTCCGTTTGGAGCGGTGTGGAGGCACAATGCTCCCCAAGAAGCCACTATGATGTAGGGTGGAACCCTATGTGGAGACCTTTCACGTTTGGAGTGGATCCTACGGGGAAACACCAAGAACAAGCGCTAGATCGATGAACACAAGGAGAATCACTCAAACCAACAAGAGAATCTCTTCATATGTCCTCTTGGGGCTTGGAGAGTAGTCGGAGTGTACATGGGGATGAACGTGGGATGCTCCGCATCATATCCCCTCCCTTGGGAAAGATCCGACCTCGGATTGTGATCCTCATCACCATGGAAACGGTTGTCGTAGACGGACTTGTAGTTGGACGAAGTTGAAGACATGGCGCAATCCAAGTAGTCCAAGGTGTCGCCGGAGAGATAGACATGCAAAAAGAGCAAACACAAGCAACACTCGGGAATATAATGGTTAGCGCACACAAAGTGTCCATCATGTAAGAATGAGTCCGTGCGGCAAGATTGGTCGTGACAAAGCGCATGAAGCTTATCAAGATGATCTAGAATGAGATGCAAAGCATTCATGGGAGGAAATGCAATCATTGTGCACACAAATGTGTTGTAAATATGATCATTGCAACCACGGTGAAAAATGATGTCATAGTGAGACGGTTTATCAATAGCATGAATATGGCAATGGATGTTTAATATGATTATGTTATCATGCAATTGATGGTAGGCAATATGATCACGATGTATGAATATGCCATCAAGAAAGATCACAACAAATTTGCTAAGGAAATGCACAAGCTCATATATCATGGATGACATAGAAATACTAGATGCACCAAGCCAATCATAATGCAAGTCAATCCATGTATAAAGTGCAAACTTGTTATGGGAGTTGTTGTACCATGGCTCAATGTCGTGGTAGAAATGGTGGTCCGTTGGTGAATCCACTAAGTCCAAGCACTCCTCAACTTGAAGGTCCATAGGGTCCATCTCCAATGTCGGTCCTCCATCCAATATATGTATCATGTAGACAACAAGAAGGAAACAACAATGAAAGAATGGCCCATCCAATATGCATATTTGAAGATGGCTCAAAGGGAAGGAATTCACCTTTAGGAGTTTCTCAAGAGTGTTGGAGTTGCACATCGTGTATGCCTTCACATAACCAATATGTCTCATGAAGGTACCGCCTTGTGAATCCTTCAAAATGAAAGAACATGACAACCACTCGGAAAAACAAATGAGGTTAGTGCAAATGCAACACCTATCATACGTGTGGTAAAATACCCAACAAGTGTATGCATCATGCTCATCATAAGAAAGGACAAGGGAGCATTTCATAGTATGGAGGCATACGATGCAAGAACAACTAAATACAAGAGGCTCAAGTAAACAAGCATGCATCACAAGTAAAGTGTCAAAGTCTCCAAGATCAATAAGCATAGTATGGTTGCACTCAATATAAGTGGATATGAGAGAGGCAACTAATGGACACAAGAGACAATGATCAATATATATCATGTGAGAGGCATGAACATATATGTCATCAACCCAAGAAAGCGAGTAATAGTGGAACATGGGTGATGCAAAATAGCAAGCAATCATAGCGATCAAGTCAAGCAAGCTAGTAGTGCAAAGATGCAACGTACTAGAGAGAATCATGTCAAGCATGTCATGTGTGCAAATGGTGGGCATATATAATGCACATGACATTTCACAATCATAAAGGCAAGATATGAGCAAAATAGCATCAATAGCATGGGGCACATGATAAACATGGCAATAGCAACAAGGATCTCCACCGAGCATGCAAATACACATAGGAGTAGCATAATGGTGAATCATGGGTAGATGCAAGCAAGGGTCACAATTGCATGGCAAAGGTATAGAAGCAAGCATAGCATGCAAAGTGAACACGAGAAAATGAGCATGAAGTGACAAGTGATATATAGCCCATAGCCGTGTGAGAGACAAGTAAAAGAGATGCGCGTAGTCCTTGCGCAAAAGGAATGGTGGTAAGGATAGTCCACGGGATCCCAAAGCATCGTTGCTCTCAAGAGCTCGTTTCGTCAACTCTTGGGATTGAGAGGTCGACGAGTATACATGAGTACCTACACAAAACAAAGACAAAGGGAAAATTGTGTGTGCATGGTATATGTACACATCATCCATCATGATGCGCACGTGCATGTGTCGGTTAGCACAAAATAGCCAATGCTCAAATAAATGAGATGCGTGATATAGAAACATGGCATCCATCATGATAGGTTTGTTGTTATGCATAGCATAATGGAGACTCAAATTGTGTAATGCATCATGGGAAATATCTAGAGCATTGTTATGCGTGGGATGCATATGGTGCAAGCAATTATGAAAATCATGCAAAGTATGGAATGCATCAAAATCTCCGAATATGTATGAGGAAACTATGGGGGTCTCCTCATGAGCATTAATGGAAACATCACATGGAGAATATTGACAACATCCAAAACAATGCATATTTGGAACAATGTGATCATGGCATGGTATAGTAGATGAATTGCGCAAATCATGTAAAGGAAGCATGGCAATATCATCACATGAAAAACAAAAGCCAATGACCATCATCTCGTCATCTATGCCATAAGTGCAAATGGGATTTATTTTAATGGGGCATGCATAGTTACTATGTTGAGATTGAAATGATGCAATATGGGAGATCTCACTCATAGCATATGACAAGTTCAATGGATTGTCAAACATGATGTGACCAATAGAATTTTCACATGATATCCTATGGAGCATAGCATCACAACTAGGCAACTCAACATGCTCATCATCATATTCATCATAAATAGGTAAGCCAAGGCATGAAGAAGTCACACTAGCATGAAGCATGGGAATAGGTGGATCAACATCATGCAAGCAATCATTGTCAAGAGAGTCCACTAGTGGGACAAGAGAAGCACCATCACCTATGTTACCTTTGGAGCGTCGCTCATGTGTTGTAGGTGAGGTGTTGAAGATCCACTCGTTGTCATCTTCATCTTGATGGAACCATGTGGGGGGTGTATTATTGTCCACCATGGCCATCGTCGTCTCCATTCGAGGGATGGACTCGTCGAGGATAGGCGTGTCGTCATGTAGGAGACCTAGCACCAAAGAAGAAAACACACTAGGAGTAGAGGTTAAGTCGTTAGAAATCAAAGTGGCCTCACATGCCGTGTCAACTACCTCACTCACTAAGTGTTGTGGCTCACTCACTCCCGGTAAGATGCTCTCACTCATATGATTGGTGTAGTCACTCAAATGGCGCTCAACCTCACATAGGATGTGTGGCATGCTCTCATGTGTGGGGCTAGTGGTGGTCACACTCATCCTCTCATAGGAAATGCTCTTAATGTCACGTATGGTGGAGTCACTCATGTCACTCATGGGTCGGTGGCTCTCCTCACATGGCAATTGGGGCATCTCGACATATGTGGGTGTCGGAGAGATGTAGGTGCAAATGTCTCCATGCTCAACTCCTATCGCCGTGGCAGGGGATGGCCCTTGCTCGACCTTCTTGTCGCCGTCTTGTTGTTGGAGGCCCATATGATGTGGCACCTCGTAGCTCGTCTCCATGACCGAAGGGAGTTTCCCTACATAGGGAGTTTCCACCCTACATAGGGCTCCGGAAGTTCCGGGCAGGTTCCGTCCGGGTTCCAGGCTATCCAGAGAGTTGGCGCGCCCGGGGCTGGTCTGGACTCCGGGGGCCGGAGGTTCCGGGCAGGCCGGAAGGTCCGGGGGCCGGAAGTTCCGGGCAGGTCGGAAGGTCCGGGCTTTCTAGAAGCTTATCCCTGCTTCTTCTTCCTTCTCCTCTTCCATGCTTGGCCTTGGTCCTTGGATCCTCCATGGTCGTCTCGGTTGTACCTGAGTGTATGCAAGGTCCATGCATGAGGTAGTAGCCATGTCTCACATGTGGAAAGTGACGGTTCGAAGAGGAGTGAGTTCACCTTGTGCCCTATGGCGTATGGTCGAGGTCTCGTCATATGTCCTCTTGGGGCTTGGAGAGTAGTCGGAGTGTACATGGGGATGAACGTGGGATGCTCCGCATCATATCCCCTCCCTTGGGAAAGATCCGACCTCGGATCGTGATCCTCATCACCATGGAAACGATTGTCGTGGACTGACTTGTAGTTGGACGAAGTTGAAGACATTGCGCAATCCAAGTACTCCAAGGTGTCATAGCTCGATGTCGTGGCACTCCTCAACTTGAAGGTCCGTAGGGTCCATCTCCAATGTCGGTCCTCCATCCAATATATGTATCATGTAGACAAGAAGAAGGAAACAACAATGAAAGAATGACCCATCCAATATGTGTATTTGAGGATGGCTCAAAGGGAAGGAGGTCACCTTTAGGAGATTCTCGCAAATGTTGGTGTTGCACATCATGTACACCTTCACATAACCAAAATGTGTTTTTATGGTACCGCCTTGTGAATCCTTCAAATTGAAAGAACATGACAAACACTCGGAAAAGCAAATGAGGTTAGTGTAAATGCAAGACCTATCATTCGAGGGGCGAGATACCCAACAAGTGTTTTCATCATTCTTATCATAAGAAAGAACAAGGTGTGGTTGTGGTATGGTATGAAAGCATATGATGCAACTACAACCAAAGACAATAGGCTCAAGTAAGCAAGCATGCATCACAAGTAATATGTCCAAGTCTCCATGATCAATAAGCATAGCAAGTTGGCACTCAACACAAGGTGATATGAGAGATGCAACTAATGGAGACAAGAGACAATGATCAAGACAAATCAAGTGAGAGGCATGAACAAATATGTCATCAACCCAAGAAAGCGAGTAATAGTGGAACATGGCTGATGCAAAATAGCAAGCAATCATAGCGATCAAGTCAAGCAAGCTAGTAGTGTGAAGATGAAACATACTAGAGGGAATCATGGCAATCATGTCATGTGTGCAAATAGTGGGCGTATATAATGCACATGACATTTCACAAGCATAAGGGCAAGATATGAGCAAAATAGCATCAATAGCATGGGGCACATGATAAACATGGCAATAGCAACAAGGATCTCCACCAAGCATGCAAATACACATAGGAGTAGCATAATGGTGAATCATGGGTAGATGCAAGCAAGGGTCACAATTGCATGGCAAAATCATGTAAAGAGGCATAACATGCAAAGTGAACACGATAGTATGAGCATAAGGTGACAAGTGGTAAATAACCCATAGTCGTGTGAGAGCCAAGTAAAAGAGATGCCCGTAGTCCTTGCGCAAAGGGAACGGTGGTAAGGATAGTCCGCGGGATCCCAAAGCATCGTTGCTCTCAAGAGCTCGCTTCGTCAACTCTTGGGATTGAGAGGTCGACGAGTATACATGAGTACCTACACAAAACAAAGACAAAGGGAAAATTGTGTGTGCATGGTATATGTACACATCATCCATCATGATGCGCACGTGCATGTGTCGGTTAGCACAAAATAGCCGATGCTCAAATAAATGAGATGCGTGATATAGAAACATGTCATCCATCATAATAGGTTTGTTGTTACGCATAGCATAATGGAGACTCAAATTGTGTAATGCATCATGGGAAATATCTAGAGCATTGTTATGCGTGGGATGCATATGGTGCAAGCAATTATGAAAATCATGCAAAGTATGGAATGCATCAAAATCTCCGAATATGTATGAGGAAACTATGGGTGTCTCCTCATGAGCATTAATGGAAACATCACATGGAGAATATTGACAACATCCAAAACAATGTATATTTGGAACAATGTGATCATGGCATGGTATAGTAGATGAATTGCACAAATCATGTAAAGGAAGCATGGCAATATCATCACATGAAAAACAAAAGCCAATGACCATCATCTCATCATCTATGCCATAAGTGCAAATGGGATTTATTTTAATGGGGCATGCATAGTTACTATGTTGAGATTGAAATGATGCAATATGGGAGATCTCACTCATAGCATATGACAAGTTCAATGGATTGTCAAACATGATGTGACCAATAGAATTTTTACATGATATCCTATGGAGCATAGCATCACAACTAGGCAACTCAACATGCTCATCATCATATTCATCATAAATAGGTAAGCCAAGGCATGAAGAAGTCACACTAGCATGAAGCATGGGAATAGGTGGATCAACATCATGCAAGCAATCATTGTCAAGAGAGTCCACTAGTGGGACAAAAGAAGCACCATCACCTATGTTACCTTTGGAGAATCGCTCATGTGTTGTAGGTGAGGTGTCGAAGATCCAATCGTTGTCATCTTCATCTTGATGGTACCATGTGGGTGGTGCATCATCGTACACCATGGCCATCGTCGTCTCCATTGGAGGTATGGACTTGTCGAGGATAGGCATGTCGTCATGTAGGAGACCTAGCACCAAAGAAGAAAACACACTAGGAGTAGAGGGTAAGTCGTTAGAAATCATAGTGGCCTCACATGCCGTGTCAACTATCTCACTCACTAAGTGTTGTGGCTCACTCAATCCCAATATGATGCTCTCACTCATATGGTTGGTGGAGTCACTCAAATGGCTCTCAACCTCACATAGGATGTGTGGCATGCTTTCATGTGTGGGGCTAGTGGTGGTCACACTCATCCTCTCAAAGGAAATGCTCTCAATGTCACATATGGTGGAGTCACTCATCTCACTCATGTGGTGGTGGCTCTCCTCACATGGCACTTGGGGCATATCGACATATGTGGGTGTCGGAGAGACGTTGGTGCAAATGTCTCCATGCTCAACTCCTATCGCCTTGGTTGAAGGGATAGTCCCTTGCTCGACCTTCTTGTCACCTTATTGGTGTGGGAGGCCCATATGATGTGGCACCTCGTAGCTCGTCTCCATGACCGAAGGGAGTTTCCCATGCTCGGCCATCTTCCTTGGGGGGCTTCCGAAGATGGAAGTGTCACCCTCGCTCGTAGGTAGTCGCCTTGGACTTGATGAAGTCGATGTAGGCGTACACGTGGGAACTTGGCGAAGATGTCGTACGTCCAAAGGCGAAGATGCCTTGAGAACACTTGGCGAAGATGCCGAAGTGGTTGATGTAGCCGTAGTGCCGTCTTTGTGTTGGTCGTCTCGCGGTCTTCTTTTGTGCTCTTGAAGCTTGGACTTGGCGTGAAGTAGGGCTTGTTCGGACTTGTACGTTTGCACTTGTGGGGCATCTTCATGTTGATAGTGTCGTTGTCGCACTTGAGCTCGATGTAGATGTCGTTCGTCGTTGTTGTGCACATGATGCTTGGAGGTGACTTGCCCTTCATGACGATGTGGATCACGAACGTGATGGTGGTCGCCATGGAGATGTGGACGTGGACGACTTGCGCTTGCATCGCTTGGGTGCTCCGAAGACTTGTGACTTGAACGTCGCCGCCTTGAAGATGACGAAGGGGAAGAAGACTTGATCAAGGCTCTAATCTCCTCCATCCTTGCATCTTGCTCCTCTTTATGTGCGGAAAGCTTCTTGTCGATGTAGTCCCTTTTCCTTGCTTCGGAGAGATGAATGTAGATGGAGAGGTTCTCGATGCGCTTTTGCAACCTTGATTGTGCGCCTTGCATTTGTCGTTGTAGATCGAAGATGGACGCTTTGGTGATGTAGTTGTTCACGCCGTCGTTGTTGTCGAAGACCGGAGATGAAATGCCTTGCCTATCCATCACAAGACTTGAGCAAATGTGAGTGCGAGAAAGAGAAGAACTTATACCAAATGTACCTTGAACGATGTTGAAAATGGATCAATGATCACTCAATGTGTAACAAGGAAATAGCACAATTGGTACCAATTCTTGTTGGTTTCTCACACCTACACAAGTAAGGCTTATGGTGGAGCTCGGTGAGAATAGTGGCACAAAAATTTGATGCAAAATGTTAGCAAGAGTCAATAATGTTGAAAGAGATTCACAAATTCGCAAGTGAAACAAGTAGACCAATAGCAATGAATGGCACACGGAAACGCACACACTGATAGATAAATGGGGCCGTGCAACCAAGGAATGAGCTCAAAATGTGGAATCCACCAAAACGCTCGTGTTGCACAACTCAAGAGAGACGCTAGCACGATTGCTCAATAGGCGGATACGACACGTGTGCACAACCTATAAGATGCAAAATATATGGACTTTTATCCCAAGTATGCTATGTATGTATGGTTCCCGGTGTTTGATCCAAGATGATCGGATATGACAATCTTATGCAATGTGGTATGATGCTATGGCTCTTGCTTACAAGCTTCTTTGCTCTTTCCCTTTTTGCTTAAAAGCTTTATTCTTTTTTATGGCCACTTTTGCACAATGCACAAACCAAGATAGCAATTGTGTAAAAGCGGGAACAAACTTGTGACACAAGATATGATACCAAGATATGCACCACGATGATATGGTATGTATGCTATGGGAAGTATGATCACTAATGTGCACAAGTAACATTGCCGGCAATACTCAAATGGCTAGTCTATATAGGCAAGTGACGCAAAATGGGCTAGGGGTTATCAATGCATTTGCAAGGGGAATATACAATGATGTCGTCGAGGTTACCGTCCGATTCGATGATGAGTGGCGGTGTTCTTGATGTAGATACCAAGATGATGGAGTCTCGTCCCTAAGTAGCCAAAACACCTTAGGAAACGGAAAAACCGCGAACTCAAAATATCAAGGACAAAAGTCAAATGGTGGTAGCGGGAATGCGGTGGTGATTTGTGCTTGGCAAAACGGAAGTATTGGTGGAAACGTATGATGGGCTATACACGGTGTCGGAGTTTAAGTTGCCGTCCCTAAGTAGCCGAAACACCTTAGGAGACACAACTCTCAACACAACAAAATTGGGTTAAGTTGGTGTGGCGGAAGTGTACGGTGGGCAAGCCTATGCGGAAGTTATGGAGGTGGTTGATGAAGAAGCAACCGTCCCTAAGTAGCCTAAACACCTTAGGAGACTCAAGTCACTACTCAAACAACCTCAAATGCTATGGGGATCAAAATGGGTTAGGTTGCGGAAGGCTATGGTGATATTGCGGATGATGTGGTGGAAGCCCTAGGAAAAGATGCCAAAGTACCAAAAAAATTATGGTGTCAAAAGGTGGTGAAACCAAGGTGAGGACCTCGGGCACGTCGATAGCTTCAAAACGAGCCAAAGAACACCCAAATCGGAGTTCGGAGTGAAAAGTTATGATGAAAACGGTGAAGAAGGCTGATGATGAAATTCTGTGCAATGTTTCGGGTTAGGCCGGAAGTTCCGGGCTCCGGAAGTTCCGGGGGTGGCCGGAAGTTTCGGGGGTCGCGGAAAAAGTGCGGGGGTCAGGGGGATTTTTGGGGTAAACTTCCTGTTTAGCCCGGAAGTTCCGGGGCTAGGATGGAAGTTCCGGGGGACGGAAGTTCCAGGGGAGTCCGGAAGTTCCGGGGGTCGTGGAATTTCTTCCGGGACGAATCCTAAATTCCAGATCTGAGAACGGGGGCGGAAAAACTCGATTTCCAAGGTCAAAATTGGGGAGATTTCGTGGATGAAAAGGGGGAAAATTATGGGGGAAAGCTAGATGCACTTGAAACACAACGAATCCATGGATCAAAATCAACAAAACATCATCCAAACCAACAAATCACAAAAAAAAATTGGGGCTATTTTTGGTGGGGAATTTTCGAATTTAGGACAAAAACAACAAAATCAAGCTAGAAAACATGGGGTAGGGGCTCAAAAAACGTGATCAACGTGGCTCATGATACCATATGATGTAGGGTGGAACCCTATGTGGAGATCTTTCACGTTTGGAGTGGATCCTACGGGGAAACACGAAGAACGAGCGGAAGAGGACGAGGGAAATCACGGGGGAAAACACAAGAGAATCACTCAAACCAACAAGATTCGATTACACATGTGCTAGATAGATGAACACAAGGAGAGATACACGATCCACGATCAACAAAGGACGATACAAGAGGTAACCGGGTTCTTCTCCGTGAGGAGGTCTTGATTGTCTTCCCTTGAAGGGGTCTTGAATCCGCTTGGGGGATCTTCTCCGAGGAAGGTCAAAATTGGGGAGATTTCGTGGATGGAAAGGGGGAAAATAATGGGGGAAAGCTAGATCCACTTGAAACACAACGAATCCATGGATCAAAATCAACAAAACATCATCCAAACCAACAAATCACAAAAAAAAAAATTGGGGCTATTTTTGGTGGGGAATTTTTGGATTTAGGATGAAAACAACAAAATCAAGCTAGAAAACACGGGGTAGGGGCTCCAAAAACGTGATCAACGTGGCTCATGATACCATATAATGTAGGGTGGAACCCTATGTGGAGATCTTTCACGTATGGAGTGGATCCTACGGGGAAACACGAAGAACGAGCGGAAGAGGACGAGGGAAATCACGGGGGAAAAACACAAGAGAATCACTCAAACCAACAAGATTCGATTACACATGCGCTAGATCGATGAACACAAGGAGAGATACACGATCCACGATCAACAAAGGACGATACAAGAGGTAACCGGGTTCTTCTCCGTGAGGAGGTCTTGATTGTCTTCCCTTGAAGGGGTCTTGAATCCGCTTGGGGGATCTTCTCCGAAGAGGTCGCGAGCTCCGAGGAGAAGTAACCAAGTGGATGAGCAAGGCTCTCACACAAAATATGAGCTAATCCATTGCTAACCCTAACTAGGAGGAGGTGGGGGAGTATATATAGTGCTAGCCCACGAAGGGGTAAGTGAGGCGAAGGATACATGGGCTCGGCCCAATACATCTGGCTTGCAGACAGCCGGAAGTTCCGGCTCCGAAGTACGGGCTGGTTCCGGCCAGGTTCCGGGCTAACCAGAGAGTTGGCGTGCTCGGGCTGGTCTGGACTCGGGGCGGAGGATCCGGGCAGGCCGGAAGGTCCGGGGGCCAGAAGTTCCGGGCAGGCCGGAAGGTCCGGGCTTTCCAGAAGCTTGTCCCTGCTTCTTCTTCCTTCTCCTCTTCCATGCTTGGCCTTGGTCCTTGGATCCTCCATGTTCGTCTCGGTTGTACCTGAGTGTATGCAAGGTCCATGCATGAGGTAGTAGCCATGTCTCATATGTGGAAAGTGACAGTTCGAAGAGGAGTGAGTTCACCTTGTGCCCAATGGCGTATGGTCGAGGTCTCTTCATATGTCCTCTTGGGGCTTGGAGAGTAGTCGGGGTGTACATGGGGATGAACGTGGGATGCTCCGCATCACACTAGGGCCACTATAATCTCCTCACTCCCTCGCACAATGCAAGATGCCGTGATTCCACTAAGGGACCCTTGAGGGCGGTCACCAAACCCGTACAAATGGCAACCCTTGGGGGCAGTCACCGAACCCGTACACTTTGGCAACCCATGGGGACGGTCGCCGGTACCCGTCAAATTGCTCGGGGCGATCTCCACAACCTAATTGGAGACCCCGACGCTTGCCCGGAGCTTTACACCACAATGATTGAGCTCCGAACACCACCAACCGTCTAGGGTGCCCAAGCACCCGAGAGGAACAAGCTCAAGGGTACCAAGCACCCAAGAGTAATAAGCTTCTCAACTTGTAACTTCCACGTATCACCGTGGAGAACTCAAACCGATGCACCAAATGCAATGGCAAGGGCACACGGAGTGCCCAAGTCCTTCTCTCTCAAATCCCACCGAAGCAACTAATGCTAGGGAGGAAAATGATAGGAAGAACAAGAAGAAGAACACCAAGAACTCCAAGATCTAGATCCAAGGGATTCCCCTCACATAGAGGAGAAAGTGATTGGCGGAAATGTGGATCTAGATCTCCTCTCTCTTTTCCCTCAAAAACTAGCAAGAATCCATGGAGGGATTGAGAGTTAGCAAGCTCGAAGAAGGTCAAAAATGGGAAAGAACACGAGCTCAAAGGATAGGGTTCATTGGGGAAGAAGACCCCTTTTATAGGTGGGGAAAAATCCAACCGTTATGCTCACAGCCCGCACCGAGCGGTACTACCGCTAGGGCGGTAGTAGCCCTTTGAAACACAACAGCGAGGAGGCAAAAAGGCCAGAAGAACCGTCGGGGCGGTAGTACCGCTTGACCTCACGGTACTACCTAGCGGTACTACTGCTAAGGGTAGCGGTACTACTGCTTGCGAGCGTTACTAAAAAATTACATCCGTGCCTACCACCGCTGGACTAGTGACGAGTTTTTGGTCCCGAGCGGAAGTATCCACGGAAGTAGCCGTGGTAGTACTGCTCCAAGCAGTAGTACCACTCCTAAGAGCGGTAGTACCGCTCCCAAGAGCAGTAGTAAAAAATTACATCCGCTCCTGTCCACGGTAGTACCGCTGCAGCCTTTTCAGAACACCAAAACTACCACAACTTTTGCAAACGGACTCCGAATTCGATGAAACCAAGTTTGTTGGAAAGCTAGCGACAAGGGCTAACACAATCTTGATAGAAATACCAATAAGAAGCAAATGAAAAAAGTCCCAAAATAAAATGGTGAGAACCCTTCCTCGGATAAGACCGGTAAAACCTCCAACACCGAAAACATCATAGAAGACGCATGCAAACTCTGTTTCCGATGAACTCAAGCTTGTCACCAAGATGACCATAATCCCTAAGACTCACAAAGAGAACCAAACAAGAACCAAGAAACATGATGCAAGGATGCAATGGTTTGAGCTCTCGACGAATGATACAATCAAGCTACTCACTTGAGAGCCCCCTTGATAGTATGGCTATCGATCCTATAACCCGGTCTCCAAACTATCACCATGAGACCGGTAAAATATAAAACCTATCAAGGGCAAACCATTGCCTTGCACGAAGTCCACTTGAGCTAGATGATGACGATCTTGACTCCCTCAAGTTGGACCACCTTTCTTGATTGCATTCGCTCGATGAAGACTAGTTGATTGCTCCCGCATACTCCACTATGGGTGAGCCACTCTTTGGCACATCTTCACAAGTCCATTGATACCAATATGGACGGCAAGCTACAAGCATTATTTCTTCGTGATGCTCCACTTGAACTTGCACAACACAACCTTGATTTGATGTCATCATCCATGGGTTGTATGTGATCTTCCTCTTGACGCAAGCCCATGGAAGATAACCTAACCCCACATAGAACTCTCACAAAGATCATGGGTTAGTACACAAAGCATAATTGACAATGCTTACCATACCATGGGATCACTTGATCCCTCTCGGTACATCTTCTACGCTTTGTGAGTTGATCAACTTGATTCACTCTTGACTTAGTCTTGATTAACCTTGAATCTTTCCAACTCTCTTCGTTTTGATGATGTCTTGAAGGTAAACATGAATGATCACACAATCTTCTTCCTCAAGACATTCTCGTAATAAGCTCAACACTCACATGACCAATCTTTGGATAATTCCTCGAATAGCACCTTGGTCGACACAAAATCTCCTTGAAACCAACACATGTACTCCAAGAAAAGCCTATGGATAAAACCTTCAAATATAACTCAAGGCAACCATTAGTCCATAGAGATTGTCATCAATTACCAAAACCAAACATGGGGGCACCGCATGTTCTTTCAATCTCCCCCATTTTGGTAATTGATGACAATCACTTTCAAGAGAGTTTATACAAGGAATTATGCATCACCATGCAATGCAACAACCAATAATGCATGCGTAGGAGATGCGTATGCTTAGGAACAAACCAAAGCCAGAAGAGACAACTCTCTAAGCTTCTCCACAAAACTCTCTGAAACTTCTCCCCCATTGGCATCGATTGCCAAAATGGGCGAAAAGCTTAGAAGGCCAATATAAATTGTGGTCCTCCATAAATTGTGTATTTCTCAACAAGTGAGTGGAGTGCAACACACATATCCAAAGGTAAATACTTGGAGGAACACAAACTATATTGAGGCACAAAGATAGCAAAAGAATGATATGCCACAAAGACATAAAAAAAGAGAAACAAGCAATCAAGCAATCAAAAGATACCAATTGAAGCAAGCTATCAAAGGATACCAATTGAACCAACTAGGCCAATGAACCTACGAGCCACATGCATGAATAAAGGATATTATGATAAGAGCAAAGGAGTGATCTAAAGAAACTAGAGAATCTCCCCATGATTTGTGCACACATAAGAATATTTTGTATTATGATACCAAGTGCACAAAATAGGATATCACTCCTCGAAAATCAATAGAAACTCACAACAAGAGAAAGTGAGCATGTAGGAAACAAAGCCTAACACAAGAAACAAACACATGGTTGAGCAACATGTAAAAGAGGCAACTTATAAGAATGGGCTCAACCAAAAAGATGTGTGTGAGTCAAGGCAATGCACCTGAGAAGACTAATGTATGAATGAGCATCAAGCATCAATAAAGTCTTGAAAGAATGAGGCACACGGTGCAAGGCCTATCATTCCCACACACAACTAGCAAATGGGTTCACAAGCTTACTAATAAGCAAATAGAGAACCTGTGCTTGTGACAACCCGTGGTGAAGATACAAGATGAAAGCCTCATCAAGACGAGGGACACCAATTAAGATGGCAAAAGCCTCGTAAAGATAAGCATGAGGAAAATTATGTTCACCACACAAGAGTGCATCAAGATGCAATGAGATAAGACACGCACTCAAGGCAAAAGCTTTCATGGAGCCACCCAAGAAATAACAAAAGAAAGACAAGGTGGACGTGAAAGAAAGGATATCATCTAGAGATGTAATTTCTCTCAAGTGTATAAGGTTCTAGGTAGACAAAATCATGATGATATATATCTACAAAGAAGGATGTACACCCGAAATAGTTACAACATGAAGGAACAAGATATCCAAAAGGAAGTCATACATATACCAATAAGATATTTGCTTGAGAGCATAGCACATGGCTAGATATGGTCTTATTCTATATAAATGAATTCCAAGCACACGAACATCAAAGACATCACAACTAGCAACAAGACATCATTGTTGGGATGCTTTGAGAAAGGAAACAAGTATCAAAAGAAAGAATGGATAACATGCCATGATACAACCTACACAAGGTTGATGCAAGAAATGTGTGCATGAAGTATATGAAGATACTTGTTACCGAGATAACATTGGAAGGATGTAGGAGATACCAATTGAAGGTACAAAGTAGTTCATTGATCATCCTAGCTTGACTCCAATAAGCACATGGTGACAACACCTTCCTTGTGAGTGAGCCGAGCATCCAATGCATCTCCACTTGTTCCTAGAACAACAACACAAACAAAATGGTACCCAAACTCATTGGGACCAAAGAGTTAGAGAACCAACAACGCATAGGACAAACTCCACATAAATATGTGCATATAGATATGAAAATGAATTTCATGCACATCTCATCCAATTTGAGACTTGGTGGAGTTCCCCCTATATATTGGGTCAAAGAAAGAAAGCATGCCAAAGAAACTACAAGAAGTAAATATGCATGCTCAAGACTTTCAAGAACCGAGACCAAAAGACAAAGAAATACCAAGCGAAGAAAAGATACCAAATGAATAAATCATCACTTGGAGGATATCCATAAAAGATACATCAAGGAATGAGATATCCATTGATATACTCAAAATAAAAGAATATCAAACTCCCAAAAGAGAGGATGGTTCCAAACAAACCAAGCTCTCTACAAAGTTTCATGATGGCACAAAGTACCAAAACGAAAACGGCTTGCCTTCCACCAACACACACTTGATAAGGATCGCAAGATGAGTGTTTTATAGAAAATAGGATAGCTCCCCCAAGCCTAGTGCATTATAGAGAATTTGCATTTGAATACAAAATGCACAAGGTGGGATCACCACTTTCACTATATCTAGAAAAACTGGACAAGATCAAGAAACAAACAAGATCCACAAGTGTTATGGAAGATAAAGGGAGTTGATACATTCCTAGGCAAGAGACAAGGCAAATAAAAGCAAAGGCCAATGTAAATATGATCAATAATTTCTACCACACATAAGTGCGTACCAATTGTCATAAGACAAGAAGTATTTGGAAATAATTCCCGTTGGTAGAAAGCAAGGATATCCAACATCATCTTCACTCCAAACACAAGCAAATTGCAACTTGTAGAGATAAAATGCCACCTAGGAACAAGATAAATTACAATATCAATTCTAGGTGACAATATCTCAAACGTACACATTTTTTAGGCTTGTCATATGCACATATCACATTACTCCCCCATAATGTGATACCAATTAAAGATAGACAAGAGGCAATTAAAAGGATCCAACAAGAGATAATTAATGGACTATTTAGAATTTGAATTTCTGATGAGAAGGCATACCACATAGCGACTAGATAATCTTGTAATATCAGTACTAGATGGTATTACTCATGTCCACACATTTATAGGATTGTGAAGTGCACAAAGCACATCACTCCCCCATAATGGGATATTCCATTAATCTCTCACAAGAGCCAACTAAGATACAACCAAGATGCGCAAAGTCTCAACGAACGACACACATGTACATGAAGTGCAAACCAACATACATATACTTGATTACTCAAGATAAGCAATTTGGAAACACAACATATACAAACAGATGCAAGGAACAAAACCAAAACATGCAAAGGGGCAAGTAACTTTCAATGTAAACAATTTAAGTACAAGTTACCGCATGGAGGCACATTGGATATGAGATGGAAACTTGATAATCCGAATGACTTGGCTTGAGGCAATATGAATGATGAAGACCCCTTAATTCTTCATAATGTAGCCAAGTCTCCAATGATCTCCAACAACACCTATTGATCAAGTATGAGCTAGTTGGTCCCCAACCAAGTTGGGTCCTAAGAGGTTAGTCACAACAGGCTTGGCTACCCAAATGGTTCTTTTCTTGACACCACTTTGAGTACCAACAAATTTGGCAAACACATTGCCAACCTTATCCTTCCCAAGAGAATAGATATCATCAATTAGAATAGGGTTCGATAAGGTACCATTCGTGCATGAAGAAGCGACGTGACCTTTTTCACGACATAGGTAGCAACGTCTACTCTTTACTTTCTTCTCACTTGATTTCTCAACTTGAGAAGCATTAGGTTGAGTTTTCTTGGGAAGAGGCCTTTCTTCAACTTGAGGTTGAGAATGAGAGTGAACTTGTGGCCGCTTCCCTTGTTGCTTGTCACTAATGGCCTTCTTCTTCAAAGGGCGAGATCTAACATGATGCCCTTCAATTTTGCACTTGAAGCAAATAATCTTGGCTGAATTCTTGAGTTGTTCTTGGCCCTTATTCTTGTTGCTCTTGGACTTCTTCTTCTTATTGGAGTTGAATCCAAGTCCACCTTAGTCATTGGGGGATTTTTGCACACTCAAGATATTGTTGAGTGTGGATTTCCCTTCATGACACTTGTCCAAGTCTTTCTTCAAAGAAGTGACTTGGGCCTTGAGCTCTTTGATTTCCTATACATGGTTAGTATCAACACAAGTACTAGAGGAAGTATAAGCTTCAATGTTAGAGCAACAAGGCAAGGAAAGTAATTCATCACTAGAAGTACCAATGTTATGAGTAGATGAATTACAAGGACTAGCACATGGCAATATAGCATTTTGACTAGACGTAGTGCTTATGTCCACATGAGACTCACTAGATGTTACCTTAGTAATCATAGCCTCATGAGCTAACTTTAGCACCTTATGGGATACTAGAAGATCATCATGAGAGCTTGCAAGCTTTACATGACTTTCTTCCAATTTCCCATAATTACGAGATAGCAACTCAAGTTGAGCCCTTAGCTCAACATTCTCCTTCAAAATGGATGCTTCACTAGAAATAGAGTTAGTAGCACAAGCATCATCATTAACAACAAGAGGAGAAGGCAACTTGGCAAGATCTTTTGAATATGAATCTTTAAGTTGTGCATGAGACTCGGTGAGTTTGATGAGCTCACACTTAATGACCCTTGAGCCATTTTCGAGGTGCCCAAAGTCCTCAAGGAGTTTAGCATGTGCAACTTCAAGCTTCTCATTTTTAGTTTCAAAAACATTGGCCACCTCAAGAGCTATATCATGAGATTCCTTCACTCTAGATAATTCTAGAGCAAAAGTCTCCTCAAGAGATTCCTTGGTGGTTTGTTCAAGTTCGAGAGATTGGGAGAGGTCCGCAATATCATTAGCGTAATCACGCTCATGACCTTCCATTTTATCAATGGTGACCTCATGCTCCTCAAGACGAGATTCCAACTCATAAATATATTTCTTGCCCTCAATAGCAATAGACATGATTTCCATGAAGTTGGAACGAGCAATTTTATTCTTAAGAAGAGCTTTAATAATCATTTCCCCCTTAATTTTTAAGGAGGCAACATCATCATTCTCTTCATCATAATCAACATCATCATCACTCTTGCCATCATCAATATCATCACAAGATATATTGGGATTCAAAGTGGGAGATACCTTTGAAGCCTTGGCCATAAGGCAAAATGCAATAGATGATGATGTAGGATCCCTTGAAGCACCATTCAAGACCACATCTTGTTCCATGGAGTGTTGGGTTTCCTCTACATTGTTAGCACAACAACTCGAGGAAAAACATGCATTTTTATTATGGCAACAAGATATAGCAAGCATATCATCATGAGATTTAGTCAAGCAATTTCTACATGATATGCAAGGACTATCAACACAAGCATGTGAAACATGTAAGGTGCTAGAAGTGTTAAAGTCCAAAGATGAAGCATTGCAATAAGAAAGTGATGGAGGATTATCAACAATAAGCATACTATCATCATTGCAATGACCAACACTACTCACCATATCATTACCTTGTGGCAAACCACATGTAGGTGAAGTAGAAGAAGTTGAGAAGACTATACGACCGGAGGTGGAGGGACACGCCATATTTATCTTGAAGCTTTGTCCACAACTCATGAGCATCTCGAAACGGCATGAGTTGAAATATAACTACATTGCTCAAAGCATCGAAAAGCACATTAGAAGCTTGAGCATTGAGATAAGAGTTTTTCTCATCCTCTAAAGATAATCTTTGGGGATCCTTTGGAGGAGAAAAACCCATATCTACAATTCGCTCTAAATTTGGGTCCATGACCCCAAAGAGATTAAGCATGCGAATTACCCAAACATCAAAATTTGTGCCATCGAAACTAAGAGTGTCAGAGAATCCTAATCCCCTAGTCGACATATTTACTCTCTAGGCGGTTAAGCCTAACAAAGAGAGACGAGGCTCTGATACCAATTGAAAGATCGTGGATGTCGCCTAGAGGGGGGGTGAATAGGCGCTTTAAAATAATTACGGTTTAGGCTTGAATAAATGCGGAATAAACCTAGCGGTTAATTTGACAAGCTCAAAACCTACAACAACTAGGCTCACCTATGTGCACCAACAACTTATGCTTAAGCAAGAAAAACTACTTAGGTGATAGCAAGTTATATGACAAGAAACAATATGGCTATCACAAAGTAAAGTGCATAAGTAAAGGGCTCGGGTAAGAGATAACCGAGGCACGCGGAGACGATGATGTATCCCGAAGTTCACACCCTTGCGGATGCTAATCTCCGTTTGGAGCGGTGTGGAGGCACAATGCTCCCTAAGAAGCCACTAGGGCCACTATAATCTCCTCACGCCCTCGCACAATGCAAGATGTCGTGATTCCACTAAGGGACCCTTGAGGGCGGTCACCAAACACGTACAAATGGCAACTCTTGGGGGCGGTCACCGAACCCGTACACTTTGGCAACCCTTGGGGGCGGTTGCCGGTACCCGTCAAATTGCTCGGGGCGATCTCCATAACCTAATTGGAGACCCCGACGCTTGCCTGGAGCTTTACACCGCAATGATTGAGCTCCGAACACCACCAACCGTCTAGGGTGCCCAAGCACCCAAGAGGAACAAGCTCAAGGGTACCAAGCACCCAAGAGTAATAAGCTTCTCAACTTGTAACTTCCACGTATCACCGTGGAGAACTCAAACCGATGCACCAAATGCAATGGCAAGGGCACACGGAGTGCCCAAGTCCTTCTCTCTCAAATCCCGCCAAAGCAACTAATGCTAGGGAGGAAAATGAGAGGAAGAACAAGAAGGAGAACACTAAGAACTCCAAGATCTAGATCCAAGGGATTCCCCTCACATAGCGGAGAAAGTGATTGGTGGAAATGTGGATCTAGATCTCCTCTATCTTTTCCCTCAAAAACTAGCAAGAATCCATGGAGGGATTGAGAGTTAGCAAGATCGAAGAAGGTCAACAATGGGGAAGAACACGAGCTCAAAGGATAGGGTTCATTGGGGAAGAAGACCCCCTTTTATAGGTGGAGAAAAATCCAACCGTTATGCTCACAGCCCGTACCGAGCGGTACTACCGCTAGGGCGGTAGTAGCCCTTTGAAACACAACAGTGAGGAGGCAAAAAGGCCAGAAGAACCGTCGGAGCGGTAGTACCGCTTGACCTCACGGTACTACCGCTAGGGGCAGCGGTACTACTGCTAAGGGTAGCGGTACTACTGCTTGCGAGCGGTACTAAAAAATTACATCCGTGCCTACCACCGATGGACTAGTGATGAGTTTTTGGTCCCGAGCAGAAGTAGCTATGGTAGTACTGCTCCAAGCGGTAGTACCACTCCTAAGAGCGGTAGTACCGCTCCCAAGAGCGGTAGTAAAAAATTACATCCGCTCATGTCCGCGATAGTACCGCCGCAGCCTTTTCAGAACACCAAAACTACCACAACTTTTGCAAACGGACTCCGAATTCGATGAAACCAAGTTTGTTGGAAAGCTAGCAACAAGGGTAACACAACCTTGATAGAAATACCAATAAGAAGCAAATGAGAAAAGGCCCAAAAGAAAATGGTGAGAACCCTTACTCGGATAAGACCGGTAAAACCTCCAACACCGAAAACATCATAGAAGACGCATGCAAATTCCGTTTTCGATGAACTCAAGCTTGTCATCAAGATGACCATAAGCTCTAAGACTCACAAAGAGAACCAAACAAGAACCAAGAAACATGATGCAAGGATGCAATGCTTTGAGCTCTCGACGAACGATACGATCAAGCTACTCACTTGAGAGCCCCCCTTGATAGTACGGGTATCGGTCCTATAACCCGGTCTCCAAACTATCACCATGAGACCGGTAAAATATAAAACCTATCAAGGGCAAACCTTTGCCTTGCACGAAGTCCACTTGAGCTAGATGATGACGATCTTGACTCCCTCAAGTTGGACCACCTTTCTTGATTGCATTCGCTCGATGAAGACTAGTTGATTGCTCCCTCATACTCCACTATGGGTGAGCCACTCTTTGGCACATCTTCACAAGTCCATTGATACCAATATGGACGGCAAGCTACAAGCATTATTTCCTTGTGATGCTCCACTTGAACTTGCACAACACAACCTTGATTTGATGTCATCATCCGTGGGTTGTATGTGATCTTCCTCTTAACGCAAGCCCATGGAAGATAACCTAACCCCACATAGAACTCTCACGAAGACGATGGGTTAGTACACAAAGCATAATTGACAATGCTTACCATACCATGGGATCACTTGATCCCTCTCGGTACATCTTCTACGCTTTGTGAGTTGATCAACTTGATTCACTCTTGACTTAGTCTTGATCAACCTTGAATCTTTCCAACTCTCTTCATTTGGATGATGTCTTGAAGGTAAACATGAATGATCACACAATATTCTTCCTCAAGACATGCTTGCAATAAGCTCAACACTCACATGACCAATCTTTGGATAATTCCTCGAATAGCACCTTGGTCGACACAAAATCTCCTTGAAACCAACACATGTACTCCAAGTAAAGCCTATGGATAAAACCTTCAAATATAACTCAAGGCAACCATTAGTCCATAGAGATTGTCATCAATTACCAAAACCAAACATGGGGGCACCGCATGTTCTTTCACTCTCTATGTGTTGAAAGTTTTGAAGTCATGCTTGTTTTGCCTTCCTATGCTAGTTGATTCTTGTTCCCATAAGTTGTTTGCTCACAAAATTCCTGTGCACAGGAAGTGGGTTAGACTTAAATGTGCTTGCCACATATTTTTCATGATGCTCCCGTTAAGTTTCAATTATTATCTTTTATGAGAGCATCATTGAAATCATCATGCCTAGCAAGAAAAGGCATTAAAGAAAAGTGCTTGTTGGGATACAACCCAACATTTACCCATACTGTTTTTGTGTGTTCACATGATTAAGCTACTGTAGTAATCATGTTTTATAGCTTTTGTTTCAATAAATTGCCAAGAAAAGTTCACATGATTTCTGTTGAGTTTTGTGTTGTGAAGTTTTCAAGTTTTGGGTAAAGTTTTGATGGACTACAGAATAAGGAGTGGAAATAGCCTAAGCTTGGGGATGCCCAAGGCACCCCAAGGTAATATTCAAGGACAACCAAGAGCCTAAGCTTGGGGATGCCCCGGATGGCATCCCCTCTTTTGTCTTCGTTCATCGGTAACCTTACTTGGAGCTATATTTTTCTTCACCACATGATATGTGTTTTGCTTGGAGCGTCATTTCATTTTATTTTGAGTTGCTTGCTATTTGAATAATATCCCAAGATCTGAAATTCTTAAATGTTAGAGAGTCTTCACATAGTTACATAATTATTCGACTACTCATTGATCTTCACTTATATCTTTTGGAGTAGTTTGTCATTTGCTCTAGTGCTTTCACTTATATCTTTTTAGAGCACGGCGGTAGTTTTATTTTGAAGAAATTGTTGAACTCTCATGCTTCACTTATATCATTTTGAGAGTCTCTAAACAACATGGTAATTTCCTTAGGTTATGAATTTAGTCCTAATATGATGGGCATCCAAGAGGGGTATAATAAAAACTTTCATATTAAGTGCATTGAATACTATGAGAAGTTTGATTCCTTATGATTGTTTTGAGATATAAAGATGGTGATATTAGATTCTTGCTAGTGAGTAATGTGGATTGTAGAAATACTTGTGTTAAAGTTTGTGATTCCCGTAGCATGCATGTATGGTGAACCGTTACGTGATGAATGGTTTATTTATTGATTGTATTCCTTATGAGTGGCGGTCGGGGATGAGCGATGGTCTTTTCCTACCAATATATCCCCCTAGGAGCATGCGTGTAGTACTTTGTTTCGATGACTAATAGAGTTTTGCAATAATTATGTGAGTTCTTTATGACTAATATTGAGTCCATGGATTATGCGCACTCTCACCCTTCCACCATTGCTAGCCTCTCTAGTACCGCGCAACTTTTGATGGTACCATACACCCACCATATGCCTCCCTCAAAACAGCCACCATACCTACCTATTATGGCATTTCCATAGCCATTCCAAGATATTATGCCATGCAACTTTCCACCGTTCCGTTTATTATGACACGCTTCATCATTGTCATATTGCTTTGCATGATCATGTAGTTGACATCGTATTTGTGGCAAAGCCACCATCATAATTCTTTCATACATGCCACTCTTGATTCATTGCACATCCTGGTACACCGCCGGAGGCATTCATATAGAGTCATATTTTGTTCTAAGTATCGAGTTGTAATTCTTGAGTTGTAAGTAAATAAAAGTGTGATGATCTTCATTTTTAGAGCATTGTCCCATGTGAGGAAAGGATGATGGAGACTATGATTCCCCCACAAGTCGTGATGAGACTCCGGACGAAAAAAAAGAGGCCACAAAATGAGATAAGGCCCAAATAAAGAAATGAGAGAAAAGAGAGAAGGGACAATGTTACAATCCTTTTACCACACTTTTGCTTCAAAGTAGCACCATGATCTTCATGATAGAAAGTCTCCTATGTTGTCATTTTCATATACTACTGGGAATTTTTCATTATAGAACTTGGCTTGTATATTCCAATGATGGGCTTCTCTTGATAACCCACAAGTATAGGGGATTGCAACAATTTTCGAGGGTAGAGTATTCGACCCAAATTTAAAGATTCGACACTAGGGGAGCCAAAGAATATTTGAAGGTATTAGCAGCTGAGTTGTAAATTCAACCATACCTAGAGATTAATTATCTACAACAAAGTGATCAGTAGCAAAGTAGTTTGATAGTTTTGATAGTAGTAACATCAGCAATAGTAACACTAACAGTGATAGCAGTAATTTTGTAGCAAGTGTAACAGTGATGATAGCAGTAGTAACTTAGCAGAAACAATATGGGAAAATTTGTAGGCATTGGATCGGTGACTTGTTGGATGATATTCATCATAAGACAGTTATAACCTAGGGCGATACGACACTAGCTCCAGTTCATCAACATAATGTAGGCATGTATTTCGTAAATAGTCATACGTGCTTTATTAAAAGAACTTGCATGACATCTTTTGTCCTACCCTCCCGTGGCAACGGGGTCCATATTGGAAACTAAGGGATATTAAGGCCTCCTTTTAATAGAGAACCGGAACAAAGCATTAACACATAGTGAATACATGAACTCCTCAAACTACGGTAATCACCGGAAGAAGTCCCGGTTATTGTCACTCCGTGGTTACCGGATCAAAACACGTAGTAGGTGACTATAACTTGCAAGATCGGATCTAGAACATGGATATAATGGTGATAACATAAATGGTTCAGATCTGAAATCATGGCACCCGGGCCCAAAGTGACAAGCATTAAGCACGACAAAGTCATAGCAACTTCAATCTTAGAACATAGTGGATACTAGGGATCAAGCCCTAACAAAACTAACTCGATTACATGATGAATCTCATCCAACTCCTCACCAACCAGCGAGCCTACGAAGGAATTACTCACTCCCGATGGGGAGCATCATGGAATTGGCGATGGAGAAGGGTTGGTGATGATGAAGAACGAAGATCCCCCTCTCCGAAGCCCCAAACGGACTCCAGGTCTGCCCTCCCAAGGAAGAACAGGGCTTGGCGGCGGCTCCATCTCGCGGATCGCGATAATTCTTTCTCCCTGATTTTTTTCTCCAAAAATAGGATTTTATAGCGTCGGTTTCAGGGTCTGCGGGGCCACCAGGTGGGGACAACCCACCTGGGCGCGCCAGGAGAGGGGGGCGTGCCCTGGTGGGTTGTGCCCACCCAGCGGCGCCTCTCCAGTAGGTCTTGGCTCCAGAAATTCTTATTATTGATATAAAAAATCCTCGCAAAGTTTCGTTCCATTCAGATAACTTTTATTTCTGCACAAAAACAACACCATGGTAGTTCTGCTGGAAACAGTGTCAGTCCGGGGTTAGTTTCATTCAAATCATGCAAATTAGAGTCCAAAAAAGAGGAAAAGTGTTAGGAAAAGTAGATACGTTGGAGACGTATCAACTCCCCCAAGCTTAAACCTTTGCTTGTCCTCAAGCAATTTAGTTGATAAACTGAAAGTGAAAAAGAAAAACTTTTACGAACTCTTTTGCTCTTGTTTGCATAAATAAGCTTAAACGGTACCCAGGTTTTCAGCCACAGTATAACTAACCATGCCGACAATAACTCTTAAAGATTATAATGACTCATATCAATGACATAATCAGCTAGCGGGCAATAATAAGATATCTCAAACATCAACACATTGTCAAAACAACCATGATATTATATGACAATAGTGGTATCTCGCTAGCCCTTTCTGAGACCGCAAAACATAAATGCAGAGCACCTCCAAAGTTCAAGCAGCGACTAAACACTGTAATTCATGGTAGAAAAGATCCAGTCATGATGCACCGAACATTAGCTACACACAATGCATAAGTCATGACAACTGTGCTCTCAGGTTCTAGCACTTGTTTTAGAAGGTGATGACACAACATAAAAGTAAATAGATAGTCCCTTCGCAGAGGGAAGCAGTGATTTGCAGAGGTGCCAGAGCTCGATTTTTGAAACAGAGGTAAATGATATTTTGAGACATGCACCCTTCTCATTTACTTCACGACCATCAGTTATCAATATCTTCCATGCTAAGCATGCTAGTGGCGGTTCCCAAGCGATAAAAGTAAAGGTTTTGACTCCATTGGAAGTTTTTGTTTGATTACTCGAGCGATTAACTCTTTTTGTATTTTGCAGTTTGGGTCTGGGCATCCCTATTACCGCCCTTTTCTCATGCGATGGCGAGTGAATAAACACTCAACCTGAGAATAACCCACTTAGCATGGAAGATACCGACCACCTCCTGTCGTTCCATGAACGATCCAGACACACAAAACGGATATTTATTTAGAAGTTTTTAGAGGTGGCACGTGCAAATTTACTTAGGACGGCGGGTAATACCGCATATAGGTAGGTATGGTGGACTCATCTAGAATAACTTTGGGTTCAAGGTTTTTGAAGTACAAGCAGAATTCCCACTTAGTACAGGCGAAGGCTAGCCATTAGATTGAGAAGCGGACAGCTAGAGAGCAACAACGATCATAACCATGCATTGTGCATAAGTAACATTGGACACTAGCATGAGTAGGATACGAACACCATGAACATAAATATCATAGAGGCTATGTTGGTTTTGATTCAACTATATGCATGAACATGTGCCAAGTCAAGCCACTCAAACGTTCAGAGGAGGATACCATATCATCATACTACATCACAATCATTTTAACACAATGTTGACATCCAAGGTAAATCATTATCCACTCCCAGCTACTTATGCATGGCATGAGAAACTATAATCTCTAATTGTCATTGCAAACATGTTTAATCATAATGGGTTGAATCATGGATACTAGGTTAAACATATTTACACAGACAGAACAAGTCGAGTTCATACCAGTTTCTCTCTGCCACGGCCAGTTCATCGAATGTCGTCATTATTGCCTTTAACTTTCATGACCGAATGATATGAAAATAATAATAGTGCAAGAGTGTCGTGGACTAAGCTGGAATCTGCAAGGTATTTTATTCAACAGGAGAAGACAAGGTAAAATGTGCTCTTTATTAGTTCAACAGTTATTCATATGAGAGCCACTCAACATTTTCATCGTGGTCTTCTCCTCGGTACAACTCGAATAAAAAGAAAAGAAATTCTAAGAAACACACTGAAATATTTTTGGAGTTTTTGGTTTTCTTGAACAAGCAAATAAAAGGGAAAAGCAAAGACAAGAAAAACTATTTACATGGGAAAGCTCCCAACAAGAAAAAGAAGAACAAGGAAATCTTTTTGGGTTTTCTTTTTAATATTACTACTAAGCATGCATAGAAAGTAAACTAGCTACAACTATTTTTTTGGTTTTTTCTCAAGTTTTTCAAACACACAAGAAGAAAGCAAGAAAAATAAATCTAAGCATGGATGATACAATGAAAAGTGTGGACACCGACAAATGGAATAAGCAAACATGAATGTAAATTCGGTGGAAACACGTACTCCCCCAAGCTTAGGCTTTTGGCCTAACTTGGTAGTCGATCAGTACCCTGGATAATAGTCGGCGTGGTAACTCATGGAGGCCCTCGGTGCGGACACCTCGGCCTGCCGTGCTACCTCCACTGCTGCATTGTGGGCTCGGGCCTTGCTCTCAAGAACAAAATATCTTCCCTTGTTGTGATGGTCAAAAAGAGCAGGCACGGGCAAATATGTGTGCACAATAGATGTTTGGTTAAACAATAGATTACAAGTGAAGTTATCAATCTTTCCCTTAAGGTGTTAAAATCTAAATACTGCGTGGGTAGGATAGGGTCAAAGGGCAAAGGTGAAACACCCAGCCCTCGTACTAAACGTGTGGCATAAATTCCACCATAGAACCAGCCACTGTTAGCATTATGCTGGAGTCTGCGTGCAACAATTGCTCCCAGGTTATAATTCCTTTCACCGGTGAGAGCGGTATGTATGAGGCTCAGGTCTGGAGCACAAAGTGTACTACAGTCTTGCTTGCCTACTATGCATTTCCCGTTAAATAATGCAAAGTACTGAATTGCGGGAAAATTAATGCTCTTTATTCTACCTTGTGTCACTCCCCTCCTTTCACCGTAACAAAGACTAGTCAAGAATGTTTTGAACTCAGCCTTTGGTGGTTCGTCAAGCGAACCCCAAGACGGGAGCTTGCAGTGGTAAGAAAAATTCTCTAGTGAGATGGTAAATGGATTATCATAAAGCATAAATGACACCCTAGACTCACGGGGAAAGAATTTAAATCCTTTGACAAATGATTCAGTGAGTAGATGGCGTTGTTCGCACTTATCTGAGAGGTAGGGACCGAGACCGGCATTGTGAACATATTTCTCAAATTCCTCTTTAATACCCACACGCGTCATATACTCATTGCAAGGCCATAAGCATGTTTTGGTGGCGGCATCACGAGTAGAACTTTCACTTGGTTCAACATATGACCGGCGAGCGGAGCTGTCACTAGAAGATGCCCCGAGGATCTCCTCCTTGAAGAACTCCTTCCAAACAAGTTCATCATGTTCGCGTACAATTTTCTGAAAATTTTTGGGTGAAAAAAATTTGTCAACAAAACTTTATTAAATTGATACCAACTACTCATAGGGATGCATAGAGGCCATAGCAAGCATTCAAACTACTTAGAACTCTAAGAATTCAACATGCAAGCACATCTACAACAGCACCAAGAGTAACTAATTATTCAAAATATAAACCACTAAAAGAAAAACTAATTGGACAAACGGTGGAGTCACATACCAAGCAACAATCCCTCGAAACAGTTTCGGAAATGGAGCTTCGAGCAAAGAGATCGAAATCCGCGGGTTTGAGGGCAAGAACACGGGAGAGAGAGCAAGAGAGATTTTTTTCTGGAGGTAAGTGATGAAGTGGGCTGAAGGGATAAGTGAGGGGGCCCACGTGGGGATTACAACCCACCAGGGCACGCCTGGGGGTCCTGGCGCGCCCAGGTGGGTTGTGCCCACCTGGTGCACTCCCCTCTGATATTATTTGCACTAGAAATTCAGAAATAATCAGAAAAAAAATCGTATTAAATTTTCAGGGCATTCTGAGAACTTCTGCTTTTGGCTCATTTTTTTATTGCACGGGAAATTCAGAAAACAGACAAAGCATGGCATTTTATTTTATTTAACTAACAAAAACAGAAAACTAAAAGTAGGGACAGAAATTAGTGCTTACTAAATTCATCAACTTCATACCGTTAAAAATGATCGATTAATAAGGTTGATCAGGTCTTATTAACAACCACTTTCGATTAGCATGAAACCGAAGAACTTTTGTAAATCACTAAGTTACCTCGATAGGGATATGCATTTCCCCAACAATAAGTATTTCATATTTCTTTTTGACAGTAGGTAGAGGTATTTGAAAACTTCCAATAGTGATTGTCGGAGATTTTTCAATAACATTAATACCATTCACTTGGAATTGTTTCTTCAAAAAGTGCACTGTATGCTCATTACCATTGATATGAAAAGTGACCTTGCTTTTATTGCAATCAATAACAGCCCCTGCAGTATTCGAGAAGGGTCTACCAAGGATAATCGACATGTTGTCGTCCTCGGGCATCTCAAGTATAACAAAGTCAGTCAAAATAGTAACATTAGCAGCAACAACAACGGGCACATCCTCATAGATACCGATAGGTATGGAAGTTGATTTGTCAGCCATTTGCAAAGATATTTCAGTAGGTGCGAGTTTATTCAAGTCAAGTCTTTTATATAAAGAGAAAGGCATAACACTAACATCAGCTCCTAAATCACACAAAGCAGTTTTCACATAATTCTTTTTGATGGAGCAAGGTATAGTTGGTATTCCCGGATCTCCAAGTTTTTTAGGTACTCCATCTTTAAAAGTATAATTAGCAAGCATAGTGGAGATTTCATCTTCCGGTATTTTTTCTCTTATTTGTGATGATGTCTTTCATATACTTTGCATAAGGAGGCATTTTCAGGATATCAGTCAAGCGAGTACGCAAGAAGACTGGCTTCAGCATCTCAGCAAAGCGTTCAAATTCTTCATCATCTTTCTTTTTAGTTGATTGGGTGGAAAAGGCATAGGTTTTCGAACCCACAGTTCTCTTTCTTTACCGTGTTTTCTAGTAATGAAGTCTCTTTTGTCATATATTTTATTCTTAGGTTGTGGGTTATCAATATCCACTGGTGGTTCTATCTCAACATCATTATTTGGTTCTTTTTCATTTGGTTGAGAGTCTTCATGAACCTCATCGTTATCTTTTTCATTATCACTAGGTGTGTGTTCATTACCAGATTGAGTTTCAGCATCAGAGATAGAAGTTACATTTTCATTATCAGGAGGTTTTTCTATTTCAGGTTCACTAGAAATATGCAAAGTCCTATCATTTTTATTTTTATTTTTCTTTTTCTTTCTAGAAGGAATAGGTGCATGAGTGTTAACTCTCTGTGAATCCTGTTCAATTCTTTTAGGGTGTCCCTCGGGATAAAGTGGTTCTTAGTCATTTTACCTCCTCTAGTTGCAACTCTAATAGCAAAGTTATGCATATTATTATTCATTTCATCAAGCAATTCTCTTTGTGATTTAGCAACTTGTTCTAACCGAGTTTGAACCATAGAAGCATGCTTTCCAACACCTCTAACATCATTTGAGATTCTAAATAACAAGTCACTCAAGCGAGCAATCATATCAGAATTATATTTCAATTGTTTCATAACATTTGCATTAAAGTGATCTTGTTTTCTAATATAGTTTTCAAACTCATAAAGGCATTGGCTAGGATGCATGTTGTGAGGATTATCATTATCATTAAACTTCATTAGATAATTTACCTCTACCACCTTAGGAGTGTATTAAGCCCATGTATTTCTTCAATAGGGGGTAAATTTTTAACATCCTCAACTTTAATACCTTTTTCCTTCATAGATTTTTGCCTCTAGCATATCTTTAGGACTGAGATATAATATACCCCTCTTCTTTGGAGTGGGTTTAGTCGGTGGTTCAGGAAGAGTCCAATCATCATAATTTTTTAATATGTTATTCAATAATTCTTCAGCTTGTCCAACAGTTCGTTCCCTGAAAACACAACCAACACAACTATCTAGGAAGTGCCTAGAAGCACCAGTTAGTCCATTATAGAAGATATCAAGTATTTCATTTTTCTTAAGAGGATGATCAGGCAAGGCATTAAGTAACTGGCAAAGCCTCCCCCAAGCTTGTGGGAGACTATCTTCTTTAGTTTGAGCAAAGTTAAATATTTCCTGTAAGGCAGCTTGTTTCTTATGAGCAGGAAAATATTTTTCAGGGAAGTAATAAATCATATCCTGGGGACTACGCACACAACCAAGAGCAAGAGTATTGTACCAAGTTTTAGCATCACCCTTTAACGAGAAAGGAAATAATTTGAGAATAAAGTAGTAGAGAGTTTTCTCATCATGAGTAAAAAGGGTGGCTATATCATTCAACTTAGTAAGATGTGCCACAATAGTTTCAGTTTCATAACCATAGAAAGGATCAAATTCAACCAAAGTAATTAACTCTGGGTCGACAGAGAATTCATAATCCTTATCATCAATAAAGATAGGTGAAGTAGCAAACTTAGGATCACATGTCATTCTAGCATTCAGAGATTTTTCTTTATACTTGTGCAATAATTTCTCTAGATCATCTCTATCATTACAAGCAAGAATATCTCTAGTTGTTTCTTCACTCATAACATAACCTTTCTGTCGGGGAAGCTGATCGTAACCCACGAACACCTATGGGACTGGCGGACCGAGCCCCTTTCGGTTCGGTGGGGGGCGGAGATCGCACGAAGAGCAGATCGAGGCGATGCACACGAGCAGTTTACCCAGCTTCGGAGCTCTCCGGAGAGATAATACTCCTACTGCTGCTTGTCTGATTGTATTGTGTTCTTGCTAGAGAGCTATGGGAGCTCCAAGACCTAGCATGAGTGTCTCTGGTTTCGAATGAGTCCAACCCCCTCTACGTTGCGCATGGGCCTCCTTTTATATGCTCAAGGGGTCACCAACAGTGGCAGCGTAGACAAGGGCAAAACAGGGAAATTGAGTTGCGGTTGGTACAGCTACTTTGTGCAGTGTACTCTACCTAACTCGACGGCAAGGGACAAAAGCATTAAATGCCCGTCCATGTCGCCTAAGCAAGGCTGTGAGGACCGTCGGGGCGCCACCACTTGCCACGATGGCATTCTTGTCGGTGCCGCTTACGCTGCTCTCCGCTGGCGCGACAGACCTCTTGACACGCTGCGTGCGGAATGGTCCCATGGCGACACGTTGGTGGATGAGTGGAGCGGAGATGAAGAGTGGTTGACTGCCGCGGCTGAATCCTCGTCGCGTCCGGAAGCTTGTCGCTCACCGAGCCTTCCCGGCAAGCTCCTCTTGTCGGGTCTTGTCTTCTGCGTGCCTTGAGTGGCCTTCCCGGCAAGCTCCTCTTGCCGGGCCTTGTCTTCTTGGCTTACATACTTTGTTCTTGAATGGCTCCAAAGGAACCATGGAGGACCTTGGCGGTCACTAGGCAAGCCTTGCAGCGGGTGCTGCAGAATGCCCGTGCATGAGTTCGGGATACTAGGGTACCCTACTCTAGTACACCGGCAGAGCCCCGGCTGGGCCACACGGTGCAGTGCAGCTGTTGGGCAGGCCCAAAAGCAGTCATGGGCACGCTGCGGCCTAGATCACGCCGTAACCTGCTCCGGACCCACCACGCCCCCACGAACAGACGCGTCGAGCGTGGCGTCGTGGGAGAGATCGTGGGGGCTTTCTTTAATTGGAAAAGCGGGCGTCCGCCCCTCTCCCTCCTTATAAGCAGGGGAAAGCAGGGCAGGTCGCCCACCTCGCCATTTGCTGTCCCATCTCGAAAACCACCGCGCTCCCCCTTCTTCTCTAGTCTGAAGAGAGCAACGCCGCGCCCCATCGCCACCAGCGCCATAAACACCGTCGGTCTCCTCCACCACCTCCGCCATGGCTCGAAGCCGACAAGGGAAGGGCGTGAAGTCGGCCGAGGCGCAGCGGCTCATGGGCTGCGAAAGAGCGGGCCGTCTTCCCCCAGCTCGGCGCAAAGGAGCCGAGGGAGGCTACTACCTCTTCGGTCGACGGAGACGCGGCGCATCCGCGCACGAAGGTACTCTCACCGCCGCATCGAGTTGGTTCGGCGGGTACCCTTCTTGGCGCTCTTCTTCTATTGCGGGCTCGCCCGCCTTCTCTGAATTCTTACGTGATATCGCGAACACCCACGGGCTTCGCCTCCTTGATTTCACCCCAATGCTGTCTGACCATGGCAGTTTCGCACACCTTTGCGAAAACTTTGTCGGAATCCATCCAAGCGTAGCACTCTTCCGCCACTTCTTCATGCCAGCGCCGAGAGAGGAGAGCCACTTGCGGAGGGATTGCTTGGATCTCCGGGATCGGCAAGAAAGAAGCCTATCTCGGAAGGAGAGCTCCGCAGCAAGTGGGAGAAGTGGAGAGCCGATTGGTGTTGGATCGTTGAGGAGAACCCGCAGCCCTTCACCGGCGCCAAACTCCAATAGTGCGCGGCAACGATTGGAGCAACTTGGTGCCGGAAGATGCTAGGTTGAAGATTGCCGTGACCCGGATCTTGCGCCTCAGGCTTGCCGGACTCACTGTAGGCGCCGTTGGCGCAGATTTCCTTCGTCGGCGCATCGCTCCCTTGCAGGAGAGGAGGAGACCTGCTTGGGAGTTCCAAAATGCGGCGGACATCATGAGGCTGCGCCCGGGCCTCAACTGGAATTTCACCGTCTTGGAGTTGGACGCAATGCTCCTGGAGTTGTTCAAGCATGACCCCGATCACCCCGAGTGGTTTAGGTTGCCGAGGGGAGTCGTCCCATTGTGCAACAATTCTTCGCTCGACCGCATCCGCGCCATGATGCCGTTGTGCGATTCGCATGGGATCGCTCCAACTGGCAAGAGCTGCGGATGACGTCGTCGCGGCAGTTCTTCGACAACTTGGAAGAAATGCCGATCCGCCCGACGAAAGCGTAAGAGGCTCACCGCGACACCACCGACGACGAGATGCAGCGCGCCACCCAGCTGGAGGAGGCGGCAATTGCTGCCTATTGGCGGTCAGGTTCACCGTGGAAGAGCGCAGATGCAGCAGAGGCGGCAAGCCTTGCCGAGCGAAGGAGTTTGCCGGCAAGGAGGAGCTTCTTGAACCCGAGGCCGAGTCGAGCGAACCGCCGAGGGCGCTTCCTCCCACCATCTAGCAGCTGCCGCAGCCGGAGCCCCGGCTCCACCAAGGCGTCTCCGCAAGACCGGGGACGAGGCGGGCGGCAGACAGCTAACAGCCGCAGCAGCGCCGCGCGCGCTCCACCGCTGCAAGCTTGTTGCAGCAGGAGCACCCACACCGCTGCAACAACTGAGGCGGGATCCTCTCAGGCCACCGCTGCCACCCCCGCCAAGCGGTCAAGAGAACCTACTCCTCCGCCTCTTCGCACCGGAGGCGAGCCGGAATTTGATCTCTCCACGCTCAGCTCCGACGAGGAAGAAGAAGAAGAGTAAGCTTCTATGCTGTGCTTGTATTTCTTCAATTTTGTTGCTTCGTCTTGTATCTGATTTGCTTCATTCTGAACTCTTTCCTTTTTCGAGACGATGGCCCGGAGAGCGTCGAAGAGCCAAGACCCGGTGGTTGTCATCGAGATGATCCCCTGCGGCAACAGGAGGCGCGTCTGAGACACCCTTGCGGACCCGCAACCCTTCCTCAAAGCAGCCCCAGCAGGCCCCAGTAAGTATATGGTTTACTTCTTACGGTTAGATGTGCATGGGTGCTCCTTCTTCTTGATATCATTGTTGATTTGTGTAGGAGCGAGCAGCCTCATCAGAGTGCCGGAAGCCGCTCGAAATACCATCTGCTTCGACTTCACCGCCAAGGAGGATTCTCCGCAAGGGGCGCTCTCCGCAATAGAGACTTCTCGGCAAGGGACAGCACCGATGATCCTCCGGTGGTGAGACCATGGCTGCAGATCCCATCGCAGTAATCCTCTTGCTGAAAATTTCCCTTGGGTTCTTTTCTTCTGTTCTTCTTTTGAACATTTGCTTGATCTGTTCTTTCTTTTTCGGTGGTCGCCGATCCATCCGCCTTGAGTCGATGGAGACCGAGGTCGTCGACGAGGAGGGTGCGGCAACACCGACGGCGCCGCCACCATGGAGGAAGAGGTGGCGCCGATGGGTCCGCCGCGAAGAGGCCGCCAAGGCTGCCGCCGCAAAGGCTGGCGAGGGTCTGGCGATCGCCAGCGACCACGAGGCCTTGAGGAGCGCCAGGCCACGCCGACCGCCGATCCCTCCGCCACCGGTCAGCGTCGAGCTCGAAGAGCCCAGCCCCAGCGCTTATCGAAGGCGGCGATGGCATCTTCATCAAGCTCCCTGGTCCTTGAGCTCAGGCGCCGGTCGAAGGAGAGACCTTCGATGGAGAGCTGCTCGCCTCCATTGGGTTGACGCCTGGTGGATCGCCAAACAGCAGCAATGGCGAAGTCGAGGAGGAGCAGTTCTTGAAGAAGCTGCTGTCGCTCTACCGCGCCCGACAAGCCAAGTAGGAGTCCCGGAAGCACTTGTCGCGAGGGCGGGAGCAGACATGGAGAAGCGTCTTGAGAAGAGCTCGGCGCCAACCAAGAAGCTCTTGAGCGTAGCGTAAGAGCGGGGCGACTTCATTGAAGAGCGCCAGCCTTCATCCTTGAGAAGGCTGAGGTCGAGGAGCAACAACGGCTTGCTGCCGAGAAGCTATCTGCGCAAGAAGGCGAGTTGGCGCAGCGGAAGATCAATCTTGACAGCTATGAGGAAGAGCTTGCAGCGAGCAATCAATTGGCGGAGCTCTCAAGGAAGCAAAGATCTGCTGCAGCTGCCGAGGCCGCCAAGAAAGAGTTGGAGACAAATGTGGCCTTGGTGGAGGCCGTCTAAAGAAAAGCGGCGAGGAGCTTGCTGCACTCAAGCACGAGGCGAGAAGGGCGCCTATACTCTTGGCGAGCTGCAGGGCCGTCTCGCTGAGAGGAGCAAGGAGCTCGGCCGCCAAGGACTCCAAGGCAGATCTTGAGCTGAAGCCGACCACCACGATGCAGACGCAGAGGCGGGAGGTGGGCTGTTGGAGAAGATCAAGGCCAACGAGGAGCTGCTGGCGAGTGCTCTGCCGCCAGAGCACCTTGGGGAGAATGTGGAGCTCGGGTGAAGGTCTTGTGAATATCGCCGCCGCCATCGACAAGGAGCCGACGGAGCTGGGGATGGTGGATCTCGGGTACTCCTCGAGCGTCTCAACCCAGCGCCAAGCTCAGCTTGTTCCTCAAGGGCGTGGTGGCGGCTCTCCAGCGACTCGGGAAGAGATCCCAAAGCAGCTGGCCGAGGAATCACGCCGGATCTGTGCGGAGCTCTCCGGAAGGTGTTGATGAAGGTGGCCTTCCGCAATCCAGGCCTCAACCTTGCGGCGTCCTCGGATCCCCGCCGCCAGATGCCGATGTGGGCGCTCAAAGCCCTTGTCGCACCCATTGTGGACAAGGTGGGCAAGATCAAGCGGGTTGATGGCGACCGCGTAGATTAGCCGCCATTTTATCTTTCCCTTGTCGCTGCTGATCATGTTTAGGAGAACAATTTATTAGATCTGCGACAAGCTATTTTGTAATATAACTCTATCTTAGGCAATGATTGCAATGTTATTTCCTTTACTTGATTCCTTCCTTTGTATGTTTGTGCCTTACGCTTTTAGGGAACTTGTCGGGCGGGCACCTTTGCATGGCTGAGTGCGAACGTCGGCAGCCTTCTTTGGCGGTGCTGCCTCCGACAAGCAACCTTATCGCAACTAGTTGGAGCTCACTTACGTTGTTGAGCGGACTCGAAACAAGGTAAAGGCGCGACTAACTTCTGAGTTGGTTCCTCCGCGCACAGGTTTTCCATGCAAAGTACTATCGTTCGAGGAAGATAACTTAAAGATTTAAAACTGATTGCTCAAAATTTTGGCAACTTAGCTTTTACGTCGTTTGCTTCCGATAAGGTAAAACTTCTCGAGCAACGCTTGGTCCATGGCATTATCTTCTCCTTCCCCTGGTTAACTTGTGTGCGAGGGAACCTTCCTTTCTTTGAGAAAGAAAGAAGAGAAAATAAAGTTATGGAGCCTTGTGGCTCGTTATTTCTTCAGGCGTGGATGCTGCACAAAATGTTAGATAACACATGCAAAAGGATGATGAAAGCATGTAGTTGACAAGTTCGCGCAACACATGAGCTTTACTTATGCACGGAGTCTGCGCCCGGCTTTGTACAAAGGATTACATGCAACATCGGCAAGACTTGTACAAAAGGTGGTTGCGGAACAGTTCCGACAACGCGCCCTATGGGTAAAACTTACGAAGATGTTCAATGTTCGAGAGTTGCTCACGGAATGCCACCTTCGGTCTCAAAGCGGACAGCGCGGAGCCTAGTGACTCGTTTCACCCGATAAGGGCCTTCCCACCAAGCGTCAACTTGTTGGAATTCTTGGCGGACTGAGCGCGCGAAGAACAAGGTCGCCTTCCTCGAGACTTCTGGCGTTAACTCTGCGGCTATGGTAGTGGCGCAAAGCTTGCTGGTAACGAGCAGCTCATGCAGCAGCCTGAAGACGGTCCTCCTCAAGGAGCAGCGCGTCATCTTGTCACACCGTTCTTGCTCAAGCTCATCATAGCGAGCACTCGAGGTGACCGAATCTGAGTTCCGTGGGGAGAAGCGCCTCTGCTCCATAGACTAGGCGAAAGGTGTCGGCGATGGCTCGATTTGGCGTCGTCTGATCGACCAAAGAACCACCAGCAGCTCCTCAATCCAGTTTCTTACGCACTTGTGTAGCACCGTCGAAAGTTCGGTCTTGAGCCCACGCAGCACTTCAGCATTCGCCCTCTCGCTTGATCGTTGCTTCTCGGATGAGCAACAAAAGCAAAGCGGACCTTGGCGCCAAGATCTTGGACGTCTTGCATGAAGGTGCGGCTCGTGAGCTGTAATGTGCCGTTGTCGGTGATGATCTGTTAGGAATTCCAAAAGGCAAACAATTGACTGAAGAACTTGACTGCTTGTTGTCTTGTCACCTTCCTCATTGCTTCCACTTCCGGCCACTTTGTGAACTTGTCGATTACAGCGTACAAGTACTCAAAGCCCCGACAACTTCGGAAAGGGGCGAGGATGTCGAGCCCAGACCGAAAATGGCGAGGATAAAGGGATCGTCTGGAGAGCTTGAGCTGGCTGGTGTATCTGCTTGGAATGGGCGGCATGCTTCACACTTGGTTACTTGTGCGATTGCATCACGGAGGCTGTCGGCGGAAGAAACCTTGCCGGAAAGCTTTCGGCAAGCGCTCTTCGCCAATGTGGTGACCACATATGCCTCTGTGTATCTCGCCAACAGCTTACATCCATCTTCGGTGAATACACTTTAATTTCACACCGTTGAGTCTTCTTACATGCAGCGTCTTTGTCGACAAACTAGTACATACTTGGTGCCGGGCTACTCTCTCCGCCTCTTCTTGCTCTTGGGAAGTTCTCCGTCGAAGGAAGCGGACAATCTGCTGTGCCCATCTTTGGAGCTTGTGGCTCGACAACAAGGACTAAAGGCACATATGCTGCTGCGGGAACATCCGCTTCTACGGCAGAACCTGCGGCTCGGCGGAGCTTGATGTTCCCGGCAAGCTTGCGGAGCAAAACTTGTCGGGATCGCTCGCTTCAACGAAACAAACCACAGGGCTTGTCGAGCGGACTGCTCCTCAGCACTTTTGGTGTTGAACTTGGGGACCTTCGCGGCGGCGGCTTCGGGGAGCTCGGCCGGGAAGTAGTCACCGGAAATCAACTTCCTCTTCTTGTTATGTCCAGTTGATGGTGTTACAGTTGGTTGAGTTAGCTTGAGCACAAAGATCCCTGGTTCCACAGGTAACTTGAGTGCGGCGCACTTTGACAGGCCGTCAGCAATATCATTCTGAGCTCTCGGAACATGTTCCATTTGCAGGCCGTCAAAGTGTTCTTCTAGCTTTCTCACTTCATCAACGTAGGCTTGCATCAACAGACTCTGATAATCTTTGTTTACTTGGTGGACGACAAGCTATGAGTCACCCCTGACAATGAGTTTCTTGATCCCAAGGTCTACCGCAATTCTGAGACCGGCAAGCAAACCTTCATACTCTGCAGTATTGGTTGTCGCTTGCTCCTTGGGAAAGTGCATTTGGACTATGTACTTGAGGTGCTCTCCGGTGGGTGCGACGAGCAGCACGCCCGCACCGGCGCCTTGCAGCGAGAAGGCACCATCAAAGTACATCAGCCACTCTTTACTTGCTTCCTTGGCGGGATACTCGTCTCGAATTTCTTCATCTTGCATTGGCGTCCATTCGCTATGAACTCGCCAATGCTCGCTTTGGATAGTTGAAGTGCTTTCAAACTTGAGGCCAAAGCTTGACAGTTCGATGCCCACTCGACAATCCTGCACTGTTGCTTACGGATTTTGCAATATTCTCTTGGGAAAGCGGTGGCGATTGTTATCTCATGTGCTTGGAAGTAATGGCGCAGCTTTCTCGAGGCCATGAGGAGGCCGAAAAGCAATTTCGCACACCGTAGTACCTTGACCTAGCCCCCCGCAAAGGGCCGACAAAGTAAAGCTGGCGCTGCACCATCCTTTTCTGTATCTTCTCGCGCTGCGCGAGATCCGTCCTTATCGGGACGAGCTTGTCGGTGAAGCCCCCGCTTGTCGCTGGATGCATACGCCTTGGTTCCGGCTCATCGTCGCCTCCCTTTCCGCTACTAACGCAGCACTAACCACTTGATTGGTTGCCGCTATATATAGCAGCAACTTCTCTTGTAGCCTAGGTGCGACAAGTATTGAGTGGAGGACGGGTACCTCTTTAAGTCTGCGGCGCAGCCTCCGCTTCGAGTCCATTTCATTGGACCTGCCTTTTCAAAATCTTGAAAAATGGCGAGGCGCGTTCAGCGAACCTAGAGATAAACCTGCCGAGAGCAGCCACGCAACCGGCAAGTCTTCGTACATCCTTGGCGCTTTGGTGCTTCAATCTGCTCAATGGCCTTGATCTTGTCGGGATTGACTTCAATTCCCATTGAGACACGAAGAACCCAAGAAGCTTGCGGAAGGGACTCCAAACACGCACTTCTCGGGGTTGAGCTTGAGGTTGATCTTGCGCAGATTTGCAAAGGTCTCATCTAAATCTTGAACCGAGTTTCCTGTCCTTGCTTTTGACCACTATGTCATCCATGTAGGCTTCTACATTTACGTGCATTTGCGGCTCAAAAGCGTCATGGACTACTCTTGCAAGCGTTGAACCAGCATTCTTTAACCCAAAAGGCATCCGTACAAAGCGGTATGTGCCACATGGGGTGATGAATGCGGTTTCTCCTCATCCTCTTACGCCATGAAGATCGATGATATCTGAGTATGCATCAAGAAATGAAAGCAAATCACATCCAGCCGTGGAGTCAACAATCTGGTCGATCGCGGCAAGGAAATGGGTCTTTGGGACAAGCTTTATTAACATCCGTGAAGTCGATACAAAGTCTCCATTTCCCATTTGCCTTGCGATACAACTACAAGATTGGCCAACCACGAGGATGGAGCACTCCTCGACAAGGCCTGCTGCTTCCAATTTCTTGATCTCTTCGCAATGAATTCTTGGCGCCCACTTTGCCGCTTCGACTTTACGCTTGACGGGCGCGATGAGGACAGACAGCTAGGTGGTGCTCAATTACTTTCACAGGAACACGGGGATGTCGGACGGTTGCCATGCAAACACGTCGGCGTTAGCCGCGAGAAAGCAGCAGCGCGCCTTCCTATTTAGGGTTGAGTGTGGCGATGGTGAAGGTACCACCGGTGCCGTCCTCCTGGCGGGCACCTTCTTGGTCTTTGGCGAGCTGCCATCGTCTTCTTGCACTTGCCGATGGAGCTCGATGGTGCGTCCCCGACGGTAGCGCAGCACTCCGAAGAGGTGTGCTTGCCGGAGTGGGCATCAGAGCTCTTGCCGGACTTGGTCTTCTTCTTCCCCGGGAGCTTCAGTGACAAGTGATTTGCTATTTGTTGCGGCTGCTGCCTCCGGTAGATCTTGTCGGCGCAGATAAGAGCATCCTTCTTGTCGCCATGAACAGAAATGACACTTATTGGGCTGGCATCTTGAGCAAGTTGTATGCATAATGAGAGGCTGCCATGAACTTGGCGAGTCTTTGGGCGGCCAAGTATCCCATTGTAAGGCAATGGAAAATCAGCGACGTCGAATGTGACCCTCTCGATCCTGAAGTTTAACTTTCATTGCCGAGCGTCACCGGCAGCGTGATCTTCCCCTTGACTTGCTCCTTCCTGGATTGATTCCTTGGAATGTGCCGATCTCTTGAGCTCATTGTCGGGGATCTGAAGCTTACGGAGCACCGCGGAGGAGATCAGGTTTAAAGCGGCCCGCCGTCAACTAGCATCTTGGTGACCTTGAGGTTGCGGATAGTTGGTGAGACCAACATCGGCAAGCACCCGACCTTGATTATGCGATCAGGGTGGTCCTCAATATCAAAGATGATAGGCGTGTTGGACCATTTGAGGCTTGCGTGACTCTCGAATGGTTCTGCTGCATTAACTTCCCGCATCCACTGCTTGAGTTGGCGGTGTGAAGTATGCAGAGAAGCACCGCCGTCAACGCAGAGGACCTCTGTGGCTTTCGGAAATTCCTGCTCATCGGTCTCGTCGTCTTCCATATCTTCATCGTCGTCGTCGTCTTCATCCTTGTCGCGGCCGCGGGGAGGTCTGTCTCCCTACCGCTGCTTGGCTTTGCTGCGGCATCCTCCCCGGCCGGGTCGCTTCTTGCTAACTCCCCCAGCACCTTCCTGGGCCTTCTCCTTATCGCGCCGCTCGTATTCAGCCTTCTGCTGTTCAACAAGCTGCTCAACCTTCTTGCAGCTCTGGAGGTCATGGCCCTTAGTGCGGTGAATCTTGCGATCTTGTTTGTTGGAGCTGTCACGCTTGTCGGCCGCCACAGCTTGGCGGTCGGTGCAGCCGGCAACCTCCTTGCGGAGCCACCAACTTTGGCTTTCTTGGCGGCACCACCGTTGCGGACTGCTCGACAACTAGTACCTCTTTGCCCTTCTTCTTTTCTGTTGTTCCGCCGCCGGCTCTTCTTCGCGGGGCGGTCTCCTCCTATCGAGATCCTGCTACATATTCTCTCCAGGAGTCTCCTCCTTCCTCAAAGACGTGCACACTTGTCGGCCGGGGCATACAGCTCTCGGCGTCCTTGACTTTGCACATCGCCATCTCCTCCCTCATCCTGCGGTTCCGCATGTTACGATGAAACATGCGATCACCACGGCGGGGTGGACATACGGGATGTTGTAGTGTACACGGCTGAATCTCTGAATGAACTTGCGCGAGGACTCTCCTTCCTTACAGGCGGCGAGATGAAGGTCGCTCTCTTGGCCATGAGGCTTGTGGCGCTGTGAAAGCGCCGACAAGCTGATGGCATAGATCTACCAAAGGATATGGATCCGTCCGGCAAGTGCATGAGCGAGGATCGACATTGGGCTTGAGTACCGGCGGGAAGTAGTTGGCGAGGATCTTGTCGTCTCGTCCCCTGCAGCTTGCACCGCGATGGTGTAGATCTTTGAGGAACACCGACGGATCGTCCCGCCATCGTACTTCTCGCGCGTCGGCTTGAAATTCTTCTTCTTTGGGCCTTTGGACTTGCCGCAGCTCACGAGTGAGCGCGGGGCAACCTACGCGTCTGACAAGTCGCTGGTTCCCTGGCGCATGCATATCGACGGAGGGCCCAGCGCGCTGGTCGGATTGACGTCGCGCTTCTCTTGGCGCTTCGATGCGAGTTCGGCGTCTTCTTGTTGTCGTTCTTGAAGAACTTGGTGCTGATCACGGCGAGCTCGTGGATCCGATGGCGGTGGAGTCGCTGTTGAGGTGGGTCCGGCGAGTTGGTGATCTTGGCCTTACGGGTGGAGAGTGCATGGTGGGTGCACCCCCACGGTTTAAATCGCCACCGGCTCGTGCCTTGTCGTCTTGCCGCGGCGGCAATGTAGCTGGTTGCGCGGGCGTCGCCATTAGCAAAGCCGATGAGACTACGGATGGTGGCCCTCCATTAAATCGACCTTGTCGGCTGTTGGAGGGTAGTCTAGGAAGCGATTGAGCCCTCGCCAAGGCTTCCGCTGGAGTGGTGGCGGCGGTGGTGAAGCGGTGCGAGGCGGGATATGCTCGGACTTCTAACTATGTTAGAAGGAGCAGCATCCCGTCCAGGCGACCGTACCTCGCTTGTGCCAGCATGTCGGCGTGCAAGCTGGTCTTGAGGGCCTCGCGATCCTCCAGCTCGGTCTTGATCCAACGAGCGTATGGTACTATGAATACCATGACGCTGTCGGTCCCGCGCCTCCTGAGATGGGCGCGGTGCGTGTACGGACGCCGAGGTATGCGCGGCCTTGTCCTTGGACTTGGCAGCGTCATGAGCTCCCTCGTCGACGCCCGTTCTTCCATCGGCGTCTTCCCCACCACCCGTTTGCTCCGGTGGTGGCGGGATCGACGTGGACGGCTCCGCTGCCGCCGAAGCCTTCTTCTTCGGTGGCATGTTGATGAAGATGATGAAGATGCTGCTCGTGTGAGCGCCGGATCAGGTTCACACAGCCTCGCGCCCTACGGCGCGCCAAAGATGTCGGGAAGCTGATCGTAACCCACGAACACCTATGGGACGGCGGACCGAGCCCCTTCGGTTCGGTGGGGGCGGAGATCGCACGAAAGAGCAGATCGGCGATGCACCGAGCGGTTTACCCAGCGGAGCTCTCCGGAGAGATAATACTCCCTCTGCTGCTTATGCGATTGTATTGTGTTCTTGCTAGAGAGCTATGGGAGCTCCAAGACCTAGCATGAGTGTCTCGGTTTGAATGAGTCCAACCCCCTCTCGTTGCGCATGGGCCTCCTTTTATATGCTCAAGGGTCACCAGCAGGTGTAGCGTAGACAAGGGCAAAAGCAGGGAAATTGAGTTGCGGTTGGTACAACTACTTTGTACACAGTGTACTCTACCTAACTCGACGGCAAGGGACAAAAGCATTAAATGCCCATCCATGTCGCCTAAACGATTACAACGAGGACCGTCGGGGCGCCACCGCTTGCCACGATGGCATTCTTGTCGGCGCCGCTTACCGCTGCTCTCCGCTGGCCGCCTGACCTCTTGACACGCGCGCTGGAATGGTCCCATGGCGACACGTTGGTGGATGAGCTGGAGGAGATGAAGAGTGGTTACTGCGTGGCAAGCGCCTTGCCCCAGCTGAATCCTCGTCGCGTCCGGAAGCTTGTCGCTCACCGAGCCTTCCCGGCAAGCTCCTCTTGCCGGGGTCTTGTCTTCTGCGTGCCTTGAGTGGCCTTCCCGGCAAGCTCCTCTTGCCGGGGCCTTGTCTCCTTGGCTTACATACTTTGTTCTTGAATGGCTCCAAAGGAACCATGGAGGACCTTGGCGGTCACTAGGCAAGCCTTGCCGCGGGGTGCTGCAACTGCCCGTGCACGAGTTCGGGATACTAGGGTACCCCTACTCTAGTACATCGACACTTTCGGTACCTTAGGCAATTCATATCTAGGAAGGCTAGTTCTGGCATGTGTTTCAGGAGTTTCAGTTTCAAGCTCATCATCAGATTCAACAACATCATGTTGTACTACTCTAGCAATTTGTTCATCAAGAAATTCACCAAGTGGCACATCATCATTATCAAGCAAGGTACTAGCATCATCATAAGCATCATTCATAGTAGAAGTAGCATCATCAATAACTTGCGACATATCAGAATTAATAGCATGTGGTGGTGTTGCAAGTTTACTCATAATAGAAGGTAAATCTAAAGCAGAACTGGATGGCAGTTTCTTACCTCCCCTCGTACTTGAGGGAAATATCTTAGTCTTAGGATCCTTCAGATTCTTCATAGTGATAATATGATAATAATCCCAAGTGACTCAACAAATATAGCTATGCTCACAGCAGCGGCGCCGGAAAAAAGTCTTGATAACCCACAAGTATAGGGGATCATAGCAGTTTTTGAGGGTAGAGTATTCAACCCAAATTTATAGATTAGACACAAGGGGAGCCAAAGAATATTTGAAGGTATTAGCAGCTGAGTTGTCAATTCAACCACACGGAGATTGATTATCTCTGACAAAGTGATCGATAAGCAAAGTAGTTTCATAGTTTTGATAGTAGTGGCAAGCAACAATAATGTGATATGATGATAGCGATAATTTTGTAGCAAGTGTAACAGTGATGATAGCAGTAGTAACTTAGCAGAAACAATATGGGAAAATTCATAGGCATTGGATCGGTGACTTGTTGGATGATATTCATCATGAGACAGTTATAACCTAGGGCGATACGACACTAGCTCCAGTTCGTCAATATAATGTAGGCATGTATTCCGTAAATAGTCATATGTGCTTTATTAATAGAACTTGCATGACATCTTTTGTCCTACCCTTGGCAACGGGGTCCATATTGGAACCTAAGGGATACTAAGGCCTCCTTTTAATAGAGAACCGGAACAAAGCATTAACACATAGTGAATACATGAACTCCTCAAACTACGGTAATCACCGGAAGAAGTCCCGGTTATTGTCACTCCGGGGTTACCGGATCATAACACGTAGTAGGTGACTATAACTTGCAAGTTCGGATCTAGAAATCATGGTACCCCAGCCCAAAGTGACAAGCATTAAGCATGGCAAAGTCATAGCAACATCAATCTTAGAACATAGTGGATACTAGGTATCAAGCCCTAACAAAACTAACTCGATTACATGATGAATCTAATCCAATTCCTCACCGACCAGCGAGCCTACGAAGGAATTACTCACTCCCAGTGGGGAGCATCATGAAAGCGATGGAGAAGGGTTGGTGATGACAAACAACGAAGACCCCCCTCTCCGGAGCCCAAACGGACTCCAGATCTGCCCTCCCAAGGAAGAACAGGGCTTGGCGGCGGCTCCGTCTCGTGGATCACGATAATTCTTTCTCCCTGATTTTTTCTTCGAAAATAGGATTTTATAGCGTCGGTTTCAGGGTCTGCGGGGCCACCAGGTGGGAACTACCCACCTGGGCGCGCCAGGAGAGGGGGCGCGCCCTGGTGGGTTGTGCCCACCATCGGGGCTCTCTCCGGTAGGTCTTGGCTCCAGAAATTCTTATTATTGATATAAAAAATCCTCGCAAAGTTTCGTTCCATTCCGAGAAATTTTATTTCTGCACAAAAACAACACCATGGTAGTTCTGCTAAAAACAGCCTCAGTCCGGGGTTAGTTTAATTGAAATCATGCAAATTAGAGTCCAAAACAAGAGGGAAAGCGTTAGGGAAAGTAGATACATTGGAGACGTATCAACTTCCTCAAAATGCCCTAGGTCTTCATGAGCAAGCAAGTTGGATGCACACCAACTTAGTTTCTTTTTTAGCTTTCATGCAGTTATAGTTCTAGTGCATCCGTTGCATGGCAATCCCTACTCACTCACATTGATATCTATTGATTGACATCTCCATAGCACGTTGATACGCCTAGTTGATGTGAGACTATCTCCTTATTTTGTTCTTCTCCACAACCACCATATTCTATTCCACCTATAGTGCTATGTCCATGGCTCACTGTCGCGACCGATTCTCCAGGTAAAAATTCCCAGAAAATGGCCCTTGTGCTCACCAGCCCCAGGATAACTGTTAGCTGATGAGGCACCAACTTGTTACAGAAACTCCACGCAAAATACAAAATATGTAGTACAAGACCATTCTGGCCTGTGAGTACAACAAATGGTTTCTAATGGTTGATGGCGGAAGCGGTTATGGATCAACATCATCTATGGGACTCCATTTCCCATGGGAACAGCTGACCAGGCTAACTCCTATCTTCGCGGGGCTGCTATCGTCGTTGCTTAGGTTCCGGAACTGTCGGCACAGTCGCTCCTCTCCGTGCAAGGAAATCTGGCCAAGACAATAGCCAGGGACAAGCCAGTGAGTACTTTGAATGTACTCGCAAACATTATGAACACAGGCATAATATAACAATGATGTACTGAAAATATTTTTATGCTCATGACGTCAGTCACAAAAGATAAATAAAACTCTGATGCGTGCAAGCATGTTGTTTATGAATATGCAATAACATAGTAGTATTAAAATTATGAAATAAATAACAAGCATGCCACAGTCGGGCGTCTTAGCGACACCACATAAAGGGCTTAAAAAGAAATGCCACAGTCAGGCATCTTAGCGACACCACATAAAGGGCTTTAAAAGAAGTGCCTCAGTCGGGCATCTTAGCGACACCACATAAAGGGCTTTAAAAGAAATGCCACAGTCGGGCGTCTTAGCGACACCACATAAAGGGCTTTAAAAGAAATGCCACAATCGGGCGTCTTAGCGACACCACATAAAGGGCTTTAAAAGAAATGCCACAGTCGGGCGTCTTAGCGACACCACATAAAGGGCTCAAAAAGAAGACACAGTAAATATCCAGGAGGTAGAACCATCCCAGGGATATTCGATAAAACCAATAGTATCACGGGTTAGTCAACAATAATAATAATAATCATAATTATCACAAGTCACGAGTTGTGATTTCAGTTCTGGTTTAACAGTTTCACCTCCGAAGACCGACACTAGACCCATCCCAGATTGTAATCCTTAACCATGGACACGGCTATTCGAATAGGTTTTAATCTCTGCAGAGGGTGTACTCTTTACCCACGAGTAACGGATTCCTTTAGTCCATTGGGACTAATTCCGTCTACGGTCTTTTTGTTGAAAACACACCTAACTTGCACACACCAGCTTAACTCACTGTGTTTGGAATCACCCACGACACTGTCAAGCAAAACTCTAAGTGGGAGGCTACAACCTCGGCGTAACATGGGATCACAAAATTTATACAGCAGCACAAGCTGCGGGAGCTACCCCTTTCGGCTACAGAAACACCCATGCTCCCGGACCGGTGGCATGACTACCGGATGCCTCGATATCTTCCACCACGGCCTCTCATGCGGTGTGTGCTAGGAAAGGGTTGACAACTTCTTGAACCGTACCCTACTTGTTGTAGAGGCAGTGGTAGTCTGAAGCAAGTATGGGGTTCTTGGCACAAGACTCGATCTACAGTCGACTCGGGAGGTTGTAAGCTTCCTGCAAGATTAGTATAACAATGCGAATACTTCAAACTACAGATGGAAACACCACGCGACATACCCCCTCATGCCATACCGGACACGACCGTCTCGACGGAGGACTAGGGACAAGACCGTGTCTACCCAAGACAGAGGCCTTCCCGTCTTCCCTCCCGGTATGGATGAAGGGCATATGACGGTGATTTCTATCACAATCAAATCAACTCCATTTGCATGAAATTCATTAACATGCACTCATGAGTAGGAACAAATCCTCACATAAAATGACGTATGCTCGTGTCGGGGTGGGGTTGTCACCGTGTTATGCAACATACACAAAAAATTCACCAGGGTTCAGAATGCTTGCCTTCAGGTCATGGGAAGGCAGGTGCATTCCAACACATCTTGAAATCTTCAAAAATCCTATTAAAAAGAATATATTTGAATCACTACATAAAATCAAAACAGCACAAAAAAGTTGTCTGAAATTTTTTCAAATAAATCTTAAAATAAACTAGACCATATTTGAGAGAGGTAGGAAAAAGAATCAATTTATTTGGAGTTGTATCTAAAAAGATACAACCGGTCAAAGTTTAGTCAAAATTTGTTATTAAAATAAAAGCAAAAGAAAAGCGTTTGAAAATAAGCATTACACGTCGGCGTAAACTGGAAATCGCTTCCACTTAACCCGATTGGATGGCGGGGTCACTAACGAGTGGGTCAGGGGCCTTGGTCAGTTTGACTATTCTCCATTCCCTCTTCTTCCTTTGGCGAGCAGGGGGGGCTCGGCGATCGTCGCCCGGCGCTAAGCGGCTCCTCACGGGGCCCGAGGGTGAGGATGGATCCATAAGGCTGGGGCGGTTCTTCCGGTGGTCGAGGGAGTGATGGGGATGGAGGAGTCGTCGGCTGACGAGCTCTGCGGCGGAGAAAGGTTTGATGGCGTAGTGGTTTTGGAGGCGGCGGTGGTTCTCGATAAAAATTGAGCGGGGAGGAATTCACGGGAGGAAGGTAGAGCTCTTGGTGAAGAGAACGAGAAGGGAGGCTCGATGGCCTTGGAATGGCGAAGCGGTGGCGGCGGCTCTGATTCTTGGAGAAGGGGAAGGAGATCTCCTGGGTCGATTGGCTGCCAATGGGGTCCTAGGGAGGGTTTGAGACGCCTGCGTGCGGAGGCGAGCTCGGGGCTTCTTAAATAGGTGCTTAGGGGTCGGTTCCATGGCCGGGATAAGGTCGCCGGTGACCGCCATTCTGTAACAAGGGTGTCGTGGCGGTGGCGAGTGCTAGTGGACATGGTTGCGAGATGAGCTCGCGCTGTTCGAGGACAGTGGCGAAGCGGAGGCTTGGGCGGTGCTGCTCATGGCGGTGGCGGTTCTGCCATGGCGTGTCATAAGCGGCTTCTCGGCAACGCAACGCTGCAGAGGCGGTCGGGGTTCTTGGCGCGACGTGGCGAGAGGCCAAGTGAGTGGCTCGGTTCTGCGGAGTGGTGGCAAGCTGTAGGCGCGACGTCGGTTTCGGCGCGCGGCACGTGCAATCGTGTGCTCTGCTCGCGCCAGAGCATGCACAGGCGTGCTCGACGAAATGCCATGGCATGCTACAGGGGCTTAGGTGAGGCTGGCACTTAGCAGATCTAGGTTAGGATCGTCTAGGTGCTCGATGAACATGCTAGATTGCCCGTGAGGTGCAAGGTCACAGATGCAAAACAAAAATCATGTCAAAGCAGATCATGCCCATAAGGTGTTTGACAAAATGTCAAGGGTACTTAGGCATTTCTTGGAGTGGCCAAAACTCCGGATCGGTGTCTCCATGGATGTAAGAGAGGGTGGTGAAGTTAGTTTGCCAAAAGGAGAAACTTGCTAGTGCAAGTTTTGCGAACTACAATTCGGATAGAAAAAGCGGCATCACTACATGGACCAAAGTGTTCCAAAGAGTGCATGCTCCTGGACTTAGGGGTTTGGCAGGGAGGACTACAAGCAGGAGAAAGCTCATGGTTAAAGGAGCAAGTTAGGAGATGGTTGCAGTACAAAACACAAATCTGGTCCAGAATGAAAAAGAGGTTGGTATACTTAATTTTTCCATAGAACATCACAAGGTTTTTGCAAAAAGTTGGATGGAATGCTACCACTGACATCCCATAATTTTGGTGGAGGTTCTAGGGAAATATTTAATTAAGCTATAGTGCAAAAGTGTCCACTGGACCAGATTTGAAAAACAGGTGTAAAACTCAAAATATGAAATGAAATAATTATATTATTGCACTAAAGTGATTTAGAGACATCTCATGACATCTCCAAATTTTGGTTGGATTTTTAGCTAAATATATTAAATGGTTGTAGTTCAAAAGGAGCTCCAAAATTTAAAACAATTCATTTTAATGAATAAAGCTCAAGGTGAAATAATTTACTAAATAAATCTCTTGATTAAGAAAATGTTATCTGAGAGAGCATAGAAGTCCAATATGTTTTGGAAAGCTCCACATGGAAAAGACACCTTAATATTAAAAGAAGAGTTCTGAAATCAACAGAAATAAAATTTTGAAACTCCTGGCAAAAATTTAACATCAAAACTTGGCTAAAATTTTTGGGGTGTTACAACTGCTACCCCCCTTAAGAAAAATCTCGTCCTCGAGATTTGCTAAGGGTTGTAAACAAAATACTTTTACCTGCTCAACGATTATTTTACTCAAGCGGTAAAAAGTGGCTACAGTGAGAGGGCAATAAGTGGTGAGTAACTATAGTGTGGGTTACTGGCGCTGCGTGGAAAAATCTATGTTTAGGAGCAAAACGAGATATTTCTACACCGTATATAGATTTAGAATAAATTCTAAATCTAAAAATACGCTGGTCGCACCCGAAACCACAGTGCTCTCTCTGGTGGCTTGGTGGACTGGGCCACGGTCGGCCTCTTCTTCTTCCTCGGCTCTTTCTTCTTCCTCTCTCCTTGCGCTTTCCCGCTTTCTCCTGGCGATTCCTAGCGTGGGGCATCTAGGCCGTGCCTACGGTAGTCTTGGCGCGCTAGTTGCAGTGTAGCGTGCACTCACCTCGCGGGCGTCTTGTTGTCGGCCTTTGCTCATGATTCGCCTCCGAACACCGGCGGTCGGGTGGCGAGCGGCGCTGGTGGACCTCGCCCACCGTACACCGAGCTCGAGCTATAAAACGACCGCGGAGTTCTCCACTTCTTCCTCACACCTGGCCTCGCTCCTCCTTCTCTCTCCTTCTCCTTTGTTTCCGCTTGCCGGAGCTCGAGACGAGGCTCTAAAGGCGGAGGTGGTGCCGGACTGGTACGTGATCCTGCTGTGCGGAGGGCTGGCAGCGGTGATGGGGCTCTCCGTGCTCCTATGCGCGCGATGATCTCGGCGATCATCGCAATGCACTTCTTTCGGTTCTTGGCTCTCTGCGGTGGTGGTGACCACGAGGAGTAGGTGCCGGTGATAAGCTGTTGTTCGGAGGTGCTTAGTTTGATGCGACACAGTTGCAAAAATTTTACAAGCGGTGTATGTGTCATGTAATTGTGGTTGTGAGCCTGCTGTCGTGGTGCTGCGTGAAAATAGAATAGTCCATGTCGTGAGAAAATATACGATCGGCAACTCGGGAAAAGAAATCTCACTCCAGATTTCTGCGAGAAAACAGTAATACATTAGAGTCAAACCGCGAGCGAGCTACTCACATTAATGATTTACTCGCTTGTGAAACTTCGGGTACTAAGCATAAGTCACAACACATAAATAAAAGTTGCAATAATAAAAACAGCGGTGCATCTAAATTGAAAATGGTAACGGGCGGGGTCTGAAAAATGTCTACGAATGCGGGATACACTCTTCTTCTATCGGAGAAAGTGGATTGACCGATCGATGAATGTGTCTCTCTGGTCGGGCCTCATTGATCCGCCGATGGCGTCTGAGATTTAAATCCGTGAGGCTTTGTAGATAACCCATCACATGTTGGGTTAAGCGTTCTTAGCGATGAGCGTATTGGACGAGGTTGGCCAAGACCTGGTCTCTCTCAACTCGTCCACCGGAAAAGATGTTACTCCTCCGGGTGCTGCAGGCTCGGAAAATAATAATACCTCGTTCATTTGGCATAGGGTACATGAATCGAAGCGAACAAGCGCTTCATCGTGATAGCTTCTCTGACCATATGTGGGGTTGGCATAGATTTCCCTACGAAGGAGACCTCCGTTGGATCTTGGTTTGGGTTTACGGGAGGGATGTGCACGGCTGCCCAATATCTTGAGGTGGAAGGGGTGATTCTCGATTTGAACAGCTCGTACTGGGGTGGCTGGGTAGCGCCCATGGTACTACGGGTAAAATCCCACAATATCTTGACAAAACTACCTGGGGTAGCATCTGGAGTTCTCAGGTAGATACTGGGGCTCGGCATGGCAAGAAATGGTTGTGAGGAGGGTGCACAAGGTGAGGGGTGCTTGGCAAGGTTACTCGGTGGCCTCTTTATAGCACCGGGGCTGGGTCATTTACCGTGGTAAAAAGTAAAGAATTGGCCGGCTCAGCTCGGGGTCAACCACAGGTACACACATCTTACTAAAGTGACGTATCACTGTGGGTGTTGTCGGGGCGGTTTTGGGTAACTGCGCTTGGGATAGAAATTTATATCGCATGCTGATATATCTATGCAAAGCTACTATATAAAACAGAGGCACGATGGCGGCTGCGTTAATTTAAGGGATCACGGATTACAAGCGAGGATGCACGGGACTCGCCACTACTCGAGTGACTTAGTATACTACGTTTACATCAGCGGGCATCCCTTGTGGATGTCGAGGCTTCTCCACGGTTCTCCTTTGCCGGAATTAGCCGGGAGGGCTGAGGGGCTGCAGGCTCGGGGTAGTGATGATGACCATCGCGGGATTGTTGACCACAACCCGTTGGAGTGTGCTCCGGGAGGCTGACAAGCACTCTCGGGGTCATCAAAGCACCTTGGGCGTGGTGGGGCTGACCTCGAGGGTCTCGTCGGGTGTCCAAACAGCCGGCTGGGTTGTCGGCGTTGGGCTCGATCTCCTCTCTCGGCTGGGGCTCGACGAACCAGCTCTCCACGAGCTGCGATCAGATCAATGGTGATTTGATCGAATAGATCCTCGATGCACTTACATAGCGCACTAGGTGCAGCAATGCAGGATCCGTCTCGTGATCTCCGTTGGCAACTTGGGGTGGTCTACCATACCCTTCACGCTGGGGTAGTAGTGGAGCGAGCGACGATTAACTCTGGGCGGCAGTGCACGAGATGAACTATAGCCTCTCGAGCAGCTAGTTGGATGGCTTGTGGCTCAAAGAAAGTCGTTCTTCGGTGAACTCAGCAAGGCGCCGCAGGTGCCGACCCCTACCGTAGATATGTCTGATGGCCTGTAATTGTGGCTCTCACCACTCATGGGTCCTTGGTACACAACCTATTCGGGTGGCTCTTCTAGCGCATAGGCACGACGGGTGAGGTTTGCAGTATGGTTACAAAGCCTCCAAGGTTGGTTGTTGTAGCCTCATGGTGCACTCTGGGACCGAGCATTGTGGCTCGGTTTTGGGGTAGCAATTTGTCTTTGGGCTGGGTTGAGGCGGCGTGCCCTTTTATAGAAAAAGGGACGGAGTCTTCCTTCATACAGCTTGCGAATGAGACACCTTAGGTGCTGGTCATGGTGCGTGATAGGCGGGCTAGGTTGATAGGTTGGGCACCGACCGCCAAAAGTGTCGGGATCCTGTGTGGCTATCTTGCACGGGAAGCTTGGTGGGGTTTTGGTTATGGCTTGGTGGGTTGTTAGCCTAAGTTTATTGACCTAGCTAAGATAGGATTAGCCAATGGTCGGCTGGCTCGATACCAAGTCTGTCATGACCGATTCTCGGGTAAAATTCACGAAAATGGCCCTTGTGCTCACCAGCCCCGGGATAAGCTGTTAGTGATGAGGCACCAACTTATTCTGAAACTCCAAGCAAAATACAAAATATGTAGTACAAGACCATTCTGGCCTATGAGTACAACAAATGGTTTCTAATGGTTGATGGCGGAAGCGGTTATGGATCAACATCATCTATGGGACTCCATTTCCCATGGGAACAGCTAACCAGGCTAACTCCTATCTTCGCGGGGCTGCTATCGCCGTTGCTTAGGTTCCGGAACTGTCGGCACGGTCGCTCCTCTCCGTGCAAGGAAATCTGGCCAAGACAATAGCCAGGGACAAGCCAGTGAGTACTTTGAATGTACTCGCAAACAATTATGAACACAGGCATAATATAACAATGATGTACTGAAAATATTTTATGCTCATGACGTCAGTCACAAAAGATAAATAAAACTCTGATGCGTGCAAGCATGTTGTTTATGAATATGCAATAACATAGTAGTATTAAAATTATGAAATAAATAACAAGCATGCCACAGTCGGGCGTCTTAGCGACACCACATAAAGGGCTTAAAAAGAAATGCCACAGTCGGGCGTCTTAGCGACACCACATAAAGGGCTTTAAAAGAAGTGCCTCAGTCGGGCGTCTTAGCGACACCACATAAAGGGCTTTAAAAGAAATGCCACAGTCGGGCGTCTTAGCGACACCACATAAAGGGCTTTAAAATAAATGCCACAGTCGAGCGTCTTAGCGACACCACATAAAGGGCTTTAAAAGAAATGCCACAGTCGGGCGTCTTAGCGACACCACATAAAGGGCTCAAAAAGAAGACACAGTAAATATCCAGGAGGTAGAACCATCCCAGGGATATTCGATAAAACCAATAATATCACGGGTTAGTCAACAATAATAATAATAATAATCATAATTATCACAAGTCACGAGTTGTGATTTCAGTTCTGGTTTAACAGTTTCACCTCCGAAGACCGACACTAGACCCATCCCAGATTGTAATCCTTAACCATGGACACGGCTATTCGAATAGGTTTTAATCTCTACAGAGGGTGTACTCTTTACCCACGAGTAACGGATTCCTTTAGTCCATTGGGACTAATTCCGTCTATGCTCTTTTTGTTGAAAACACACCTAACTTGCACACACCAGCTTAACTCACCTGTGTCTGGAATCACCCACGACACCTGTCAAGCAAAACTCTAAGTGGGGAGGCTACAACCTCGACGTAACATGGGATCACTTTATACAAGACGCATAAGCGAGGAGCTACCCCTTTCGGCTACAACCGAAACACCCATGCTCCGGACCGGTGGCGTGACTACGGATGCCTCAAATATCTTCCACCACGGCCTCTCATGCGGTGTGTGCTAGGAAAGGGTTGACAACTTCTTGAACGTACCCTACTTGTTGTAGAGGCAGTGGTAGTACGAAGCAAGTATGGGGGTTACTGGCACAAGACTCGATCTACGGTCGACTCAGAAGGTTGTAAGCTTCCCTGCAAGATTAGTATAACAATGCGAATACTTCAAACTACAGATGGAAACACCACGCGACATACCCCGTCATGCCATACCGGACACGACCGTCTCGACGGAGGACTAGGGACAAGACCGTGTCTACCCAAGACAGAGGCCTTCCCGTCTTCCCTCCCGGTATGCATGAAGGGCATATGACGGTGATTTCTATCACAATCAAATCTACTCCATTTGCATGAAATTCATTAACATGCACTCATGAGTAGGAACAAATCCTCACATAAAATGATGTATGCTCGTGTCGGGGTGGGGTTGTCACCGTGTTATGCAACATACACATAAAATTCACCAGGGTTCAGAATGCTTGCCTTCAGGTCATGGGAAGGCAGGGTGCATTCCAACACATCTTGAAATCTTCAAAAATCCTATTAAAAAGAATATATTTGAATCACTACATAAAATCAAAACAGCACAAAAAAGTTGTCTGAATTTTTTTCAAATAAATCTTAAAATAAACTAGACCATATTTGAGAGAGGTAGGAAAAAGAATCAATTTATTTGGAGTTGTATTTAAAAAGATACAACCGGTCAAAGTTTGGTCAAAAATCTGTTATTAAAATAAAATGTAAGAAAAGCGTTTGAAAATAAGCGTTACACGCGAAGGCGTAAACTGGAAATGCGCTTCCACTTAACCCACGTGGACTAGGCGGGGTCAGCGGCAGTGGGTCGAGGGGCCCTGGTCGGTTTGACTATTCTCCTTCCTCTTCTTCCTCTAGCGAGCAGGCGGGGGCTCGGCGATCGTCGCGCGGCGCTAGGCGGCTCCTCGGGCCCCGAGGGTGGGGATGGATCCGCAAGGCTGGCGCGATTCTTCCGGTGGTCGAGGGAGTGATGGGGATGGAGGGAGTCGTCGGCGACGAGCTCTGCGGCGGAGAAAGGTTTCGGTGGCGTAGTGGTTTTGGGGCGGCGGTGGTTCTCGATAAAAATTGAGCAGGTGGAGGAGTTCACTGGAGGAAGGTAGAGCTCTTGGTGAAGAGAAGGAGAAGGGGAGGCTCTGATGACGCCGGAATGGCCAGGGCGGTGGCGGCGGCTGCGGTTGCCGGAGAAGGGGAAGGAGATCTCCCTGGGTCGATTGGCTGCCAATGGGGTCCTAGGGAGGGGGTTTGAGACTGCCCTGCGTGCGGAGACGAGCTCGGGGGCTTCTTAAATAGGTGCTCGGGGTCGGTTCCACGGCGGCCGGGGATAAGGTCGCCGGTGACCGCCATTCTGTAGCTTAGGGTGTCGTGGCGGTGACGAGTGCTAGTGGACATGGCTGCGGATGAGCTCGCGCTGTTCCAGGGGTGGTGGCGAAGCCTGGAGGCTTGGGCGGTGCTGCTCATGGCGGTGGCGGTTGCGATCATGGCGTGCCATAAGCGGCTTGTCGGGCAACGCTGCAGGCGGTCGGGGTTCTTGGCGCGACGTAGCGAGAGGCCAAGTGAGTGGCGCGGCTCATGGAGTGGTGGCAAGCTGTGGGCGACAGCGTCGGCTCAAGGCGCGGCACGTGCTAATACGCGTGCTACTGCTCGCGCCTAAAGCACGCAGGCGTGCTCGGATTTAAATGCCATGGCATGCTACAGGGCTTGGGTGAGGCGGCACTTAGCAGATCTAGGTTAGGATCGTCTAGGTGCTCGAGAGACATGCTAGATTGCCCGGAGGTTCAAGGTCACAATGCAAAACAAAAATCATGTCAAAACAGATCATGCCCATAAGGTGTTTGAGAAAATGCCAAGGGTACTTAGGCATTTCTTGGAGTGGCCAAAAACTCCAGATCAGTGTCTCCATGGATGTAAGAGAGGGTGGTGAAGTTAGTTTGCCAAAAGGAGAAACTTGCTAGTGCAAGTTTTCCAGAACTACAATTCTGGACAAAAAGAAAACGGCATCACTACATGGACCAAAAGTGTTCCAAAGAGTGCATGCTCCTGGAGTTAGGGGTTTGGCAGGGAGGACTACAAGCAGGAGAAAGCTCACGGTTAAAGGAGCAAGTTAGGAGATGGTTGCAGTACAAAACACAAATCTGGCCCAGAATGAAAAAGTGGTTGGTATACTTAATTTTTCCATAGAACATCACAAGGTTTTTGCAAAAAGTTGGATGGCATGCTACCACTGACATCCCATAATTTTGGTGGAGGTTCTAGGGAAATATTTAATTAAGCTATAGTGTAAAAGTGTCCACTGGACCAGATTTGAAAAACAGGTGTAAAACTCAAAATATGAAATGAAATAATTATATTATTTCACACAAGTGATTTAGAGACATCTCATGACATTTCCAAATTTTGGTTGGATTTTTAGCTAAATATATCAAATGGTTGTAGTTCAAAAGGAGCTCCAAAATTTAAAACAATTCATTTTAATGAATAAAGCTCAGGGTGAAATAATTTACTAAATAAATCTACTGATTAAGAAAATGTTATACAGAGAGCATAGAAGTCCAATATGTTTTGGGAAGCTCCACATGGAAAAGACACCTTAATATTAAAAGAAGAGTTCTGAAATCAACAGAAATAAAATTTTGAAACTCCTGGCAAAAATTTAACATCAAAAACTTGGCTAAAATTTTTGGGGTGTTACACTCACGCTCGTGTATTGCGTGAAAGTTTACAAGGTTTGAGAATATCCAAAGTATGAAATAGATGCTTGGCTTGTCATCGGGGTTGTGCATGATTTGAATATTTTGTGTGATGAAGATGGAGCATAGCCAGACTATATGATTTTTGAGGGATAGCTTTCTTTGGCCATGTTATTTTGAGAAGACATGATTGCTTTGTTAGTATGCTTGAAGTATTATCGTTTTTATGTCAATATTAAACTTTTGTTTTGAATCTTATGGATCTGAGCATTCATGCCACATTAAAGAAAATTACATGGATAAGTATGCTAGGTAGCATTCCACATCAAAAATTTTGTTTTTATCATTTATGTACTCGAGGACAAGCAGGAATTAAGCTTGGGGATGCTTGATACGTCTCCAACATATCTATAATTTTTTTATTTTTCCATGCTATTATATTATCTATCTTGGATGTTTTATATGCATTTATATGCTATTTTATATGATTTTTGGGACTAACCTATTAATCTAGAGCCTAGTGTCAGTTTCTGTTTTTTCCTTGTTTTTGAGTTTCGCCCAAAAGGAATATCAAACGGAGTCCAAATGAGCTAAAAATTTACGGAGATTTTTTATGGACCAAAAGAAGCCCCCGAAGCAAAAGAGTTGGGCCAGAAGAGCCACGAGGCCTCCACAAGGGTGGAGGGCGCGCCCTACCCCCTGGGGCACCCTCCGGTCTTGTGGGCTCCTCGTGGACCCCTGACTTGTTCTCGGCGCCAAAAATTCCTATAAATATAGAAACCCCTAGAAATAAACCTAGATCGGGAGTTCCGCCGCCGCAAGCCTCTGTAGCCACGAAAAAGCAATCGGGAGCTCGTTCCGGCACCCTGCCGGAGGGGGAAACCATCACTGGTGGCCATCTTCATCATCCCGGCGGTCTCCATGATGAGGAGGGAGTAGTTCACCCTCGGGGCTGAGGGTATGTACCAGTAGCTATGTGTTTGATCTCTCTCTCTCTCTCTCGTGTTCTTGATTTGGTACAATCTTGACGTACCTCGAGCTTTGTTATTATAGTTGGATCATATGGTGTTTCTTCCCCTCTATCTTCTTGTGATTAATTGAGTTTTACCTTTGAGGTTTCACTATTATCAGATTGAATACTATTATGGATTTGAGAACACTTGATGTATGTCTTGCGTGGGATACCCGTGGTGACAATGGGGTATTCTATTGATTAACTTGATGTATGTTTTGGCACTCGACTCGTGGATTCCCGAGGTGACATTGGGGTAAACTATGCATAGGGGTTGATGCACGTTTTCGTCCTTGTTTCTCTGGTAGGAATCTTGGGGCACTCTTTGAGGTTCTTTATGTTGGATTGAATATTATGAATCTGAAGTTGTTTGATGCATATCGTATAATTGACCCACGGATACTTGTGGTGACATTGGAGTATCTAGGTGACATTAGGGTTGATTGATGTGTGTCATATGGTGTAAATTTTACTACGAACTCTAGGGCTGTTTGTGACACTTATAGGAATATCTCAATGGATTGATCAAAAAGAATAACTTTGAGGTGGTTTGGTACCCTACAAGCAATTTCATCTGATGTTCTCTGCGATAGGAACTTTGGAGTGACTTTTTTCGCACGTTGAGGGATTGCCACATGATCTAATTATGTTATCATTGTTGAGAGAACTTGCACTAGTGAAAGTATGAACCCTAGGCCTTGTTTCCAAGCATTGCAATACCGTTTTCACTCACTTTTACTACTTGCTACCTTGCTGTTTTTATATTTTCAGATTACAAAAACCTATATCTACCATACAGATTACACTTGTATCACCATCTCTTCGTCAAACTAGTGCACCTATACAATTTACCATTGTATTGGGTGTGTTGGGGACACAAGAGACTCTTTGTTATTTGGTTGCAGGGTTGTTTGAGAGAGACCATCTTCATCCTACGCCTCCCACGGATTGATAAACTTTAGGTCATCCACTTGAGGGAAATTTGCTACTGTCCTACAAAAGTCTGCACTTGGAGGCCCAACAATGTCTACAAGAGGAAGGTTGCAGAGTAGACATCAAAGATAGAGAGAGGTAAGGCTGCAAAAGCAGCAAAGGTAGCAAGTGCACCAGATGCTTCCATATTGCTACTCAAGACCAAGCAAGATCAACTCAGTTATCTGCTTGAGGCTACCGTGAGAATTGAGAAGAGCTTGGTCACCTTGTCTCAAAATCAGGAAAGTCTTAAGAGGATTATCGAGACAAAGTTTCATGACCTAGATGTTAAGGTCACTGAGATTCAGACCATTGTGGAGAAGCTTCAAGAGGATGATGAGGACAGGGATGACAGACCCACAACAGACACATTTCAGAGAGTGCCAAAGGCACAAAGATCATCAGCTGGGCCAATTGCTACAGACTCCAGGACTACCATTTCAACACCTGCAGCCACTGCCACAGTTGCCCCTCGAGTGTCAACTCCTCCGGATCCACAGACTTCTGCCGAGGCATTTGAAGATACCCTCCTCTCCACGTCTAGGGCTGGAAAAAAGCTCGAAGCTCGCGAGCTAAATGAGTAGCTCGTGACTCGGCTCGAATCGACTCGAACTAGAAGAATAATGAGTCGAGTAGAGCTTTAGCTTAAGATCGTTTATAGACCAAGTTAAATGAGCCAATCTCACGAGTACTCGTGTAACTCGTTAGGCTCGGTATAAAAGATCATCCACTCTAAATCCAGAAAAAAACATCAGCCACTCAGCACCCTGCGTCCCAAGCGCACAACACAAGGCCCAGCCGCCCAGGAGACTCATGTGTTACAAGTAAATTACAATTGTTTGGTGATATATATGTTTAATATATACATAATCATTTTTATCATATTTGAGGGTTTTATGTCCATATCTTTAACGAGCTTAACAAGCTAAACGAGCCAGCTCGCGAGTTATACGAGTCAAACCAATCTTGGGTTTCAGATCGTTATAATAACGAGTCGAGTCGAGCTAGCTCGTTAACGAAACGAGCTCTAGCGAGTCGAGCCGAGCTGGCTCAGCTCGGCTCAAATTCCAGCCCTATCCACGTTGTCCACGCACACCGAAGAAACAAGCCAGAAGACCACTTCGGGAGCTCCCGGAGATCGTTCTTAGAGTGTCGTATATCACTATACGTTTTTGAACTTTTTGGTAACTTGTTGCCAAAGGGGGAGAAATTGTATAGATCATAGGGTTTGAGAGAGAGAGAGAGTGCCTCTTGCTTTTGTTGGTTTTATTTGCCTTGCTACTCTTGCTACTTTGGTCGTTTGGTTGTTTTCCTATGCTACAATTTGTGTTATGATCGCGAGATACTTATGTGATCATATTATGCTTAATGTGTGATTGCATGCTTATATCCATGAATGTTTCTGTATGAGCAATCACTTGTATCCTTGGTGATGAGTGCATGCTATTCAATTCTTATCATTTTGAGCGCTCCACCAAGATGTATGTGACATGGAAGTGTGACCCATGATCCTAATCGACTGTGCATTTGCATTAAACGCAAATTTCAAATAATGCACAAATTTAGGGGGAGCTCTTACTTATCACATACTTCTCAAAGCAACGATGTATTACATTCATATTATCATTTGTCGAAGCTTTGATCTATATGCTATCATCAATTACCAGAAAGGGGGAGATTGAAAGTGCAACTAATCTCGGGGTGGTTTTGGTAATTCATAACAACATATAGCTCATTGAACTAATATCCATTCAAGTTTAATATTTCAGAAAGTTCAATGAATGGCATGACATGGACTAGAGATGTGGACCCCTCAAAATGCTATGGACACATATTGGCAAAATCTCAAGACTCTTCATTTATATTTTAGTGATCCAAGATCACATTGAGTCCATAGGCAAGCCAATACTATTAAAAGGGGATGAGGTGTTGCTTAATGGTCTACTTGTTCAAAATGCTTAGTGATATTGCTCCAAAGACCTCAACCACTTTCTCATTCCAAATATGTCCAAAACCCAAAGTCAAACTCGGACCCATTGAAATCTTCTATCCGGCGCCACCAAGTTCATTTGACATAGCCACTGCTAGAAACCCTAACACCTCGGTCACACTGATACGGATCTTGGTCTCACCAAGATGGCCCTGCAAACTCTCTGTTTCCCATTGTAACATTTCGGTCTCACCAGAATGAGCGATCGGTCACACCGAGATTGCTTGACCAACTCTCTGTTTGCTCTTTGCTGAAATCGGTCAGACCGAGTTTGCTTGACCAACTCTCTGTTTGCTCTTTGCTGAAATAGATCTCACCGAGTTCACGCAATCGGCTTCACCGAGATGAGATTTTGCCCTAGCCCTAGCACATCGGTCCCACCGATTTGTTCTAGTCGGTCCCACCGCTATTCCTAACGTTCACATTTGAACTGAATCGGTCTCACCGAGTTCTTCTATTCGGTCTGACCGAGTTTGGTCAAATGTGTGTGACGGTTGGTGTCGGCGTCCTGGGAAAGGGGTCCTGGACTTGCACTGCTGCAGCACTGGCATGCCTCCTGGCTGCCCCTGACGGCCCATCTTCATCAGCAAACACTCAAGACCCTCGCGAGGGGCCAAGCCTTGCGAGGCGGACGACGCAAGACCTCCTCGGGGGCAGCCTCACCAGGCTGGCTCACGAGGAGCGGAGAGATCAAGGCGAGGGGCACCTCGCGAGGTTTCTGTGACGCAAGCCATGACGACCAAGGCCAGGCGGGCACCAGAGCATGCAGCGTACTCATTTCCTCTTTGGTGCTAAAGAGGCAAGCGCAGGCGAGGAGTCCCGAGGCATCAGGCAAAGGTTTCCACATCGGTGCAACGAGACCAAGACCAGCAGGACGGCAGGGCTGAGGTCACCGTGGAGCCCAGGACGGCGTCACCACGAGAGCCTTTGGCAGGCGAAGACCACCTTTAGTCAGGATAGCTTGTACTAGTTGTCTCCCTTCAAATTTGGCCATTGTTGGATCCCTTCCCGCCTACATTTGGGAAGAGGGCCAGGGCCTCTATAAATAGGACTAGCCACCACCGTAGGAGGCAACTGATCTTGGGTCATTCAGATCATCCTCAACCACACAAGCTCACCAAGCTCAAGGACACCTCTCCTCAGGAGGCTATTCTTCCCTTGTACCTGTTTATCCCTAGCCCAAGAGGCAATCCACCACACCACACTGGAGTAGGGTATTACACCACATCGGTGGCCCAAACCAGTATAAACCCCGTGTCCCTTGTTCTGAGAGCTTGACGCGCTGAGCTTTGAGATTGCGGTGAGTGCATGAGCTAGAGGGGGAGAGATCTTCATGCGCACCCCAGTGTTCGAACCTCGAGGGTTTTGCCGGAACCCGCAATCCGACATTTGGCGCGCCAGGTAGGGGTGTGCTGAAGCTTTCCTTCCGCCGATCCGCGTTCCATCATCCCACCGCATCCATGGCAGACGCGTTGAGCCTGCCGGAGGCCGCCGCTCGCCCGCTGGTCGCTCGGACGGCCCCTGTCGGCGGGCCTCCTTGTCGTTCTCCGTCGCCCGCCGCCAACTCCGTCACCGACCCGGCGGGAAACGAGCATCAGGCGTCCTTGATGCACCCCTCCGTGCGGCGGGACGGCCGCACCGCCACTCCGTCGCTAACCCCAGCCGGCTCATCGTCTCACGCTCGTCGGGCGCCCACGGACGCGCAGGCCGCGCTACTCATGGCACGTGAGCTCCCGTGCTACCGCCCAGTGGACGACCTCTACGAGGACTGGCTGGACCGCATCGCCGAGCTCGTCAGCGCCGCTGGGGGCTCCCCCGCACCGTCCCTCTCGCTGCCTCGCCCCCGCCAGCTGCGGGCGACGTAGCTCACAGAGCACCTCTACCACCTCCGCATCAAGACGGTGCCCTGGCGCCAAGGCGCGCGGCCCCTTGGCGCGACCCACCGCGTCGGGTGCCCGCGCGAGAAGAAGGAAGCTGCCAAGAGGTTCCTCGGCCGCAAGAAAACGCCCCCGCGCTCCCAGCGCCACCGCGACAAGACCACGTGCCGCCTGTGGTGGTGGCGCGCGGACATCAGGGGCGGGCTCCACGTCAGTAAAGGGCCCCGGTGGCCACAGCAGGCTACCGCGCCTTCACTCCGGAGCTGCGTAGCATCGTCTAGCCGGGCAAGTTCAAGCCAGACCTGCCTCCTCGCTATGATGGCACCCCCGATCCTGCGGAGATCTTACAGCTCTACGAGCTGAGAATCAAGGCGGCCAACGGCGATGAGAAAGTCATGGCGAACTGGTTCCCCATGGCACTCAAGGATGGTGCTCGCTCGTGGCTCCTGAATCTGCCCCCGGGCTCGATCTCCTCCTGGGATGAGATGCGCGACCGCTTTGTAGCCAACTTCCAGAGCACCCACAACCGCCCGCCGGCCGCGGGAGACCTACGCCGCATCAAGAAGCAGCCAGGAGAGACCCTGCAGAAGTACATCCAGCGCTTCAACAGCGTTCGTCTCAAGATCCCCAAGGTGACGAATGAGGCCATCATTTCCGCGTTTTCCGACGGCGTCCGCGACGTCAAGATGAAGGAGGAGCTCGCCATCCACGAGGAGCTATGCATGGCTCTGGAGCTATTCAACATGGCAACCAAATGCGCAAGAGCTGAGGAAGGGTGTCTTTCCCTCCTCGAGCTCCCTGCTACCGACCTAGAGGATAATAAAGCCAAGGCCAAAGACGTGAAGCGCAAAGGGGTGGCCGTGCTCGCGGCGGAGCCAGACACGAAGCGCGACCGGGACCATCCCGAGTCGTCCAAGAGCAGTCGGCCGTTCTGCGCCTTCCACAACATACACAGCCACAACACCAATGATAGTCAAGAGCTCAGAGCCATTCGAGATGGACGCTTCGGTTGACACCCCGAGCGCAACGACCGGGGCTACGGCCGAGGAGGAGGACGAGGCGGAGGACGCTGGGACGATCGCGGCCCCTGCCAGGAGCGGCGCGACCGGCCTCGCGAGACCGCTGGCGGGACCAACCTCGTGAGGCGCTGGAGGATCAGCCTCGCGAGGACCGCCCTCGGTGGCAATCTGGTCTCCCCATTGCCACCACCGCCAAGAAGGAGCACGACCACCATCGGGACGAGGGGGGGGCTTCAGAGCTGCGCTATCGCTTTGCATCTTGGGCGGAGCTCAGGCCCCAGCATCCCAGTGCATCTTCAAGCAGTTCTCTCGCGAGGTGAATGCAGCCCTTCCCAGGCTCGAGGCCACGCACCCGCTCAGGTGGTCCAAGTGCGAGATCACCTTCAGCTCGGTGGACCAACTCAAGTGCGTGGCGACCGCAGGTGCCTTCCGGATGCTGTGCTCACCCGTCATCAGCAACGTCCAAGTCACCAAGACCCTCATCAACGGCGGCGCAGGGCTTAATGTCCTGTCCGTCGAGACATTCGACAGCCTCCAAGTGCCATACGATCAGCTACCGCCTACTAAGCCCTTCTCAGGAGTGACCGACGGCTCCACCACCCCGATAGGGCAGGTCTGCCTCCCTGTCACCTTCGGCCAGCGCGACAACTACCGCATCGAGCTCATCGACTTTGACGTCGCCCACATCCGTTTGCCATACAACGCCATCCTCAGGTATCCTGCATTAGCCAAGTTCATGGCAGTGACTCACCACGGCTACAACGTCCTCAAGATGCCAGGAAGCGGCGGGATCATCATAGTCCCCTGCGAAGAAAGAGATGCGGTGTGCTCCCTCGAGTGTGCCTTCCAAGCCGCAGCAATCGAAGACCCTGACAGCAAGGGCACGCAGTACCCTCCTGAGGCCATCCCCAAGAAGAAAAAGCCGCTACTCGGCACAGGGCCCCAGGGGGGCGGCGTCTCTAGCGGCACCGCTTCAGGATCAGCGCCCGCGGCTGGGACGCCTCCCTCCCTCGCATAGGAAGGCGCGCTCGGTGCCCTCCTCGGGCAGGGTTTGGGGGCTCTCTTCTGGAGGGCCTCAGACCTAGCCAACATCACAAGGGAGGCGCTTGGGCACCACGTGGAGGCATGCTTTGCGGCACGTTTCCCTCAGGAGGACAACGGGCAAGGAGCGCCCGGCGCTCAGGAGTTCATCACCAAGACCACTCAGGAGCTACAAGATGCAAGAGCCATGCGTGGCGACCACCGCCCACCTAGCGTAGCTCCCCATCCAGGCGAGGATGGCGGGCTGTGCGTCTGCATCGACATCCCAGGGCTCGACAAGGCCGCATCTCAGGAGAGCTTCTGGCCTTCGCGCATTGGGCGGTGTGAGGGTCCACCCCACAACTATGTCTGCATGCCGTTCGGCCTGCCGAGCATAGCAGCCGCCTTCCAGCGCAACCTACGGAGCATCCTGGCGGCTCAGGAGGCCAGGAATCACGCGGTCCTGGTGGAGTGGAGACGGTCCTCAAGGAACCGCCCGAGCCCCCAGAGCCTCCAGAGGCTTAGGGCCCAGGCGGCTCATGAGGAGCGGCCCCTTTGTCACGCGTCTTCGGCTACCCCAACACCCCTTCGACAGCGGAAGCAGGTGACATTTTCCAAGTTTATTTAGCTGGGAGCGCCCTTCGGGCCGCATCATTCCCAGGTCGCATGGGCCTGTCCCCGCGGCATGTATCTTTTGGCATCTTTAGCTTACCCTACTAGGGGCACCCCACGGGCTGCATCATCCCCAAGCCGCTTGGGTCCGTCACGGCGGCATGTATCGTTCTTGCATCTATCTAAGTTAGTTCGCTTCCCATGCATGAGTTATTTATAGTCACCCCCTGCTTAATTGTCACTCACTGTATCTGCCCGCATCGCCGATCGACCCTCTGCTCACCCTGCAACGGGGGCTACTCATGCTGGCACGGCGCTTGTGCTCGGGTCCGACCCTGCAACTATGACAAATCTGAGCGGTTGAGCTCTAGCCGTGGCACACCCGCGCATGTCACCTCACCAGACCCTCAGTGCCTTCGTCTTCTTGCAGAACTATCGGTGGCAAACCGGCAAGCGTGGTTGCAATTCGCACCCCCTCTCACGCTAACTTGCAGGAACCTCCTGAGAGCAATAGCGGGCAGCGCCACGGGCTCCTTCCTTTCCCATACAATTCGCTTACGCGTCGAAAGGGGGGGCTCCTGAGCATCACGACTCATGAGCTCTTACTAGCTCTCCAGCCCTCACCCCCTGGCCTTGACCACGGCATCACGACCTGGCATACCAGCGGCGGCTGAGCTCGCTCGAGGGCCGGGACCCGAGGATGTAGAGCACACGGAAGGGAGTGGGAAAGAGGGGGAGCCCCACACGTGCCTAACCTGGCTACACTACAGTCACCAACGCGCAGGGAGCCCGGTGCTGCGCAAGGAATCGACTCTGACTACCAAGATAAGTTCCGCATCCAAGTCAGCCAAGCACCACGGCACAAGATTCCCATCTCTTGCAGCCCTGAAGCGGCAGCGTCACCTCCCTTTCCCACCTTTAGGTGGCTGCTTGCACGCAAAAGGGGACCTCTTGAGCATCGCGCCTCAGGAGCTCTTACCGGACCTCGGGCCGCTCACCTCCTGGCCTTGACCACGGCATCGCGACCTGGCATACCAGCGACGGCTGCAGCCCGCCTGGGGACCGGGACCTATCGGCGTAGAGCGCCAAGCTACCGCGAGGTTGGAAAGGGGAGATTAGGCTGAAGCGGGGCATGCACTCGCAAATCTTCATAATAAGGACGATATCAGCAAAAGGCATTACAGACCCTTTACACGCCCCCACGGGGTTCACCTCGATTCCTCGCAGGGAACAAAAGGAGGAAGTTTCTAGGAGCCTTATCTACACGCACCAGCGCCGCCGACGCCATCATCAACAGTGAGCCACAGGAGGCCGGTGCCAATCCCATCCAGATCAGCGACGGCGGCGGCCTGACGCTGCGACTGCACTCCGGGCACGACGCGAGCTCGGAGGCACGTAGCTGTCGTCGCTCGTCTCCGGAGTCTTGTAGGGCTCGGGAGAGTCGCTTGACTCCCAAGCGTCACCGCTGCTGCCAGAAGAAACGCTGGCGAGGCCAGCGGCGGACCTTGCCCCTGCCGCCGCGCCGTCCCGATGACCCCCTTCAGGGCAACACTCCAAGCAGCGGCCTTCCTCGTCGAAGACCTTGAAGAACATCATGGAGGCGCCGTCGTACTCAAAGTGGATGGCGAGGGTGCCCTCCGCACGGCAAACTCGAGCAACCTCACCCCAGCCGCGGGTCATGAAGATCTTGCCTAGGGAGACGACTTCAACCTCCGCTCCAGTCGTCGGGGCGTCGCAGTCGGCATGCTGCAGCCAAAGCTCGAGGGGACCCCTCGGCGGCATCTCGGCGGAGAAGAACTGCAGGAAGTGAATCCAAGTGCGCGGAGGCATCAGCGCCACATCACAAGTTCGCGCGAGGAGCCCGTGGTGTGGGCTCCTGGGGCGACGGCGCATGTCACCACGGCGCGGCGACCACGACCACGGCGTGGGTGGCACAGCTCGCCGCCTCTTCCTCCGGAGCCCTTGGCTTGGGCGTACAAAGGCAGCGGATACCCGGGAGGAGGCCGCTTGCACCAAGGCCTCGACACCTCTGGCCTCACGAATACATCGCGGCGGTTGGTCAGCCTCTTCTTCGGCGAAAGCGGCCTCGGCTCGTCACATTTTTTCCCCTTTTCCGCGGCTGAGAACCTCCGAATAGGTGCCATGGGAATCGCTACGAGCGATGGAGCGATGGAGGAGAAGCGAGTGGAGCAGGAAGAGATGGGCGACGGGGGATCTGCCCCCTCCTCATTTATAGCAGGAGAAGGCCAACTGGCGACCCCCACGATCACAGGTAATGATGATTTTTCTCTGCATCCAGCAGGGACTCGTCAAGTCGGGCAGTTGCCGAGGCAGCGTGGGGAAGCGGAGACGCCCACGTCCCATCAATCGCCACGCGTCAACCGAGGTCGCAGGCTGTTAGGGCCCGCGACGCTCCGCACTTGCCCCTTGGCTTCACCTCGAAGACAAGTCCGAGCGTGCCTTGGGCCCGGGGGCTACTGTTGGCATCCTGGGAATGGGGGTCTCCGGACTTGCCTGCCTGCAGCCCACGGCATGGCTCCACCAGCGGCCCTGTACGGCCCATCTTCATCAGCAAACACTCAAGACCCTCGCGAGAGCGTGCAACGTACTCATTTCCTCTTTGGTGCTAAAGAGGCAAGCGCAGGCGAGGAGTCCCGAGGCATCAGGCAAAGGTTTCCACATTGGTGCAACGAGACCAAGACCAGCAGGACGGCAGGTCGGAGGTCACCGTGGAGCCAGACAGCGTCACCACGAGCCTTTGGCAGCTTAAGACCACCTTTAGTCGGGATAGCTTGTACTAGTTGTCTCCCTTCAAATTTGGCCGTTGTTGGATCCCTTCCCGCCTACATTTGGGAAGAGGGCCAGGGCCTCTATAAATAGGACTAGCCACCACAGTAGGAGGCAACTGATCTTGGGCCATTCAGATCATCCTCAACCACACAAGCTCACCAAGCTCAAGGACACCTCTCCTCAGGAGGTTGTTCTTCCCTTGTACCTGTTCATCCCTAGCCCAAGAGGCAATCCACCACACCACACTGGAGTAGGGTATTACACAACATCGGTGGCCTGAACCAGTATAAACCCCGTGTCCCTTGTTCTGCGAGCTCGACGCGCTGAGCTTTGGGATCACGATGAGTGCGTGAGCTAGAGGGGGAGAGATCTTCGTGCGCACCCTAGTGTTCGAACCTCGAGGGTTTTGACGGAACCCGCAATCCGACAGTTGGATTTTGTGTGGAGGCTATATATACCCCTCCACCCCTTCTCCATATGTGAGAGAGCCATCAAAACATGCCTACACTTCCAGCTTACATTTTCTGAGAGAGAACCACCTACTCATGTGTTGAGATCAAGATATTCCGATCCAACCACAAGAATCTTGATTTCTAGTCTTCCCCAAGTTGCTTTCCACTCAAATCATCTTTCCACCATATCCAAATATGTGAGAAAGAGTTGAGTGTTGGGGAGACTATCATTTGAAGCACAAGAGCAAGGAGTTCATCATCAACACAACATCTATTACCTTTTGGAGAGTGGTGTCTCCTAGACTGGTTAGGTGTCACTTGGGAGCCTCCGACAAGATTGTGGAGTTGAACCAAGAAGTTTGTAAGGGCAAGGAGATCGCCTACTTCGTGAAGATCTACCCGAGTGAGGCAAGTCCTTCATGGGTGATGGCCATGGTGGGATAGACAAGGTTGCTTCTTCGTGGATCCTTCGTGGGTGGAGCCCTCCATGGACTCGCGCAACTGTTACCCTTCATGGGTTGAAGTCTCCATCAACGTGGATGTATGATAGCACCACCTATCAGAACCACGCCAAAAACCTGCATGTCATCATTGCATTTTCACTCTCCAAACCCTTCCCTTTACCTTCATATTTAGTGTTTTACCTTTTCGCTGCTACACTCTTAGAATTGCATGTGTAGGTTGATTGCTTGACTTGTGCTAAGTTGCTAAAATCTACCCACAACTAAAATTGGGAAAATGTTAGATTTTTATTTGGTCAAGTAGTCTAATCACCCCCTCTAGACCTACTTTCGATCCTACAAGCGGACTTTTCTCTTCCCAACTTCATCAGGAGCAGATCATTTAGCGTTGCACCAGCACCTGCTCACACAACCGCACCTGCTCATAGCAGCCCATCCTCTGTCTCTGGCGTGCTCGGCAGGGCTTCGTCTTTGGTTGAGCTCGACGCCCTCACGGTAACTACCTATCACACCGACCCTCTTTAATATATGTATAATCTCCCGTTTCCGTTGCCTTTCGGATGTCTCCCGTCACAGGCATGTCTTTGCAGGCCGATGTAACCCCGTGCACCATAATGTACACCATTAGTGGCCAGAAGGTGGACGCGGGAAATGCGACAATAGTGAAGCCGAATGAACAATTGTTCCACAGCGGGCCGATCCCCCCTAGCGTCTTCAAGGTTTCCATGGCCAGTGTCAAACTGGGCCACCAGAATTTGGCTCATCTGTTAGCACTAGGGGGAGAGGACGACGAGACCCCGCCGCGGCTTGGTGATTGCAAGAGTTGGGTCATGTTGTGGTCGAAGAGTCTGCTTCGTCTGGAGGCGGCCGGGAGCACACCCACGACCAAGCAGCCTCAGCAAGGTATGAACACCAACACCCGACCTACCCGATTGGCGTCGCTTGTCGTGTCAGGTGATATTGGACGGCGTGAGGAAGAGGCTCCATTAGTGGTTGATGGCGTCGCCGCCGTCGAAGAAGCAATGCATGATGCCATGGACGAGGATGATGACCCTCTACGGCATCTCAATACCGACGCCTATGACGAGGAAGGATTGATGGCTCAGCAGTATGACTTAGGGTTTGAGCATGATGAGTTGATGCCTGAATTGCCAGAGGATGAACATATGATAGGCTCACTTCTGGTAGCAAGAGAAGCATATGAAGAGATGGAAGAAAGGCTGAAATGGCGGCAAAGCTGCTTCAATGAGCCAGCTGCCTCCGGAGCCTCGGGTTTAAGATCGTATACCTATCAAAGATGTGGCGAAATACCGTATCCCCGGTGATCCGATCCTACCTAAGGCAGCGATAGAGGCCATAGACGGCGATCTAAGGAGACTTCATGGCGATGTGCTGCGGAGAGAGAAAAGCCTTATCGCCTCAAAAAATCCAGGATACCCACTCTACGTGGTTAACGTGCCACAGCAAAGGTTGTACATCCAAACATTCCCCATGGAAAAGTTCTTCCTTCGATTCGATAACATCTTTGACATGTTTCACTTGACAAAGCTGGATTTTACGTTCATCCGCCTTTTGCCTTGTACATGAACTACATCATCAGGATTGAGCAAATACCTTATATCTGTGTCACTCACCCGCACTTTATGCACGAGGGCTTCTTGGCAGTCTGCCCAAAGCACCGTGAATACGCAGTAACTACATCGCTGATTTCATGGTCCGCAATAAGGACAAGGAGACGATTCTCCTGCCTTATCATCCCATGTAAGTCGTCCGCGGATATCCTTCCTTCGATTTCAATCATTCATTTGCACGCGTGGAAGCTAATTTGAGGTGTACTTATTTTGCGCAGCGACGGGCGCATCGTCCTCATCATCCTTTACCCCCGATTCTCCCATGATCTTTACTTGGACTCATCGAAGAACATGAAGAAAAAGGATTACACCCACATCAAGTCTGTTCTCAACAGTGCTATCTTAAGCTACGGCCTACGGGGTGGAGAGATCACGCTCAAGAAGAAAAGGAACCGCGCGCCCTGCTTCGGCCATAACCTCGACTTCTGCTGCATCCAACAACCGAATGGTACTCTCAGTGATGGATTCTATGTCCTCCACCATATAATGGAGTACAGACGTGATTGCCAGAACCTTCGCATGTCACCTAGATCCGGTGATGCCAATATTATGCAATGGGCAAAGAAACTAGGAAATGTCCCGGATCATCGACTCCGAGCTGAGTTCTATCACATCCAGCGTGAACTTACCCAAATCATCATGAAGGGGGTCCTAAAAAAACAGGGATGTTCTACGAAGAAGGGCGAATGTCGCGGGACGTCCGAACACGCGTAGGCGCTCAGTGTTTCAACCTGAAGCCTTTCACTTCGCTCGGGGACTTCCTCCTTGATTTGGATGGATGGCACGACATGTTGGAGTGATTGGCGATATATGACTATGTGTCCGTTTAGTCACTACTTTCTCTATGACGAAACTTTGAGTTATGCACGACGAAACTTTGTGATGTAATTAAACCGTCCTGCTCAACTGGCGAAGATCACTCTAGTTAGGGCATTTTGGGTACGATGAACTTTGTTATTTATGCTTATGATATGTTGCTTATTTTTTTGCTAACTCAGTCTCTTGCTGTTGCTCAACTATATATGTTGCATATTATCGACTCATGTGATGATGTAGGTACATAGATAATCGATGGCGAATAAGTGCTACGCCGTGTACATAGGGAAGGTTCCAGGAGTGTACGACGAGTGGCCTGAGTGTGAGGCCCAGGTGCACTAGTTTTCGGGCGACAGCCACAGAGGGTTCGATAGCAGAGCCGAAGTGGAAGATAGTTACTTGAGGTTGATGCTAGCGCGAGAGAGGGATCAGAATCGATGCCTCAAAAACTACTACATTATCGCGCTCTTGCTCATAGTGATCACTCTTCTCTTCTATATCTTTGTTTAGATATAGAGGATGAAACATGTGTATGTGATGACCATGTAGTTGCTTGTATTCGAGACATGTCACTTAACTTGTATCGCTTTATCATGATTATGATGAGACGACATGATTTGTTGGATGATAGATGAGACTATTATGTGTATGATATGATGAGCATATTGCATGTTTATGATATGATTAGAATACTTTATAAAACCTGTACAAAGCACCGCAAATACGTAGTAGAAAAATATACATGTGAAAATATAGCAGTAGTGCTCTTTAGCAGGAAGCAGTAGCATCGTACACAAGCGCTACAGCTATTTAGCAGTAGCGCTAGATGGATGAACGCTACTGCTAAGCTACTTAGCAGTAGCGCTTTTTTAGACAACGCTACTGCTAAGTAGGTATAGCAGTAGTGCGGGTCAAAACACGCCACTTCTACAAGTTAGTTGTAGCACCTTACTAGTCCGCACCCCGTGCTACTACTAGGCATTTGACCCACGATACTGCTAGGCTTTTCCCTAATAGTGCCCGACAATGACCCTAGAAAAAGGTCTAGATAACCCACAAGTATAGGGGATCACAACCGTTTTCGAGGGTAGAGTATTCAACCCAAATTAATTGATTCGACACAATGGGAGCCAAAGAATATTTGTAAGTATCAGTAGTTGAGTTGTCAATTCAACCACACCTGGATATTAAATATCTGCAACAAAGTGATCAGTAGTACAGTAATATGATAGTTTGATAGCAGTAGTAATGATAGCAGCGGTAACAGTAACAGCAGCGACAGTTTTGTAGAAGTAGTAACAATGGTAATAGCAATAGTAACGCAACAAGAACAATATGTGAAAAGCTCGTAGGCATTGGATCGGCGATTTGGTTGGATGATATTCATCATATAATAGTCATAACCTAGGGTGACACAAAATTAGCTCCAGTTCATAAATATAATGTAGGCATGTATTCTGTAAATAGTCATACGTGCTTATGGAAAAGAACTTGCATGACATCTTTTGTCCTACCCTCCCGTGGCAGCAGGGTCCATAAGGAAACTAATGGATATTAGTGCCTCCTTTTAATAGAGCACCGAAATAAAGGATTAACACATAGTGAATACATGAACTCTTCAAACTATGGTCATCACCGGAAAGTATCCCAATTACTGTCACCTTGGGGTTTACGGATCATAACACGTAATAGGTGCATATAACTTGCAAGATCGGATCACGAACATAGATATAATGGTAAAAACATAAATGGTTCAGATCTGAAATCATGGCACTCAGTCCCTAGTGACAATTACAAAATAGTAAAACAGAGCTACCCACGCCCCTTCACAGCAATTTGACGTCCTCTGCCGTCGGATCAGGCTAATGGACGCTACAAATCCGTCGTTCGTTCCCTCGGTCGCGCCTGCGCGTTTTACGCTCCGTCACCGTGCCCCACTTACCCACCATAAACGGGCTACTGCTCCGTTGATGGACCAAGGCATTTTGTCCTTAATCGGGCTGACTAGTCCTGAGAAACATAGGTTAGGCCCAGGAAAGTAGAGTACACAGGCCCGTTCCGTGCTTTCTATCATCTCATGACTTTTCCGCCACATTGCCTCGGTTCTTCCCAAGGCGGCGGTGTGCGCTGTCGGCTTCATTCCTCGCAGTTCAGCGGTCCTCCTAGACGTGCGTTGTCGTCTTCATCCCTCATGGTTAATCCTTCTTTTTCTGAAGGAGCCCTATTCCCCGATCGGCATACCAGATTAGCCTACAAAGTTGTACTGTTGTACAGTCCGCCCACGTAGAAGAAATTCTTGATGCATGGATTGATCCTTCTTTTTGTGAAGGAGCTCTGAGGGAGTCCCGGACTAGGGGGTGTCCGGATAGCCGAACTATCATCATCGGCCGGACTCCAAGACTATGAAGATACAAGATTGAAGACTTCGTCCCGTGTCCGGATGGGACTTTCCTTAGCGTGGAAGGCAAGCTTGGCGATACGGATATGTAGATCTCCTACCATTGTAACCGACTCTGTGTAACCCTAACCCTATCCGGTGTCTATATAAACCGGAGGGGCGTCCTCCATGTAGAACCATTCCGAAGGCCAGTCTTCGGATGCCTTCTTCGGGGTGCCGGATAGATATCCGGTCCCGGCGATGCGCCATATTTCGGCTCCGCCCACTTGATATATCGACCCCTCATGAGAGCGAGTGCGAGACAAAACAATCTCTTCCACAGCGCAAAATGGGGCTCGATGCCCAAGAACAGCTCGCAAAAAGCTACTGAAGCCCGCGATGTGCAAAATGGAGGCAGCATGAGGTGGTGAAGTTGGAGTCAAGTAGAACTCTAGGAGCCCCGGAGAAAGCGGATGTATGGAAATCCAGTCCCCTTATTAGATAGGGGACAAAGCATACCCGCTCCCTTTGGAAGGGTTGGGACGCTCTCCTTTGCTTTCCACCCTTGTAGGTGGCGAGTCGGCTCGAACCGGAACCATGAAAGCCGGGGAAGATATCCCTCGGTTTGGAGTACCACTAGCTCATTGTGTGGAATCGAGCATCTCCCCAATCTCTGGCTTGGGGCTGGGGCCGAGAGGAGGAGCAGCGTCGGCTATCCATGATGGAATGGATTTTTGAAAGAAAGCGCTTGATGAGAACTTGCGGATGGAGGATGGTGTGAGCTGGATCTAGATCCTCGCCTCTCTTATATGCGGCTCGTGCTCATGCGGCTAGGGGTGAAATGTAAAAATACCCCAGCCTTTCGCATAAATCGACACGTGGAAGAAGGCCATTATTAGGCGTAGAAGCCAAGGAGCGCAACATTTATAAGGAAGTCGGACACTATTTGATGGGAACATAAAGTTTGAAGGAGAACCCGCCTTGCAACGCCGAAGACAATATCTGCGCCGGACTCGTTGCTGAAGCCGGTTAAAGGGGGCTCTTGAGGAGTCCGGACTAGGGGGTGTCGGATAGCGGACTATCATCATCGGCCGGACTCCAAGACTATGAAGATACAAGATTGAAGACTTCGTCCCGTGTCGGATGGGACTTTCCTTGGCGTGGAAGGCAAGCTTGGCGATCGGATATGTAGATCTCCTACCATTGTAACCGACTACTGTGTAACCCTAACCCTATCCGGTGTCTATATAAACCGGAGGGTTTTAGTCCGTGAGGACGAACAACAATCATACCATAGGCTAGCTTCTAGGGTTTAGCCTCTTTGATCTCGTGGTAGATCCACTCTTGTAACACACATCATCAATATTAATCAAGCGGGGCGTAGGGTTTTACCTCCATCAAGAGGGCCCGAACCTGGTAAAACATCGTGTCCCTTGTCTCCTGTTACCATCCGCCTAGGACGCACGATTCGGGACCCCTACCGAGATCCGCGGTTTGACACCGACATTGGTGCTTTCATTGAGAGTTCCTCGTGTCGCCGCCATCGGTAGGATGCCTCATCTCGTCTTTAAAGGCGATACTATCGCTAAAGGAGCCTTGGCGCTGGCGAACTCTTGGCTGGGTAGTTTTCTTATGACCGCCATCCGGCCACCGCGCCGACAATGACCTCTCGAGTCATCGAAACCAATCTTCATGTCAATTCAGAACTTGCCGAACAATTAGATCCGATCGAGCTCTCCTCTATAAACGAGCTCTTGGATCGAATCGCCGCCTCGAGTCGCCACAGACTACTGACCGGATCGGGCCTAAAACCGATCGAGAGAGATCAACTCTCCCTGGCTACCCATCATCTTTGTGACAGAGGAGCAATGCGGCGATTCTTCTTCTACCTTAAGGACTAGCTACGTCCGGATTCCCGATCCCTCCATGCGGATTCCGCGGAGGAACGGATGTCGATCAAGCCACGAACCTAAAGTCGGTGGCGGGTCGGACTCATTGGATAACACTCAAAAATCCAAACTTCCGAGTTGAAACTTCTCGCCCCTGAGTCCTAAATTGGGACGAGGTTCGGATTTAGTACCACCGCCCACCCAAACATTAGCGATCTCTCGAATTCGGCAAGTGCCCGCCAAACGAATACATCATTCTTGGGCGATTCCTCCGGTTATGAACATGATAAAAGATGCGAGAGGAGGGCGTAATCCCAATCTTCTGCAATAATTGCACGGACAAGGGAATCCTAAACGCCATAAGTCGTTGCGAGATTACACGCTTTGCTGACTTGGTGACCATAGTACAAAAGTACTATGCGATGGAGAGCGCCTGGAAAACCGAAAGTAAATTTTGGGATAATCCGGCCCCGAATACATCCCTAGTCCGAAACAAAAGGGTGCATCATTATCAAGCACCTAGGTTAAATACCAAAAAACCAAAACCCCCAAAAGTGCGGAACCGTACTAGAGGGTTGGCTAAGCGGACCTCGCAAAATTCATAGCACGAGGGCGCCACTCCAACTCATAGCCTTGAGCATGTTGGATACTACGGCGGTGGCCAAAAGTGGCGAAGAGCTTCTAGCCGGAATCCCAGCCCAAAGAACGCCCGACGGTGTTAACAGTCTTGAGACTTTCGCATCAAACAACATGCGAAAACGAACAATCCGCAGCCTCGCGAAGTCTACCAAGTAGCAACAACAAATCCATGGAGCGACACGACTATCACCTTCAACGCCCGACGAACCTAAATTCGAACAGCTAGAGCACCGGCCGCATTGGTCCTCGGTCCGATAGTGGGCCGGTTTCCGTCTTACTAAGGTACTCATGGATGGTGGCAGCGGATTAAACCTCATCTATGAAACCCTTTAAAAATGGAAATTGTTGGAGCCGCATTGGCGAAGCAGCACAACCTTGGAGGATAATCCCAAGTCGAGAAATGCGCTGCGAGGAAAAATCACGCTAGATGTAGTGTCGGCTCACGGACAATTACAGGTCCGAGGAGGTCACGTTCCAAGTGGCCCCATTCGGCAGCGGATATCACGCTTTGTTAGGGCGAGAGGCATTCACAATCTTCAAGCTATACCCCACTACGGGTACATGAAGCTCAAAATGCCCGGACCCAATGGGATAATCACTCTCGCTAGTGATCCGGATCAGCACTCGCGCATGAAAATAAGACAGCCCAGACGGCCCTAGAGGCATTGTCCGAAGCCCTAGAGGCAGAGGAACTAACTACGCCAGCGCTCCACGGTGGATAGGGACGATGTGATACTCGATAAGAGGTCCAAGTCCACCTCTTTTAAACTAGCGAGCATCGAAATAGTCAAATTTCAGGTCCATCCAACGGACCCCACAAAGGCGGCCTCCATTGGGGCACAATTAAGTCTTGATGTCGAAGCCAAGACTACGAGAATTCCTTCAGAAAATTGGGACATTTTTCCGGCACCCTTGAGATATGCCGGGAATCCCACGCAGGTGGCGAGAGCACTGACCTAAATATCCTAAAAGGATTCAAGCCGATCAAACAAGCTCTTGGCGATTTTCCGAACCCAAAAGGCAGGCAATGGGAAGGAGCTAGCCAAACTCTTAGAAGCGGATTCATCACGGATATAAAACATCCGGACTGGCTAGCCAATCTAGTAATGGTACCAAAAAGGACAAATCCTGGCGCCTCTGCGTACGATTTAGACCTTAACAAGGCTGTCTAAAGGACCTTTCCCCTCCCTCGTGATCGACCAAATCATCGATGCAACCGCAGGAACACGATTCATTGTGCTTCCTCGGCGATACTCCGGATATCATCAAATCAAGATGGCGGAAAAGATCAGGCCGCAACGGCATTCATTACTCCATATGGGCCATTCGCTTCAACACAATGCCCTTGAGACTAAAAACGCCGGCGCAACATATCGGCGCATGATTCAAACATGTCCGGCTACCGGATAGGCAAAACAGTAGAGGCATACGTGAGCGATGTGGTCGTCAAGACCAAACACGTCGGAACTCTAGTAGAAGACTTGAGGGTGACATTCGACAACCTCCGAGTGTATGACATTAAGCTCAATCCGGAAAAATGCGTCTTGGCAAGGCCACCCGAAAGCTCTTGGGCTTCATCAGTATCCGTAGAGGAATTGAAGCAAACCCGGCCAAAATCAAGCTCTGTCACAATTGGATATTCCAAAAGACCTCAGCAGATACAAAAACTAACCGGATGCGAGCGGCCTTAAGTCGCTTCATCTCCCGTTTGGGAGAAAAGGCTCTGCCCTCTACCGCCTCCTCGGCGCCGAACATTTGAATGGGCGGATCTGCCACAACCGACTCGAAGAAATAAAGGCCACACCGCAACAAATCCGGTTACGGCGCGCCCAACTTGGGCGAACCTATGTTATTATATATCGCAGCAACACATCAAGTTGTCACGCGGTACTCGTCGTTGAGCGAGAAACAGAGGGCACAAATTCCCTCTTCAAAACCAGTGTACTACGTATCCATTGTTCTAACTCCATGCAAATCCGGTACCCACATTATCAAAAGATAGCGTGTCACGGTGTTCATAGCATCCGGAAGCTGCGACACTACTTTCAAGAGTGTCCAATAACGGTGGCCTCAAGTACCTCTCAACGATATTATAAACAATCGCGACGCAACAGGCAGGATTGCAAAATGGGCTATCGAGCCCTTACCATTTGACATAACCTACAAACCACGGCGAGCTATAAAGTCGCAGAGTTACGCTGACTTCGTCGCGAATGGACCGGTCGAACTCCCTAAAGAGTACGGCGCATACTCCAACCGGATCATGCATTTCGACGGATCCAAAATGTTGGCTGGCTTGGGGTCAAGGCCATCATCGACATCCCCAGCGGAGACACAATCTAATATGTACTTCAAATAATGTACATGGACTCCAATAACGCAGCCGAATACGAGGCCCTTCTACATGGCCTCCGGATGGCAATCTCCATGGGCATTCAACGCCTAGAGGTGGGCGGGGATTCAAACCTCGCAATATCCCAAGTAAATGGAGACTTTGACGCCAAAGATCCAAAAATGGCAACTTACCGCAACGCCGTCCTAAAAATGTCAGCTCGGTTCGAAGGACTCGAATTCCACCATGTAGCCCGGGATAATAACCAGGCAGCAGACGTGTTAGCACGCATCAGCGCGAAACGAGACGCCGTCCCCCCAAACATCTTCCTAGAACGGCTCTTTAAGCCATCCTTATTATGGGAAGAGGAGTCCGGAAATAACAATCCGAGCCACCGCATCACCTAACTCAGCACCATTACGACACGATCGGCGGCTCACCCAATGAAATAACACCTTGACTCACGAAATAATGGCAGTAATTGCCCGTGGGCAGAACCATTCCTAGCCTACTTAATGCGGCAGAACTTCCGAAGACCAAAATGAGACCTGCTGCATAGTTCGGCGATCTAAAGCCTACAAGGTCCATAAGGAGAACTTTATAAGAAAAGCACAACCGAGTCCTTCAAAGGTGTATCTCCAAGAGGAAGGGCGAAATCTCTGGCTAAAATTCACGCCGGACTCGGCGGCACCACGCTGCAGCCGGGCCCTTGTAGGCAAGGCCTTCCGACAGAGATTTTATTGGCCGACAGCCGGCAGATGCTCAGACTTAGTCCAACGATCGTCGGTTGCCAGCTCTTTGCTAATCGAGCCACATGCCACCCACCGCCCTCAAAACTATACCCATTACCCGCCGTTCATGTCCGGGTGCTTGACATGGTTGGACCCTTAAAGGGGAACCGACAAGCACAAATATTTATTGGTCATGGTGGACAAATTCACCAAATGGATTGAGGCCAAGCCGGTTAAAGCGGCGAGAATCCGGACCGGTGATAGACTTCATATCCGGGCTAGTACACCGTTTTGGCGTCCCCCACAGCATCTTCACTGATAACGGCACGAACTTCACGGCCGACGAGGTTAAACTCTGGTGCAAAAACATGGGCATCAAGCTCGATTACGCTTCGGGCTATCACCCCCAAACTAACGGTCAAGTCGAAGCGAGCAAATGGTCTAATCATGAGCGGCATCAAACCTGGACTAGTGCGGTCCTCAAGGAATCTAACACGCCTTTGGTAGAGGAGCTCGACTCCGTACTGGGGCTGCGGACCACGCCAAACCGAACTCTGGATTCACACCATTTTTATGGTATCTGCAGCAGAGGCGTTACGCCTGCGATATAATTCATGACTCACCCGTGTGCGCATGTACGAAGAAAGAGAAGCCGAGTTGGATCGGCAGGACAGTTTGGACGCCTTAGAGGAGGAGCGGACGTGGCAAAGGCTCGTTCCACATTTTATCGGCAGCAGCTCGAAGATATCAAAGTAGAAGTACGGGCCAAAACTTACAATGTTGGCGAACTTGTTCTACGCTCACGGACAAGAAAAAGGACAAACTTAAGCCCAAGTGGGAAGGTCCTTCATCATCGACCAAGTCGACCGGCGGAGCATACCGTCTCACGTGCGATGTCGACAACCGACTCGAGCCGAACCCATGGAACGCAGCCCGTCTCCGAAGATTCTATGCCTAACGCCGGACTCCAAGTTCGTCTCACTCCCCCGTCCACCTTTTTATATTTTACTGTCTCTTGTCCCCCTCCTTCTTCCCACTTTTTTCAATACCTTTTATAGGCTGATTTGCGCTTTGTTCGTGATACACTTGATGTGCTCCTCGCACTCATTATACTCGGGGCTTCTTTTGAAGCTTATTCATACGGGCTTCATGCCCAATACATGTGTCATACTTCCGCATGTACCTTTTCTTCACCATTATATGCATCGATATGACTTAAGTTTTGGCCAAGCTGGGTTGCTGGCTCTGTGCTTACCCCTCGTTCCCGATTGTTCGGCTAGGAGGTAAGGAGCACCTCTGCGATTACTCTGCCGGTCACCGGATGTGTACCTCAGACTAGGTGAAGTCGAAAGCTAAGCGTTCTTAAGAGAATATTGATCGGTGACTTGAAAGATGATTTATTACTTACTTATTTATCTCGCCCCGGATGCTTTTTACGCTATTTTCGCGATCCGGCATTGCACTTTAGGGCATGCCTCCGAGAAAAGAACCCTTAACGGAACTATTCTCCCCGGAAGATGTTTCTTACTAACCATGTAATATAACATAACTAGTTGGGCACTTGTCTGATAAATCAACTATGACCCCGACGCCTTGTCTCCATGCATGCCCTGGTTCTTTTATAACCGTAAGGGTATTCGGGCACACTCCGGACTGTTGGGTCCCGAGGTTGAAGCGAACAGTCCGCAAAGACAAACGATCTACAATCCGGCTAGAAGGCATTTTACATGTCATTTCAAATTACATCGTCAAACCGGTGATTGTACTCCTCCTCAATCCCATCTAGCGATCGTCTAATTTACAGTCCTATTGGGAATATTTCGCGGCCGATTCTACTTGGCGTACATCAACTCACAGGATCTCCTTCCCATCGGGCCCCGCAGTCCGACCTCGCCATGTGGTTTGGGTCACCTTCGTGCGTGTCTTCACCATGGCCCAGCCTCCTGGCGCTCGACGGCAGCCGATATCTTCCACAAGCGGAGGCGTCGCCGTGCTCCCAAGCTTCTTAGCAAGCTCACCAAGGCCCTCGGGTAGGGAGACGGATGGCCATAAAGCATGAACGAGCGCCGCTCGCCTCGCCGAACACGTTCGAGCAATTGCACCAGCTCGGGAAGTTGGTCACCCGCTGACTCAGCATTTCCTCCATGAGGCGACACTGTGAGCACACCTAAAGACATATTTACGTCAATCGACTTCCTCGCCAATTCTTCTTTTCAAAGGAATTTGTTCAAGCACTTACTATAAATGCCGCGACAAAGCGCTGATTCTCCTTCACGGAGCTGACAGTGGGCGAACACCTTTCAGCTCTTCTCCGCTGGGTGTGGGCATCTTGGAGCTTGTTTCTCTCCTGCCGCACCTTCATAAGCACCCTCTCGCCGGCCTTTAGCTGACGCAGTAGCTGTTGCTTGTCCGGATCTAGTCCGGCGCCCTCTGCAATATTATTGTCAGATTCACGCCGCACTTTGTTAAAATATTATCTTTTCAAAGTACGTCTTACCAGTGGGGGTCTCTGTGGCTCCCCCTGTGGCGGCCAGTGCGGCCTCAAGTTGGGCCTTGCACTCTTGGAGCTCCTGGGACAGATGGGTATTCTTCTCCGTAAGATCCTGCATCATAATTGATCCTTAAATCAGTTATTTCAACTATTTTAAGTCTCGGGGGCTACTGGCATATATGACTATTAAAATTACTTACCCGTATGTCTTTCACATACCGCCCGTGGGCTGGTTAACCCATCTTGAGCGGCACGGAGGTGCGTGTTTCCGCATCAAAGGCATTTAACGCCTCCGGGAGAAACACGCGTCCCACGAAGAACTGTCCGGCGGCGCTTTGTGATTCATGGCGCTCTCCATCTCGCAGCCGGGTGGCGGACAGCTGTCGGCATCCTCCGTCGAGGAGGCGTCCGGCTCATGCCTTGTATTCACCTCCCTCCCGGACCATGCGTTGGAGCATGGTGGCGGAGGCTTGATTGGCAACCTCTCGGACGCTGTCCGGCGAGCTCTTCTGGAAAAGTTTTGAGCATTAATATACCTCCGGGATCCTTCCCTTAAAATAGCGGTGCTCCGTGCCGTTGCGGCGACGTTCGGTTCGCGCCCGCCCTCTTCTCTCTCTGCTGGGCGGATCGACCCTTGTTGGTGGCCGCGCGGGTTCGCTTCCGCCTTAAAGGCACCTCTGCGATGCACCATCGGTATGGGATGGTCGAATTGAGCGCGGATCAAATGATGGTGTCAAGACCTCGGTCGTAGTCACCGGGAGGCCGAAAACAAACCGGGTAGTCACCGTAATGGCGACTAGGGCATTGTCTATGCTACGTTGGTGGAACACCCGTCAATCAGCTCCACCTTTATGTCCGGATCCTCTTGGAGGTCGGATCAAGGATCGTTCGAGATCCTCGGGCTGTGGAGTTAGGCTTCAGATGCCCTCCACGCCCGGCGCAGCTCTGCGTCGAAATCACATAGTAAGATACTTGATCTGTAAAAAGTACGGATCGGGTAGATGAACATCCGCTACCCAGCTCGAGGGTTATTCATAGAAAATCCATTCAGCGGATTCTTGCGGAGGAAGTCCTCCTCCTCTCCCTTGTACAAGCCGGACGGGATCTTTGCGGATCGGCTGCCGAGCCTGGCCCTTTGCGGGCATGACGGGTGGCGTCATCTTCCCGTTGAAATCCCACATAGGGTGGCCCCTATATTGGAGTGGCTGCACCCTCGCATAATGCACGTGGCCATGACTCCAATCATGGTCAATCCGGAGTGGGCGATAACCTAATCCGCCCATCGATAATGGACCCTCCTATCATCTTCCCGTTGAGGGCTCAAGGGTGCCAACTCAGCGTTTCTTCAAGGGAGCATTGTTGAACTCCGGAGGCCGATCCGAACTGGATCCGGCTGAGGGCGTCCTCCATGTAGAACCATTCGAAGGCCGGTCTTGGATGCCTTCTTCGGGTGCGGATAGATATCGGTCCCGGCGATCGCCATATTTCGCTCCGCCCACTTGATATATCGACCCCTCATGAGAACGGGGTACGAGACAAAACAATCTCTTCCACAGCGCAAAATGGGGCTCGATGCCCAAGAACAGCTCGCAAAAAGCTACGAAGCCCGCGATGTGCAAAATGGAGGCAGGCATGAGGTGGTGAAGTTGGAGTCCGTAGAACTCTAGGAGCCCCCGGAGAAACGGATGTATGGGAAATCCGAGTCCCCTTATTAGATAGGGGACAAAGCATACCCGCCCCTTTGGAAGGGTTCGACGCCTCCACTGCTTTCCACCCTTGTAGGTGGCGAGTCCGCTCGAACGGAACCATGAAAGCCGGGGAAGATATCCTCGGTTTGGAGTACCACTAGCTTGTGTGGAATCGAGCATCTCCCCAATCTCGGCTTGGGGCTGGGGAGCGAGAGGAGGAGCCGCGTCGGCTATCCATGATGGAATGGATTTTTGAAAGAAGCGCTTCGATGAGAACTTGCGGATGGAGGATGGTGTGAGCTGGATCTAGATCCTCGCCTCTCTTATATGCGGCTCGTTCGCACGGCTAGGGGGTGAAATGTAAAAATACCCCAGCCTTTCGCATTCGTACGACACGTGGAAGAAGGCCATTATTGGGCGTAGAAGCCAAGGAGCGCAACATTTATAAGGAAGTCGGACACTATTTGATGGGAACATAAAGTTTGAAGGAGAACCCGCCTTGCAACGCCGAAGACAATATACGCGCCGGACTCGTCGTCGCTGAAGCCCGGTTCGGGGGCTACTGAGGGAGTCCCGGACTAGGGGGTGTCCGGATAGCCGGACTATCATCATCGGCCGGACTCCAAGACTATGAAGATACAAGATTGAAGACTTCGTCCCGTGTCGGATGGGACTTTCCTTGGCGTGGAAGGCAAGCTTGGCGATACGGATATGTAGATCTCCTACCATTGTAACCGACTCTGTGTAACCCTAACCCTATCCGGTGTCTATATAAACCGGAGGGTTTTAGTCCGTAGGACGAACAACAATCATACCATAGGCTAGCTTCTAGGGTTTAGCCTCTTTGATCTCGTGGTAGATCCACTCTTGTAACACACATCATCAATATTAATCAAGCAGGACGTAGGGTTTTACCTCCATCAAGAGGGCCCGAACCTGGGTAAAACATCGTGTCCCTTGTCTCCTGTTACCATCCGCCTAGACGCACAGTTCGGGACCCCCTACCCGAGATCCGCCGGTTTTGACACCGACAAGCCCTATTCCCCCGATGAATTCGCATGTGTGATGCATCCTCACGAATATCATCTTCCGTAGGTAAACACATCTCACCTACCCTTTATTTGGACTATTGAGGAATCGCGTAACAGATTGGTTCGTGCCCTGGTTCCATTGAATTTTTTTTCTTCTTGTGAGCTTGTGAGTCCTATGCTTCTATTTATTCCCTCAGGTCATGTTGACTCTTGTGCATGGATTGATAATTGTGAAACAAATCAATGAATTCTAGAAGAAATCGCTTGCCAATGTCACGGGTCCATATGATTCTGCTATGACCACTATGGCAACAATGAAACAGATATACCAATGCCTTTAAAGGTAAATTGTTGTTCTGCTTTACACTTTATAGTAGAAAACAAATTGATGCCTGATCATTATTATTATTAGAGTATTGGCTGTTATCCCATTTCTTTTTCAAGCATGTTGTCAATGATCAGCTATCAATATGTTTCTTCTCAATTTGCAGAAGAGAAGTGAATTCAGAAAAAGTTAAGCATGGGGATGTATAAACCAACTTATGTTATGATCGAGCAACCAGGGATCACACATCACAGCTCCAAAAACACAATGGTGCCATGGGGTAATTTTTATCATTTACTTCTTCAACACAAACATTAGTTTTTTGGTGCTTGTTGAAAGAGCTGCATGGATCTTCCATGGTTCCTCCCAAGGTGATATAATCTATTTCTATCTCTATCTTCTTTTATTTTGCGTGTGATATTTCTCTGTTTCGGATGCAAATCAATAGATTTGGAAGTAGTGCTATCGGTGGATGCAAATCCATCGACCTGTAAGTGATGTTGATGCTAGATGTTTAGTTTTGCTCTATATGTATAATTCTGTGCTTGAAAACTAATTGAATTGATCAGATTACCACTTGTATTTGTTCTTTGCCTGATATCATGTGCAAATGCTCTGACACTTCTTGTTCATGACTTCTTATAGTGTAGCCCATTCATGAGAACGTATATGCACTTCTTGTTCTTGTTGAGATTATACACTACCAAAAAGGGATGATTTCATCGATTCAACATTGGTAAGGAAAATTGTGCTACTGGTAAGAACAGATGCTTCACATAATCATTTCTTCCTCGTTTGTCCTCCTAATAAGAATAAGTACATGCTGAATGCGTTTTTTCTGGCTCATGGTTAAAACAGATGTTCTTTTTGCATTTTTCTGCTGGTAAGAGTAGATGCATCGGTCGAGTCTTCTCTTTTTGTATTTTTTATTGAGTAAAGCTGCTTAACCTGGGTGTATCTTTTGTTGGTCTCTTTTGAAGTGATGTTACACATGTAGATAAATACAAGAAATTATGAGGCCAATTCATATATACACTTGTCATTGTGAAATTATGTCTCAAATTCTTTGACAATGATAAAATAACTATGTTTGTGCATGCCTAGGATCTTATGCCACACTCATTGCTATGAGACTTGCATTTCGGTTTCATGTTTCTGCAGTACTATTGTAACATATTCCCGCTGTCCTTGAAAGATTGTACTTCCAACTTTGTTGGAGGGTTAAACTATCTCTAAGTTTGACCGAGTTTGTGGAAAAATTTATCAATGTTTATGAAACCAAATAGGTATATGATGAAAATATATCGTGTCATGAATCTAATTCTACTAATTTGATGGCATAAATGTTGATGTATTATTGTATAAATGCGGTCAAACATAATAAAATTTGACTTTCAACAAAGTTGAAAGTATACTCTTTTAAGGACGGAGGGAGTATATGCTTTGTGTTTATCTCTTCTTAATGAAGGTGATCAAGAAATTATTGAAAACAAGTTACTGCAAAGAGGCTGTATGGTGCAAAGTTTACATGTCAAATAGACGCCGAAGTCAACCTATATTTACAATGCAGGGACGGGCGCGGCAACGCGCGTCCTCATGGTATAGTCATTAAGCATAGCAAAGTCATAGCAACATCAATCTCAGAACATAGTGGATACTAGGGATCAAGCCCTAACAAAACTAACTCGATTACATGATGAATTTCATCCAAACCACCACCGTCCAGCAAGCCTACGAAGGAATTACTCACTCCCAACGGTGAGCATCATGAAATTGGTGATGAAGGATGGTTGGTGATGACGAAGACTGAAGATCCCCCTCTCCGGAGCCCCGAACGGACTCTAGATTTGGCCTCCCGATGAAGAACGGGAGGTGGCGGCGGCTCCGTATCATAAGACGCGATGAAACTTTCTCTCTGCTTTTTCTCCAAAAAATAGGATTTTATAGCGTTGGAATTAGGGTCAGTGGAGCCTCGTGGGCCCCACTACCCACCAGGGCGCGCTAGAGGGGGGTGGCGCGCCCTAGTGCCTAGTGGGCAGCTGCCCCCCCCCCCCCTCCAGTGGGTCTTGGTTCCAGTATTTTTTATTTATTCCAAAATAATTCTCCAAAAAGCTTCGTCCAATTCCGAGAATTTTTATTTTTGCACAAAAACAACACCATGGTAGTTCTGCTGAAAATAGCACTAGTCTAGGTTAGTTTCATTCAAATCATGCAAATTAGAGTCCAAAACAAGAGTAAAAGCGTTAGGAAAAGTATATACGATGGAGATGTATCAACCAACTCCTTGGTCATCAAATAATATTCTACATTCAACCTTGAAGCCAACATATGGTCTTCAAATATTGCCTATGGAGAACCCTTCAAGAATAACTCAAAGCAACCATTAGTCCATAAGTATTCTCATTAATTTACAGAAACCAAACATGGGGGCACCATGCTCTTCAGAAGGCCAAGTCACAACGAGGATAAAGGAGGAAGGATTGCCCTAGCCAGGAGGCGAGATAGTTCGCACATGTATGATCCAGGCCGAGAGCACCTGGGCAGTCTTGCCTCTATGTGGACCTTCTCACATCCAGACATTAGCCGCCCGGATTGTCCACCCCCTTGTCAGCTCCAGCAACCAGACACCCCTACATCTTGTATGGTCCCTAGCACTCTTCATTGGCACCAGGGTCAAACCGTCCGTCCATAATGGACCCAGATTGCCCGATTATGCTAGCCACCCAACGCCCGCACCAACCCAAAGTTGAGTCCGCTCCAGGGGCAGGACTGTCTGGGCTAAATGGAGTCGGACTCCTCAGCTAGCTGCGTGCGGATAGTCAACAGACCCCTGACCATGTATCTCTTTGTCCCACGAATCCCCTTTGTTACTAGACTAAACCGTACACCTCCTTAGACCAAGGGTTAGCAAAGCATAAACTAAGAACTTGAGAGAGTTTTGCTCAATTTACCTCCCCAAGGGGATAAAAAACTTCTGCGTGGAGAAGAGTCCCTTCAAATTTCAAGCCCGCCTCTCTTCGGATTGGGGAAGAACTATCTCTCAAGACTCTCATCTCCCGCAAGGATTCAAGGATGAATTATCCTTGTGCTATTCCTTTCCTTTACTTGTTTGTTGGATATACAGGTTCCTCTTCTATTAACTTGTGACTTAAGTAAGTTTTGGCGGTGAATTCTTTGTAGGGGAACGTGGTACACAACAAAAAAATAACTACACACGAGCATGCCCAAAATCACTATAGTGGTACAAATAATGATCATCGCACTAATAGTCCACACAATGGAAGAAGTAGATGTTGATGAAGCACGACAATTCCCATGGCTAGCATATACGTACAAGCTACGAGAATTTCTCTGGGACGATCTGTGATCTAGTGTGAAAGTATACGACACCTTCTGAGGTATTATCAAAGTTCGTTGGAAGTACAAATCATCTTAAACATAATAAAAATTACATCGAGATTTTGAGAGCACTGAACAACCACTACCATCGCCAGAACGAGCCTCCGACGTGTCGTTGTCGGCACTCCCCTGTCGGAGCCAGTTTGACCTTGTCGATGACAACTGGAAAGTCTTTGTGCACGTGTCCATAAGGACAATTGCCCTGGAGCTGCAGTCATCGTCGTTGAACCCTTGAATAGATCTGAAGCACCTGAAATAAAATCTCGCCACATGAGGATAAACCCTAACATCACTGCCCCAAGAAGACGACAAGAATCTACGGCGGAGCTTCGTGGAGTACGTCCAGATGGACGAACTCGAGGAGTATTGAAGCGCAGAAGACAAACTCGAAGAAGAGGCGCCGCCATTCATCTAGCACCGCACATGCGAGGACTAAAAAACCTAACCTAAACTACTAATCAGAGTGAAGGCACTGGGATTCTTCACCCCGCCACCAGCCGCTAGAGTGGCAAGAAGAAGCGAAGCGAATCCACATGCTCGCTGGTGAAGCTCAGAGGGGAGAGTTTGCCCTAGTCGCCGGGGGATAGGGAAGGAAAACATACCTTTATTTTGAACTTATTTTTTTGCATGGTAATACGTGTCACATTCATATCATAAAGATCATAGTACAAGTCACATAAAGACCGGCATGACAAAACTGAGAAGACAACAGAACGCTAGCCTTTGCACGCAGGACCACCAGCCAAGAAATAAAATTACAATCAAGCCGAAGAATTATCTGAACTTGACACCAATGCCCGTCACTTCTCCAGCACCACCACAACAGCCATCAAAGAAAAAAAAGATGAATCAGCTCCTCACCCGAGCTTGACGCGACTCCATAGCTGACATGCAGCTTTGCGGACCTCCAAGGTGGCTTACCAAAGGAGAAGCCATTGCCATTGAACGAACCAGACCGAGGCAACACCCAAACACACCATCGAACTCTAGATCTGACACCTCGCCATGACTAAGACGGCGGAGGAAACCATACCTGCCAGCTAGCAACCACGAACCCAGTACATGTTTCGTCTTCCAGATGTCGTCGATGCAGACCATAATATGCATCCGCTCCTGGACTACCTCCCAAGCTCTGCGCCGACATTGGAGCAGGCGTCTTCGCAACGGCGGAGCCCGATGATACAAGTCCACCACAAGGATGCTACCGCCACCACAACATTCTCACTTGAGCAGACAAATTCCTAAATTCATCACCGACCATAGAGACGATTGCCCCGTCGAGGAAGAGTCTGAAGTTTCTTTATTCAGCATCAATGTCGCCGCCACCAAAGCCAAGACGTCGAATGACCCAAAATCCTAAGCTACTAGGGCCCCAACCTAAAGTTAAAACGACCGCACGCGCGGGATTCGGCGACCCCCCTCACCACTGACGACCAAGAGGTCGCCAACGGAGGGGAGCCGCTGGAAGGATCGGCTCCCTGGCGGCGGCTAGGGTTTCTGCCTACTCGCATAGGAGGGAAGCAATTCAGAAGCCAACCCAATACCTTTTCTAGTTTGTTTATCGGGTAGTACAATATTATAAACATTGATTTTTGTATGAAAACTTGTTCAAGCCTAAGAACATATTTTGCAGAAAAAATAACAATATCTACAAAACTTGTATGCGTCACATTTTGATTTTTTAAATGAATTTTGAGAAAGTTAGTTAGTTTTATTTTTATTTTTAGATCAAAGTTAGTTTTTTTTTCAGCACTGCTATACACACGACGCTGCATAGCCGATTTGTGGACGACGCTGAAGATCACACCATACGATGCAGTTTCGGTGCAGCATTAGATACGTCGTTCGGCTGTATGTCGTCTGTGCGGTTTCGGCTGGACAGCAGTTTCGTTTTCCTTTTAAACTACCCAAACTCTGCTGCTCGCTAGGGTTTTACGGTGTCCCACCCATCCCTCCGTCCCGGAGCCGCCGCCTTCTTCGGTCTCTCCTTCCAACCGCGCGCTCCGCCTGCACCCCGTTCCTATTATCGTCCACCCCAAGTCCGGCCGAGCCGTCTTTCAGCCCGCCTCCAGTCACAGACTCCTCACTAACCAGCGATGGCCGGCGCCGTCGGCTTCCTCGCGGACGTGAACGACCACTGGCTTAAGCCACGTCTGCTCCGAGTGGTGGTTGGCGAGCGGGTGCCGCAGCCGGGGAGCACCGTCCCGCCGGAGAAGCTGGCCTCCATCCTCGAGGCGGTGCGCACGCACGGCCTCCTCAACGAGGTCCTCCAGGACCCGTCGGACCAAAAGCTCGCCGAGGCGTGGCGCGCCACGGTCGACGCCTGGGTCGAGCGCGTCGGCGAGCTCGTGGAGAGCGACTCGGTATGTTGCCCGTATGCCCCCCCGTCCCTTCACCGTACTTTGCTAATTTGGTCTAATTTGCTACTGTGAAAAAATCTCTACCATAATGCTGAACTTGTGTTGCACTTGTATATACTAAACCCAATGTGACAAGGTGTGCGGATTTGAGCTAGTTGTTGCTATACACCACTGAAACTTTAGTTCTGTTATGTTTCCTCAGTGCTACTCCCTCCGTTCCAAAATAGATGACCCAACTTTTACTAACTTTAGTACAAAGTTGAGTCATCTATTTTGGAACGGAGGGAGTACTTGTCATTACTCTCTTTTAAAGTTATTTATCTACCACTCCTTCCGTAAAAAAATATAAGAGCATTTAGATTACTAAAATAGTGATCTAAACACACTTATATTTCTTTACAGAGGGAGTATGAATTATGCCATCTGGTGAGATGGTTTTATTCTGGTATAAGTGTTATATTTTTGTTGCTCTGTGCTGCAGAAACATTCATGCTCGAACAGTATACAACATATTCTAACAATAAAATCTAAACATCTGTAACTGTTTTTCTGATAGCTTTAACAGTTGTTAAATCTTTCATGTAAAAGAAAATGTATCAGATAAGCTTTACTAATATTGGCATCCTCTGTTTATAAATCTTTAGCCATATAGTTGTTGGTTGGGAACTTGTTTACTTGGCGTGACTTTCCAAGAGTGCAGCAGTGAGCGCTTTGCTGAATCATACTCTGATTGGTTTGAGAAGATTCTGAGGAACTTGAAGGTATTGCACATTGTTTGCTTCAGTTTTACGTGGAATGTTATGTTCTCGTTTTGTTTTTGTTCTGAGCAATTGTATGCCCCCACCCCCTGACCCCAACCCCATGTTTCGTCACTGTTCTAATGTCTTGAGAATCCCATTATTAACTTCATAAAAAATGTGTTTAAGTTTGTTTGAATTTGTTGAGCTAATTAAATTCCAAGCAGATTATAGACAGGAAGGTAGTGATATCTGGAAGTATAGAGATATTCCAGATGTGATCAACCTTTGCTGGAATTACACTTGACGTCATACTATTTGATTGACCTCCTTCATGGATAAGACAACTTCCATGAAATGTAGATATTTCAGATGTGATCAACCTTTGCTGGAATTACACTTGACGTCATACTATTTGATTGACCTCCTTCATGGATAAGACAACTTCCATGAAATGAAATATTTAGATATTCCAGATGTGATCAACCTTTGCTGGAATTACATTTGTCGTCATACTAGTTGATTGACCTGCTTCATTGATAAGACAACTTCCATGAAATTAAATGTGATCTACACCTAGGAGAAAGTAGATGAAGAAGTCTGTCCTCGGCACTGATCTCTGTGGGAGCGATATCCGTGTAAATTTAGTGTCCCTTGGGTTAACTTAAGTCTGTTTGGCTTGGCACCTTCTGGCTGCCTGTGCTTGTGGTTGTTCATAACTTTCTTTGTGGATATTGCTATTTTTCTTTATTTCTGGTTATATTGTGATTGTTTTGAGGTCACATCTAAACAGAAGAATGAAATGCCAGTCACCATTTTCTTTATATTTAAATTGTAGGTGTTCAGTCTATTATAAAACTGCATTTGTTCACTAGATCACTTTTCTCTAAATTTATTATATATCTGATGCATGCTAAGCTACCACCGCAACCAATCAATCGGAAATTATATTATGTAACGCCATCCATTTGATGTAAATATGAACCTTTATTGGAAAATTATATCACAAATTGAACTTGCAGGTGGCATTTGTTCTCATTATTTGACCTATTCTGTATATTTTACCCCTTCCGTCCCATAATATAAGAGCGTTTTTGACACCAGTGTAGTACTTTTGATAGGTGTGTAGTAGTACTAGTTATCTTTATGGCTTCACTGAGCTCATTGGCGTGGTTTTATACACTAGCAAGTTTGACTGATTGAGATTGAGCATGGCCTATTTCAACAAACCACATCTAAAAAAAAAAACCACCCTAGTGGAAGTTTCTATCGAAGATCTTAAATAATGCTCCCCAGGAGTTCATATAATCCATAGTCTTCACATCCCCAGAGAAAATTATCTTTCTAGTTTTCTCTTAATGAAACATTCTCATACATTATTATTTATCTGATATATCTTTTTTTCCCTCCTAGCAAGGACCGTCTAGCTTGCAACTTGTTACTGTGGTCTCTTGTACTTCCATGTCTGATCTATTTGCGAGGTATGTCATGAAAGCTATGTCCTTTTACTTGCTCAAGCTGTCAAGCACATAGTTGGATTGTAGGTACTTTGTAGTATCGTGAATGTGATTATTTGAAACTAAAGCTCGACAATATGTCCATATCCATTGCCCTTTCTTTTGCGTGCTACTCTGTTTTGTTCAGTTGAAAGCAACATAACTTGTTCTCTGATTAGATTGGCGAAATTTTTGAACTTAAAGAAAGAGGCATCATCCTTTGCTGGAAGAGTTGTTGAACCATTGCTGCTGCTTTTAAATGAAAATGGTCCAGTGGCTGTATGTTGTTTTCATCCACAGGCTTACTCTGTTTGATTCCAAGCATGCAAGAGTAAATATTTAATCTACTTCTGTCTGTATTTGCAGGATGAAGCGATTGATTTGCTAAGGACAGTTATTAAATTGTATCCCTCATCTGTAAATCGACACTACAATAAAGTATGTTTACATTTATGTTGTAATTCATTTCTTATTGTGAATACATATATTCTTCCTCCAGTTTACAGAAAACTTGACGTTTTGGTTACGTGTGTAGCCAAAACTTATAAATCTTTGACTCTTATATCTCTTTAAAATATTTATGTTAGCTACCTGAAATATTTCTACGTGTACTTTTGTCTCGAGAAGTACTTCTATAACATCTAAATTTTACTGGGATTTAGAAATATATTTTAATAGAAATTAGTGGGCAAAGCTATGTTTTGGAGACCATGTCCATATCCATATCCAAAAGCTTATTGTGAACTGGAGGGAGTAGTTTTCTGAGTCTAGAAGGGAGAAAAGTTAATCCTTGAGAATAGCTTCAAAGGAAAAGGTTTGGTTAGGTGTTTTAATAAATAAAATTTTGTAAAAGTTGGTTTCTGGGTGGATGTAGGATCATAGAGTTGGAAGTTTGGAATATCTATTTTTTGTTACTGAATCGGAACATCTTTATTGATGATCTACATGTGCTACTATCAATATGTCTAATTGTGATTTAAATGTAGGTGCGTGGGACTCAAGAGTTCTTTATGTAACATGTTCCTTTTAGATTTATTTGTCATGTGTCACTTATTTATCATTTTCTTAAATTAGTTTCTAGTACATACCTCTGAAACTACAGCAAATGTACAACTCCCTACTATTTTACTGGCTGTTATATTATGTCATATTGTGCTTAATTTACACAATTCAGGTTGAATCCACCATTGCAGCAAAGATTATGAGTACAGAAGTCAATGTAAAATTATCAAAGGTGAGCACTGTATGCTTAATGCCTTATCTTAGAATTAATCTTTTCGGGATGCTGTGCAAAGTAACATTTATGCGTTTTATTCTCCATTTTGATGTTCTTTCTTCTGTCGCTCATTGCCATGAAAATTTCTCATTGTGTTGACCAATTCTGTTTTTTCGCATCTTCCAATCCTTCAGAAATCCGCTAGAGTCTTAGCAATGCTACCTTCTGTCCGAGTATCTGAGGGCACTTGGTCATTGATGATCCAGAAAGTACTGATTGGTATAAACAATCTTCTGAACGATGCTTTTGTTGGGCTGGAAGAAGGTAATGTTTGTCATGAGCTATTTTTATTTTCGGTTGTACCATTTTGGATTGGCTTTGAACAACTTATCTTTACAGAAAAGAAAGGGCGTGAGATTATGATGCTTCTAGTTCCACCTGGTAATGATCCTCCACCAGTGTTGGGAGATCAAGTAAAGTTGGGAGGCAATCTGCATGTGACAAAGAAATTTCGTGTCTTCACTGTTCCTACCATTTCAGCCCTTGCCCATTGCTGCTGCATGATGCTGACTAGTTATTACCCGGTTCAGGTTTGTCCAAAGCCTCATCTCTTGGTACATTATCATTACTTATTACCTAATGGCGCTGATAAGCTACCATTAAACATTACATTGCTCTAAACCATATTGTTTTACCTGTCATTGTCAAAAAAGGTCACCATTCCTGTCCGTGCTTTGATAGCTCTGTCACGGAGAGTGCTCTTAGTTGATGGATCATTGCGCAACAAGTCGTTTCCTTCAACTACTTCCTTGCACCAAGAGCTTATTTGTTTTGAGCTTCCATCATTGCATTCATCTTTCTTGGATTTGCTCCATGCAACTATTAAAGGAATGCGAAGGTACCATGTGTATTGCCTCTTATCACTATTATCTAAGACACATCTCAATGTATATTTTCCACAAGTTTTAAGCTTGCATCAAATACAGCAACATAGACACAAGTGTTTGATAATAATACTTGAATTTGAAGTAGCTTCGGAAACTGGATTTATTATAGAAGTTTTTCTAATATTATTCTGGATCTGAATCTGTACTGGAAAAGAAATATCTAAATTATCTACTTGTCATATTGCAGCCAACTTTTACCGCATGCTGCTAATATTGTACGGCTTGTAACTGATTACTTTAAAATTGCGAAGTTACCTACTACGAGGACAAAAGTTTACAGCATTGTTCAGCTGTTGCTGACCTCCATGGGTGTTGGTAGGTGATTCCTTTTGTTTATTTGTTTGTATGCTCACAGTTGCATGATTTTATATTTTAAGATAAGTTTTTACAGCGAGTTGTTTTGTCATAATTATGTTTAATCATACCTCAGGCTTGAAATGAATATGGAGACTGCCTGTTTACAGAGTCGGTAACAATTTAACAATGATTCTGCTTGTTTTAGAGTGGAGATAGAACACTAATTTTTGCCTTTTTTTCCTGTTGCCACTGCGGAGAAATAGTTTGAAATGCATCATCCTTCAAATACTTTATCTGTGGCATGTTCTGTTTGCACATGCGGGAAAACTACCATTGGTTTGAGGGATATAGTTTTTCTGTTCAGACAAACTTTTGTCAATGATGCTCTCTCAGAACTCAAATTTAACAACAGGCTAGATTTTTTGAGGTATGACCATGCTGCATCCAGGGGCGTATGGTCTAAACATATTCCTCCATGTCTTCAAAACATGGAATCCATAACTTAACATTCACATTCCCTGCACTGGTCTGTCTGGTGTTTTTCTCTGTTGATTGACTGTCATGCTTCGAGTTGCGTCCATACAAATGTTTGGTACATAGCCTTGGTCGTCTTTTAGTCGATTGCGAGTCACACCCATGGCTGAATAAATGATGTCTTCTGTTACCAGGAATGTCTCTCCATTTGTTAGAGGTAATAGTCAGCAATGCAGTTGGTGATCTGGATGATAATTGTGTAGAAGAAATGACTCTATTCAGCACAAATCCATCAAAAGGGGCTAGTGAATCTTCGTCAAAAAGTTACTCCAAGAAGAGGAAGCAAGAACCACAAATACAAAATTCACATGCCTCGGGTTTGGAGAAGGCAGCAATCAGCCCAAAGAAAATGAAAACCTCTTCCATGCCAACTTCATCGAAGGGAATGACCCCTGAAACTCCAGGAGATGTTAGAATGTTCACACCACTCTGTGTTAAAATAGCTGCACTAGAAACCTTGGAAATTCTTCTGAATGTGGTATGCCTAAAATTTATCTTCGTTTTCTCACGTGCCTATTATTCGGATTTTTTTTCTTATTACTTCTCTTGTTATACTTGTTAGTAGAAAGAGCATAGGTAACTCTGATTTGGCACTCAATTTCTGGTCTGTTATGAATGTAGCTGGCTAGGCTTTACCCCTTGTTTGTAGCTGAAAGGAACTACTACAGAACCACCTCATTGGCTTTCTTACAGCCTAAGACTTCTTGACTTGACACGCTGACTTTTAGCCTAAGACACAGACTTGACTCACTAGCTTACTACCTAAGGAAAAGACTTGACTCATTGATTGACTGCAGCACCATCCCAAACGCGTAGCACGCAGTTCATGGAATTTCACCCGCCCTAGTCCTTATGTTAGAATGTCAGTGAGTTGGTCTGTGGTGTTGATGTAGTTGGTACTGTAGATCGATATGTTTGCGGCGTTTGTGGAGGTCTGGGTTTGGCCAGCGCCAAGGTGGACTTGCTGTCCACCATTAGCTTGACTGCCTCAGCTTCTCTCCCATGGAGTTCATCAAGCAGCCGAGCCAGCCAAAGTCCTTGTATTGCAGCAGATGTGGCAGCCACATACTCTGCCTTACAGGAGGACAGAGCCACCACTCGCTGTTTGAGAGACTGCCAGCTCACCAAGCTGCTACTGAGGAAGAACATCATGCCACTCGTGCTCTTCCTGGTGTCAATGTCACCGGCGAGGTCACTGTCAATGTAGCCAATCAGCCGTGTCTTTCCAGTCTTCCACCTGTAGCGTAGACCGTAGTAGCTGGTGCCAGCGATATAGTGAAGGATGCGCTTCACTGCCATCATGTGCTCTTGTAGGTTGCTCCATGAAGTGACTCACAAAGTTGATGGCGAATGCCAGATCGGTCTTGTGCTCTTGTGGGCTGCCAACGATCCTTTGATACTCTGTGGCATCCACCTTTTCCGCCGTGCTCTCACGGCTCAGTTTGAGTTGCCCCTTCATCGGAGTGTGAGCTGGGTTGCAGCCTTCCATTCCTCCAAGCTGAATGTGCGAGGCATAGTGTGCCTAACATAGTCTGATGCCAATCATGCCATAGCCATCTTGCTGGACTTCGATTCCGAGATAGAATGACAGCAGTCCAAGGTCACTCATCGGAATTTTGCTTCCATCTCGTCCTTGAAGCTCTCCACTGCTCCCTTGGATGAACCAGTGATGATTGTTAAGCTTCATGCACTAGCCAACGCAACCAAAAGTTCGAACTGATGGAAAGGGCTAGGCAATCCACATATACACTTCAACACCCCCTCTCGTGTGACGCGGAAAGTCAACACGTGAACAGACTCAGAGGCATGGCTCCAAAAGTTCGAACTGATGGAAAGGGCTAGGCAATCCACATATACACTTCAACACCCCCTCTCGTGTGACGCGGAAAGTCAACACGTGAACAGACTCAGAGGTATGGCTCAAGAGGCCTATACGTGGACAAAAGGGGGCAGCAGTAATTTTTGAATAAATTGCCAAAGCTAGGACTTGAACTCAAGACCTTAGACTCTGATACCATGTTAAGCTTCATGCACTAGCCAACGCAACCAAAAGTTCGAACTGATGGAAAGGGCTAGGCAATCCACATATACACTTCAACAATGATCAAATCATCCACATAGACTCCAATGAGCATGGTTTCGTCACCCGTGACGCTCCGGTGGATCGCATGCTTGTGCCCTTATTTTTGAAGCCAATTTCCTTGAGCGTGCAGTAAAGCTTCGCGTTCCATGCTCGTGGCGCCTGCCTAAGGCCATAGAGGGCCTTGCGCAGCCGCATGACTTTTCCTTCTTCTCCGGGGATGATGAACTGAGCGGCTGCTTCACATAGACCTCCTTCAGTTCTCCATTATGGAAGGCTGATTTTACGTCCATGTGGTGGACGGGTCACCCCTCCTGGGCAGCCAAAGCAAGCAGCAGACAGATGGATTCCATGCGAGCCACAGGCTCAAAGACTTCATCAAAGTCAATGCCGGCTTGCTGCACGAAGCCGCGTGCGACCAGCTGTGCTTTGTGCTTGATCACCTTACCAGTTACATTTTTCTTCAATTTGTAGACCCATTTGAGGCCTACTTGTCGATGCCCATGTGGTAGATCAACGAGCTCCCATGTCCTGTTTTGCTCCACTGCATCCGTTTCCTTGCGCATGGTTGCTTGTCATGCCTTGTCTCTCTCAACTTCTGCAAATTAGCACGGCTCCCCTGTGCTCGACGAGTGCAGCTTGGCATCGAGGTTGCGTGGCGCAAGTCCAGGCAGTGGTTCTCTAATCAGATTCTAGACCATGCGATAGCGAACTGGTGTGTCGCGGTGAGCAGCATCGAGTCGATCATCATCATGTGCTGGTGTTGTGACAAATTCTGGAGTTGCTGGAGCTGATACAGGTGATGGTGGTGTGGCAGGTGAAGTACCCCGAGTCACATGTCCTGTTGACACAGGCTCAGCTCGCCCTGAGCTGGACGCATAGCTGGGCGCCTTCGCTGCGTGAAGGTAGATGTACTGAATATCGAAGTTGCTGCCTGAGCGTGCGCTGTCGTCCGCTCCCCAATACCAACCACGTTCTTCATCGAAGATGACATAGTGGGAAATGCGGATGCGTCTTGTCACAGGGTCCAGCAGTCGGTACGCCTCACACTTTCCTCATAGCCGATGAACACAGCGGGAGAGCTGCGGTCGTTGAGCTTACTCAGGTTACCTTGTTAACATATGCCAAGCACCCAAAGGTGCGAAGGTTGTAGACAGCCGGCTTGTGGTCTTGCCACGCCTCGCAAGGTGTCTTTCCAGCAAGGGATTTAGTGGGAGCACGGTTGAGCAGGAAGACAGCAGTGCTCACAGCCTCCCTCGAAAATTCAGTTGGCGTGCTCCTCTGCTTCAGCAGAGCATGCACCATTGCCACCACCGTTTAGTTTTGCTGCTTGACGATGCCATTTTGCTGCGGGGCGTAAGGTGCAGAGAAGTGGTGCTCGATGCCTTCATCACCAGTAAGCGGCGAACCCGGTCGAGATAAACTCGCCGCCGTTGTCCGTGTGGAACACGCCCAGTTTGCGTCCGCATTGAACTTCTGCTGTTGTCTGAATTCTTTTGATGACATTAGGTGTGCTGCTCTTGCCAGCCAGGAGCATCACCCACATGTAGCGAGTGGCGTCGTCCACAAGCAGCAAGAAGTAGCGCTGTCCTCCAGGTGTCGCCGGTGAAACAGGACCACAGAGGTTGCCCTGAACGAGCTCAAGTAGCTGCTGCGCGCGGTACCTTGCTTGCCGATGAATTGTGCCACGTGACGATGCTTGGTGATGATATGTGTCGCAGAGCTGCTCCATGTGATCCGGCCGTGGCAGCCCACGTGTCATGGTGAGGCATCACATCTTCTCCAGTGCGTCGAAATTGAGATGCCCATACCTCATGCCACCGCAAGCCATGTTCGTCGTGGCGGGCAGAGAGACATATTAATCGGATCACCTGAAGATGTAGGAGGTAAAGGCGATTCCGGCCACGTCTAACCCGAATAAGGAGTCAACCATGCTGATCCCAGATTTGAAGCACACGTCTTCTGATCAGCCCACACGCACTCTCATCTCAAATGCTGATGATCAAGTTCTTAAGCCGTGGGATGTAGTGGACACCGCTGAGGGCCTTGTGTTCGCTGTTCTTGCCAGTGAATATGATTGTGCCCATGCCGCAGATTTTGACGATGGAGCCATCACTAAATTGGACGGTACCGATGATCGTGTGGTCGAGCTCGGCGAAGGCATTGCCGTGGCTTGTCATATGATTGGTGGCACCGGTAGCGAGATACCATCCTTCGACCCGCTTATCATTGTCGCGCAGTGTGGTTGCTGAAGCAATTCCTTTTTCATCATATATATAGAGTTGGGGAATAAATTGAAATTTATATAGTTTTATTCATATATCAATAAAATATAGGGTTTAGAAGTAATTTTCTTGATTGCTCCCACCCGCTCATCGTTGAAAATTACTTCTAAACCCTATATTTTATTGATATATAGAGTTGCTGAAGCAATTCCTTTTTCTTAATCATATATATAGAGTTGAGTAATAACTTGAAATTTATATAATTTGATTCATATGACAATAAAATAGAGGGTTTAGAGGTAATTTTCTTGATTGCCATGCTGAAGATGTAGAGTCCGTTTGGAATGGGGATAGCTTTTATCATGAAATAATGACACTAGGCACTACAATAACATTTAGAGTCATTTGCAATGTTATCTAATTGTCACCATGGTGCTTGGGTCTCAATTGTCTGTGGTTACATTGTCTGATGTATAATTGCAACAATCAGATGTAATATACATTTTATTGCCTTCATCAGGGGGGTTCATTGAGGACAGATCACTGGAGGGCAAAAGTGGACTTGCTCCTAATTAACATAGCTACAAGTGCTCGCGACTCAGGAGCAGGGTATGAGCCATCAACAACCAAAGTCGGGGAGACAAGCATATCAGACTTTCAACTTGCTTCATATAAGGCATTGCTGGCATCTTTTCTTTCATCTCCTCATGCCCGGCCACTTTATTTAGCCCAAGGAACTGAACTCTTCAGAAAAGGTAAAATCTCATGTCTATCATTTACTACTTGTCTGCAGATGGAGTAATTAATTTTGTGTCTCGTAATTAATAGATGGTTAATTGAAAGGAAAAAGGGAGAGTTTTGCTTGAACTCTCTGGATATATACAACAAAAGCAGGCCTTGTACTATTAGCTCTATGACATGGTGCAATCTGCAGCTAGAACAAAAGATAAAATATACTTGGTACATTCATACACATGATTCATGCCTGTCCACGTGAGCGCATGAGCTTGATTTGCCTTTTTGGCCTGTCGATTTGGTATATGGAAGGAGTTAGCAGTTGGCTAGGGTGACTCGATATTTTCATGAAAGTAATAGTGTTGGCTAGGGGGGTTTCAGATATCCTTTAAAGTAACAACTATCATCTCTTGTTTATTACAGGGAAGCTAGAGATAGGCACTACACTTGCAGAGTTTTGTTCGCATGCTTTGCTGGCTTTGGATGTTCTTACGCACCCTCGAGCCCTTTCTCTAGAAAAGGCAGGTCCTTTAGTTCCTGGACTCAACCGCAGTGAACCAGAAAAGGCAATTTTTGGTACTGGCACATTTAACTTTTCACCACCCGAAGGGCAGCGCCAGGTTATTGCAGATGAAGATACTTATGATGATTGGTTGCCATCCATCAAGGATAATGAACCGACAGAAAAGTCCACTCTTGTAAAAGAAGTTCCGCAAATTGGTTCACATACAATTGCTGAGGCAGTAGATGTTCATGCATGCAACAGGAGTGATGCCATTATGGTGGTTGCGACCACAGAAAAAACCTCCGAGCCAATGACAGTGGATAATCCTTCTAGCTCCAATGCTGTTTCAAATCCAATCTACTCAAGGCCACCTGAAACACAGAAAGCCGCAGCTACCCCCTTTCGAGAGGAAAAGCGTGCTGATCATGTTGATTCTCTTCTTCAGAATAAAAGCTCAGCTGCGGTCAACCTACCATTCCGTAATCTGGCAACCTCAGGTGAAAAACCATCTGACCCAGTTGTTGCTGCTCCGAGCAGCTATAAAGATGTCTCTTCGACCCGCTTCATTCAGCCTATCAAGGCAGACTTGTCTGATACAGAGTCAGGAGACTCGATGCCAGAGATACAAGACGGCGACCCAGATTCTGACTATTGAGCTTCCTTCAATCAAGGATAAACATATACCCTTGCCTTTTTTCGTCCATCTTTATCAGCATATCCCTTGGGGTCAGAGCCATTTTTGCTATATATATGGTTCTGTTTATCTAAGAATGACCATCGGCTTAACGTTCGTGTATTCTGTTGCTTCCCGTACCTATGACACTTGCATGGTTTGCCAGCGCCTTTGTGCCCAGTGCAAGGAAAATGTGGCAGCTCTGTAGAAAAATTATGCGAGGATTAGTTATTTTCTTTCTTTGAGAACCTGAAGAAGAGGGACAAGTTGACAAACGTTAACCATGAATTCCAAGCCAAAAATCAGTGGTGATACAAACCAGCTGTTCAAGCAGAACAATAATATAAAACGCCAATGGTTAACTGTATAACACTTGCTGAGTAGGGTAGAACTAATTAAGCTAGACTCCATTAACGAAATCCTGAGTACAAGCACTTGTTTTTGACATCAGATCTTGCTGTAAGGTAACTTCAGATCATCGTAGAAGCAACGAAAAGAAACATGGTATCAAAAGGTATTCTCTGCTGCTCTGTATCCTTGACGGCAGCAGGAAAGAAACGCCATCCAGTTTATATCGCCATAGACGAGGGCAAATTTATTGGGCCAATTGATCATTTGCCGCCTTTGCCCTTATTCGGTCAAAATGACCCATCTTATATTGCAATTGATTGTATACCCCATCTTTGATATGTCGCTTGTAAAATGCCCCATATTAAAAAATAACCAGCTCTCTTTAGTTAACTACTCCCTCCGTCCTAAAATATAAGAACATTTTTGATTCTACACTAGTATAAAAAACGTTCTTATATTTTGAGACGGAGGAAGTACAACAATTGCAGATAGGAGAAGACGTCACTGCCTTGACCAAGATCTCTAAAATTACAGAAAAATCACGCAGCTCATCTGTACGTACGCACGCGCGCAGCCTGCTTCGTTTCCCGGCTCCGACTGCTGCTCCACCGTCGGAGCTTCTCCAACCCAATACCATTCCTGCTCCATGTGAAAACGTGCTCCCCGGAGATGGATGAGCGACGGTAATACCCGGTATTATCTGATAAACTCTCAAACTCTTCCGGTGATTTCGAAACGTTTCCGGTTCCTCTAGAAATTATTTTAAATATTAATGAAACAATTTTAAAAATATTTCCTCGTTACTCCCGTCTTACCAACACTCAGCGGACCGTGATTATCTTAACCTTGTGACCCTGTGGGTTCGGTAAAACATAGACATGAACAAAACCCCTTTGTGCAATGACAGATAGCGGAATTGTAGACATCCATATCGATCCCTATGATTGCACGAATGACATTCGAGTGAACCTTTGGTTATCATGTGCTATTCCCTTTGCTTCGCGATACACTTTACAAAACCCAAGGTGAGATATATTGGTATTTTCTTGAGTCATACATATGCTTACTATATTAGTCTCCTTGTTATTGGTTTTGTTCTTCTTTCTCGTTGACATGTTTCGGCATCCCTGTGACATAGTCACCTGTGTATGGGCAGGCGATGATGGATGTCATCACACTAAGAGGGCTCTAAGAGTATCTCTCCATCATTGGAAGAGCAAATTTCACTCTTGAGCTATCTAGTCCTTTGTCAAACTTTTCAATAAACCTGTAAGTTGTTGTTATAATCACCGTGTTATAGATAACGTTTGAGCAACCCTAAAGTTAACCGTACGGTAAGAAGTGACTATGATACTCTCATGGTCTAAGAAACTAAATCACACGTTAACACTCCATGTTATACCTCTTCTTCTCTTGTAATTTCAGTGTCAGGATCTGAAACTACTTGCAGATTGATTGGTCTGGTGGCAATGATATTTAACAGTGCATTATCATGGCCAGGAGGAGGATTGCACACCCTTTCTTCGTTGAAGTGATATTCACAGCAGCATGGAATATATGGATCCTTAGAAATGGGAGGACCTTTAGGGGTGAAAGGGTTACTTTTGGTGTCTGGAGATGTAAATTTGTACATGATTTTTCCTTGCTAGCACATAGGGTTAATGCTTCTATTAGACCCAAGCTCTTAGCCTGGCTAGCTGGCCTCCCTTGATGCATGAAATAGGTAGGTAGTTTTATTTCCTTCTTTCGTGTCTTCAGTAGCTAGCTTGTACAATTAAACTTGGTTTCTTGGTTGCTAATAAAAGACAGTGGGGCTTTGCCCTGTAGTAGTTTGTAAAAAAAAAACACTCCGTGTTATAACAATTGACTTCTGATGGTATTATCTAAAAGTATGACAATCAAGTTTGGGTCGACTCAATATGATCATTTTTCTAACGTCATGCTTTCAATGTTGTTTTAGGATGTTACACTTAACGATATCTCAAGATTCGGAAAATATGATCACCAACAACAAACAACACTTGAGCTAGTCTTAAAGGCGAGACTAAGAATCTTATTTTGTCGTTTATAATTCCACACGTGCATATGAGTTTTCAATTGAATCGCACATTACAGGATCATTATGAGAAAGCCGAGCATAAAATTCTGTAAGATAATTTCTCTTGAGAGCTCATGATTGGGGCATGTGTACATCATGTATTTGACTCCCCCAAGCTTGAGAGATGCTTTCTCCTTCACGAGGCCAAAAATTATATATATATATAATTCCGATCACGATGAACCAGATGCATAGGATAAAACTTTTGATGAAATTCGAGTCTCAATCGGTTCCCATCCCACGTTCCGGTATCATCACACAGCCTATACCATGTCAATGCCTTTCCCTTCAAAGATAAAGGGAAGGACTTCTTCTTAACTTCATCTCCGGGTAGACCTGCAAGATTAAATAATCCATAAACTTCATCCACATAGATTAGATGCATATCAGGATGTATTGTTCCATCTCCTACATAAGGATTAGCTAGTAGTTTCTCTATCATAACTGAAGGAATATCATAATAAATATTTTCAGTAGGTGCAGCAGTTTGATGAGCAACTCTTTGTGCTTCCAGTCGAGGTGAAGATACCCCGAACAAACCCCTCAAAGGATTGTTTTCCATAGTAACAAGTGACAGTAAATTTCAGCACGTAGTATAAATGTTTCCTTACCAAATTCCACTCACCAAAGGTGCTTCACTCCCCGACAACGGCGCCAAAAAAGAGTCTTGATGACCCACAAGTATAGGGGATCAATCATAGTCCTTTCGATAAGTAAGAGTGTCGAACCCAACGAGGAGCAGAAGGAAATGACAAGCGGTTTTCAGCAAGGTATTTTCTGCAAGCACTAAAATTAGCGGTAACAAGTAGTTTGGTAGCAAGATAATTTGTAACGGGCAATAAGTAGTAAGGTAGCAAATGTGCAGCAAGGTAGCCCAATCCTTTTTGTAGCAAAGGACAAGTCGTACCGGTCTCTTATAATAAGCAAAGGGTTCTTGAGGACACACGATAATTTCATCTAGTCACTTTCATCATGTTTGTTTGATTCGTGTTCGCTACTTTGATAATTTGATATGCGGGTGGACCGGTGCTTGGGTGATGTTCTTACTCAAACAAGCCTCCCACTTATGATTACCCCTCTCGCAAGCATCCGCAACTACGAAAGAAGAATTAAGATAACAATCTTACCATAGCATTAAACATGTGGATCCAAATCAGCCCCTTACAGGATAGCGCATAAACTAGGGTTTAAGCTTCTATCACTCTAGCAACCCATTGCTAGTTCTTGAGCTTGCGTTGGTTTTTCCTTGAAGAGGAAAGGGTGATGCAGCAAAGTAGAGATAAGTATTTCCCTTAGTTAAGAACCAAGGTATCAATCCAGTAGGAGGAACACGCAAGTCTCCAATAATAGCACATGCACAAACAAACAAACTCTTGCACCCAACGCGACGAAGGGGTTGCTCTTCACAGTTACTTGCAATGATCAGATCTGATAGTGATGGATATAAAATATAAATAAAAGTGCAAACAAAATAAAAGTAAATAAATTGCAACAAAGTATTTTTATGTTTTTGATTTCGTAGATCTGAAAATAATATAATAAAAGATAGACCAGGGGGCCATAGTTTTCACTAGAGGCTTCTCTCTTGAAAGAAAGCATACTGTGGGTAAATTTTTTATTGTTGAGCAATTGATAGAAAAACACATAGTTATGAAGATATCCAAGGCAATGATCATGTATAGGAATCACATCTGAGACAAGTAGACCGACTCCTGCCTGCATCTACTACTATTACTCCACACATCGACCGCTATCCAGCATGCATATAGTGTATTAAGTTCACAAAAAAATACGTGTCATGTCCCCTTCTTTCACTGGGATCGAGCATCACAAGATTGAACACAAAGCACCTCTCCCATCGCAACAAAAATCAATCTAGTTGGCCAAACCAAATCAATAGATTGAAGAGAAAGACAAAGCTATATAAATCATGCATAGAAGTGTTCGGAGAATACTCAAATAATATTCATAGATAATCTGATCATAAACCCACAATTCATCGGATCTCAACAAACACACCGCAAAATAAGATTACATTGAATAGATCTCCAAGAACATCGAGGAGAACATTGTATTGAAGATCAAAGAGAGAGAAGAAGCCATCTAGCTACTAGCTATGGACCCGTAGGTCTGTGGTAAACTACTCACACATCATCGGAAGGCCATCAAGGTTGATGTAGAAGCCCTCCGTGATCGAATCCCCCTCTGGCAGAGTACCGGAAAAGGTCCCCAGATGGGATCTCATGAAGACGGAAATTTGCGGCGGTGGAAAAGTATTTTTGGTGTGCCCTCTGGTCTATGGGGAATATTTGGGTATTTATAGAAGAAACATTAGGGTTGGAAGTGCCAGGGGGGCCCACAAGCATGGGGGGTGATACGTCTCCAATGTATCTATAGTTTTTGATTGTTCCATGCTATTATATTATCCATCATGGATGTTTTATATGCATTATTATGCTATTTTATATCATTTTTGGGACTAACCTATTAACCTAGTGCTAAGTGCCAATTGCTGTTTTTCCTTGGTTTTGTCTTCTACAAAAAATCAATACCAAACGGAATGAAACTTTTTGACGATTTTTCTTGGACCAGAAGACACCTAGGAAGCTTCGGAGGAGGCCAAAAGAGCCACGAATGGGCCACAAGCTCACCAGGCGCTCCCTAGGGGGGGGGGGGCGCCCCACGATCTTGTGGGGCCACCATGGCACCTCTAACCCTAATGTCAGCTCTATAAATACCCAAATATTCCCTGTATACCAAAGGGCATACCAAAGATACTTTCCCGCCATTTTTAGCTTCCGTCCTCGTGAGATCCCATCCGAAGGCCTGTTCCGGTACTCCGCCGGAGGGGGATTCGATCACAGAGGGCCTCTACATCAACCTTGCTGCCCTTGCAATGATGTGTGAGTAGCTTACCACAGACCTATGGGTCCATAGCTAGTAGCTAGATGGCTTCTTTTCTCTCTTTGATCTTCAATACAATGTTCTCCTCGATGTTCTTGGAGATCTATTTGATGTAATCTTCTTTTGCGATGCATTTGTTGAGATCCGATGAATTGTGGGTTTATGATCAGATTATCTATGAATATTATTTGAGTCTTCTCTGAACTCTTTTATGCATGATTAAGATAGCTTTGTATTTCTCTCCGATCTATTGATTTTGTTAGGCCAACTAGATTGATTTTTCTTGCAGGGAGAGTTGCTCTGTAATGGATTCAATCTTGCGGTGCTCAATCCCATTGGCAGAAGGGGGATGACATGTATTTGTATTGTTGCCATTAAGGATAAAAATGTGGGGTTTATTCATATTGATTGGATCTATCCCTCGCATCATGTCATCTTGCTTAAGGCGTTACTCCGTTCTTGTTAACTTAATACACTAGACGCATGCTGGATATCAGTCGATGTGTGGAGTAATAGTAGTAGATGCAGGCAAGAGTCGGTCTACTTGTCACGGGTGTGATGCATATATTCATGATCATTGCCTTAGATATCGTCATAATTATTCGCTTTTCTATCAATTGCTTAACAGTAATTTGTTTACCCACCGTATGTGTTCTTTCAAGAGAGAAACCTCTAGTGAAAACTATGGCCCCCGGGTCTATTCTTATCATATTATTTTCAGATCTATAAAACCAAGAACCCAAAAATGCCTTGCTGTAATTTATTTCCCTTTACTTTATTTTGCACTTTTTTTTTATCTTTTATACATATCTCTATCAGATGTCATCCTTGCAAGTAACCGTGAAGGGATTGACAACCCCTTAATCGTGTTGGGTGCAAGTATTTGCTTGTTTGTGCAGGTGCTATCAGTGGAGACTTTTGTGTTCCTCCTACTGAATTGATACCTTGGTTCTTAACTAAGGGAAATACTTATCTCTACTTTGCTGCATCACCCTTTCCTCTTCAAGGGAAAAACCAACGCAAGCTCAAGAAGTAGCAGGAAGAATTTCTGGCGGCGTTGCCGGGGAGGATCTACATCAAGCCTACAAAGTACCCATCATAAATTCTCATCTCTTGCATTTACATTATTTACCACTTGCCTCTCATTTTCATCTCCCCCACTTCTAAAACGTTATTAGAAAGAACAAAAATATTTTACTTTTTATTTGCCTTCTTTTTGTTTGCCTTTATGTCTTACTTGGTTTGTTTGCTTGTGTGCTTGGTATAATTGTATGTTTATTGCAAATCAGAAAGCAAATGGTTTATGGATCCTCATCCACTTGCTAATCTTTTTAAAGATCCAATTACGATGAACCAATTGCTAGCGAGTGGTGTGCACTAGATTATCTTTATGAAGTTTGCTTGAAATTCGTGAATCTGAAAATTGTGATGAAGTGCTAAAAGAAGAAATTTATGAGGTAATTCACGATAGCTCCTTGAATGAAAAGCATGATTGCAATGATGTTATTATAAATTCTATTAATTTCAATTGTGCTAATAATATGCAAAATCCTAAGCTTGGGGATGCTAATTTTGCTATGTCCACTACTTATTGCAATGATCATGATTGGGGTGATTCTTCTTATGATCTTGAAAATTTATTTAAGCCTCATGATGAATATGTTTTCGATAATATTGAAAGTGGGTTTAGAAGAGTGTCAACTTTAGCTAAAAATAAACCCATTTTGGGAGAGTGTTCAATCTTATGATTTTTTTTGATAAAAGTGGGGTTGAAGTGGTCATGACTTTAGTTGATGTTAATCTCACTATCTTGGAAGATTATAAACTTTTATGCATGTGGATCATGAAGATAAAATTTTATATGATAGCTATATTGTTGAATTTGATTATGATCCTACATGTAATTATTATGAGAGAGGAAAATATGGTTGTAGAAATTTTCATGTTACTAAATTACCTCTCGTTATGTTAAGATTGCTATTGTTTCTTTCTTCTTCCTTGCATATGCTAGTTTTTACTTGTCTTGATAAATCTTTTCCCTATAAAATGCCTATGCATAGGAAGTATGTTAGACTTAAACTTCTTTTTCGCATGCTATATGATGCTCTCTTTGTGCTTCAATTTTTTGTCTTTCATGTGAGCATCATTAAAATTATCAACGCTTAGCTAAAATGCTTTAAAGAAAAGTGCTTGTTGGGAGATAACCCAATATTCTTCTTTTCTATTTTTATGAGTATGTGCAATTATACTTCTGTTATGATTGCGTTTTAGCATTTTAATTAGTGTTTGTCCAAGTTAGACCTTTGGGGTGATTTGGGTGGTAGTTGATTTGATCTTGCTAAAAAAGAAACTTCTGCGTCCAGTAAAAGAATTGTTACAATTCAATGGAGCATGATAAAATCTTGAATTTTTTAAACAAGATTGATATACAAATTGCCTATGTTGTCCTAATTTTTCAGAATTTTTAGAGTTACAGAAGTTTGGGTAAAGTCCAGATTACTATAGACTGTTCTATTTTTGAGAGATTCTACTTTCATTGTGTTGTTTGCTTATTTTGATAAATCTATGGTTAGTATCAGGGGGTATGAGCTAGGGAGAAGTTAGAATATAGTATATATAATGCAAATATAAAATTGAATGAGTTTACAACAGTACCTAAAAGTGGTTATTTGCTTTGTTTCACTAACGGATCTGTTTGCTAGGATCTCGATGTGATGCCGGTTGGGTCTCGGGATGTGTCTCGCGCACGGGGCGACACACGAGGCGACACGGGATGGGTTTCGTGCCCCCGATGCTGTCGGTGACCGGTAAGTCTGAGGCCGCTTCTGGGCGCTGGCGGACTGCAACGAAGATGAGGACGAGGACGACGGCGGGCCTCTGGACGCCAGCTCGCTGGGGGTGGCATCGTCGACACCTTCAGATCACATCTACGAGGCGTTTAAGGTAGGGTATTCCGAGGAAGATGTTGCTATGTTGGTGGATGAGGTGATTCCGCAGGATGATCCGGCAAGGAATGGATTGGGGAAGACGGAGAGGATCGAGATTGCTAGGCGAGTCGTTCACAGGATGACATCGACCGCGATCCGTCCATGGCATGGCCCTTTACCAAAGGTACGTCTTCCGGCTCTTACCTTTGGTGATTTTTTTGGGTCGGAATGGAAAGTAGTGTCCGGCCGTGGGAAGAAAGGACGGCCGCCGCCGGCGAAGGCGCTGTCGTCGTCCGGCGAGATCCCAATCGGGGTAGCCAGGCGGCAGCGTTTGAATTCGTTGTTGGGCTAGGTTGGGCCAGGAGCTGAAACCGCGGTAGTGGGCCTCAAAGCTTTTGGGTATTCGGCCCAGAAGGAGGGCCAGACCGACGGGCCGAGTAATACGAGGTGAATGATAATGATGTCTACTACACAACCTTCTTCTTGTAGACGTTGTTGAGCCTCCAAGTGCAGAGGTTTCTAGGACAGTAGCAAATTTCCCACAAGTGGATAACCTAAGGTTTATCAATCTGTGGGAGGCGTAGGATGAAGATGGTCTCTCTCAAACAACCCTACAACCAAATAACAAAGAGTCTCTTGTGTCCCCAACACACCCAATACAATGGTAAATTGTATAGGTGCACTAGTTCGGCGAAGAGATGGTGATACAAGTGCAATATGGATGGTAGATATAGGTTTTTGTAATCTGAAAATATAAAAACAGAAAGGTAAGTAATGATAAAAGTGAGCACAAACGGTATTGCAATGCATTGAAACAAGGCCTAGGGTTCATACTTTCACTAGTGCAAGTTCTCTCAACAATAATAACATAATTGGATCATATAACTATCCCTCAACATGCAACAAAGAGTCACTCCAAAGTCACTAATAGCGGAGAACAAACGAAGAGATTATTGTAGGGTACGAAACCACCTCAAAGTTATTCTTTCTGATCGATCTATTCAAGAGTCCGTAGTAAAATAACACGAAGCTATTCTTTCCATTCGATCTATCCTAGAGTCCGTACTATAATAACACCTTAAGACAGACATCAACAAAAACCCTAATGTCACCTAGATACCCCAATGTCACCTCAAGTATCCGTGGGTATGTTTATACCATATGCATCACACAATCTCAGATTCATCTATTCAACCAACACAAAGAACTTCAAAGAGTGCCCCAAAGTTTCTACTGAAGAGTCAAGACGAAAACGTGTGCCAACCCCTATGCATAAGTTCACAAGGTCACTGAACCCGCAAGTTGATCACCAAAACATACATCAAGTAGATCACGTGAATATCCCATTGTCACCACAGATAAGCACATGCAAGACATACATCAAGTGTTCTCCAATCCTTAAAGACTCAATCCGATAAGATAACTTCGAAGGGAAAACTCAATCCATTACAAGAGATAGAGGGGGAGAAACATCATAAGATCCAACTATAATAGCAAAGCTCGCGATACATCAAGATCGTGCCGAATCAAGAACACGAGAGAGAGAGAGAGAGAGAGAGAGAGAGAGAGAGAGAGAGAGAGAGATCAAACACATAGCTACTGGTACATACCCTCAGCCCTGAGGGTGAACTACACCCTCCTCGTCATGGAGAGCGCCGGGATGATGAAGATGGCCACCGGTGAGGGATCCCCCTCCGGCAGGGTGCCGGAACAGGGTCCCGATTGGTTTTTTGTGGCTACAGAGGCTTGCGGCGGCGGAACTCCCGATCTAGGTTATTTTCCGGAGGTTTCTGTATTTATAGGAATTTTTGGCGTAGGCCTCATGTCAGGGGGGTCTCTAGGTCGTCCACGAGATAGGGGCCCACGCCCAGGTGGGTGGACGCGCCCCCCACCCTCGTGGACAGCCCGACACTCTTCGGGCCCAACTCTTTTACTCCCGGGGCTTATTTTAGTCCATAAAAAATCATCAAAAATTGGCACGTCAATTGGACTCCGTTTGATATTCCTTTTCTGCGATACCCAAAAACAAGGAAAAAACAGAAACTGGCACTGGGCTCTAGGTTAATAAGTTAGTCCCAAAAATCATATAAAATAGCATATAAATGCATATAAAACAGCCTAGATGGATAATATAATAGCATGGAACAATCAAAAAATTTAGATACGTTGGAGACGTATCAAGCATCGCCAAGCTTAATTACTGCTCGTCCTCAAGTAGGTAAATGAGAAAAACTGATTTTTTTATGTGGAATGCTACCTAACATAATTATCAACGTAATCTTCTTTATTGTGGCAAGAATATTCAGATCCATAAGATTCAAGACAAAAGTTTAATATTGACATGAAAATAATAATACTTCAAGCATACTAACCAAGCAATTATGTCTTCTCAAAATAACATAGACAAAGAAAGCTCATCCCTACAAAATCATATAGTTTGGCCATGCTTCATTTTCGTCACACAAAATGCTCCCATCATGCACAACCCCCGATGACAAGCCAAGCAATTGTTTCATACTTTAGTATTCTCAAACCTTTTCAACTTTCACGCAATATATGAGCGCGAGCCATGGACATAGCACTATAGGTGGAATAGAATATGATGAGTGAGGTTGTGTGGAGAATACAAAAAGGGAGAAAGTCTCACATCGACGCGACTAATCAACGGGCTATGGAGATTCCCATCAATTGATGTCAATGCGAGGAGTAGGGATTGCCATGCAACAGATGCACTAGAGCTATAAATATATGAAAGCTCAACAAAAGAAACTAAGTGGGTGTGCATCCAACTTTCTTGCTCACGAAGACCTAGGGCATTTGAGGAAGCCCATTGTTGGAATATACAAGCCAAGTTCTATAATGAAAAATTCCCACTAGTATATGAAAGTGACAATATAAGAGACTCTCTATCATGAGGATCATTGTGCTACTTTGAAGCACAAGTGTGGAAAAAGGATAGTAGAATTGTCCCTTTTAACTTTTTTATATATTTGGCCTTTTTTTATTTGGTCTTTCTTCTTTTTTTCTTTTTTATGGGACAATGCTCTATTAATGATGATCATCACACTTCTATTTATTTACAACTCGAAGATTACAACTCGATACTAGAACAAAATATGACTCTATATGAGTACCTCCGGCGGTGTACCAGGATGGGCAATGAATCAAGAGTGACATGTATGAAAAATTATGCATGGTGGATTTGCCACAAATACGATGTCAACTACATGATCATGCAAGGCAATATGACAATGATGAAGCCTGTCATGATAAACGGAACGGTGGAAAGTTGCATGACAATATATCTCGGAATGGCTATGGAAATGCCATAATAGATAGGTATGGTGGCTGTTTTGAGGAAGATATAAGGAGGTCTATGTGTGATAGAGCGTATCATATCACGGGTTTTGGATGCACCGGCGAAGTTTGCACCAACTCTCACGGTGACAAAGGGCAATGCACGGTACCGAAGAGGCTAGCAATGATGGAAGGGTGAGAGTGCGTATAATCCATGGACTCAACATTAGTCATAAAGAACTCACATACTTATTGCAAAAATCTACAAGTCATCAAAACCAAGCACTACGCTGCTCCTAGGGGGATAGATTGGTAGGAAAAGACCATTGCTCGTCCCCGACCGCCACTCATAAGGAGGACAATCAAAGAAACACCTCATGCTTCAAATTTGTCACACAACGTTTACCATACGTGTATGCTACGGGACTTGCAAACCTCAACATAAGTATTTCTCAATTCCATAATTACTCAACTAGCACGACTCTAATATTACCATCTTCATATCTCAAAACAATCATCAAGTATCAAACTTCTCATAGTATTCAATGCACTCTATATGGAAGTTTTTATTATACCTCTTGGATGACTATCATATTAGGACTAAATTCATAACCAAAGCAAATTACCATGCTGTTTTAAAGACTCCCAAAATAATATTAGTGAAGCATGAGAGATAAAAATTTCTATAAAATAAAACCACCACTGTGCTCTAAAAAGATATAAGTGAAGCACTAGAGCAAACGACAAACTACTCCGAAAGATATAAGTGAAGATCAATGAGTAGTTCAATGATTATGCACCTATCTGAAGACTCTCTAATATTTAAGAATTTAAGATCTTGGTAAATTATTCAAACAACAAGCACAACAAAATAAAATAAAATGACGCTCCAAGCAAAACACATATCATGTGGTGAATAAAAATATAGCTCCAAGTAAAGTTACCGACGAACAAAGACGAAAGAGGGGATGCCATCCGGGGCAACCCCAAGCTTAGGCTCTTGGTTGTCCTTGAATATTACCTTGGGTTGCCTTGTGCATCCCCAAGCTTAGGTTCTTGCCACTCCTTATTCCATAGTCCATCGAATCTTTACCCAAAACTTGAAAACTTCACAACACAAAACTCAACAGAAAACTCGTAAGCTCTGTTAGTATAAGAAAAATAAATCACCACTTAGGTACTGTTGTGAACTCATTCTAAATTCATATTGGTGAAATATATACTGTATTCCAACTTCTATATGGTTCATACCCTCCGATACTACTCATAGATTCATCAAAATAAGCAAACAACACAATGAAAATAGAATCTGTCAAAAATAGAACAGTCTGTAGCAATCTGATTTGTTCGAACACTTCTGGAATGCCAAAAATTCTGAAATAAATTGGTGGACGTGACGAAAATTTGTCTATTAATCATCTTCAAAAAGAATCAACCTAAAATCACTCTCCAGTAAAAAATGGCAGCTAATCTCGTGAGCGCAAAAGTTTCTGTTTTTTACAGCAAGATCGCATAGACTTCACCCAAGTCTTCCCAAAGGTTCTACTTGGCACAAACACTAATTAAAACATAAAACCACATATAAACAGAGGCTATATGAATTATTTATTACTAAGCATGAGCAAAAAGCAAAGAACAAAAATAAAATTGGGTTGCCTCCCAACAAGCGCTAACGTTTAATGCCCCTAGCTAGGCATGATGATTTCAATGATGCTCACATAAAAGATAAGAATTGAAACATAGAGAGAGCATCATGAAGAATATGACTAGCACATTTAAGTCTAGCCCACTTACTATGCATAGGGATTTTGTGAGCAAACAATTTATGGGAACAATAATCAACTAGCATAGGAAGGCAAAACAAGCACAACTTTAAAACTTTAAGCACATAGAGAGGAAACTTGATATTATTGCAACTCCTACAAGCATATATTCCTCCCTCATAATAATTTTCGGTAGCATCATGAATGAATTCAACAATATAACCATCACATAAAGCATTATTTTCATGATGCACAAGCATAGAATTTTTATTACTCTCCACATAAGCAAATTTCTTCTCATGAATAGTGTCGGTGTACAAAAAGAGGGGTACACCTTTTAACTGTGCACGGGCAGTCTGAGCCGCGGGCGCCGCCACGCTAAAGCAAGGCAAGGAAGGTGAGCCAAGGTAAGGCCGAAGCTCGAAAGGAGCAGAGCGACGCCAAGACCAAGACCACAAAGAGCAAAGGGGACGAAGCAGACTCCCCCGGCAAGATCCTTGCCGGGGAGGTTTTAGCAAACCCGGCAAGGCCCTTGCCGGGGCGGCTCGCCCCACGCCCACGGAGCGGATCACCTTTGAGTCCACTGCCCCCCATGGGGCAAAGGATTCGGGAGACATCCCCGTGGTGGCATGCAGATCTTTGTGAAGACATTCAAAGATCGACACATACTATAGAAGATGGCGACCCTTGGCGGGATCCCGCCAAGGAGGACCACAAGGCCCCGGCAAGAGCCTTGCCGGGGATGATAGCAGCGCCACGGCAAGACCCTTGCGGGGCTGCGGCAAACCCCCGCCAAGGACACCGTAGGGCCACCATCGAGCCTGCGCCAATCGAGCCTCCACCATGCAGTTGCCGACCCAACCAGTTGGGCAGGCACTGCGTGGCAAGCGAACCTTCGTGGAGACCCACCCTGCGCCACCTCATTGCCTGCACGCCTACATGGCACCACAGGCACCGCTGGCTGTATGCGTGTCAACGCTGAAGGAGCGGCGGCGGACGAGATTGGGCTCTCCCCCGTCCCCGATAAAGCAAGGACACCTAAGCAAGACGCATTTATGGCGCCTTGTCATGTATGCGAGGGATAAACTCGTATGACTGTACCCTTTCCACCTCCTGTATGCCACTGTGGCAACCCCTTTCCCTATAAAAGGAGGCCCAAGGCGACCAGGAGGAGGATTCGGCTTTTTGGAGCTCCTCACGCCCCATAGCTAGCTCAAGAACACAAATAAACTAACCACCAAAGAAGGAGTAGGGTTTTACGCATCTCGTGGCCCGAACCTGGATAAAGAACCCGTGTGCTATCTGTTTGATCTGCTCTTCTCACGACCCCGCGCCCCGCAACCGTAGTAGGGAGTCTTGTGATCCCATAGGTGTCGTCTCCGCACCGACATCTTTAGCGCGCCGGTAGAAGCGCGATTGTGAAATCAGCTCTAGCAGTTAGTTCGACGCTTCTTCATCATCATGGCGCCCAAGAAGAAGACGACGGTGGCGGTTGGCCTGTCGGAAGCCGGACACCCCGTCCCGATGCGGGCGAGCAGCGGACCGGTCGCAGAAAGGACCCGGGGCGCTGTTCGTGAACACCAACACCGTCCCAGCAACCGAAGTTTGGGAGGCGGCGATGCTCGTGCGCCTGGTAGCGGGCCGCACGCCGCCAAATCCAAAGACGGAGTCAGGCCCTCCGCGGGTGGCGCGGGGCCTTCTAAGATCGCTGCCACCCCGCTTGCGGGCGACGCGAGGGCTTCCAAGACTCCCACACCGGCGCCAACGGCGCGCTCTTCTCAAGCGACGCGCGATGAATGGCGTAATCACGCCGAGGACCCCGGGCGTCGCCACGGAAAGAGCCCCGAGCGCCACCTCCGGGATTTAGAAGACCTGCCCGCTCGCTGAGGCGCTGGTGAAGATGGCGTGCGACCGCAGGGTCGTGATAGAGCTCCTTCTGACATGGTCAGAAGTCGAAGCGCGTCGCGATCCGTGCAGGTTTTGCTGCCACCAACGCCAGCAGAAGCCCTGGCTCGCGCGCAGTTGCTCCTCGATTTTCCTCCCACTGCGGGGAAACTCGACGAATGGAGAGCCACCATCCGAAGCCTTGTTGCGGTGGCCAACAAAGACGAACCGGGTCCGGTGGAGCCCCCGGGTCGACGTTCCGACGGAGTCCCACGCACCAGTGGCAGGAGAGCCGACGGCGCTGCAACCACGATGCACTCACCTCCTCCTCGCCCGGTCCCGCGGATGCCAGCCCGTCGCGACGTTACGAGCGACAAGATCTCCATAGCATCTTCCGACCCGCGGGCCCACTGTGACCAGCGCCAAGTTCTTCGGGAACGAGAACATGAAGATGCTCGAACCACTATCGAGCGCCGGCGCGGAGCATGCCACCAATCGAACAGCGGCGAGGGGCTGCTGTGGGCCACCCGCACCGGGAGCCTCTCGAGGCCTACCTACGAGGTAGGCTGTCCGCTTTACCCGTGAGTTGCGGCAGTTCCAGTGGCCCACTCACCGCACCTTCAAACCCGACGTGGGCGAAAAGTACAGTGGCAAGACCCACCCATCCGAGTTCCTCAGCGTCTACACCATCGCGATATAGGCTGCCGGAGCCCGCGATGACAAGGTGCTTGCGAACTACTTTTCGTTGGCTCTCAAACCCAACGCCATGTCGTGGTTGATGCACTTGCCGAAGAGACTCTATTTCCTCCTGGTCGGATTTGTGCCATGAGTTCGTAGGCGCCTTTCTTGGAGGCCACCAAGCCCATGGCCAAGCAAGCGACCTGCACGTCATTCCTCGAAAGGGGCGAGAGTCTCCGCAAGTATATTCAGAGGTTCAGCCGGTGCAGTACAATATCCACGATGTTCACCCCGCCGCCATCATCGGTAGCGTTTCATCGAGCGCGCGTAACCGCAAGATGCGTGAAGAGCTGGCAATGAACAAGTTGAGAGATGTAGCAGAACTCTATGTTCTTGCTGACAAATGTGCCCGAGCTGAAGAGGTAAGGAAGTACCCCGGCGAAGATGCCGGCGTGGAAACTGACTCTTCAGATGAGGATATTGCCGCCCCGGCGAAGAAAGGCCGGCACCGCAACAGGAAGCGCAAGGGAAAAACCGTGCTTGCCGTTGAGGGATATGATGACACCGGCTCCACCAAGAAAACTAAGGCAGACGACCCCGGCAAGGAGGTTGCCGGGTGCGTCGCCTGCCGGGCCTTGGCGGCCGCCGAGAAGCCAGGAAACTCCGACAAGCGATACTGCAAGATCCATCGCACCAAAGGCCATGCTCTCCAGGACTGCCGACAGGTTGAGCTCCTCGCTGAGAAGCAGAGGGCTGAATATGAGAGGCAGGACAAGGAGAAGGGCCCGGACGGTGCTGAGGGGTCCGGCAACAGGAGAGGCCCGCCCGGGGCCGTGAAAGAAAGCCAGAAGACGACGATCACGAAGAGGACGACGAATCCGGCGACCAAGAGTTTCAGAAAGCTACAGAGGCCATGTGCGTCGACGGCGGCGCCTCGCTGCATACTTCTCACCGCCGGCTTAAACAGTGGGCGCGAGAGGTTACAACGGCAGAGCCGTCGTTTGATGCCCAAAGGCCGCTGAAGTGGTCCAACACACCTATCATCTTTGACACCGAGGATCACCCCGATCGCTGCTGCGGTCGGTGCTTGCCGTCGTTGGTTTCACCAACAATACGCAACCTCAAGGTGACGAAGATGCTAGTCGATGGCGGGCCGGTCTGAACTTGATCTCGCCGCCGTGATCGAGAAACTGCAGATTCCTGATGGAGACCTCGAAGAGACGGGCACGTTCGGGGTCAACCCGGAAGAAGCTAACCCAAGGGAAAGGTCACGCTGCCCGTGGCCTTTGGAAGCGACTTGAACTTCGGGGCGGAGAGAATCGTGTTCGATGTTGCCAAGATCCTTGCCCTAGCGGGATCCTTGGCGCCCGATCTTGGCCAAGTTCATGGCAGCGTCACCTACGCCTACAACACCACGAAGATGCGGGACTGTGACGATCATCACCATTCCTCCGACAAGAAAGATCGCTGATTTGCGCCGACCAACTATACCAAGAAGCGGTTGCAGCAGCTGCCGCCGCTAGGGCACTTGCTCCCGCCGGCTGGGACCCGGAGGAAGAAGAAGAAGAAGACGGTGTGACCTCGGACACCCACTCCGCAAGCGCACCTCTTGGAGTGTAGCGCTGCCGTCGAGGACATGCTGAGAGCTCCACCGGCGGAAACAAGAAGCCGGGGCCATACCACGGGAACCAAGAAGGTTTCATCAATGAGGACGCACGGAGGAGCTTTTACCATAAGCTCCACCCTTGACGACAAATAGGAAGACGCGCTCGTCACCTTCCTGCGGGCGAATGTCGATGTGTTTGCGTGGCAAGCTGCCGACATCCGGTGTTCCTGTGAAGGTGATTGAGCAGCACCTGCTGTCTGCCTTCATCGCGCGCCCGTCAAGTAGAAGGTCAAAAGCAAGCTTTGGAACGACAAGAGTTCATCACGAAGAGATCCGAAGCTGGAAGCGGCGGGTTTGGTAAGAGGAGTGCTCCATCCAATGTGGTTGGCCAATCCGTCGTGGTGCGCAAGGCAAATGGGAAGTGGAGGCTGTGTATTGATTACGAGATATCAATAAGGCTTGCACTAAAGATCCTTCCGCTGCCGCCAAGATCGATCGATTGTTGACTCCACGGTGGGTGTGATCTGTTGTCATTCCTCGATGCCTACTCCGGCTACCACCAGATCTTCATGACAAGAGAAGACGAAGAGAAGACAACATTCATCACCCCATGTGGTACGTATTGTTTCATGCGGATGCCTTTCGGGTTGAAGAGTACTGGTTCGACGTTTGCAAGGGCGGTCCAGATTGGTTTTGAACCCCAGCTCCATAGAAATATGGAGGCTTATATGGATGACATAGTGGTCAAAACCAAGGATAGGGCAACCCTCATACCGGATTTGCAAGAAACATTTGCAAACCTGCGCAAGATCATTCTCAAGCTGAACCCCGAGAAGTGCGTCTTTGGCGTCCCATCCGGCAAGCTCCTCGGGTTCTTGGTGCCACAGCGTGGGATAGAGGCCAATCCAGACAAAATCAAAGCTATAGAGCAGATTGAAGCACCCAAGCAGATCAAGGTTGTTCGTCGGCTTGCTGGTTGCATTGCTGCCATGGGCAGGTTCATTTCCAAGTCTGCCGAGCGTGCCCTCCCCTTTTTCAAGATCCTGAAAAGGCGGGCCCAATGGAGTGGACGCCAGAAGCCGAAGCAACATTGCGAGATTTGAAGAAATACCTCTCTTCCACGCCAATACTAGTTGCGCCCAGGCCACAAGAACCGTTGCTGCTATACCTAGCGGCAACGGACCAAGTGGTCAGCGTCGCTGTAACACCCTGGATGTAAACTTCCCCTTTTGGGCAATATATCAATTTGACCTCATCCAAGTCTTGTGGGTTTTTGTCATGCTTGGCCTCATGTGGTTTGGTTATGTGGGTTTTCTTTTTCTTTGTTTTGCTCTTTTACCATTTTGCATTTGTGCCTCTTGTCATCTTGCATTCCCTTCTTATCATGTGTTTGTGGTGTTCTCCCACATGTTGTGTTGTGCATGTGCCATTCTCATTTTGCATTACCATCTCCTCCTTCCCTCTACTTCTTTCCTTTTCAAGGGCTATATTTTTTCCTTTCTCAAATAATGTTCATCTTCTCCTTGCAAATCTTGCTCGTTGCACTAAACCTCTCTGCCAATTAATCTCCTCATTTGAAGTTGTTATGGTCAGGTTCAAAAATGACACAAGTTTGAAATATTTCCAAACTTGTCTTATTTTTCTACCTCTAAAAATGTCCATTACAATTTATTTAAATAGTGGAGAATTCCAGGAGTTTGGGGATATTTTCCTTTCACTCAAACTCTTTTCATTTCTTTCTGTACTTTCTTTTCTCTTCCTTTTGATTTTAAAAAAAAAAGGGAAAAGAAAAGAGGCAGCAGCAGCAGTGGCAGCCCAGCGAGCTCCTCTCCACCTGGGCTCCGGCCTCCGAGCCGGCCCAGCTCCCCTCAGCCCGCAGCCGAGAGCGAGCGCGCCAGCCCGCTCGCCTCTCTCCTCCTGCCTTGGCAAGCACCAAGAGCGCCACCCCGCTAGCTCCGCCCACGTGACGCCGCCGGTCCCCTTTGGCAGCGTCGGGCTGTGCACCTCACCCGCCTTTTCCCTCTCCTCCGCCCGTCGCCATGGGGACCCCGAGCACGAGGGAGCGTGAGCTCGACCTCGTCGCCCTAGCCCCCTACTTATCCCCTCTCCGTGTCCAACCGACCTCTAGGGTTTCCCTCTCCCTCTCGCCGCCGCCGCCAGGTAAGAGAACCACCAGATTCGCCGCCCCGCTCCGTCCCGAGTGCAGCTGGGAGCGCGCCTCGTCACCGGCGTGCTCTCCGGCCACCCCAACCCTGCGGCCCGTGTCTATCTTCTTCCTCGTCGTCGACTTCGTCCACGACGTCGACTACGGGTGCCCGGATCGCCAAGTTCGTCGACGCCCCTGTTTCTGTCTTCTTCTCGGCCAGGAACCCGGCGAAGTTCAGAGCACGACTCCCTCGCCGCAGGATCGCCTCCGTCGCCGTTTTCTTGTCTTTGGGTAAGGAGGTATAACCAATTCCCTCCCTGCTCCGTCCTATCATCGATAGATCACCGTAGGCGCTGCTTCGATTCGGTCTTTTCCCGTGCTCCCGGTGCTCCGGCGAAGCCTGCATCTCTTGTCCCTGTGTGTGTCCGTGCGGCAGCGCGCCCGCGCGATTCTTCCGCTTCGGGTCCCCAAACTCTTCTCCTGCACACGCACGCACGCACGCCTCTGCGATGCAGCAGCTCACGCCGGTCTTCTGTAGCTAAGCGTCGCCGTGTCGTCGCCATGACCGGAAGCCCTGCCCACTCAAGACACCCACTGCGTGCGTTCCCCTCCGCGACGTTCCCCTCCGCACTGTTCGACCACCGCCGGGAGTTCCAGACACCCGCCGGCACCTCTGAGCACGCCAGCTGTAGCGCGTTGCCTCGCCCGGCGTCGTCGTTTGTTTCTCTGCCTCGAGTAGGGCCTGGTAGTTTTGGTCAAGTAGGCAGCGTCCTTGATCCTACCGAACCCCCTAGCCTAGCCGAGCTGGTTTGACCCCCGCTCTCTCACCGCGGCGACCTGGGTTCGAACCCCAGGCGCGCCTCCCCCCTTTTTAATTTCTGTTTTCTTCTGTTCCTCGGTTCGTATCGGCAGCAGTAGGAGTAGTTAAGGGCCCGAGGCCCTTTCTCTGTCAGTTATCGCCACCCAGCCCAGCGGTAGCAGGGGCAGGGTTCCAACGGGGAGACCCGGGTTCGATTCCCCCCGAGGCTGGTTTTCTCCCCCCTTTTTAAACCCACTTCACCACTGTCTCTATGACAGTAGGGCCACCTTGTCAGCCTCTCAGCGCCTCCTCCATATGCATTTTTTTCCCTTTTCCCCCGCGTTTCCATTTCTGGATTGTTTCCTTTTCTGTTTTAGGCAAGTCCATTTCTGGACATTTCCAAATCTGGAAATTGCCATTTCTGTTAACTTCCATTTTAGGCAGGTTTTGACTTAGTGCTTTTGTGATGTTTTCTCTACTGCAACCCTAACATATTATATATGTTTTTGGGGTAGAAAAAATCCCACCAACTCAGTGGTGGCATTAGTTTCTGCATTTGGGCAAGTTTATGATCATGCCTTTTTGGCATCATGTTTATGTGTTGTTTTTCATTGGGCATATTTATTTGCTTTATGCTATGAGGTAGTTTGCACACGTGCATGGCTTTGTTCATCATGCTGTTATTGTAGGTTTCTCACCATTCTTGTTTTGCCCGCCATATCCAACCCGTGCATCCGTTTCCGGTGATCTCTATATCGATTTCTACCGAAATCATATCATCTTTTCGATGGCATGCTTGGTTTGCCAAGTTGATGCCTGGTTCATCATTTACCTTCCGGAGCGCTCATACGCTTTGCATATCACATCCCGCATATTCATGTCATGTTTTGCATCATGTTGATTGTGCATTGCACCGTGATTTATTGTGGTTCCTTGTTGGTGTTGTTGCTTTGGGTAGAGCCGGGAGACGAGTACGTGAACGAGGAGCCTGTTGAGAACGCTTTCGAGGATCAAGCTTTCGACAACTCTGAGAACATTGCAGGCAAGATGATCATACCCTCGAAATCACTTCTATCTTTGCTATGCTAGTTGCTCGCTCTTTTGCTATGCCTATGCTGCGATGCCTACCACTTGCTATATCATGCTACCCATATCGCCATGTCAGCCCCTAACCATCCTTTTTTCCTAGCAAACCGTTGATTGGCTATGTTACCGCTTTGCTCAGCCCTCTTATAGCGTTGCTAGTTGCGGTGAAGCTGAAGTTTGTTCCTTGTTGGAAACTTGGAGATGTTGTTCCTTGTTGGAACATGTTTACTTGTTGGGGATATCACAATATATAAATATATCTCGCTATGTTTAACACATCTATATACTTGGTAAAGGGTGGAAGGCTCGGCCTTATGCCAGTGTTTTGTTCCACTCTTGCCGCCCTAGTTTCCGTCATACGGTGTTATGTTCCTTGATTTTGCGTTCCTTACACGGTTGGGTGATTTATGGGACCCCTTGATAGTTCGCTTTGAATAAGACTCCTCCAAAGAAGGCCCAACATTGGTTTTACCATTTGCCACCTAAGCCTTTTCCCCGGGTTTCGCGAGCCCGAGGGTCATCTTTATTTTACCCCGGGGCAGTTCTCCTTCGATTGCTGGTCCAACCTGGCGATGTCCGCGCCCCTGGGCAATCCATGGTCTATGCCAACCCGACGTCTTGCCCATCCGGTGTGCCACGAGAACGAGATATGTGCAGCTCCTATCGGGATTTGTCGGCACATTCGGGTGGCTTTGCTGGTCTTGTTTTATTGCTGTCGAAATGTCTTGTAGTCCGGGATTCCGAGATTGATCGGGTCTTCCGGTAGAAGGAATAATCCTTCGTTGACCGTGAGAGCTTATAATGGGCTAAGTTGGGACACCCTGCAGGTAATATTCTTTCAAAGCCGTGCCCGCGGTTATGAGGCAGATGGGAATTTGTTAATGTCGGTTGTAGAAAACCCAAAGTTGATCTCAATAAAATACACATCAACGCGTGTGTAACCGTGATGGTCTCTTCTCGGAGTCCGGAAGTGAACACGGTGTTGGAGTTATGTCGGCGTAAGTAGTTCAGGATCACTTCTTGATCACTACTAGTTTCACGACCGTGCTTTGCTTCTCTTCTCGCTCTCTTTTGCGATGTAGCCACCATATATGCTAGTCGCTTGCTGCAGCTCCACTTTACTACCTTGTCCTTCCTATAAGCTTAAATAGTCTTGATCTCGCGGGTGTGAGATTGCTGAGTCCCCGTGACTCACAGATACTTCCAAAACAGTTGCAGGTTCCGACGATGCCAGTGCAGATGATTCCACCGAGCTCAAGTGGGAGTTCGACGAGGAACGTGGTCGTTACTATGTGTCTTTTCCAGATGATCAGTAGTGGTGCCCAGTTGGGACGATTCGGGGATCTGTGTTAGCATTTGGGGTATCTTCTTTTATTTTGGTTCCGTAGTCGGACCTTGAGTGTACTCTGAATGATGGATGTTTAATTATGTACTGTGTGAAGTGGCGACTGTAAGCCAACTATGTATCTTTCCCTTAATTATTACATGGGTTGTGTGAAGATTACCTCACTTGCGACATTGCTTTCAATGCGGTTATGCCTCTAAGTCGTGCCTCGACACGTGGGAGATATAGCCGCATCGGGGCGCTAAGTTGGTAATCGAGCCTTCCCGACTTAGAGCCCCTACTTGATTGTTTTTGGCGTTGTTGAGTCTAGAATGGAAAATGTTTTGAGTCTTAGGATTATATATATCGAGAGTAGGATTCTTTTTACTCCTCGGTCCTTCGTCGCTCTGTGAGGTATCCCGACGTAGAGTTTTGACTCTCCTCTTCTCAAATTTCACTAAAATTTTTTTAGGATCACGTGGGTATCTTGAATCGTTCGATGGTTTTGTGACGAGAACATTGTTCTTGGTGCCTCCCGACATTTAGGGGTTGTGGCGGTGTCCGGGAGTTGAGCTCCGAGGTGTTGTCGTCACAATTTTATCGTTGCGATTCTCGAATACCGAGTTTTGCCGACATCGAAATCTCTTTTGTGCAGTTGTTGGTGAGATAACCACGATAGCCCGATCTTGTGGCGAAAGGGAGTATTGCCATGACTTGCATAACGGATGTTTTTCAAGGTCGAGGTACACGATTTCGAGGATTTCTTGGTTATGTGTTGACGGATGGATCAAATTGGATCTAGGTATTGTTAGTTTGGGTGATATATTTTGTGTCCCCGTATCCCCAACACCAGATTGCATAACCAGAAAGTTTCGGGAGTTTATAGGTGGGAATTCTAGTAGCTTACAGGATATTCTTTCCGACAGACGTATGATTTGAGATTGGGGTTCAACGTCTAGTGGTCCGCCCATTCACGGTCGATTTACAGTGGTCGCGAGACGTCTTAAAGAATCCTTGGCTATGCTGATTCGGGGACGTCTTGTTAGTCATTCGTGACGTCCGCTATACGTCGTGTCCGTGTGGGCCCCACCACGAACACTTTGGGCGAAATCTCTATCATGTGTTTGTTCCGGCTCATTCTAGAAGCCAACCTTTTGTTTTCAGTTGTGATATTTGAATTGTTTCTCAGTCAGATGTTATTTCCATATCTTTTTATAAGTGGCTTCTCTCCTTAATGGATGTGTGATGATTAACTTTGGAATTCATTCGTTCATTCTTGTTCGAATGTTTATTGTGAAGACTATATGTTGCAATTTCTATCCGTTGATTCTACTTATCTTTTGTCTATCAAAGGACTAACGGATGTCACCCTCTTCAGGATGGCTCCGCCAAGCGTCGAATCCGGATCGCAATGATGGGGATCATCGAACCTCCACCTCCACCTCCACCTCCGCCTCCAGAGGCACGGCAAGCTATTATGGCAGCCACCAATGCCAATGCTCGATGATTTTGCAGCTCTTGCAAGAACGTACTCGAGGGCAAGGCAATCAAGGCAATCAAGGCAATCAAGGTCAAGGCAACAATCAGCCACACTTTGCTACTCTCAGTCAGTTCCTCACTAATCAGCCGAAGTCTTTCGGTTTACGTGTTGAGGCCACGACGCCGCGACGATTGGTTAGTGGACATCTGCAAGCACTTTGGTGTAGCAATGTCGGACCGAGGACTTTGTCAAGTTTGCATCGCTTCAACTCAAGGATCAAGCAGCTGAGTGGTACCAGCAATACAAAGATTCCAGAGGAGGTCGTGTCATTACCTGGGATGAGTTCCGCCGTGATTTCCGAGCTCATCACATTCCGAAAAGTGTTGTTGAGAGCAAGCGTGAGGAGTTCCGCAATCTCAAGCAGGGCAACATGTCTGTCTATCAATACAATATCCAGTTCCAGAAGCTCGCTCGTTTTGCTAAGCAAGATGTACCTGATGAAAGGAGTATGATCTATCAGTTCAGAGGTGGTCTGAGAGAAGATCTGCAATTACCTCTTGTGCTGTTTGAGCGGATAAGTACGATGATTTCTACAACATGGCTCAAGCAAGAAGCGGCACAACTCAAATGCGAGGCTTCTAAGAAGAGAATCGGGGATGCAGTTCAGTCCTCCTCGTCCTCTCAAGTGGCAGCCAAGCAGCAGAAGTTTTACCTGCCCCTCCTCCGTTCCGCCACCTTACCGGCGAGAAGAACTCGGTGGCCGTGGATCTTCCCACCCACCCAACCCAAGCTATCGTAACAAGTCTAATTCTCAAGCTCCAAGGTCAAGTGCTCCTTACCACCGTCCGCTCTCGAGGTCACTTGCAACAAGTGTCACAGAAGGGTCACTATCGAACAAGTGCTTCAACCAGAGGCGCCTTCCGCCTCCTCCTCTGTGAAATCTTCCAAAGAATGAAGTGGTCAAGCATAATCCCAAGTCTGCAAGGTGAACATGATGAATGCAGCTCAAGCGGAGGAATCTTGATGTGATCATGGGTAATCTCTCGATTAATGATATTCTGCAAAAGTCTTATTTGATCTTTGGTGCATCTATTTCTTTCATATCAAGACCTTTTGCATCCATGAACAATTTGCATCTTGTTGATCTGCCTAAACCGATAGCGGTTTCCTCTCCGGTTTGTTCATGAATACAAAAATGATGGCCCCGGATGTTTCTATCAAGATGGGAGATTACAGATTTCTCGCTAAACCAATGGTTCTTGGTGACTCGGATATTGATCTTATTCTCGGAATGGAGTGGCTTTATCAGCACAAAGCTCAGCTCGATTGTGCTGCCATGGAAATTCAATTGACTCACTCTTCTAATGATGTGATCATCTATGCCGCTCGTGATGAAACCATTCGGTTGTTTTCTCTCAATGAGAAGGGCGAATTGAATGCCATCTCTCGATTCCGATCGTTTGTGAGTACCAAGATGTCTTTCCGGAAGAGCTTCGGGTATGCCTCCCCATCGCCGCTTGAGTTCGTTATCGATCTTGAGCCCGCATCGAACCCGTTTACAGCGTCCATACAAGCTTGGACCTGATGAGCTGAAGGAATTGAAGAAGCAGCTCGATGAACAAGAGCGTCTGGTTTGATCGGATCGAGTTCATCTCCTTGGGGTTGTGGTGTTCTTTTGTCCGAAGAAGGATGGCACGGACCGACTTTGCGTCGATTACCGTCCATTGAATAAGAAGACAATCAAGAACAAGTATCCACTTCCCAACATCAATGAGCTTTTCGAGCAACTCAAAGGAGCTACTGTGTTCTCTAAGCTTGACCTTCGTATGGGGTATCATCAGATTCGCATTCGTGAACAAGATATTCCCAAGACACATTCGAGAACAAGCTTTGGTTCTTATGAATATACTTGTCATGTCTTTCGGCCTCGTCAATGCTCCTCCAACTTTCTCTCGGATGATGAACTTCATATTCAATCCTTACACCAATGAATTCGCCTTGGTCTATCTTGATGATATTTTGGTCTTCTCCAAGAATAAGAAGGATCATGCCAAACATTTGCGATTGGTGCTAGACAAGCTCGAGAGTATCAATTCTATGCTAAGTTCTCCAAATGTGAATTCTGGCTTGATGAAGTGCTTTATCTTGGTCATATCATCTCCGCCAAGGGCATCGCTGTTGATCCCGAGAAGGTGTCCGCAATTGTGAATTGGGAACCTCCTCGAATGTCAAGCAGCTCCATGATTTTCTTGGTCTTGCAAGCTATTGCGAAGATTCGTTGAGAACTTCTCCAAGATTGCAAAGCCTCTTTCCAACCTCCTCCGAAGCATGTGAAGTATGTCCGGTCTCCCGAGTGTGACGTTGCTTTCAATACTCTCAAAGAGAAACTCGTCACAGCTCCCTGTCTTGACTCCTCTGATGAATCCAAGCCATATGAAGTTTTCGTGATGCTTCTCTTCAAGGTCTCGGTGCTGTGTTAATGCAAGAGAAGAGAGTTGTGGCTTATACCTCTCGCCATTGAAGCTCAACGAGAACAACTACCCCACTCACGATCTTGAGTTGGCGGCAGTTGTCCATGCATTGATTACATGGAGACATCTCTTGTTGGGAAGGAAAGTGGACATTTTCACCGATCACAAGAGTCTCAAGTACATCTTCACTCAGCCCAACCTCAACCTCAGCAGACTCGATGGGTCGAAATGATTCAAGAGTACAACCCAAGTATTGAGTATACTCCGGCAAAGCCAATGTCATTGCAGATGCTTTGAGCAGGAAAGCTTATCGCAACATCTAATCCTCAAGCCCTTTCAGCCGGATCTCTGTGAATCTTTCCGCAAGCTGAATCTTCAAGTTGTTCCTCAAGGCTTTCTTGCCAACCTCATAATATCTCCTACTTTGGAAGATCAGATTCGTGAGGCTCAATTTCTGGATGCCATGGTGAAGAAGGTGAAACGTGGTATCGACAAGGGCATTTCCAAGTACAAGTGCTTCCATGTTGATGACAAAGACACTCTGTTCTTTGAGGACCGGATTGTGGTTCCTAAGGGTGATCTGCGAAAAGTCATTATGAACGAGGCTCACAATTCGCTTCTATCCATTCATCCTGGAAGTACGAAGATGTACCATGACCTCAAGCAGTCATATTGGTGGACTCGAATGAAGCGAGAAATTGCTCAATTCGTGAATGAATGTGATGTCTGCAGAAGAGTGAAAGCAGAACACCAAAGACCAGCTGGTCTCCTTCAACCTCTTGCTATTCCTGAATGGAAGTTTGATCATATTGAAATGGACTTCGTGACTGGTTTTCCAAAGTCCAAGCGTGGAAATGATGCTATCTTCGTTGTCATTGACAAGCTTACTAAAGTGGCTCATTTTCTTCCTATCAAAGAATCCATCACAGCAGCTCGGTTGGCGAGCTATACACCTCCAGATTGTCTCCTTGCACGGCATTCCACAAGTGATCTCTTCTGACCGTGGCAGCATCTTTACCTCCAAGTTTTGGGATTCTTTTCGAAGGCCATGGGCACCAACATTCGTTTCAGACAGCTTTCCATCCTCAAACAAGTGGCCAAGTTGAGCGAGTAAATCAAATTCTTGAAGATATGCCTGGGCTTGTGTCATTTCCTTCGGTATGAAGTGGGAAGATTGTCTTCCTTATGCCGAAGTTCTCTTACAACAACAGTTTCCAAGTGAGTTGGGCAAGGCCCCATTCGAAATTCTCTATGGCGAAAGTGCGTACTCCTCTCAATTGGTGCGAGCATGTGAACGCCAACTTCTTGGCAATGACTTGATCACGAATGAGAAGAAATGTGCAAGGTCATTCGTGAGAATCTTAAGGCCGCGCAATCGCGCCAGAAGAGCTATTATGATGATAAGCACCGTGATGTGGCTTTTGAAATTGGAGACCATGTCTACCTCCGCGTCTCTCCAATGAAAGGCACTCGTCGCTTCGGTATCAAAGGGAAGCTTGCCCCTAGATACGTGGGTCCTTTCAAGATCATTGGGAAAAGAGGCGATCTCGCCTATCAACTTGAGCTTCCATCCAACTTTGCAAATGTGCACGATGTGTTTCACGTGTCACAGCTTCGCAAGTGCTTCAAGACTCCTGAACGCACTATCAACTTCGAAGAGATTGACCTTCAAGAAGATCTCTTATCATGAGCACCCGTTGCTATTCTTGAAGAAACCGAGCGCAAGACTCGCAACAAGTCAATCAAATTCCTGAAAGTGAAGTGGTCACACCATTCCGACCGAGAAGCTACCTGGGAGCGTGAGGATCACCTCCGTTCTGAGTATCCGGAGTTCTTTCAGTCCTAGATCTCGGGACGAGATCCTCTTGTAGTGGTGGAGTGTTGTAACACCCTGGATGTAAACTTCCCCTTTTGGGCAATATATCAATTTGACCTCATCCAAGTCTTGTGGGTTTTTGTCATGCTTGGCCTCATGTGGTTTGGTTATGTGGGTTTTCTTTTTCTTTGTTTTGCTCTTTTACCATTTTGCATTTGTGCCTCTTGTCATCTTGCATTCCCTTCTTATCATGTGTTTGTGGTGTTCTCCCACATGTTGTGTTGTGCATGTGCCATTCTCATTTTGCATTACCATCTCCTCCTTCCCTCTACTTCTTTCCTTTTCAAGGGCTATATTTTTTCCTTTCTCAAATAATGTTCATCTTGTCCTTGCAAATCTTGCTCGTTGCACTAAACCTCTCTGCCAATTAATCTCCTCATTTGAAGTTGTTATGGTCAGGTTCAAAAATGACACAAGTTTGAAATATTTCCAAACTTGTCTTATTTTTCTACCTCTAAAAATGTCCATTACAATTTATTTAAATAGTGGAGAATTCCAGGAGTTTGGGGATATTTTCCTTTCACTCAAACTCTTTTCATTTCTTTCTGTACTTTCTTTTCTCTTCCTTTTGATTTAAAAAAAAAGGGAAAAGAAAAGAGGCAGCAGCAGCAGTGGCAGCCCAGCGAGCTCCTCTCCACCTGGGCTCCGGCCTCCGAGCCGGCCCAGCTCCCCTCAGCCCGCAGCCGAGAGCGAGCGCGCCAGCCCGCTCGCCTCTCTCCTCCTGCCTTCGCGCACCCGCAGCCGCGCTTACCCCCGCTAGCTCCCGTCCACGTGGACGCGCCGGTCCCGCCTGGCAGCGTCGGTGCTGTGCACCTCACCCGCCTTTTCCCTCTCCTCCCGCCGTCGCCATGGGGACCCCGAGCACGAGGGAGCGTGAGCTCGACCTCGTCGCCCTAGCCCCCTACTTATCCCCTCTCCGTGTCCAACCGACCTCTAGGGTTTCCCTCTCCCTCTCGCCGCCGCCGCCAGGTAAGAGAACCACCAGATTCGCCGCCCCGCTCCGTCCCGAGCGCATCTGAGAGCGCGCCTCGTCGCCGGCGTGCTCTCCGGCCACCCCAACCCTGCGGCCCGTGTCTATCTTCTTCCTCGTCGTCGACTTCGTCCACGACGTCGACTACGGGTGCCCGGATCGCCAAGTTCGTCGACGCCCCTGTTTCTGTCTTCTTCTCGGCCAGGAACCCGGCGAAGTTCAGAGCACGACTCCCTCGCCGCAGGATCGCCTCCGTCGCCGTTTTCTTGTCTTTGGGTAAGGAGGTATAACCAATTCCCTCCCTGCTCCGTCCTATCATCGATAGATCACCGTAGGCGCTGCTTCGATTCGGTCTTTTCCCGTGCTCCCGGTGCTCCGGCGAAGCCTGCATCTCTTGTCCCTGTGTGTGTCCGTGCGGCAGCGCGCCCGCGCGATTCTTCCGCTTCGGGTCCCCAAACTCTTCTCCTGCACACACACGCACGCACGCACGCCTCTGCGATGCAGCAGCTCACGCCGTGCTGCTGTAGCTAGCGTCGCCGTGTCCGTCGCCATGACCGGAAGCCCCTGCCCACTCGCACACCCACTCGTGCACGTTCCCCTCCGCACGTTCCCCTCCGCACCGTTCGACCACCGCCCGGGAGTTCCCGCACACCCGCCGGCACCTCCTGAGCCACGCTGTAGCCGCCGTTGCCTCGCCGGCGTCGTCGTTTGTTTCTCTGCCTCGAGTAGGGCCTGGTAGTTTTGGTCAAGTAGGCAGCGTCCTTGATCCTACCGAACCCCCTAGCCTAGCCGAGCTGGTTTGACCCCCGCTCTCTCACCGCGTCGACCTGGGTTCGAACCCCAGGCGCGCCTTCCCCCTTTTTATTTTCTGTTTTCTTCTGTTCCTCGGTTCGTATCGGCAGCAGTAGGAGTAGTTAAGGGCCCGAGGCCCTTTCTCTGTCGATTATCGCCACCCAGCCCAGTGATAGTAGGCAGGGGGTTCCAACAGGAGACCGGGTTCGATTCCCCGAGGCTGGTTTCTCCCCCCTTTTAAACCCACTTCACCTTGTCTCTATGACAGTAGGGCCACCTTGTCAGCCTCTCAGCGCCTCCTCCATATGCATTTTTTTCCCTTTTCCCCCGCGTTTCCATTTCTGGATTGTTTCCTTTTCTGTTTTAGGCAAGTCCATTTCTGGACATTTCCAAATCTGGAAATTGCCATTTCGTTAACTTCCATTTTAGGCAGGTTTTGACTTAGTGCTTTTGTGATGTTTTCTCTACCGCAACCCTAACATATTATATATGTTTTGGGGTGAAAAATCCCACCAACTCAGTGGTGGCATTAGTTTCTGCATTTGGGCAAGTTTATGATCATGCCTTTTGGCATCATGTTTATGTGTTGTTTTCATTGGGCATATTTATTTGCTTTATGCTATGAGGTAGTTTGCACACGTGCATGGCTTTGTTCATCATGCTGTTATTGTAGGTTTCTCACCATTCTTGTTTTGCCCGCCATATCCAACCCGTGCATCCGTTTCCGGTGATCTCTATATCGATTTCTACCGAAATCATATCATCTTTTCGATGGCATGCTTGGTTTGCCAAGTTGATGCCTGGTTCATCATTTACCTTCCGGAGCGCTCATACGCTTTGCATATCACATCCCGCATATTCATGTCATGTTTTGCATCATGTTGATTGTGCATTGCACCGTGATTTATTGTGGTTCCTTGTTGGTGTTGTTGCTTTGGGTAGAGCCGGGAGACGAGTACGTGAACGAGGAGCCTGTTGAGAACGCTTTCGAGGATCAAGCTTTCGACAACTCTGAGAACATTGCAGGCAAGATGATCATACCCTCGAAATCACTTCTATCTTTGCTATGCTAGTTGCTCGCTCTTTTGCTATGCCTATGCTGCGATGCCTACCACTTGCTATATCATGCTACCCATATCGCCATGTCAGCCCCTAACCATCCTTTTTTCCTAGCAAACCGTTGATTGGCTATGTTACCGCTTTGCTCAGCCCTCTTATAGCGTTGCTAGTTGCAGGTGAAGCTGAAGTTTGTTCCTTGTTGGAAACTTGGAGATGTTGTTCCTTGTTGGAACATGTTTACTTGTTGGGGATATCACAATATATAAATATATCTGCTATGTTTAACACATCTATATACTTGGTAAAGGGTGGAAGGCTCGGCCTTATGCCTGGTGTTTTGTTCCACTCTTGCCGCCCTAGTTTCCGTCATACCGGTGTTATGTTCCTTGATTTTGCGTTCCTTACACGGTTGGGTGATTTATGGGACCCCCTTGACAGTTCGCTTTGAATAAGACTCCTCCAGCAAGGCCCAACATTGGTTTTACCATTTGCCACCTAAGCCTTTTCCCCCGGGTTTTCGCGAGCCTAAGGGTCATCTTTATTTTTACCCCCCCGGGCCAGTTCTCCTTCGATTGCTGGTCCAACCTGGGCGATGTCCGGCGCCCCCTGGGCAATCCAGGGTCTATGCCAACCCGACGTCTTGCCCATCCGGTGTGCCCTGAGAACGAGATATGTGCAGCTCCTATCGGGATTTGTCGGCACATTCGGGTGGCTTTGCTGGTCTTGTTTTATTGCTGTCGAAATGTCTTGTAGTCCGGGATTCCGAGATTGATCGGGTCTTCCCGGTAGAAGGAATAATCCTTCGTTGACCGTGAGAGCTTATAATGGGCTAAGTTGGGACACCCTGCAGGTAATATTCTTTCAAAGCCGTGCCCGCGGTTATGAGGCGATGGGAATTTGTTAATGTCGGTTGTAGAAAACCCAAAGTTGATCTCAATAAAATACACATCAACGCGTGTGTAACCGTGATGGTCTCTTCTCGGTGGAGTCCGGAAGTGAACACGGTGTTGGAGTCATGTCTGACGTAAGTAGTTCAGGATCACTTCTTGATCACTACTAGTTTCACGACCGTGCTTTGCTTCTCTTCTCGCTCTCTTTTGCGATGTAGCCACCATATATGCTAGTCGCTTGCTGCAGCTCCACTTTACTACCTTGTCCTTCCTATAAGCTTAAATAGTCTTGATCTCGCGGGTGTGAGATTGCTGAGTCCCCGTGACTCACAGATACTTCAAAACAGTTGCAGGTTTCGGCGATGCGGTCGAGATGATTCCACCGAGCTCAAGTGGGAGTTCGACGAGGGCGTGGTCGTTACTATGTGTCTTTTCCAGATGATCAGTAGTGGTGCCCAGTTGGGACGATTCGGGATCTGTGTTAGCATTTGGGGTATCTTCTTTTATTTTGGTTCCGTGAGTCGGACCTTGAGTGTACTCGAATGATGGATGTTTAATTATGTCTTGTGTGAAGTGGCGATCGTAAGCCAACTATGTATCTTTCCTTAATTATTACATGGGTTGTGTGAAGATTACCTCACTTGCGACATTGCTTTCAATGCGGTTATGCCTCTAAGTCGTGCCTCGACACGTGGGAGATATAGCCGCATCGGGGGCGTTACAGTCGCACTGGTGGTGCAGAGAGAGGTTGACGACGAGGAAATGGCAGCGGCAGAGCCCGACACCACCAATGCAGAGACGACACAGCCAGTTGAAGTGCCGCCGAAGAAGAAAATGATGCAGCACCCGGTCTACTTTGTTAGTTCCCTCCTGCAGGGGGCTAGATCAAGGTACTCCGGTGTGCAGAAACTGCTCTTCGGCCTCCTTATGGCCTCGAGGAAGCTGCGTCACTACTTCCAGGCACACGAGATCACTGTCGTCACTCGCTTCCCTCTGCAACGGATATTGCACAATCCGGATGCAACGGGGAGAATTGTGGAATGGGCACTGGAGCTGTCCAGCTTTGGCCTCAAGTTTGAAAGTACCTCGACGATTCAGAGCCGAGTCCTAGCAGAGTTCATTGCAGAATGGACCGCAACACCTGACGAAGAAATTCAAGATACTGCTCTCCCCAGCAAAAAGGAAAGTTGTGATTGGATCATGTACTTTGATGGAGCTTTCTCCTTACAGGGCGCCGGGGCTGGCGTCGCTTGTCGCGCCCACCGTGGAGCACCTCAAAGCACGTGATCTAGATGCACTTCCCGTGGAGGTGTCAACAAACAATACTGGCAGAGTACGAGGGCTGCTTGCGGTCTTAGGATCGCGGCGGACCTCGGAATCAAGAAACTCATCGTCGGGGAGACTCGCGGCTTGTCGTCAAGCAAGTCAACAAGGATTACGAGCCCGTTGATGAAGGCCTCGTCGATGAAGTGAGAAAGCTGGAAGAGCGTTTGACGGTATCTGAGCTGAACACGTTCCCGGCGGAGAACGATGTCGCCGATTACTGTCAAACGCGCTGCCCTCAAGCTACTGTGGAACCGGTACCTTTGTGCTTCAATTTAACTCAGCCATCCGTTGATCCATCAGCGAGCAGAATAAGAGGAGGAAATCAGGGCCCGGCAAGTACTTTCCGCCGAGCTCCACAGGGCACTGGCAAGGATGTTGCCGGAATCTTGAGCCCGCCACGGGACGACTGCTCCGCGGAGCATCAAGCTCTTGCCGTTGATACAGCCGCTCAGAAGCGGAGGAAATGTTTTAGTCCTCGCCGCCGAGCCCCTGTGCTCCGGCGTGGGCACAACATACCGTCCGATTCCTCCAGACCAGGAACTTCACGAGGAGCAGGAAGAAGCGGAAAAAAGTAGCCCGTCGCTCTACCATGTACCAGTTAAATCGATGGCGCCCCATGCAGGAAGAGGCGAGCGGTGTGAAATTGAAGTGTATCCCTCGAGAGGAAGGACTGGAGCTGTTGGCAGAGATACACGAAGGCATATGTGGATCCCACATTGGGTCAAGGGCCCTTGCCGGCAAGGCATTCCGGCAAGGCTTCTTCTGGCCCACCGCCCTCCAGGATGCGACGACACTAGTCACCAGGTGTGAAGCGTGTCAGTTCCATTCAAAGAATCTTCATCAGCCAGCTCAAGCCCTTCAAACCATTCCTCTCTCCTGTCCCTTCTCGGTCTGGGGGCTCGACATACTAGGCCCTTTCCCCCGCGCTGTCGGGGGCTTTGAGTACTTGTACGTTGCAATCGACAAGTTCACAAAGTGGCCGGAAGTGGAGGCAGTGAGGAAGGTCACAGCTCAGTCAGCCGTCAAGTTCTTCAAGGGACTGGTGTGCCGTTTTGGCGTGCCCAACAAGGTTATCACCGACAACAGCACACAGTTCACAAGCCACACTTTCATGCAATATACCCGAGACCTCGGCAGCAAAGTCTGTTTCGCTTTCGTTGCTCACCCACGGAGCAATGGTCAAGCAGAGAGGGCAAATGCTGAAGTACTGCGAGGCTTAAGGACCAAGACCTTTGACAGGCTGCACAAGAGTGGAAGGCGCTGGATTGATGAGTTGCCGTCGGTTCTTTGGTCGATCAGGACGACGCCAAATCGAGCCACCGGCCAGACACCTTTTGCCCTGATATACGGGGCAGAAGCAGTTCTCCCCACTGAACTCATATACGGGTCACCTCGAGTGCTCGCTTATGACGAGCTCAAGCAAGAGCAACTGCTGCAAGATGACGCAGTGCTCCTTGAGGAAGATCGTCTTTGGGCGGCTGTGAGAGCAACATGCTACCAGCAAGCCTTGCGCCGCTACCATAGCCACAAGGTTCATGCCCGAAGCCTTGAGGAAGGCGACCTTGTCCTTCGGCGCGTTCAATCGGCCAAGAATTCCAACAAGTTTACGCCAAAGTAGGAAGGCCCTTACCGGGTAACACGAGTCACCAGGCCCGGCGCAGTCCGCCTGGAGACCGAAGATGCCGTTCCAGTGAGTAACTCCTGGAACATTGAGCATCTTCACAAGTTTTACCCGTGGGCGCGACTTGCGGGCCCCGGCAAGCCACCTTTTGTACAAGCATTGCCGATGATGCATGTAACCCTTTGTACAAAGCCAGGCGCAGACCCTGAGCATAAATAAATGAAGCGCTGGCGCCCTAAGTTATAGCATGCATGCTAGGTCAAGTCTCGTCCTTGGTTAGGGTTGACAGTGCTTGGCGGTGACTAACCCCTAGCTTAGAGGTCGAGTGTGCGTCTCTTTGCTGTTCTTTTGTCTCCTTTGGTTCGCAGGACTCACAGATATCCTTGCCGGATCACTTGAGGACGAAGGAAGAAAAAGAGGGACGGTCGGCATCTAGACCCGGCAAGCCCGATTGCCGGGGCTGCAAATCTGAAGATTCACCCACGGCAATCCGAGTTTCCGGGGCTGCAGCTTCAGATAAGTTCTTCATTCCTTATCATGCATTCCCTTATGGTGAGGTATGTGAAACTTCATTGTTTCCCAAGCTACCGTGCTCCCCTAAAACTCTAGGCTCTAGGGCTCGTTCACGGGGCCAGGTTTGGTCAGAGTCGCGGCAGCAAAAGGATGAAACGAGGAGCTGAACCGCCTCATCCCTGCCTCCGCCAAAAGCGTGAGGAAGGTCGAGTGAAGTGGGAAGACAGCGGGGCGAGTTGCGGGCAAGGAAATGTTTATCTTAGAGATATCAAGGATTTATTCCTTGTCATGGGTTCTACCCGCAAACAAACGACCCGACAAGCATCCCTTTTCATTAAAAACATTCCACTCAGGTACAGTCCATAGAGAATGAAAAACATGAATTATGGGATTACAAGTTTTTAAGTTCAGCCTAGGCCCGAAGGCTTACAAACTAAAAAGAGATAAGGTGCCCGTAACCCCTCTCTTGCCCCTCTCTTCAGGAGGTAGGTCAAGGAGGCGAAAAGGGCAAAAGGGGCGCCTAGACGAGCTACGGGTGGCAGAAGACACCAAGGGAACATCTCGGTGGCCGTCCGAAGGATGGATGGTGATGGCGGCGCCGGAAGCAGAGCTCGAAGACGAGGCGGCAGGGCGTCGGCCGCAGCGTCAAGGCGTCGGTGCCCGCGTGCTCCAATTTGGCGGCCTTGCCGCCCGCCCTCTTCCTCTTCCGCAGCCTCCCAACGCCAGCAGCCCAAGGAGACGACCCCGAGAAGTTCAGGAAGCCGGCGACACGGATGATGGGATCGCCGGTGCCGCACGGAGCGGCGCCCGACACCTAGTCGGACCCGTCATCCTGCCGCCTGCTACCCTCGTCGTCGCTGCCGCTGTCCTCCTCGCCACTCCCGCTCGAGGAGGAGCCTTCGCTATCAGAAGAGCTCTCCACACAGCACCTTGCCCGAGTCCCGAAGCACCCGAAGACCTTGACGGAGAGGAGGCCGCCCTCCATCAGCTTGAAATGGAGAGTGAGCCCCGCCGTCAAGCGGTGGATGTGAGCGAACGTCTTCCACCCTCGACCAAGATACATCACTTGAGGGGCTGGAAAGTCGACGCGAACTCGCGTACCGCTGATCCAACAGCCCCTCATGTGCAGCCGCAGTGACTCCGGCGGATCCCGCTCCATCTCGCTCGCGAAGGGAGTCGGGAGACGAAGGCGACGGCGAGGCGGCCGGCGCAGCCTGACGAAGAACTCGCAAGGGTCATCCCCAACATGGCCCTCCGTGGGGGGAGGAACCGCTGGCGGAGGCGGGACCAGCGCGCCGCCCCGTTCTCCTCTTCCCTGAGCACCTCGACCTCGTCCACGGCCTCGCCCGCGGCCTCGCCCCCTCCCCCTTCCCCTCGCGGCTGGCTCTGCCACCACAGGTGAAGGAGAAGGAAGGACGCGTTGTCGAGCGGCGACCCTCGCTGCCACCGTTGAAGAGCCAGGATTCCCTCTCTCCATGGCGGATGGAGGGAGGGGGAGCGGAAGCTGAAGGAAAGAGAAGATGGAAGAGTGCGGGGCGCCCCCCCCGCTCAACCAATCAAGACGCGGAAGGCGCAGGGAACTGGGACCGACCCGCTGCCCCGGCCCGCGACGGCCCGGTTTCCCGCCTCCACCATTTGCCACCCCGAGCGCATGAGAGCCACATGGCAGGCATGCGGGACCGAGGCGACAGGTGAGGCGACCTCTCCCACCCCGTGATCGTGGGAGTGGGCGCTATGAAGACCATGCCCGGCCCGTTCAAGTAAATGGGTCGCGCCTCCACGCCTCCCTCCGTTTATGGGGAAGGCGCGAACCGCCCCCTTTTACCACGACGTGACGCATGCGTGCAGAGCTCAGCCCCACGCATGTCGCCCACGTCACGCACGCCTCCCCATGCCAAGCCACGCGCGGGAGGCGTGGGAAGCACAGCGCGCGAAAAGACTTACCGCGGTAAAAAACCACCCTGCCTGCCCGCGCACCGTTTTTGGGCCTAGCCCAACGACGCGATTGCGCTTACGTGTGGCCTAGGCCCGGGGGCTCCTGTCGGTGTACAAAAAGAGGGGTACACCTTTTAACTGTGCATGGGCAGTCTGAGCCGCGGGCGCCGCCATGCTAAAGCAAGGCAAGGAAGGTGAGCCAAGGTAAGGCCGAAGCTCGAAAGGATCAGAGCGACGCCAAGACTAAGACCACAAAGAGCAAAGGGGACGAAGCAGACTCCCCCGGCAAGATCCTTGCCGGGGGGCGGTTTTGGCAAACCCGGCAAGACCCTCGCCGGGGCGGCTCGCCCCATGCCCACGGAGCGGATAACCTTTGAGTCCACTGCCCCCCATGGGGCAAAGGATTCGGGAGACATCCCCGTGGTGGCATGCAGATCTTTGTGAAGACATTCAAAGATCAGATACATACTATAGAAGATGACGACCCTTGGCGGGATCCCGGCCAAGGAGGACCACAAGGCCCCCGGCAAGAGCCTTGAGGGGGATGATAGCAGGCGCCGCGGCAAGACCCTTGCTGGGGCCCCGGCAAGACCCTTGCCGGGGCTGCGGCAAGGCCCCTGCCAAGGATACCCGTAGGGCCACCATCAGGCCCGCGCCAATCGAGCCTCCACCATGCAGCTGCCGACCCAACCAGTTGGGCAGGCACCTGCGTGGCGGCAAGCGAACCTTCGTGGAGTCCCACCATCTGCGCCACCTCAGCTGCACCTTGCCTACATGGCACCACAGGCACCGCTGGCCAGGGCGCGTGTCAACGCGAAAGGGAGCGGCGGCGGACGAGACTGGGCTCTCCCCCGTCCCCGATAAAGCAAGGACACCTAAGCAAGACGCATTTATGGCGTCTTGTCATGTAATGCGAGGGATAAACTCGTATGACTGTACCCTTTCCACCTCCTGTATGCCACTGTGGCAACCCCTTTCCCTGTAAAAGGAGGCCCAAGGTGACCAGGAGGAGGATTCGGCTTTTTGGAGCTCCTCACACCCCATAGCTAGCTCAAGAACGCAAATAAACTAACCACCAAAGCAGGAGTAGGGTTTTACGCATCTCGCGGCCCGAACCTGGATAAAGAACCCGTGTGCTATCTGTTTGATCTGCTCTTCTCACGACCCCGCGCCCCGCAACCATAGTAGGGATTCTTGTGATCCCATAGGTGTCGTCTCCGCACCGACAAATAGTAGTGGGAGCAAACTCATCAAAATAACTATCATGTGAGGCATAATCCAATTGAAAACTAAAATCACGATGACAAGTTTCATGGTTATCATTATTCTTAATAGCATACAAGTCATCACAATAATCATCATAGGTAGCAACTTTGTTCTCATAATCAATTGGAACCTCTTCCGAAATAGTGGATTCATCACTAAATAAAGTCATGACCTCTCCAAATCCACCTTCATAATTATCACAATAATATTCAACATCCTCCAAAATAGTGGGATCATTACTTCCCAAAGTTGACACTCTTCCAAACCCACTTTCATCAATATAATCATCATAAATAGGAGGCATGCTTTCATCATAATAAATATTCTCATCAAAACTTGGGGGACTAAATATATCATCTTCATCAAACATAGCATCCCCAAGCTTGTGGCTTTGCATATCATTAGTATCATGGGTATTCAAAGAATTCATACTAACAACATTGCAATCATGCTCATCATCCAAGGATTTAGTGCCAAACATTTTAATACATTCTTCTTCTAACACTTTGGCACAATTATCGGAATGCTTATTTTCACGAAAGACATTAAAAAGATGAAGCATATGAGGCAACCTTAATTCCATTTTTTGTAGTTTTCTTTTATAGAATAAACTAGTGATAAAACAAGAAACTAAAAGATTCGATTGCAAGATCAAGATATACCTTCAAGCACTCACCTCCCGCAGCGGCGCCTTTAAAAGAGCTTGATGTCTACTACACAACCTTCTTCTTGTAGACGTTGTTGGGCCTCCAAGTGCAGAGGTTTGTAGGACAGTAGCAAATTTCCCTCAAGTGGATGACCTAAGGTTTATCAATCCGTGGAAGGCGTAGGATGAAGATGGTCTCTCCCAAACAACCCTGCAACCAAATAACAAAGAGTCTCTTGTGTCCCCAACACACCCAATATAATGGTAAATTGTATTGGTGCACTAGTTCGGCGAAGAGATGGTGATACAAGTGCAATATGGACGGTAGATATAGGTTTTTGTAATCTGAAAATATAAAAACAGCAAGGTAAGTAATGATAAAAGTGAGCACAAACGGTATTGCAATGCGTTGAAACAAGGCCTAGGGTTCATACTTTTACTAGTGCAAGTTCTCTCAACAATAATAACATAATTGGATCATATAACTATCCCTCAACATGCAACAAAGAGTCACTCCAAAGTCACTAATAGCAGAGAACAAACGAAGAGATTATTGTAGGGTACGAAACCACCTCAAAGTTATTCTTTCCGATCGATCTATTCAAGAGTCCGTAGTAAAATAACACGAAGCTATTCTTTCCGTTCGATCTATCCTAGAGTTCGTACTAGAATAACACCTTAAGACACACATCAACCAAAACCCTAATGTCACCTAGATACTCCGATGTTACCTCAAGTATCCGTGGGTATGATTATACGATATGCATCATACAATCCCAGATTCATCTATTCAACCAACACAAAGAACTTCAAAGAATGCCCCAAATTTTCTACCGAAGAGTCAAGACAAAACGTGTGCCAACCCCTATGCATAAGTTCACAAGGTCACTGAACCCGCAAGTTGATCATCAAAACATACATCAAGTAGACCACGTGAATATCCCATTGTCACCACAGATAAGCACATGCAAGACATACATCAAGTGTTCTCAAATCCTTGAAGACTCAATCCTATAAGATAACTTCGAAGGGAAAACTCAATCAATTACAAGAGATAGAGGGGGAGAAACATCATAAGATCCAACTATAATAGCAAAGCTCGCGATACATGAAGATCGTGCCGAATCAAGAACACGAGAGAGATAGAGAGATAGATAGATAGATAGATAGATAGAGAGAGAGAGAGAGAGAGAGAGAGAGAGAGATCAAACACATAGCTACTGGTACATACCCTCAGCCCCGAGGATGAACTACTCCCTCCTCGTCATGGAGAGCGCTGGATGATGAAGATGGCCATCGGTGAGGACCCCCCCTCGGCGGGGTGCGTAACAGGTCCCGATTGGTTTTTGGTGGCTACAGAGGCTTGCGGCTGCGGAACTCCCGATGTACTTTATTTTCTGGAGGTTTCTGTATTTACAGGAATTTTTGGCGTAGGTTTCACGTCAGGGGGGTCTTCGAGTCGTCCACGAGATAGGGGCCCACGCCCAAGGGGGGTGGGCACTCCCCCCACCCTCGTGGACAGCCCGAGACTCTTCTGGCCCAACTCTTTTACTCCGGGGGCTTATTTTGGTCCATAAAAATCATCAAAAATTACACGTCAATTGGACTCCGTTTGGTATTCCTTTTCAGCGATACTCAAAAACAAGGAAAACAATAGAAACTAGCACCGGGCTCTAGGTCAATAAGTTAGTCCAAAAAATCATATAAAATAGCATATAAAACATGCTAGATAGAAAATATAATAGCATGGAACAATAAAAAATTATTGATACGTTGGAGACGTATCAGCTAACTACGAAGGGGATTTACATCGGGATCCTGGGCATGCACGTTGACTCAATGTTTCTAGGGTTCGTCGCGTGGCTAAGCCTGGGTATTCGTCGCTAGGAAAGGGCCACGCCGCGAGAGCTAGTGCGCGAGCGCCGGCTTGGATGGTCGGGGCTCGGGGCCGCCGCGGAATCCCAAGGCACCGCTGCCGCCGCGGGGTTCATAACCGCCCCATGTTGCGCCGCCACATCAAGAGTAGGCGCCGGATGGAAGGAATGCCGCCGGCGGCGATCCTTCTCGGGCGGTGGCTGTCCGCGGCCACGAGGATGGCCCCGGGCGGTTTCAAGGAGATGGCAGCAGAAACCCACCCTGTGGGCAGTGGGGCGATGATGGGTACGATGCGTACAGACAAGCCCAACACCGCGGTTCATCGTCTGCAGGAGGAGAACGCGGATATGCTTGGCATAATGGCGATGGAGCTGGACGAGAGTTCCAAGGGCCGCCAGGCACCTTCGCGGAGGGGGTTGCTGGGCCGAGCCATCGCTTCCGGGGAGGATACCATGGGTTTCGTGGGGCTCGGGCAGGCGGCCACCTCCGCCTAGACCTCCACCCCCGCCAGCGCTGCCTGCTGATGGCGTTGTTCCCGCGGCGGATGATAACACTGCCGAAACGGCGGTGAAGGCTCCCGCGCTGGTTCTTACGGGGACTGCTATGGAGACTGTGCATGGTCTGGCGGCTGTGAAGGTACCCGGGGCCAAACAAACCGTGGCGAAGATGCGGGAATCATCATCTGACAAAGGGTCCGACAAGTCCGATGGTGAAAGAGTGTCCAAGTGGGCGCATAAAAAAGAGAAATTGCATTGCTATCGATGTGGAGAGCCGGGACACTTTGTGGCAGAGTGCATGCCGGAGCTTTGTGATATATGCCTTAAACCCAAACATACTTTTGGAGAGTGCCCCCTTCTTCTTGGATCGAAGCCAGTGGTAACGATCTACAGAGTATGTTGTCTGGAGTTAATGTTTTTTGAGTCATCTGGTGTGGAATAGACAACAACCTCTTGGACAATTCTTTTACGGGCATTGTGATGGTAATGAATGGTACCATGGCTGAGGCATAGATGGTGCAACTTTTGTGAGAGCTTGCACCAAGCAGTTTTCAGTGGAACCTTGCGAGAGTTGAGGAGTAGACTTACAAGGTGGATTTTCCTACGAGGGAGGATCAGGTCCGAATACTCAAGTTCGGTATGTGCAGGGTGCCTAACACTAACTATATCCTAGAATTTGATGAGTGGAAGCCGAAGGAGCCGGAGGGTATTCCTCTCACTCAGGTTTGGGTCTGTTTTTCTCGGGCACCTCCTAAGCCGCTCAATAATTTTCTTGTGACCTGGAGTCTGGGATCTCTCATTGGCAAGACGGAGAAGGTTGATATGCCTTTTACTCGCGCAAATGGTGTGGCGAGGCTATATTGTTTTGGGGACTAACTTATTAACCAAGAACCCAGTGCCAGTTTCTATTTTCCCCTTGTTTTTTAGTTTTATAGAAAAGGACAAACGGAGTCCAAACGGAATAAAACTTTACAGTGATTTTTCTTGGACCAGAAGAAACCCAAGAGACTTGGAGAGGATACCAGAAGACCTACTGGGAGGCAACAAGCCCTAGGGGCACGCCCCCTAGGCTTGTGGGCCCCCCGTAGACCTCCTAACCCCAATCTTTGCTCCATAAATACCCAAATATTCCCCCAATATCAGAAGCATCCATGAAAATACTTTTTCGCCGCCGCAAGCCTCTATTTCCGTGAGATCCCATCTTGAGGCCTTTTCTAGCACCCTGCCGGAGGGGGATACGATCATGGAGGGCATCTACATCAACTCTATTACCCTTCTGATGAAGCATGAGTAGTTTACCAAAGACCTACGGGTCCATAGCTAGTAGCTAGATGTCTTCTTCTCTCTCTATGATCTCAATACCATGTTCTCCTCGATGTTCTTGGAGTTCTATACGATGTAATATTCTTTTGTGGTGTGCTTGTCGAGATCCGATGAATTGCGGATTTATGATCAGATTATCTATGAATATTATTTGAGTATTTTCTGGATTCTTATATGCATGATCAAATATCTTTGTATTTCTCTTCGAATTATCGGTTTGGTTTGGCCAACTAGATTGGTTCTTCTTGCAATGGGAGAGGTGCTTAGTTTTGGGTTCAATCTTGCGGTGTCCTCACCCAGTGACATGTTAGGGGTATCTAGGCACGTATTGTATTGTTGCCATCAAGGGTAAAAATACGGGGTTTTCATCACATTGCTTGAGTTTATCCCTCTACATCATGTCATCTTACTTAAGGCGTTACTCCGTTCTTATGAACTTAATACTCTAGATGCATGTTGGATAGTGGTCGATGTGTGGAGTAATAGTAGTAGATGCAGGCAGGAGTTGGGCTACTTGACACGGACGTGATGCCTATATTCATGAGCATTTCCTTGGATATCGTCATAACTTTGCGGTTTTCTATCAATTGCTCGATAGTAATTTGTTCACCCACCGTATTATTTTCTTTCAAGAGAGAAGCCTCTAGTGAAACCTATGCTCCCTGGGTCTATTTTCCATTATATATTTTTAGATCTATAAACTAAAAACCCCAAAAAATACTTTGTTGCAATTTATTTGTTTTTTTACTATGTTTTACGTTTTAGTAATCTTTTATATCTATCTCTATCAGATCTCATCCTTGCAAGTGACCATGAAGGGATTGACAACCCCTTTATCGCGTTGGGTGCAAGTGTTTGATTGTTTGTGCAGGTGCATAGATTGGAGACCTGCGTGTACCTCCTACTGGATTGATACCTTGGTTCTCAAACTGAGGGAAATATTTATCTCTACTTTGCTGCATCACCCTTTCCTCTTCAAGGGGAAAACCAACGCAAGCTCAAGAAGTAGCAATGGGCATCAGGACATGGACGCGACTGAGTGCGATGGGACCGTTGGGGGAAAGGACAAAGATTCAGACCATGGATCTTGGGAGTCGGCAAGAGGTCTGCGGCACAGTATGGGAAGGCTGATGAGCCGGCTAAAGGACCCGCCCAATCATCGACACCAATGAACTCGCTGCGGTTTGGTTCGTTCGGTGTATCTTCTACACCTAGCCGCCTATGGAGCAGCAGGGTTGAGTCAGAGGATACATCTGAGTCTTTGTTGCCACCATTTCCAACAGAGGAGTGCTTGTCTTTGACTGATGGGGCACCAAAGCAGCTGCCGTTGGGGACAGGCGCTGCGTGGTTACTGCTCGTTACTTTGGGGAGGGAGGACGCGCCGAAACTGGAGATTTTAGGGTCGACCGCCGCGCCGGCAGAAGCCGGAGTCTGGAGGACTCCCCGCCACCTGCTGGACCCGCGGGGTGCACTGCCAGAGTTGAGGGGAGCCGCGGGCAGGAGGCCCGTATTTCCCCCTCTCATATGCATCAACACTGGGCTGCAGTTTCACCAGCAGAGGGCCGGAGTCTAGAGGATTCCCCGCCACCGGCTGGACCCGTCGGGTGCGCTGTCGGAGTCGAGGGGAGCCGTGGGAAGGAGGCCCGTATTTCTCCCTCTCCTTCGCACTGTTCTGAGAAGCGACAAACTATGGCTTCACCGACACTTGCTGACAGGCGCGTGGCTGCATCGACGGAGGGGACGTCAGTCATAGCTACTGGAGGTGCCACGTTGGCCGCGCATCCAATGTCTTCATCACCTTGGGGGAGGCTACTGAGGAGGTTATCGCGTTCGGTGGGATCATGGATCCGGTGTCGACTGGCAGGCGTGTCAGTAATAGGATTCAAGACTAACCAGATGCGGACCACTTGCAGTTAGGGCGCGCTATGAGGGCCGCCAAGCTTCGTGATGTCGAGGCAACTACAGGTATGCCATTTAATAAGAGTTGTTCCATTATGCTTTTACTGAACATGAGATCATTAGTAAGGCAAAAGACTTAGGAGTTTCTCTCGGGTCTAATGGGAAGGAAGTTGCTAAATCTGTTAATGGCTTGTTAGACTTAGATGGTGGATAAAACAAGCGATCCTAGAAGAGGAAAGTTTATCCAACATCGGCAGTTCGTAGAAGTGCAAGAGTTAAGCTTGAGAAAAAATTCCACCATGACTTATGAAAGGAATTTTTTGGAATAGCAGAGGTCTAGCAGACTTGGCTAAAAGAAGGTTCCTTGCAGAGACATTGATTGATCAAAAACTTGATTTTATTGCACTTCTCGAAACAGGCAAGGATAATTTCACCTCGCAGATCCTTGGAACTCTATCCAAAGAATTGATTTTGACTAGCACTTCTTACCTCCTAGAGGGAGATCCAGTGGGATCTTGTTGGGGGTTAAGTGCGAAACTCTAGAGGTGATTTTGCAGTTAAGTTTCGAGTGAGATCTAAATTGGATGGATTTAGATGGGCTCTAGTGGTTGTGTACGGCGCAACCCAACCAGAACTTAAACCTGACTTCCTGGATGATCTGGTTCGGATCTTCGGGGATGAAAGGCTGCCACTCCTAGTTGGAGGGGATTTCAATATAATTAGAAGAAGAGAAGAGAAGAATAACGATAATTTTGATGGGCGTTGGTCCTTAATGTTCAATATGATTATTGAGAGTCTCAGTCTAAGAGCATATCGAGCCATTCAGCCCCCCAGGGGCTTGAGATAGCGTCGCTTGGGGCAAACCAGCGATAATTTCAGCATGGGGCCGATCGGGTTCCCAGCCACCGCCGCCAGGTCGCCCCTAGATGGCTATTTTTTGAAGCATAAAATCGGCCAAACACGACACTGTAGGACCTTGAAGTATGTCTAGAGGGGGGGGGGTGATTAGACTACTTGACCAATAAAAACTTAACCTTTTCCCAATTTTAGAGTTTGGTAGATTTTAGCTATTTTAGGACAAGTCAAGCAATCATCACACAATTCAAGCAAGCATGCAAAGAGTGTATAGGCAGCGGAAATTAAAGCATGCAACTTGCAAGAAAGTAAGGGGAAGGGTTTGGAGGATTCAAACGCAATTGGAGACACGGATGTTTTTGGCGTGGTTCCGATAGGTGGTGCTATCGTACATCCACGTTGATGGAGACTTCAACCCATGAAGGGTAACGGCTGCGCGAGTCCACGGAGGGCTCCACCCACGAAGGGTCCACGAAGAAGCAACCTTGTCTATCCCACCATGGCCGTCGCCCATGAAGGACTTGCCTCACTAGCGGTAGATCTTCACGAAGTAGGCGATCTCCTTGCCCTTACAAACTCCTTGGCTCAACTCCAAAATCTTGTCGGAGGCTCCCAAGTGACACCTAGCCAATCTAGGAGACACCACTCTCCAAGAAGTAACAAATGGTGCGTTGATGATGAACTCCTTGCTCTTGTGCTTCAAATGATAGTCTCCACAACACTCAACTCTCTCTCATAGGTTTTGGATCTGGTGGAAAGAGGGTTTGAGTGGAAAGCAACTTGGGGAAGGCTAGAGATCAAGATTCATATGGTAGGAATGGAATATCTTGGCCTCAACACATGAGTAGGTGGTTCTCTCTCAGAAATGGTAAGTTGGAAGTGTAGGTTCGTTCTGATGGCTCTCTCCACGAATGAAGAGGAGGTGGAGGGGTATATATAGCCTCCACACAAAATCTAATCGTTACACACAATTTACCAAACTCGGTGGGACCGAATCGTTAAACTCGGTCGGACCGGTTTAGTAAACCTAGTGACCGTTAGTGATTTTCGGTGGGACTGACATGCATCTCGGTGAGGCCGATTCGGTTAGGGTTAGGGCATAATGTAATCTCGGTGAGACCGATTACACAAACTCGGTGAGACCGATTTGGTAATAAGCTTTCCAGAGAGTTGGTCAGGTAAACTCGGTGGGACCGATTTGCTCTTTTCGGTGAGACCGAAATGTTACAAAAAGGAAACAGAGAGTTTACATTGCAATCTTGGTGGGACCGATTGCTCACCGGTTAGACCAAACGCGTTACGAAGGGAAGCAGAGAGATTGCAACCCCATCTCGGTGAGACCGAGATCCGTATCGGTAAGACCGATTTGCTTAGGGTTTGTGGCAGTGGCTATGACTTTTGGAATTGGTGGCGCCGGATAGAAAGAATCGGTGTGACCGATTTTGGCTTTAGGTTTAGGTCATTTGTGGATGTGGGAAAGTAGTTGAGGGTTTTGGAGCATATCACTAAGCACATGAAGCAAGAGGCTCATTAAGCAACACCTCATCCCTTCTTTATAGTATTGGCTTTTCCTATAGACTCAATGTGATCTTGGATCACTAAAATGTAAAATGAAGAGTCTTGAGCTTTTGAGCTTGAGCCAATCCTTTGTCCTTAGTATTTTGAGGGATACACTTTCATCATCCATGCCATGCCATTCATTGAGCTTTCCTGAAACAATAGTCTTGGAATAGCATTAGCTCAATGAGCTATATGTTGTTATGAATTACCAAAACCACCTAGGGATAGTTGCACTTTCAATCTCCCCCTTTTTGGTAATTGATGACAACATATAGATCAAAGCTTCGACAAATGATAATAAAATTTAAATAACATCGTCGCTTTGAGAAGTATGTGATAAGCAAGAGCTCCCCCTAAATTTGTGCATAGTTTTAGATTTGCTTTGGACTGCAAATGCACAATGAATTAGGCTCATGGGTTACTCTTCCATGTCACATACATCTTGGTGGAGCGCTCAAAATAATAAACAATGAATACATGCACTCATCACCAAGCATAGTGAGTGATCACAAAAGATAGATAGGATAATATCAAGCATGCATAAGTGTATCTTATGATCAAACACATGATCATCAATGTCTCACAAGCATAGTATCTCAACCAAAAGCAAACAAAGATTGAAAAACCATCAAATAAAGCAACAGAGAACAAAAGCAACACACTCTCTCTCGAAGCCTATGATCTATACATTTTCCTCCCCCTTTGGCAACAAGTTACCAAAAAGTTCATAGAAAATGCATAGTGCTAGATCGACTCTCAGGCTTGATCTTCTGGTGGTGGAGTCCGGATAACGCCAAGGACGAAAGCTTCAGTTGAAGTAGATGGAGCTGGAGCTCTATGATTCTCTCCAAACTCTCCTGATTTTGAGTGAGGGTGGGCAATCCCTTCTCAATCCTCAGGGTTGATGCTATTAAGTATCCGAGCTGCTCCTGCTTGTTCTTCAAGAAATACTCAGATGCCTCCTCTTGAGTTGGCATCTTGGCAGCCTTCTCCCTCTTTGCCTTGTCCTTCTTCTCCTGAGCTTGAACTGATTGTGGATCATCTTCATTCATGACTACCTCATTGTCCTCAAAGTCTGGATAAAGTGGAAAGTGTTCCTTATCCAACTGATATTTTCCTGTGCCCATCTTTGAGTTTATCAATTCTTGAATCTGAGGTGCATATCCACAGCTCCTCTTCTGATCTACTGCAGTCCTCTTGATTGTTTCAATGATCAAGCTCATGACTTTGAACTTCTGTGGCACATCAAACACATGCAACATGTTGATGGCATGCCCTCTGATCATGTTGTGGTCACCAGACTTGGGCAACAAAGTGTGCCTCAGAATCCAATTTATGGTTGGCAACCCTGACAGCAGAAAGTGAACTGATCCAAACTTGTGAGTCTCTAATGCCTTGTCTGGAATTTCCTTGTACATGTGATCCATTGAATTGTGATCCATTTTCTTCTTTGCATAAATGTCTAGGTCATCCTCATTCTCCTTGGGGGCATTGATCAGACTTGCCCATTCTTCAATAGTGGACCGGTACCTTGTACCTTCAGACATCCAAACTATTCTTCCATCTGGGTAAAAGTGTGCTGTGGAGTAGAACTGCATGATAAGCTCATCATTCCAGTTGGTGAACTTCTGTCCAACAAAATCTGCAACTCCACAAGCATTAAAGTTGTCTTGTACTCCAGGATAGTGTTGTTCATTTTCCTTGATGAATTTCCAGTCAACCCACCTCATGTCACAGACTATGGGCTTCTTGTCCAACAGAATTGTTTCATAGAAGTCCTGCTGTTCCTTTGTGTGGAACCTGTAGTCAACAGCAGTTCTTCTTCTTGAAGCATATGGATCTTCCATTCTCCACAGTCTCAGCCCAGAATCCTTCACGATTCTCATGTCCTCACCACGGATGGGCATCATTGTGGTCAGTATCTTGGGTTTGAGCTTCCTCAGAACTTGTCCTTCTTCATCTTCCTCATCGGCATCCTCGCACCTTTGGGGCCTTGTTCTTCTCAAAGAATTTGGAATACTCTGGTATTCCTCTTTGGTCAGACTTGGCCTTGGGGCAGCTTTGGGTGCTTCCTTTGGCTTAGATGTGGCAGCCCCGATCTAATAGCATCACCCATAAGCTTTGGTGCCTTTGGAGCTGGTGCAGCAAGCTCTTCCTCTTCCATCATGGAAGGTTGACCAACAACTCGCCATGGTCTTCTTGACCCTTCCTTCCTTTTCTTCCCTTCTGCAGCAGCTGGTTCTTTGGATTGGGTTTCCAAAGAAGCTTGTGTAGACACTCGGCTTTGGACATTGGTTGTCTTCCTGCAGGCCTTTTGGTCTTCATGCACGGCTTTGCATTCTTTCTTTGAGCCATATTCCTTCTTAAGCACCACTTTCTTGGAAGTAGCCTCATCTTCCTCGCTTTGTAATCTTCATCCTCTGAATCTGAAGTTCTTTTCCTCCTTTGCCTAGTTGCCGCCTTAGGCAAATTGCTAGGAGTACTTCTGCTCCCTTCATCTGAAGTTGAGGGACTAGTGCCCTCACTCAAGTCCATCTGCTCTTCCGACTGTTCGCTGTCACTTTGATCGGACATACCGCAAAAGCTGATCTTGACCACGTGAAGAGTTATAGATGAGATAGAAAAGATGAGCATCACAAAATGCAGAGGTTTTTGCAAAAGAATGACTCGAAAGTTCAGTCTTAGTTTTCCACATAAAGCATTTCGGATCCACCGATTTTGAAACTCGGTGATATCGAAGCAGTTTTGGAACCTAAACTGATGATCTCGGTTGGACCGAGTTTCAGTTCGGTGGTACCAAGACTGCTAGGGTTTCACAGAATCCTCAAATCTGTTGCACCGATTAGTATTCTCGGTCAGACCGAGAGTCACTAGTGCAATGACATAAGCCAAATCGGTGAGACCGAGTTTTTCAACTCGGTGGGTCCGAGATGGTCTCGGTGGAAACCTAACCCTAAAAATTTGAATCACACCTAATCTATGAACTACTTTGGCTGGATAGAAGAGTTTCAATTGTGGCAAGAATCAATATGAAAACAATGTGCCAGAAATCAGACGTTGATAGCACAAAGATTATGTCCATACCCTAACTTGGCGGTGGACTTGTTACGATGGCAACGGCGGGGACGAAATCCGTTGACGGCGGCGGAGACCAGCGACAGGAGGCTGCTGGCGACGAGGAGACGATCCGGAGACCACGATGGCAGAGCGAGCTGTTGCGCGGGCAAAGGGTTTCGGAGAAATTTCCAAAATTTTGCCTGTGGCTATATATAGCTCGACCCTGTCGGTGTGACCGAGAGGAACAACTCGGTGGCACCGAGATGCATAACGTGTTCGATTCTGACAAATCGGTGAGACCGAAAAGTTCAAATCGGTTGCACCGAGATTGAAAACTCAGATCAACTTGATGATCTCGGTAGGACCGAAATGGAAGGATCGGTCAGACCGAGAATGACTAAGAGGTTTTGGAAGTTTAAGTATATGAAGAATCGGGACTCGAGTGCTCCTCACAGAATGGTTCGAATCGACTTGATCAAATTTTGTGATGTAGCATGAATAGAGTTTGAGACGAGAAAAGCATAGATAGCTAAAGAAGGTTCTTAGGCATTCTTGTCCATCCACTTGGCACAAAGAAAAGAATCCAAACAAACAAAACAACAAGTGGATGTCCTTGAATGAGTAAAATATGCACCAACATGCTCACACAATAAGATGGCAATTGAAATATGTGGCAAAGCATGCACAACCAATTTTAGCAACTATCAAGCAATTGGCGATGACTAGGTCATCTATATATGAGTATATTGACTTAGGAGTCAAATGAGAACATTTGATCATAGGTCATACTCATCGTTTAAGCTCAAGTGGGGTTACCACTTTTACATAATGCATTAATGTGTTCACACCATTAGAGTTGCTTTGACTCAATTCTTAGAGTTAAGCTCCCCCCTTAGAGGGATGAACTAACCTTGGGTTTTGTCGATGATGACTTCATGTAGGTGTTGAAGATGTAGATGCTCAATGTTGATGTAGATCATTTGGAGCAATCCTTTTGAGTGAGTTGCACTTTCAACTTGCCTACATGGGTTAGTCCCACAAGGAACAAACAAGAATATCCATAGACATAGAGTGATGCACACACAAGATGATGTCCATGAAAACATTATGTTACCTTGTCCCTTGCCTTACCAACATGAGGGTTTGTGACTCCTTGAACTAGTGCAAGATGTGAAAGTTGATTGCACTTGTTCTTGCCAAAATGATATGAGTGAAGAATGTTGGCGGAGTCACCCTCAAGAACTCTCTAGTTATTCTTCTTCGGGATCCACATCATCTTGATGGGAATCCTTGGAGTTGTAGTTGTACTTGATGAAGTAGAACTTGACGTAGTCTTGGGGACCCACTTGAACGAGGCTTTAGGTGCTTCTTCAAATGCATCAATCTCTTCTTGAAGCTTGTCCTTGCCTTTGTTCTTGTGGTCTTGTGGTGGAAGATCATCTTGAGCTTGTGTCCCCTTAAAGGAAGTAGGATCATACTTCTCTTGTTGAGGAACAAACTTTGTCTTGGGGTATTGATATTCTTCCCACTCAACTCCATTGGCGTTGAACTTTCGTTCAAAACCAACACCTTGATTCTTCCGGTGCCTTCCTTGCTTGCGTACAATTTCCTCGAATTGCTTACTCCCGGAAAGGCTCTTGTAAACACCTTTCTCTATAATTCCCTTCAATAAACTATTTTCTTGCTCAAGTGTAACTTGGCTAAGAGAATCATTAGTGGAATCAAGAGAACTACTAGAAGCAACAACATTGGATTTGACATTATTATTGTTACTACTAGAGGAAGTTTCTTTCTTGTACTTGTTACTAGACTTGACTTGAGGCATGTAAGTAGATAAGAGTAAACACTTGGCAAGAAGAACTTTTCTTGCGGAGATCATCACTGATTGCCTTTAAGAACTCATGCTCTTGCTCAAGATTGAGCTTTTCAAAGCGTAACTTCTCATGAGCCCTTAAAAGTTCTCGATGATCTTCGAAGATAGTTTCATGAGCCAACTTAAGAGTGTTTAGTTCTTTAGTTAGAAGCTCAATTTTCTCCTTATCATTGTCATTCGTTTGATTAGCATGATTAATTGACGTTTCATCATAATATTCATCACTAGAGTTGTCAACAAGTAAATCATCATCCACAAGCAAGTCATCTTCATCACTATTAAAATCAACATACTCGGGATGTGTTACCTTTGGACCTTTGGCCATGAAGCATCTTCCAACACCTTCATTTGGTGAGTCAAATATGTCGTAGGAGTTGGTTGACACAAGTGCTAGACCGGCAACACCTTCATCTCGAGTATATTCGGAGTCGGAGTGATAGCTTCTCTCGGAGTGATTGTCGAAGTCGGAGCCGGAAACCCATTCACCAACATGCGCTTGATGTCTTCATTTTGTGTAGCTCCTTGATGACTTGTCCTTTCTTTCCGAATCCTTACTTCTCCGTGAGGGTCTTCGTTCATAACGATCATCTCTACTCCTCCTCTCTCTTGGTGGTGATTCTTCTCTTTTGCTCCTTCTTCTTGGAGAATCTTCTCTTCTTTTGTAGGGTGCCGTACACTCATTGGAGTAGTGTCCGGGTCTCCCACAATTGTAGCAATTGCGCTCTTGACTAGAAGATCTCTTGTCATTGTAAGACCTTAACTTGGAGCTTCTTTCCTTGCTTCTACTTTTGTAGAATTTGTTGAAGTTCTTCACCATTAAGCTCAATTCTTCATTGAAGGTTGGTTTCTCACTTGATGATGTGGGGGCTTCACTTGAGGCTTTGTAAGCACCACTTGACTTGTTGTGAAGTTCCTCCTTATCCTTGAGTGACATCTCATGAGAAACAATCCTTCCAATGACTTCCGTTGGCATGAGATCTTTGTAGTTTGGCATCATTTGGATCAATGTGCACACGGTATCATACTTTCAGCATGGGGCCGATCGGGTTCCCAGCCACCGCCGCCAGGTCGCCCCTAGATGGCTATTTTTTGAAGCATAAAATCGGCCAAACACGACACTGTAGGACCTTGAAGTATGTCTAGAGGGGGGGTGATTAGACTACTTGACCAATAAAAACTTAACCTTTTCCCAATTTTAGAGTTTGGTAGATTTTAGCTATTTTAGGACAAGTCAAGCAATCATCACACAATTCAAGCAAGCATGCAAAGAGTGTATAGGCAGCGGAAATTAAAGCATGCAACTTGCAAGAAAGTAAGGGGAAGGGTTTGGAGGATTCAAACGCAATTGGAGACACGGATGTTTTTGGCGTGGTTCCCCATGAAGGACTTGCCTCACTAGCGGTAGATCTTCACGAAGTAGGCGATCTCCTTGCCCTTACAAACTCCTTGGTTCAACTCCACAATCTTGTCGGAGGCTCCCAAGTGACACCTAGCCAATCTAGGAGACACCACTCTCCAAGAAGTAAAAAATGGTGCGTTGATGATGAACTCCTTGCTCTTGTGCTTCAAATGATAGTCTCCCCAACACTCAACTCTCTCTCATAGGTTTTGGATCTGGTGGAAAGAGGGTTTGAGTGGAAAGCAACTTGGGGAAGGCTAGAGATCAAGATTCATATGGTAGGAATGGAATATCTTGGCCTCAACACATGAGTAGGTGGTTTTCTCTCAGAAATGGTAAGTTGGAAGTGTAGGTTCGTTCTGATGGCTCTCTCCGCGAATGAAGAGGAGGTGGAGGGTTATATATAGCCTCCACACAAAATCTAACCATTACACACAATTTACCAAACTCGGTGGGACCGAATCGTTAAAATCGGTCGGACCGATTTAGTAAACCTAGTGACCGTTAGTGATTTTCGGTAGGACTGACATGCATCTCGGTGAGGCCGATTCGGTTAGGGTTAGGGCATAACGTAATCTCGGTGAGACCGATTACACAAACTCGGTGAGACCGATTTGGTAATAAGCTTTCCAGAGAGTTGATCAGGTAAACTCGGTGGGACCGATTTGCTCTTTTCGGTGAGACCGAAATGTTAGAAAAAGGAAACAGAGAGTTTATATTGCAATCTCGGTGGGACCGATCGCTCACTTCGGTTAGACCGAAACGTTACGAAGGGAAACAGAGAGATTGCAACCCCATCTCGGCGAGACCGAGATCCGTATCGGTAAGACCGATTTGCTTAGAGTTTGTGGCAGTGGCTATGACTTTTGGAATCGGTGGCGCCGGATAGAAAGAATCGGTGTGACCGATTTTGGCTTTAGGTTTAGGTCATTTGTGGATGTGGGAAAGTAGTTGAGGGTTTTGGAGCATATCACTAAGCACATGAAGCAAGAGGCTCATTAAGCAACACCTCATCCCTTCTTGATAGTATTGGCTTTTCCTATAGACTCAATGTGATCTTGGATCACTAAAATGTAAAATGAAGAGTCTTGAGCTTTTGAGCTTGAGCCAATCCTTTGTCCTTAGTATTTTGAGGGATCCACTTTCGTCATCCATGCCATGCCATTCATTGAGCTTTCCTGAAACAATAATCTTGGAATAGCATTAGCTCAATGAGCTATATGTTGTTATGAATTACCAAAACCACCTAGAGATAGTTGCACTTTCAGACACAATTTCGTCCAAACTAGGCGATTTCATTGATATCTGTACAAAAACTTAAAAACACAAACTAAAAAACGACTAGGCCCAGCCACCGCCGCCTTCTACATGCCGAGGAGCCTGTAGAACAGGGTGTAGTCACCGCCGCCATTGTCATCGCCATCGCCGTCATCGTCGCCGCCGTGCTAGGTGCCGCCGCCATCCCTGCTGCACCCTTGACCAGCGTCACCGATCCACGGGGGGTTGGACGGCCCGGGCGCATCCTCGTCATCGCTGTCGAGGATGATGACACCGCCCTCCTCGCGTCAGCGGCGCCGAGCAGCGATCTGCTCAAAGGCCCGGCGCTGGCGCTCCATATGCCCGTGGGCATAGTCCTCCTTCGCCCACTTGAGGGCGGTGTCATCGATGGCGGGCATGGCCTCGTGCTCCTTCTTCACGGGGAGCAAACCCGACTTGGTCATCGGCCAAACGAGGCGGTAGGAAGAAGGAGAGGGGCGGCTACCCTCGTTGATGACCAAGTCGTCATCGCGAGTGTGGCTCTCAAGTGGCGTCTCCTACAGCTCCGGCTTGATGGGGCGAAGCGCCGGTGAATCGGAGGACAGAGAGCCAGGGCCCAACGACGATGATGTCATCGTCTCCATTCGGCGCGATGTCCAGGAGCAACCGCAGCGGCGAGAGAAGGATGGGGCGCCGGGTACTCCGGGCACGGTGTATTGCCAGCCTCGATGTACTCGAGGACAACCTCGAGGGTGTGGCCTGGGATGTCCCACCATAGGCGCCGCCCCTCAAAGTTGAGGCGGCCGCGGGGCTTGACGCCGTTGGTGGCGGCGATCTGCTCCTCGTGGCGTCGCTCGAAGCACGCTGTTCACAGCGCATTGCTGTCGGGGGCATTCCTCGGCTGGTTCCGATGCGGCTCCGGCAGGGAAGATCAGACGTGCGCGATTTCAGCACGTTGGGCCGCTCCGGTGGGCACCGGCAACACTGGGACGCCGCCAGCGCTGAGCCTCCAGGTGCCCGGCACCCGCATGTCCGGGAGCACTGGGTAGTCGGCCTTGTAGAGGAGGCGCGCCTCATCCTCATACAGATGGTGGCAATCGAAGTCGTTCGCCGCCCGCCGTCGCTTGGGAAGCACTCCACCATTGCCGTCGGGGGGGGGGGGGAGAGTGGGAGAGAGGGGGCATCGACAGAGAGAGGTGGAGAGAAGGCGTCGGTGGTGAGAGCTTGTGCATTCACCGCGAGGGAGGACGGCTTTTATAGCCGCGAATGGGCGGTGGGAGAGCTGCCGCCGTGTGACGCGTGGTGGGAGCGGGTGGGACGCACGTCACCGCGCCTTCACTATGCTGCTCGTGAGGCATCAATGGAAGGCTGACCGGCGCGGCAGCGCGGCGGCCTTGGCATTAGTTCCTGCAGGAACCGAGGCGATCAGGACGACGAAGGCGGCGAGTCGCTGACTCGGCGGACCCACTCATTTTCATGCCAAAAACATTTCCCCCGGCTCCCCCGGGCGCCTCCAACGCGCCGGGTTCAGCCTAGGTCTCCCGGCGCCAAAATTGGCCCTAACCGACGAAAATTGGGCTTCTGAGGGTGCGACTGGGCCGAATTTTCTGCGCCGGTGACGAAAAAGGGCCTTGGGAGGGGCATGTTGGGGGCATAGCTGGATATGCTCTAAGAGATATTGAACTCAGTGGTAGATAGTTCACCTGGGCTAATACATTACCCACTCCAACTTATGATAAGTTGGACAGAGTGTGTCGGTGTTCTGGGAACTAGGGTACCCAGACTTGCCTGCCTGCGGCCCAAGGCGTGGCTCCTTCGACGGCCTAGTACGGCCCATCTACAAGTACGCCAAGACAAGACCCTTGCAAGGGGCCAAGCCTCGCTAGGCGGATGACACCAAGACCTCCTGAAGGGGCGGCCTCCCCAGACGACCTCTCGAGGAAAGGAGATTTCTATGCAGGTACCCAGCCTCATGAGGCTACGATGACGCAAGCCGTGACGACAAGGCCAGGTGGGCGCCAGCGGGCGCGGAGGAGGCAGTTTCCTCTTTGGTGCTGAGGCAAGGACAGACGTGGGTTCCTGAGGAATCTGGCAAAGGTTTCCATTCCAGTGCAAAGAGACCAAGACCACCAGCACGACAGGACGGATGTCACCGCCGAGCCCACTGCTGCGTCATGACTAGAAGCTTTGTAGGCAAAGACCACCTTTCATCAGGAAAAAATGTACTACTTGTCCCCTTTCAAATTGGCCACAGTGGGATCCCTTCCCGCCTACGTTTTGGGGGAAGAGGACCGAGGCCACTATAAATATAGGTTAGCCACCACCATGGAGGGGGATTGGATCCTTTCCACTCTCACCATCATAGCCCTCTGGAGGTTGTTCATCCCTTGTACTAGTTCATCCTCAGCCCCTCGTGAGGCCATTCCACCACAAAGCAGGAGTAGGGTCTTACACCGCAAGGTGGCCCAAACTTGGGTAAACTGTCATGTTCATATTCTTCCTTGTTCGCGCAAATCAGGCTAGGTTGTGGGGCAACAAGCTGGTAGGCTGGATAGGTTGAGTTCTTCGCACACGCCCCAGAGTTTGAACCTTTCTTGGGTCTGCGGAGCCCCGGATCCGACATTTGGCGCGCCTGGTAGGGGCGTGTTGAAGTCCTTCTTCCACCGATCGCTCCGTCTCTGTTCCGTCGCTTCCATGGCCGAGGCTCGCCGTGTCCGTGCCGAGCGCCGGGCCCCCGTGTCACCCAGACAGGGCCCATGGGCAATGGCGCTCCTCGCTGCTCTGCCTCCTCGGTGGCTAACCCTGCTGCTCGTGAGCAGCAGGACTCGGCGCTGCCACCTTTCTTGCGGCGTGATGGCCACATCGCGACTCCATCACCCACTCCAGCCACGGCTTTTTCCTCCCACGCTCGCCGTGGGCCAGCGAACGCGCAGGCTGCGCTGCTCATGGAGCGCGAGCTCCTGCGCTACCATCCCGCCAACGACCTCTACGACGACTGGCTTGGCCGCATCGCTGAGCTCGTCAACACCGCCAGTGAGGCTCCCGCACCGTCCCGCTCGCTGCCTCTCCCGCCATCCCAGGTGGGCAACGTAGCTCACGGTGCGGACTGTTGGGGAACGTAGTAATTTCAAAAAAATTCCTACGAACACGCAAGACCATGGTGATGGCATAGCAACGAGAGGGGAGAGTGTCCGTCCACGTACCCTCGTAGACCGAAAGCGGAAGCGTTATAACAACGCGGTTGATGTAGTCGTACGTCTTCACGATCCGACCGATCCAAGCACCGAACGTACGGCACCTCCGAGTTCTGCACACGTTCAGCTCGATGACGATCCCGGACTCGATCCAGCAAAGTGTCGGGATGAGTTCCGTCAAGACGACGGCGTGCAGGACGATGTTGATGCTCCACCGACGCAGGGCTTCGCCTAAGCTCCGCGACGATATGACTTCTTCGGCGCAGGGCTTCGCCTAAGCTCATGACGATATGACGAAGTGGAATATGGTGGAGGGGGCACCGACACGGCTAAGGAACGATCCAGAGATCAACTTGTGTGTCATGGGGTGCCCCCTGCCCCGTATATAAAGGAGGGAGGGAGGAGGAGGCCGGCCCTAGGAGGAGGGGCGCCAGGGGAGTCCTACTCCCACGGAGTAGGACTCCTTCTTCCTAGTCCAACTAGGATAAGGGGAAAGGGGAAGTGGAGAAGGAAGGAGAGGTGGGCTGCGCCCCAAACCCCTTGTCCAATTCGGACTGGGCTTGGGAGGGGCGCGCCACCTCCCGGCTCCTTCCCACTAAGGCCCATTAAGGCCCAATACTCTTCCCGTATTCCCGTAACTCCCGGTACTCGAAAAATACCGAATCACTCGGAACCTTTCCGAACTCGAATATAGTCGTCCAATATATCGATCTTTACGTCTCGACCATTTCGAGACTCCTCGTCATGTCCCCGATCTCATCGGGACTCCGAACTCCTTCGGTACATCAAAACTCATAAACTCATAATATAAGCATCATCGAAACCTTAAGCGTGCGGACCCTACGGGTTCGAGAACTATGTAGACATGACCTAGAACTATTCTTGGTCAATAACCAATAGCGGGACCTGGATGCCCATATTGGCTCCTACATATTCTACGAAGATCTTTATCGGTCAAACCGCATAACAACATACGTTGTTCCCTTTGTCATCGGTATGTTACTTGCCCGAGATTCGATCGTCGGTATCCAATACCTAGTTCAATCTCGTCACCGGCAAGTCTCTTTACTCGTTCTGTAATGCATCATCCCGTAACCAACTCATTGGTCATATTGCTTGCAAGGCTTATAATGATGTGCATTACCGAGAGGGCCCAGAGATACCTCTCCGACAATCGGAGTGACAAAACCTAATCTCGAAATACGCCAACCCAACATGTACCTTTGGAGACACCTGTAGTACTCCTTTATAATCACCCGATTACGTTGTGACGTTTGGTAGCACCAAAGTGTTCCTCCGTAAACGGAGTTGCATAATCTCATAGTTATAGGAACATGTATAAGTCATGAAGAAAGCAATAGCAACATACTAAACGATCAAGTGCTAGGCTAATGGAATGGGTCATGTCAATCAGATCATTCTCCTAATGATGTGATCCCGTTAATCAAATGACAACTCATGTCTATGGTTAGGAAACATAACCATCTTTGATTAACGAGCTAGTCAAGTAGAGGCATACTAGTGACACTCTGTTTGTCTATGTATTCACACATGTATTATGTTTCCGTTAATACAATTCTAGCATGAATAATAAACATTTATCATGAAATAAGGAAATAAATAATAACTTTATTATTGCCTCTAGGGCATATTTCCTTCAGTCTCCCACTTGCACTAGAGTCAATAATCTAGTTCACATCATCATGTGATTCAACACTAATATTCACATCTGTATGTGATTAATACCCATAGTTCACATCGTCATGTGACCACCACCCAAAGGGTTTACTAGAGTCAATAATCTAGTTCACATCGCAATACTAAGGTATGATCATGTTTTGCTCGTGAGAGAAGCTTTTAGTCAACGGGTCTGTCACATTTAGAGCCGTATGTATTTTGCAAATATTCTATGTCTACAATGCTCTGCACGGAGCTACTCTAGCTAATTGCTCCCACTTTCAATATGTATCCAGATTGAGACTTAGAGTCATCTGGATCAGTGTAAAAAGCTTGCATCGATGTAACTCTTTACGACGGGCTCTTTTATCACCTCCATAATCGAGAAATATTTCCTTAGTCCTCACTAAGGATGTTCTTGACCAATGTCCGATGATCTACTCCTAGATCACTATTGTACTCCTTGCCTAATTCAGAGCAAGGTATACAATAGGTCGGTACATAGCATGGCATACTTCATAGAACCTATGGTGAGGCATAGGGAATGACTTTCATTCTCTTTTCTATTTTCTGCCGTGGTCGGGATTTGAGTCTTACTCAATTTCACACCTTTGTAACACAGGCAAGAACTTTTCTTTGACTGTTCCATTTTGAACTACTTCAAAATCTTGACAAGGTATGTGCTTATTGAAAAAACTTATCAAGTGTCTTGATCTATCTCAATAGATCTTGATGCTCAATATGTAAGAAGCTTCACCGAGGTCTTTCTTTGAAAAACTCCTTTCAAATACTCCTTTATGCTTTGCAGAATAATTCTACATTATTTCTGATCAACAATATGTCATTCACATATACTTATCGAAATCTTGTAGTGCTCCCACTCACTTCTTTGTAAATACAGGCTTCTCCAAAAGTCTGTATAAAACCATATGCTTTGATCACACTATCAAAGCGTTTATTCCAACTCGAGATGCTTGCACCAGTCCATAGATGGATCATTGGAGCTTGCACATTTTGTTAGCTCCTTTAGGATTGACAAAAACTTCTGGTTGCATCATATACAACTCTTCTTTAATAAATCCATTAAAGAATGTAGTTTTGACATCCATTTGCCAGATTTCATAAAATGTGGCAATTGCTAACATGATTCGGACAGACTTTAAGAATCGCTACAGTTGAGAAAATCTCATTGTAGTCAACACCTTGAACTTGTCGAAAACCTTTTGCGACAAGTCGAGCTTTGTAGATAGTAACACTACTATCAGCATCTGTCTTCCTCTTGAAGATCCATTTATATAACATGGCTTGCCGATCATCGGGCAACTCCATCAAAGTCCATACTTTGTTCTCATACATGGATCCCATCTCAGATTTCATGGCCTCAAGCCATTTCGCGGAATCTGGGCTCATCATCGCTTCCTCATAGTTTGTAGGTTCATCATGGTCTAGTAACATGATTTCCAGAACACGATTACCGTACCACTCTAGTGCGGATCTTATTCTGGAAGACCCACGAGGTTTGGTAGCAACTTGATCTGAAGTTTCATGATCATCATCATTAACTTCCTCACTAATTGGTGTAGGAATCATCGAACTGATTTCGTGATGAACTACTTTCCAATAAGGGAGAAGGTACAATTACCTCATCAAGTTCTACTTTCCTCCCACTCACTTCTTTCGAGAGAAACTTCTTCTCTAGAAAGGATCCATCTTAGCAACGAAAAACTTGCCTTCGGATCTGTGATAGAAGGTGTACCCAATAGTTGCCTTTGGGTATTCTATGAAGACGCACTTCTCCGATTTGGGTTCGAGCTTATCGGTGAAACCTTTTCACATAAGCATCACAAATCCAAACTTTAAGAAACGACAGCTTAGGTTTACTGTTAAACCATAGTTCATACGGTGTCACCTCGACGGATTTAGATGGTGCCCTATTAAACGTGAATGCAGCTGTCTCTAATGCATAACCCCAAAACGATATTGGTAAATCGGTAAGAGACATCATTGATCGCACCATATCAAAATAAAGTACGGTTATGACGTTCGGACACACCATTACGTTATGGTGTTCCATGTGGCGTGAGCTGTGAAACTATTCCACATTGTTTTATATGAAGGCCAAACTCGTAACTCAAATATTCTCCTCCACGATCAGATCGTAGAAACTTTATTTTCTTATTACGATGATTCTCCACTTCACTCTGAAATTATTTGAACTTTTCAAATGTTTCAGACTTGTGCTTCATTAAGTAGATATACTCATATCTGCTCAAATCATCTTGTGAAGGTCGAAAATAACGATACTTGCCGTGAGCTTTAACACTCATCGGACCGCATACATCAAGATGTATTATTTCCAATAAGTCATTTGCTCGCTCCATTGTTCCGGAGAACAGAGTCTTTAGTCATCTTGTCCATAAGTCATGGTTCGCAAGCATCAAGTGATTCATAATCAAGTGATTTCGAAAGTCCATCAGCATGGAGTTTCTTCATGCGTTTTACACCAATATGACCTAAACGGCAAGTGCCACAAATAAGTTGCACTATCATTATTAACTTTGCATCTTTTGGCATCAATATTATGAATATGTGTATCACTACGATCGAGATCCAACAAACTATTTTCATTGGGTGCATAACCATCGAAGGTTTTATTCATTTAAACAGAACAACAATTATTCTTTGACTTTAAATGAATAACCGTTTTGCAATAAATATGATCAAATCATATTCATGCTCAACGCAAACACCAAATAACATTTATTTAGGTTTAACACTAATCCCGAAAGTATAGGGAGTGTGCGATGATGATCATATCAATCTTGGAACTACTTCCAACACTCATCGTCACTTCCCTTCAACTAGTTTCTGTTCATTCGCAACTCTTGTTTGAGTTACTAATCTTAGCAACCGAACAGTATCAAATACTCAGGGGCTACTATAAACACTAGTAAAGCACACATCAATAACCTGTATATCAAATATACTTTTGTTCACTTTGCCATCCTTATTATCCACCAAATATTCAGGGCATTTCCGCTTCGGTGACCATTTCCTTTGCGAGTGTAAGCACTTAGTTTCAGGCTTTGGTCCAGCTTTGGGCTTCTTTGCGGGAGTGACAACTTACTTGTCTTTCTACTTGAAGTTCCTTTCTTTCCTTTGACCTTCTCTTGAAACTAGTGGTCTTGTCAATCATCAACACTTGATGCTCTTTTTCTTGATTTCTACCTTCGTCGATTTCAGCATCACGAAGAGCTTGGGAATTACTTTTGTCATCCCTTGCATATTATAGTTCATCACGAAGTTCTACTAACTTGGTGATGGTGACTAGAGAATTCTGTCAATCACTATCTTATCTGGAAGATTAACTCCCACTTGATTCAAGCGATTGAAGTACCTGGACAATCTGAGCACATGCTCACTAGTTGAGCGATTCTCCTCCATCTTTTAGCTATAGAACTTGTTGGAGACTTCATATCTCTCAACTCGGGTATTTGCTTGAAATATTAACTTCAATTCCTGGAACATCCCATATGGTCCATGACGTTCAAAACGTCTTTGAAGTCCCGATTCTAAGCCGTTAAGCATGGTGCACTAAACTATCAAGTAGTCATCATATTGAGCTAGCCAAACGTTCATAACGCGTCAGATCTGCTCATATTGAGCTAGCCAAACGTTCATAACGTCTGCATCTGCTCCTGCAATAGGTCTGTCACCTAGCGGTGCATTAAGGACATAATTCTTCTGCGCAGCAATGAGGATAAACCTCAGATCACGGATCCAATCCGCATCATTGCTACTAACATCTTTCAATACAATTTTCTCTAGGAACATATCAAAACAAACATATAAAAGCATAGGGAAGCAACAACGCGAGCTATTGATCTACAACATAATTTGCAAAATACTACCAGGACTAAGTTCATGATAAATTAAAGTTCAATTAATCATATTAAAACTCCCACTTAGACAGACATCTCTCTAGTCATCTAAGTGATTACGTGATCCAAATCAACTAAACCATGTCCGATCATCACGTGAGATGGAGTAGTTTCAATGGTGAACATCACTATGTTGATCATATCTACTATATGATTCACGCTCGACCTTTCGGTCTCGTGTTCCGAGGCCATATCTGTTATATGCTAGGCTCGTCAAGTTTAACCTGAGTATTCGCGTGCGCAACTGTTTTGCACCCGTTGTATTTGAGCGTAGAGCCTATCACACCCGATCATCACGTGGTGTCTCAAAGACGAAGAACTTTCATAACGGTGCATACTCAGGGAGAACACTTCTTGATAATTTTGGTGAGAGATCATCTTATAATGCTACCGTCAATCAAAGCAAGATAAGATGCATAAAGGATAAACATCACATGCAATCAATATAAGTGATATGATATGGTCATCATCATCTTGTGCTTGTGATCTCCATCGCCGAAGCAACGTCATGATCACCATCGTCACCGGCGCGACACCTTGATCTCCATCATAGCATCGTTGTCGTCTCGCCAACTATTGCTTCTACGACTATCGCTACTCCTTAGTGATAAAGTAAAGCAATTACATGGCGTTGCATTTCATACAATAAGCGACAACCATATGGCTCCTGCCGATTGCCGATAACTCGGTTACAAAACATGATCATCTCATACAATAAAATATAGCATCACGTCTTGACCATATCACATCACAACATGCCTGCAAAAACAAGTTAGACGTCCTCTACTTTGTTGTTGCAAGTTTTACGTGGCTGCTACGGGCTGAGCAAGAACCGTTCTTACCTACGCATCAAAACCACAACGATACTTTGTCAAATAGACTCCGTTTTAACCTTCTCAAGGACCGGGCGTAGCCACACTCGATTCAACTAAAGTGAGAGAGACAGACACCGCCGGTCACCTTTAAGCAACGAGTGCTCGAGCGGTGAAACCAGTCTCGCGTAAGCGTCGCGTAATGTCGGTCGGGCCGCTTCATCTCACAATACCGCTGAACCAAAGTATGACATGCTGGTAGGCAGTATGACTTGTATCGTCCACAACTCACTTGTGTTCTACTCGTGCACATGACATCAACGCATAAAACCAGGCTCGGATGCCTTTGTTGGGGAACGTAGTAATTTCAAAAATTTCCTACGAACACGCAAGACCATGGTGATGGCATAGCAACGAGAGGGGAGAGTGTCCGTCCACGCACCCTGAGACCGAAAGCGAAGCGTTATAACAACGCGGTTGATGTAGTCGACGTCTTCACGATCCGACCGATCCAAGCACCGAGCGTCACGGCACCTCCGAGTTCTGCACACGTTCAGCTCGATGGCGATCCCGGACTCCGATCCAGCAAAGTGTCGGGATGAGTTCGTCAAGACGACGGCGTGGTGACGATGTTGATGCTCCACCGACGCAGGGCTTCGCCTAAGCTCATGACGATATGACTTCTTCGGCGCAGGGCTTCGCCTAAGCTCATGACGATATGACGAAGTGGAATATGGTGGAGGGGGCACCGACACGGCTAAGGAACGATCCGTAGATCAACTTGTGTGTCATGGGGTGCCCCCTGCCCCGTATATAAAGGAGGGAGGGAGGAGGAGGCCGGCCCTAGGAGGAGGGGCGCCAGGGGAGTCCTACTCCCACCGGGAGTAGGACTCCTTTCCTAGTCCAACTAGGATAAGGGGAAAGGGGGAAGTGGAGAAGGAAGGAGAGGTGGGCTGCGCCCCAAACCCTTGTCCAATTCGGACTGGGCTTGGGAGGGGCGCGCCACCTCCCTGGCTCCTTCCCACTAAGGCCCATTAAGGCCCAATACTCTTCCCCGTATTCCCGTAACTCCCGGTACTCAAAAAATACCGAATCACTCGGAACCTTTCCGAACTCGAATATAGTCGTCCAATATATCGATCTTTACGTCTCGACCATTTCGAGACTCCTCGTCATGTCCCAGATCTCATCCGGGACTCGAACTCCTTCGGTACATCAAAACTCATAAACTCATAATATAAGCATCATCGAAACCTTAAGCGTGCGGACCCTACGGGTTCGAGAACTATGTAGACATGACCTAGAACTATTCTTGGTCAATAACCAATAGCGGGACCTGGATGCCCATATTGGCTCCTACATATTCTACGAAGATCTTTATCGGTCAAACCGCATAACAACATACGTTGTTCCCTTTGTCATCGGTATGTTACTTGCCCGAGATTCGATCGTCGTATCCAATACCTAGTTCAATCTCGTCACCGCAAGTCTCTTTACTCGCTCGTAATGCATCATCCCGTAACCAACTCATTGGTCATATTGCTTGCAAGGCTTATAATGATGTGCATTACCGAGAGGGCCCAGAGATACCTCTCCGACAATCGGAGTGACAAAACCTAATCTCAAATCGCCAACCCAACATGTACCTTTGGAGACACCTGTAGTACTCCTTTATAATCACCCGATTACGTTGTGACGTTTGGTAGCACCAAAGTGTTCCTCCGTAAGCGGAGTTGCATAATCTCATAGTTACAGGAACATGTATAAGTCATGAAGAAAGCAATAGCAACATACTAAGCGATCAAGTGCTAGGCTAATGGAATGGGTCATGTCAATCAGATCATTCTCCTAATGATGTGATCCCGTTAATCAAATGACAACTCATGTCTATGGTTAGGAAACATAACCATCTTTGATTAACGAGCTAGTCAAGTAGAGGCATACTAGTGACACTCTGTTTGTCTATGTATTCACACATGTATTATGTTTCCGTTAATACAATTCTAGCATGAATAATAAACATTTATCATGAAATAAGGAAATAAATAATAACTTTATTATTGCCTCTAGGGCATATTTCCTTCAGTCTCCCACTTGCACTAGAGTCAATAATCTAGTTCACATCATCATGTGATTCAACACTAATATTCACATCTGTATGTGATTAATACCCATAGTTCACATCGTCATGTGACCACCACCCAAAGGGTTTACTAGAGTCAATAATCTAGTTCACATCGCAATACTAAGGTATGATCATGTTTTGCTCGTGAGAGAAGCTTTTAGTCAACGGGTGCATCACATTCAGAGCCGTATGTATTTTGCAAATATTCTATGTCTACAATGCTCGCACGGAGCTACTCTAGCTAATTGCTCCCACTTTCAATATGTATCCAGATTGAGACTTAGAGTCATCTGGATCGTGTAAAAAGCTTGCATCGATGTAACTCTTTACGACGGGCTCTTTTATCACCTCCATAATCGAGAAATATTTCCTTAGTCCTCACTAAGGATGTTCTTGACCAATGTCCGATGATCTACTCCTAGATCACTATTGTACTCCTTGCCTAATTCAGAGCAAGGTATACAATAGGTCCAGTACATAGCATGGCATACTTCATAGAACCTATGGTGAGGCATAGGAATGACTTTCATTCTCTTTTCTATTTTCTGCCGTGGTCGGGATTTGAGTCTTACTCAATTTCACACCTTTGTAACACAGGCAAGAACTTTTCTTTGACTGTTCCATTTTGAACTACTTCAAAATCTTGACAAGGTATGTGCTTATTGAAAAACTTATCAAGTGTCTTGATCTATCTCAATAGATCTTGATGCTCAATATGTAAGAAGCTTCACCGAGGTCTTTCTTTGAAAACTCCTTTCAAATACTCCTTTATGCTTTGCAGAATAATTCTACATTATTTCGATCAACAATATGTCATTCACATATACTTATCGAAATGTCTGTAGTGCTCCCACTCACTTCTTTGTAAATACAGGCTTCTCCAAAAGTCTCAGATAAAACCATATGCTTTGATCACACTATCAAAGCGTTTATTCCAACTCCGAGATGCTTGCACCAGTCCATAGATGGATCATTGGAGCTTGCACATTTTGTTAGCTCCTTTAGGATTGACAAAAAACTTCTGGTTGTATCATATACAACTCTTCTTTAATAAATCCATTAAAGAATGTAGTTTTGACATCCATTTGCCAGATTTCATAAAATGTGGCAATTGCTAACATGATTCGGACAGACTTTAAGAATCGCTACAGTTGAGAAAATCTCATTGTAGTCAACACCTTGAACTTGTCGAAAACCTTTTGCGACAAGTCGAGCTTTGTAGATAGTAACACTACTATCAGCATCTGTCTTCCTCTTGAAGATCCATTTATATAACATGGCTTGCCGATCATCGGCAACTCCATCAAAGTCCATACTTTGTTCTCATACATGGATCCCATCTCAGATTTCATGGCCTCAAGCCATTTCGCGAATCTGGGCTCATCATCGCTTCCTCATAGTTTGTAGGTTCATCATGGTCTAGTAACATGATTTCCGAACACGATTACCGTACCACTCAGTGCGGATCTTATTCTGGAAGACCCACGAGGTTTGGTAGCAACTTGATCTGAAGTTTCATGATCATCATCATTAACTTCCTCACTAATTGGTGTAGGAATCATCGAACTGATTTCTGTGATGAACTACTTTCCAATAAGGAGAAGGTACAATTACCTCATCAAGTTCTACTTTCCTCCCACTCACTTCTTTCGAGAGAAACTTCTTCTCTAGAAAGGATCCATCTTAGCAACGAAAAACTTGCCTTCGGATCTGTGATAGAAGGTGTACCCAATAGTTGCCTTTGGGTATTCTATGAAGACGCACTTCTCCGATTTGGGTTCGAGCTTATCAGGTGAAACCTTTTTCACATAAGCATCACAAATCCAAACTTTAAGAAACGACAGCTTAGGTTTACTGTTAAACCATAGTTCATACGGTGTCACCTCGACGGATTTAGATGGTGCCCTATTAAACGTGAATGCAGCTGTCTCTAATGCATAACCCCAAAACGATATTGGTAAATCGGTAAGAGACATCATTGATCGCACCATATCAAAATAAAGTACGGTTATGACGTTCGGACACACCATTACGTTATGGTGTTCCATGTGGCATGAGCTGTGAAACTATTCCACATTGTTTTATATGAAGGCCAAACTCAGAACTCAAATATTCTCCTCCACGATCAGATCGTAGAAACTTTATTTTCTTATTACGATGATTCTCCACTTCACTCTGAAATTATTTGAACTTTTCAAATGTTTCAGACTTGTGCTTCATTAAGTAGATATACTCATATCTGCTCAAATCATCTTGTGAAGGTCAGAAAATAACGATACTTGCCGTGAGCTTTAACACTCATCGGACCGCATACATCAGTATGTATTATTTCCAATAAGTCATTTGCTCGCTCCATTGTTCCGGAGAACAGAGTCTTTAGTCATCTTGTCCATAAGTCATGGTTCGCAAGCATCAAGTGATTCATAATCAAGTGATTCCGAAAGTCCATCAGCATGGAGTTTCTTCATGCGTTTTACACCAATATGACCTAAACGGCAGTGCCACAAATAAGTTGCACTATCATTATTAACTTTGCATCTTTTGGCATCAATATTATGAATATGTGTATCACTACGATCGAGATCCAACAAACTATTTTCATTGGGTGCATAACCATCGAAGGTTTTATTCATTTAAACAGAACAACAATTATTCTTTGACTTTAAATGAATAACCGTTTTGCAATAAATATGATCAAATCATATTCATGCTCAACGCAAACACCAAATAACATTTATTTAGGTTTAACACTAATCCCGAAAGTATAGGAGTGTGCGATGATGATCATATCAATCTTGGAACTACTTCCAACACTCATCGTCACTTCCCTTCAACTAGTTTCTGTTCATTACGCAACTCTTGTTTGAGTTACTAATCTTAGCAACCGAACAGTATCAAATACTCGGGGCTACTATAAACACTAGTAAAGCACACATCAATAACCTGTATATCAAATATACTTTTGTTCACTTTGCCATCCTTATTATCCACCAAATATTCAGGGCATTTCCGCCCAAAGGACCATTTCCTTTGCAGTGTAAGCACTTAGTTTCAGGCTTTGGTCCAGCTTTGGGCTTCTTTGCAGGAGTGACAACTTACTTGTCTTTCTACTTGAAGTTCCCTTTCTTTCCTTTGACCTTCTCTTGAAACTAGTGGTCTTGTCAATCATCAACACTTGATGCTCTTTTTCTTGATTTCTACCTTCGTCGATTTCAGCATCACGAAGAGCTTGGGAATTACTTTTGTCATCCCTTGCATATTATAGTTCATCACTAAGTTCTACTAACTTGGTGATGGTGACTAGAGAATTCTGTCAATCACTATCTTATCTCGGAAGATTAACTCCCACTTGATTCAAGCGATTGAAGTACCCGGACAATCTGAGCACATGCTCACTAGTTGAGCGATTCTCCTCCATCTTTTAGCTATAGAACTTGTTGGAGACTTCATATCTCTCAACTCGGTATTTGCTTGAAATATTAACTTCAATTCCTGGAACATCCCATATGGTCCATGACGCTCAAAACGCCTTTGAAGTCCCGATTCTAAGCCGTTAAGCATGGTGCACTAAACTATCAAGTAGTCATCATATTGAGCTAGCCAAACGCTCATAACGTCAGATTCGCTCATATTGAGCTAGCCAAACGCTCATAACGCCCGCATCTGCTCCTGCAATAGGTCTGTCACCTAGCGGTGCATTAAGGACATAATTCTTCTGCGCAGCAATGAGGATAAACCTCAGATCACGGATCCGATCTGCATCATTGCTACTAACATCTTTCAATACAATTTTTCTCTAGGAACATATCAAAACAAACATATAAAAGCATAGGAAGCAACAACGCGAGCTATTGATCTACAACATAATTTGCAAAATACTACCAGGACTAAGTTCATGATAAATTAAAGTTCAATTAATCATATTAAAAACTCCCACTTAGACAGACATCTCTCTAGTCATCTAAGTGATTACGTGATCCAAATCAACTAAACCATGTCCGATCATCACGTGAGATGGAGTAGTTTCAATGGTGAACATCACTATGTTGATCATATCTACTATATGATTCACGCTCGACCTTCGGTCTCGTGTTCCGAGGCCATATCTGTTATATGCTAGGCTCGTCAAGTTTAACCTGAGTATTCGCGTGCGCAACAGTTTTGCACCCGTTGTATTTGAACGTAGAGCCTATCACACCCGATCATCACGTGGTGTCTCAAAGACGAAGAACTTTCGCAACGGTGCATACTCGGGAGAACACTTCTTGATAATTTTGGTGAGAGATCATCTTATAATGCTACCGTCAATCAAAGCAAGATAAGATGCATAAAGGATAAACATCACATGCAATCAATATAAGTGATATGATATGGTCATCATCATCTTGTGCTTGTGATCTCCATCGCCAAGCAACGCCATGATCACCATCGTCACCGGCGCGACACCTTGATCTCCATCGTAGCATCGTTGTCGTCTCGCCAACTATTGCTTCTACGACTATCGCTACTCCTTAGTGATGAAGTAAAGCAATTACATGGCGTTGCATTTCATACAATAAGCGACAACCATATGGCTCCTGCCGATTGCCGATAACTCGGTTACAAAACATGATCATCTCATACAATAAAATATAGCATCACGTCTTGACCATATCACATCACAACATGCCCTGCAAAAACAAGTTAGACGTCCTCTACTTTGTTGTTGCAAGTTTTACGTGGCTGCTACGGGCTGAGCAAGAACCGTTCTTACCTACGCATCAAAACCACAACGATACTTCGTCAAATAGACTCCGTTTAACCTTCTCAAGGACCGGGCGTAGCCACACTCGATTCAACTAAAGTGAGAGAGCAGACACCGCCGGTCACCTTTAAGCAACGAGTGCTCGGAGCGGTGAAACCAGTCTCGCGTAAGCGTCGCGTAATGTCGGTCCGGGCGCTTCATCTCACAATACCGCTGAACCAAAGTATGACATGCTGGTAGGCAGTATGACTTGTATCGCCCACAACTCACTTGTGTTCTACTCGTGCACATGACATCAACGCATAAAACCAGGCTCGGATGCCACTGTTGGGGAACGAGTAATTTCAAAAATTTCCTACGAACACGCAAGACCATGGTGATGGCATAGCAACGAGAGGGAGAGTGTCCGTCCACGTACCCTCGTGAGACCGAAAGCGAAGCGTTATAACAATGCGGTTGATGTAGTCGTGACGTCTTCACGATCCGACCGATCCAAGCACCGAGCGCGACGGCACCTCCGAGTTCTGCACACGTTCAGCTCGATGGCGATCCCGGACTCGATCCAGCAAAGTGTCGGGATGAGTTCCACAAGACGACGGCGTGGTGACGATGTTGATGCTCCACCGACGCAGGGCTTCGCCTAAGCTCGCGACGATATGACTTCTTCGGCAGGGCTTCGCCTAAGCTCATGACGATATGACCGAAGTGGAATATGGTGGAGGGGGCACCGCACACGGCTAAGGAACGATCCGTAGATCAACTTGTGTGTCATGGGGGCCCCGTATATAAAGGAGGGAGGGAGGAGGAGGCCGGCCCTAGGAGGAGGGCGCCAGGGGAGTCCTACTCCCACCGGAGTAGGACTCCTTTCCTAGTCCAACTAGGATAAGGGGAAAGGGGGAAGTGGAGAAGGAAGGAGAGGTGGGCTGCGCCCAAACCCCTTGTCCAATTCGGACTGGGCTTGGGAGGGCGCGCCACCTCCTGGCTCCTTCCCACTAAGGCCCATTAAGGCCCAATACTCTTCCCCGTATTCCCGTAACTCCCGGTACTCCAAAAATACCGAATCACTCGGAACCTTTCCGAACTCGAATATAGTCGTCCAATATATCGATCTTTACGTCTCGACCATTTCGAGACTCCTCGTCATGTCCCCGATCTCATCCGGGACTCGAACTCCTTCGGTACATCAAAACTCATAAACTCATAATATAAGCATCATCGAAACCTTAAGCGTGCGGACCCTACGGGTTCGAGAACTATGTAGACATGACCTAGAACTATTCTTGGTCAATAACCAATAGCGGGACCTGGATGCCCATATTGGCTCCTACATATTCTACGAAGATCTTTATCGGTCAAACCGCATAACAACATACGTTGTTCCCTTTGTCATCGGTATGTTACTTGCCCGAGATTCGATCGTCGGTATCCAATACCTAGTTCAATCTCGTCACCGGCAAGTCTCTTTACTCGCTCGTAATGCATCATCCCGTAACCAACTCATTGGTCATATTGCTTGCAAGGCTTATAATGATGTGCATTACCGAGAGGGCCCAGAGATACCTCTCCGACAATCGGAGTGACAAAACCTAATCTCAAATCGCCAACCCAACATGTACCTTTGGAGACACCTGTAGTACTCCTTTATAATCACCCGAGCACGTTGTGACGTTTGGTAGCACCAAAGTGTTCCTCCGTAAACGGAGTTGCATAATCTCATAGTTACAGGAACATGTATAAGTCATGAAGAAAGCAATAGCAACATACTAAACGATCAAGTGCTAGGCTAATGGAATGGGTCATGTCAATCAGATCATTCTCCTAATGATGTGATCCCGTTAATCAAATGACAACTCATGTCTATGGTTAGGAAACATAACCATCTTTGATTAACGAGCTAGTCAAGTAGAGGCATACTAGTGACACTCTGTTTGTCTATGTATTCACACATGTATTATGTTTCCTGTTAATACAATTCTAGCATGAATAATAAACATTTATCATGAAATAAGGAAATAAATAATAACTTTATTATTGCCTCTAGGGCATATTTCCTTCAGTCTCCCACTTGCACTAGAGTCAATAATCTTGCTCCACCGTTCCCCTGGGGCAGGTGCGCCTCCCGGTCACCTTCGGCAAGCGTGGCAACTACCACACTGAGCTCATCGACTTTGACGTGGCCCACATCAGCCTCCCGTACAATGCCATCCTCGGGTATCTGGCCCTCGCCAAGTTCATGGTAGCAACTGATACGTCTCCAACATATCTACAATTTTTTATTATTCCATGCTATTATATTATCAATCTTGGATGTTTTACAATCATTTTATAGTCATTTTATATCATTTTTGGTACTAACCTATTGACATAGTGCCAAGTGCCAGTTGTCATTTTCTGCATGTTTTTTACATCACAGGAAATCAATATCAAACGGAGTCCAAACACAAAAAAACTTTACAGAGATTTTTTTGGGACTAGAAGGAACATAATGGGCCCTGGCTGTGCCTGGGGTGTGCTCCGAGGAGAGCACAACCCACCAGGGTGCACCAGGAGGCCCATGCGCGCCCTGGTGGGTTGTGCCCACCTCGGGTGCCCTCCTGACCGCCTCTTTTCTCTATAAATACCCCAATATTTCATAAACCCTAGAGGCATCAATGAAATATTGATCCATCCGCCACAGAGTCCTGAACCACCAGATCCAATCTAGACACCATCTCGGATGGGGTTTACCACCTCCATTGGTGCCTCTCCGATGATGCGTGAGTAGTTCTTTGTAGACCTTCGAGTCCGTAGTTAGTAGCTAGATTGGTTTCTCTCTCTCGTTGAATTCTCAATACAATGGTCTCTTGGAGATCCATATGATGTAACTCTTTTGCAGTGTGTTTGTTGGGATCGATGAACTTTGAGTTTATGATCAGATCTATCTTTTTATATCCATGAAAGTTATTTGAGTTTCTTTGATCTCTTATATGCATGATTGACTATAGCCTCGTATTTCTTCTCCGATATTTAGGTTTTGTTTGGCCAACTTGATCTATTTATCTTGCAATGGGAAGAGGTGCTTTGTAGTGGGTTCGATCTTACGGTGCTTGATCCCCGTGACAGAAGGGGAACCGACACGTATGTATCCTTGCTACTAAGGATAAAACGATGGGGTCTGTCTCTACATAGATAGGTCTTGTCTACATCATGTCATTGTTCTTATTGCATTACTCCGTTTTTCCATGAACTTAATACACTAGATGCATGTTGGAGAGCGGTCGATGTGTGGAGTAATAGTAGTAGATGCAGGCAGGAGTCGGTCTACTAATCTTGGACGTGATGCCTATATAATGATCATTGCCTGGATATCGTCATGAGTATTTGAAGTTCTATCAATTGCCCAACAGTAATTTGTTCACCCACCATTTGCTATTTTTCTCGAGAGAAGCCACTAATGAAACCTACAGGCCTCGGGTCTCTTTCTCATATTATTTGCCTTTGCGATCTACTTTTCCTTTGCATTTATTTTCAGATCTATTAAACCAACAACAACAACAACAACAACAACAACAACAACAACAAAGCCTTTAGTCCCAAAAAAGTTGGGGTAGGCTAGAGGTGAAATCCATAAGATCTCGCAACCAACTCATGGCTCTGACACATGGATAACAAGCTTCCACGCACCCCTGTCCATAGCTAGCTCTTTTGTGATACTCCAATCCTTCAGGTCTCTCTTAATGGACTCCTCCCATGTAAAATTCGGTCTACCCCGCCCTCTCTTGACATTCTCCGCAAGGCTTTAGCCGTCCGCTATGCACTGGAGCTTCTGGAGGCCTGCACTGAATATGCTGAAACCATCTCACACGATGTTGGACAAGCTTCTCTTCAATTGGTGCTACCCCAACTCTATCTCGTATATCATCATTCCGGACTCGATCCTTCCTCGTGTGGCCACACATCCATCTCAACATTCGCATCTCCGCCACACATAACTATTGAACATGTCGCCTTTTAGTCGGCCAACACTCAGCGTCATACAACATTGCGGGTCGAACCGCCGTCCTGTAGAACTTGCCTTTTAGCTTTTGTGGCACTCTCTTGTCACAGAGAATGCCAGAAGCTTCGCGCCACTTCATCCATCCGGCTTTGATTCGATGGTTCACATCTTCATCAATACCCCCATCCCCCTGCAGCATTGACCCCAAATACCGAAATGTGTCCTTCTGGGGAACCACCTGGCCATCAAGGCTAACCTCCTCCTCCTCACACCTAGTAGTACTGAAACCGCACATCATGTACTCGGCTTTAGCTCTACTAAGCCTAAACCCTTTCGATTCCAAGGTTTGTCTCCATAACTCTAACTTCCTATTTACCCCTGTCCGACTATCGTCAACTAGCACCACATCATCCGCAAACAGCATACACCATGGGACATCTCCTTGTATATCCCTTGTGACCTCATCCATCACCAATGCAAAAAAGATAAGGGCTCAAAGCTGACCCTGATGCAGTCCTGTCTTAATCGGGAAGTCGTCAGTGTCGACATCACTTGTTCGAACACTTCTCACAACATTATCGTACATGTCCTTGATGAGGGTAATGTACTTTGCTGGGACTTTGTGTTTCTCCAAGGCCCACCACATGACATTCCGTGGTATCTTATCATAGGCCTTCTCCAAGTCAATGAACACCATATGCAAGTCCTTCTTTTGCTCCCTATATCTCTACATAAGTTGTCGTACCAAGAAAATGGCTTCCATGGTCGACCTCCCAGGCATGAAACCAAACTGATTTTGGTCACGCTTTTCATTCTTCTTAAGCGGTGCTCAATGACTCTCTCCCATAGCTTCATTGTATGGCTCATCAGCTTAATTCCACGGTAATTAGTACAACTCCGAACATCCCCCTTGTTCTTGAAGATTGATACTAATATACTCCGTCTCCATTCTTCTAGCATCTTGTTTGCCCGAAAAGTGAGGTTGAAAAGCTTGGTTAGCCATACTATCGCTATGTCCCCGAGACCTTTCCACACCTCAATGGGGATACAATCAGGGCCCATCGCCTTGCCTCCTTTCATCCTTTTTAAAAGCCTCCTTGACCTCAGACTCCTGGATTCACCGCACAAAACGCATGCTGGTCTCATCAAAGGAGCCGTCCAATTCAATGGTAGAACTCTCATTCTCCCCATTGAACAGCTTTTCGAAGTACTCCCGCCATCTATGCTTAATCTCCTCGTCCTTCACCAAGAGTTGGCCCGCTCCGTCATTGATGCATTTGACTTGGCCAATGTCCCTCGTCTTCCTCTCTCGTATCTTGGCCATCTTACAAATGTCCCTTTCGCCTTCCTTCGTGCCTAACCGTTGGTAGAGGTCCTCATATGCCCGACCCCTTGCTTGACCAATAGCTCGCTTTGTAGCCTTCTTCGCCATCTTGTACTTCTCTATGTTGTCTGCACTCCTATCCAGGACTAGGCGTCTGAAGCAATCTTTCTTCTCTTTAATCGCCTTCTGGACATCATCATTCCACCACCAGGTATCCTTATCTTCGCTTCCCCTTCCCCTGGACACTCCAAACTCCTCCGAGGCCACCTTACGAATGCAAGTCGCCATCTTCATCCACACATTGTCCGCATCCCCTCCTTCCTCCTAAGGGCCCTCCTTAATGACCCTCTCCTTGAACGCCTGAGCTACCTCCTCCTTGAGCTTCCACCACTTCGTTCTAGCGACTTTGGTACGCTTATCCCGCTGGACACGAATCCGAAAGCGAAAGTCAGCAACCACCAACTTATGCTGGGGTACAACACTCTCTCCAAGTATCACCTTACAGTCTAGGCACGCACGCCTATCTTCTCTTCTCGAGAGGATGAAATCAATCTGGCTAGAGTGTTGGCCACTACTAAAAGTCACCAGATGTGATTCTCTATTTCTAAAGAGGGTGTTAGCTACAATCATGTTGTAGGCTAGAGCAAAGCTTAAGACATCTTCTCCTTCTTGATTCCTGATGCCATAGCCAAAGCCCCCATGCGCCCCTTCAAAACCTGTGTTAGATGTACCCACGTGGCCATCGAGGTCCTCTCCTATGAAGAGCTTCTCACCAATCGGTACACTCCTAACCATGTCTTCCAGACCTTCCCAAAACTCCCTCTTGGTGTTCTCATTGTGGCCTACTTGCGGGGCATACGCGCTGATAACATTGAGAACCAAGTCCTCAACTACCAGCTTGACCAGGATAATCCGGTCCCCACGTCTCTTGACGTCTACCACTCCATACTTGAGGCTCTTGTTGATCAAGATGCCTACGCCATCTCTGTTTGCAGCCATCCCCGTGTACCACAACTTGAAGCCGGTATCCTCCACCTCCTTCGCCTTCTGTCCTCTCCATTTGGTTTCTTGGACGCAAAGGATATCAACACCTCTCCTCACCGCTGCATCAACTAGCTCCCGAAGCTTCCCTGTCAGAGACCCTACGTTCCAGCTACCTAAGCAAATCCTCCTAGGATCGGCTAGCTTCCTTACCCTTCGCACTCGTTGAGTCAAATGCAAAGACCCTTGCTCATTTTTCCACTACATCCGGGCGCCGATGTAGCGTGCCACTAAGGATGCGACGACCCGATCCTCGCTCACTTGCCACCGTATCCGGATCAAGATACGGCGCACCACCTGGGGGTGACGGCCCGACCCTTGCTCATTTTCCACCACACCCGGGTTCTGATGTGGCGCATCGCTGAGAGGGTTACGCCCCCAACAAAAATCTTTTGGGTTTCATCTCCATAAGAGTGGCTGAGTTTTTATGTTGACTCGCCAAGCCTATCACAACCCTCCTCCTTTACCCGGGCTCGGGACCGGCTATGTTGAGACAACATAGGCGGAGTTTAGATCTATCAAACCAAAAATACAAAAATACCTTGCTGCAATTTATTCTTATTTATTTTATTTGGCGTTCGATCTATCAATCTAAAACAATTTATCTCACATCCGTTTTCCTATCTTGAGGCGCCGTACCCGAAAGGGATTGACAACCCCTTTTACACGTCGGGTTGAGAGAAGTTGTTATTTGTGTGCAGGGCTATTTACGTTGTCTTGCTTGGTTCTCCTACTGGTTTGATAACCTTGGTTTCATATATGAGGGAAATACCTACCGCCGATGTGCTGCATCATCCCTTCCTCTTTGTGGAAATACCGACGTAGCTTCAAGCGACAGCAAAAGGAATTTCTGGCGCCGTTGCTGGGGAGGTTCTTCAACATATACCAGGTTCCTAATCACAAATCTCATCTCCTCGCAATTTACATTATTTGCCATTTGCCTCTCGTTTTCCTCTCCCCCACTTCACAAAAAATTGCCGTTTTATTCGCCCCTCTTTTTCATTCGTCGTTTTCTTGCTGGATCTGTTTTCGAGTGCAATCTTGTTGTGTAGTCATCATGACTCAAGAGAACACCAAGTTATGTGATTTCTCAAACACCAACAACAATGATTTTATTGGCACTCCGATTGCTCCTCCCGCTACTAGTGCGGAGTCTTGTGATATTAATACTGCTTTGCTGAATCTTGTTATAAAAGATCAATTTTCCGGTACTCCTAATGAGGATGTCGCGTCCCATCTTAATACCTTCGTGGAATTATGTGATATGCAAAAGAAAAAAGATGTGGACAATGATGTGGTGAAGATGAAATTATTTCCTTTTTTTTGCGTGATTCTGCAAAAAATTGGTTCTCTTCTTTGCCTCACAATAGTATCGATTCTTGGAATAAGTGCAAAGATGCTTTTATCACTAAGTATTTTCCGCCCGCGAAAATTATTTCCCTTAGAACCCAGATTATGATTTTCAAGCAACTTGAACATGAGCATGTTGCACAATCTTGGGAAAGGATGAAAATGATGCTAAGGATTTTCCCAACTCATGGGTTAAATCTTTGGATGATCATACAATTTTTTTATGCGGGATTGAATTTTGTTTCTCGTAATCTTTTATATTCCGCCGCGGGTGGTACTTTTATGGAAATTACTTTGGGTGAAGCCACCAAATTGCTTGATAATATCATGGCAAATTATTCACAATGGCATACCGAAAGGGCTCCTACTAGTAAAAAAGTTAATTCGGTTGAAGAAATTTCTTCTTTGAGTGAAAAATTTGATGCTCTTATGAAACTGGTTGCTAGTAAAAGTGCTCCAATTGATTTTAATGATATGCCTTTGTCTACTTTTATTGAGCAAAATAGTGATGCCGTAGATGTGAATTTTATCTCTCGAAATAATTTCAACAACAATGCTTATAGAGGTAATTTTAATCCTAGGCCCTTTCCTAGTAATTCCTCTAATAATTATGGTAATTCCTATGGAAATCAATCTTATAATAATAATAGGAACACCTTTGATCTTGAGAACAATATCAAAGAATTTATCAGCACGCAAAAAGTTTTTAACACTTCCATAGAAGAAAAGTTGAGTAAGATTGATGATTTGTCTAGAACTGTTGATAGAATTGCTCATGATGTGGAAAATCTCAAGATGAAAATTTTTGTAACTAAATTAGATGAATCGATTAAATCCCATTATGTTTCTATGGATGAAAGTAATAAAAGAACCACTATGCTTAGAGCTAAAAGAGAATTTTTAGAAAAATTGTTTTCTAGTGATTTCTTTCGCAAAAGTGATGAAGATCTTAAAATGATTGGTGTTTCTTCTACTGATTCCTTGTTTAGTAAAGTTAAGATTGATGAAAAAGGGACTGGAGAAGAGTCAACTTTAGGTAGAAGGTGTCCCAATATTTCGGAGGGTGAAAATCTTATTGAGAAAATTGATGAAAGTGGGTTTGAAGAGGTCAAAACTTTAGTTAGTGATGTGCCCACTCTTTTGGATTACAAAGACTTTAATTATGATAGTTGCTCTTTGATTGATTGTATTTCTTTGTTTCAATCCATTATATATTCACCCCATGCTTATGAACAAAACAAAGCTTTTACTAAACATATTTGTTTCTACAATTCCGAAATCTTTATGTGATGTGCTTGGTTTTACCGATCTTGAAGATTGTTCTTTAAATTTGCACTTGGCGGATTCTACTATTAAAAAGCCTATGGGAATACTTAATGATGTTCTTATTCTTGCAAATAGGAATTATGTGCCCATAGATTTTATTGTTCTTGATATTGATTGCGATCCGTCTTGTCCTATTATTCTTGGTAGACCATTTCTACGCACTATCGGTGCCGTGATTGATATGAAAGAAGGCAATATTAAGTTCCAATTTACTTTGAGGAAGGGTATGGAACACTTCCCTAGAACAAGAATTAGGCCACCATATGAATCAATCATTAGGGCATCTTATGGATCTCGAACCAAAGATGACAAAACTTAGATCCTTGCTTTATGCCTAACTAAGGGCGTAAAACTATAGCGCTTGTTGGGAGGCAACCCAATGAATAAAATTTATTTTTGCTTTTTGCTTTCTGTTCTTGTGTGTTTGCACAATTATGATACTGTTATGATTGTTTGTTTGTGTTTTAGTTAGTGTTTGTGCCAAGTAAAGCCTTTAGGATCTTCTTGGGTGATAGCTGTTTGATCTTGCTGAAAAACAGAAACTTTTGCACTCACTAAAACGATTCTAATTTTTTACAAGAGCGTGATAAAATACCAATTCTTTTTGCAGAATATTAATATACAAATTTCTCAGGTCTTCCTAATTTTTTAGAATTTTTGGAGTTCCAGAAGTTTTTGAAGTAGTCAGATTGCCACAGACTGCTCTGTTTTGGCAGATTCTATTTTCTTTGCGTTGTGTGCTTATTTTGATGGCTCCATGGTTTTCTTTGATGAGTTTTTTCCACAGAAAAGTTGGAATACAGTAGATATAATACAAAAATAAAATATGAATTGGTTTGGTACAGTACTTATAGTAGTGATTTGCTTTCTTACACTAACGGATCTCACGAAGGTTTTGTTGAGTTTTGTGTGATTGAAGTTTTCAAGTTTTGGGTTATCTTACGATGGATGGAGGAATAAGGAGTAGAAGATCCTAAGCTTGGGGATGCCCCGGCATCCCAAGCTATTATCCAAAAATGAGCAACCAACTAAGCTTGGGGATGCCCCCGAGTGGCATCCCCTCTTTCTTCTAACGACCATCAGTATTTTACTCGAAGCTATATTTTTATTCGTCACATACTATGCGTTTTGCTTGGAGCGTATTGTATGATATGAGTCTTTGCTTGTTCTATTTTTTGTTTTAAGTCTTGATCCCTTGGTGGACACACCTATTTGAGAGAGCCAAATTTATGTCATGACTTGTTAGAATTGCTCTCTATGCTTCACTTAAATTTTTATGAGCTATGGACTTGCTCTAGTGCTTCACTTATATCTTTTTTAGCACGGTGTGCTTTAGTATTTTTTAAGAAATGCTCTCTTGCTTCACTTAGATTTATTTGAGAGTTAGTAAAATTTTGAAGAAATTCTCTCTTGCTTCACTTAAATTAATTGGAGAGAAAGAAAAATTATGCTCATGATCTTCACTTATATATGTTTGAGCTTATGAAAAGCAACACATAAAAATTAGTACCAAAGTGATAGATATCCAAGAAGGATATAATAAAAACTTTCATGAAGATCATTGGAAAAAATAAACTTGATTCTTAGTGATAGTATTGAGATATGATGATGTGATATGTGACTTATGTTGATGAGTAATTGTGCTTTAGTAAGAATATTGGTGTTAAGGATTGTGATTTCCTATGCAAGCACGAAAGTCAATAGTCATGCAATGAAATTATATCCTACTTGTGGTGCATTATTCGGTGTTAATTATGCTTAATGCTCGTTTATGAGATTATCCGTTTCTTGGTTGGTCGCTTCTCAATCTTTTGCTAGCATTCATTTTGCACTAAGTGTGATCTCTACTTGTGCATCCAAAACCCTTTAAACTAGTTTTGCCACATGAGTTCACTATATCTACCTATATGCGGTATTCTTTTGCCGCTCTAAGCAAATTTGTATGTGCCATATCTAATTTTCAAAATAGACTTCTCTTTTGTGTGTTCGTTTCGCTCGCGGAACGGTGAGGGGTGGCTAATATTTTCCATGTGCTAGATGTGTTATTCTCAAGATGAGTGTTTATTCACTTGTCATTGCATGAGAGTAAGGCAAAGGTATTAGGGATGCCCAGTCTTGAAATGAAAAAATGAATTTACTATATGTTGTCAAATAATAAATTCCTTGGAAAGTGTTTGTACGGAAGGCAACCGTGGATACGGCTAGCCATGGAAAGTGAAAGTATGGTTGAAAAAGGAATAAACTTTATTTTTTGTTTGGGAACCGCCTATGATATATCTAGCATGGAAAGTGTGGGAACTCTAAGTCATTTTCGTTGGTGGGATGGATACACCTCCCAAAATGTTTTTATCTCTAAGTTTTTCGCTTTGAGCTCTGTCACCTCTACAAATCCCTACTTCCCTCTGCGAAGGGCCTTTCTTTTACTTTATGCAATTTTTATTTTTGAATTTGAGTCTCCATCTTCTCTCATAAAAGCACCAACTAGGAGTTAATATGATCGTACTTGAGTATAGGGTGTAGCTAATATGCGAGTGTGTTTCATGAATGGATCAATGGTTGAGCATGATGGGCTAGGGATAGCTTATTTTAGCGTTGATATTTTGAAAGACATAGTTGCTTGTTGATATGATTGAGTATTAAATTATCATGTCAAAACTAGACTATTGCTTTTAAAAACATAAAATTCCAAATGTCCATGCTACAAAGCAAGAAATATGATATGACATGATAGGCAACATTCCACATAAAAAATTCTGTTTTTATCACTTCCCTACTTGAGGACGAGTAGGAGTTAAGCTTGGGGATGTTGATACGACTCCAACGTATCTATTTTTTTATTGTTCCATGTTGTTATATTATCAATCTTGGATGTTTTATAATCATTTTATAGTCATTTTATATCATTTTTTGGTACTAACCTATTGACATAGTGCCAGGTGCCAGTTGCCGTTTTCTGCATGTTTTTTACATCGCAGGAAATCAAAATCAAACGGAATCCAAACGCAACGAAACTTTACGGAGACTTTTTTTGGACCAGAAGGAACATAATGGGCCCTGGCTGCGCGTGGGGGGTGCTCCGAGGAGAGCACAACCCACCAGGGTGCGCCAGGAGGCCCAGGCGCGCCCTGGTGGGTTGTGACCACCTCGGGTGCCCCCGGACCGCCTCTTTGCTATATAAATACCCCAATATTCCAGAAAGCCTAGAGGCATTGGCGAAATATTTATCCAGCCGCCGCAGAGTCCAGAACCACCAAATCCAATCTAGACACCGTCTCGGATGGGGTTTACCACCTCCATTGGTGCCTCTCCGATGATGCGTGAGTAGTTCTTTGTAGACCTTCGGGTCCGTAGTTAGTAACTAGATGGCTTTCTCTCTCTCGCTGAATTCTCAATACAATGGTCTCTTGAGATCAATATGATGTAACTCTTTTGCAGTGTGTTTGTTGGGATCGATGAATGATGACCTACAAGTATAGGGGATCTATCGTAGTCCTTTCGATAAGTAAGAGTGTCGAACCCAATGAGGAGCAGAAGGAAATGACAAGGGGTTTTCAGTAATGTATTCTCTGCAAGCACTGAAATTATCGGTAACAGATAGTTTTGTGATATGGTAATTGGTAATGAGTAACAAGTAATGAAAGTAAATAAGGTGCAGCAAGATGGCCCAATCCTTTTTTTTAGCAAAGGACAAGCCTGGACAAACTCTTATATAAAGGAAAGCTCTCCCGAGGACACATGGGAATTATCATCAAGCTAGTTTTCATCAAGCTCATATGATTCACGTTCGTTACTTTGATAATTTGGTATGTGGGTGGACCGGTGCTTGGGTGATGTCCTTCCTTGGACAAGCATCCCACTTATGATTAACCCCTATTGCCAGCATCCGCGACTACAAAAGAAGTATTAAGGTAAACCTAACCATAGCATGAAACATATGGATCCAAATCAGCCCCTTACGAAGCGACTCATAAACTAGGGTTTAAGGTTCTGTCACTCTAGCAACCCATCATCTACTTATTACTTCCCAATGCCTTCCTCTAGGCCCAAACAATGGTGAAGTGTCATGTACTCGACGTTCACATAACACCACTAGAGGAGAGACAACATACATCGCTGTGACGCCCCCGATTCAATCGTACACTAATCATACACGCAAACGTGTACGATCAAGATCAGGGACTCACGGGAAGATATCACAACACAACTCTAAAACATAAAATATGTCATACAAGCATCATAATACAAGCCAGGGGCCTCGAGGGCTCGAATACAAGTGCTCGATCATAGACGAGTCAGCGGAAGCAACAATATTTGAGTACAGACATAAGTTAAACAAATTTGCCTTAAGAAGGCTAGCACAAACGGGGATACAGATCGAAAGAGGCGCAGGCCTCCTGCCTAGGATCCTCCTAAGCTACTCCTGGTCATCATCAGCGGGCTGCACGTAGTAGTAGGCACCTCCAGCGTAGTAGGAGTCATTGTCGACAGTGGCGTCTGGCTCCTGGGCTCCGACATCTGGTTGCGGCAACCAGGTAGAAGGGAAAGGGGGGAAAGAGGGAGAAAAGCAACCATGAGTACTCATCCAAAGTACTCGCAAGCAAGGAGCTACACTACATATGCATGGATATATGTGTAAAGGGCCATATCAGTGGACTGAACTGCATAATGCCAGAATAAGAGGGGGATAGCTAAATCCTATCGAAGACTACGCTTCTGGTAGCCTCCGTCTTGCAGCATGTAGAAGAGAGTAGACTGAAGTCCTCCTAGTAGCATCGCATAGCATAATCCTACCCGGCGATCCCCTCCTCGTTGCCCTGTTAGAGAGCGATCACCGGGTTATATCTGGCACTTGGAAGGGTGTGTTTTATTAAGTATCCAGTTCTAGTTGTCATAAGGTCAAGGTACAACTCCAAGTCGTCACATTATCAAGATCACGGCTATTCAATAGATTAACTTCCTGCAGGGTGCACCACATTACCCGACATGCTCGATCCCATTTGGCCGGACACACTTTCTGTGGTCATGCCCGGCCGCTGGAGATCAACACGCCGCAGCCCCACCTAGGCACAACAGAGAGGTCAAGACACCGGTCTAAACCTAAGCGCCTGGGTGCAGGCCCATCGCCCTTAGCACACCTGCTCGTTGCGAACGCATCCGGAAGTAGACCTAGCCTAGCAGGCGTTCCAGTCTTGAAGTGCTTCGGCTGATACCACGACGCCGGTTGCCCATATCTTGTCCCACGTGGCGGTTAGTGCGTATAAGGTCAACGACCCAACTCAGATCAAATACCAAGATCTCGTTAAGCGTGTTAAGTATCCGCGGACGCCGAACAGGGCCAGGCCCACCTCTCACCTAGGCGGTCTCAACCTGCCCTGTCGCTCCGCCATAAAGATCCACATAGAGGGCTGTTTGGACAAAGGTCCTTTTAGCCCCCAATCCGTGAATCACTGCATGGTGCTCCACGAAATAACCGACTTTAGTCACCACATGTATCATGTATAAAGTATAGTATATACCCGTGATCACCTCCCTAGTGATCACGACCCGATAGTATAGCAAGGCAGACGGACAAGAATGTAGGGCCACAGATGGAAAACTAGCATCCTATACTAAGCATGTAGGATTGCAGGTAAAGGTAACAAAAGTAGTAGCAAGGACAGACTATGCATCAGGATAGGATTAACGGAAAGCAGCAACATGCTACACTACTCTAATGCAAGCAGATATAGAGAGTAGGCGATATCTGTGATCAAGGGGGGCTTGCCTGGTTGCTTTGGCAAGAAGGGGTCGTCGGTGACATAGTCGTACCCAGTGGCATCAGTGCCGGTCTCGGGGTCTACCGGAGAAGAAGAGGGGGGAGAAACAGTAAATACAGAGCAAACTGACGCATATCGATGCATGACAAGACAAGTAACGGTGCCAGGTGTGCCCTAACACGGTAGGAGGTGATACCGACGAAGGGGAGAAACATCCGGGAAAGTATTCCCGGTGTTTCGCGTTTTCGGACAGATGAACCGGAAGGGGAATGTTGTGGGTTTGCTATGCTAGGGATGTGTGGCGGATGAACAGGCTGCGTATCTGGATTTGTCTCGTCGTTCTGAGCAACTTTCATGTACAAAGTATTTCCATCCGAGCTACGGTTTATTTTCTATTAATATTTAAGGTTTTAAATCATTTTCTAAATTATTATCTATTTAATTCTAACATTATCCAGAATAGTGTATGCTGACATCATCATGACGTCAGCAGTCAACAGGGCGTTGACTGGATCAAACTAACGTGAGGGTCCGGCATGTCATTGACTGATTAATTAACTAACAGTTAATTAGGTTAATTAGTGATTAGATTAATCTAGTTATGATTAATTAAGTTAATTAATTAATATTTTTATTATTTTTATTATTTTTTAAAATTCATTTTTTAAAACGTCCTGGGTGTGGGGCCCATCTGTCATAGGCCCCAGGGGCCATAGCGGTCAAAGCCAGCAGGCGCCGCCTTAACAGCGAGGGAAAGCGGCGACGGGCGAATCGAGCGGTGTCGCACCGACGCCATGAGAGGCGAGGGCGAAGCGCGCTGGGGCCTTGGTGGCCAGCGACAACGGAGCGGCGCCGGGCGCGGGAGCTGCGGGCACGCTAGCGCGAGATTTAGCAGCGATGGCGGCCTTGGCAGCGCGGGGAACGTGGTAGGCGTCGGCGCCACCGCACAAATGGCAGCAAGCGCAAGGTCATGGGCGGGCGCCGTGAGTGCGGGCGCCGGACGCACACGCGCGATGGCGCGGTGGTGGTGCGAAAGCGAGATGGCGGAGCGACGGAGTGGGGAGGCGGCGTCGGCGCGCCCTAAGGCGTGATGGGGCCGCCACGGCGCGCGCCGACGCAGATTGGCCGGCACGAGCGTACGGGCCGAGCACGGTGGAGGTCGGGGCGCGGAGATGGGGCAGCTGGCGCGGTTGCAAGCAAGGCTGCTCGGCCAGAGCCGGGCGCGGCGACGTGGTTGTGCACGAGGGCAGAGGGGAGAGAGGAGGACCGGGGTCCTCACCGCGAGGAGTAGGGACGAGGCAGTGGGGCGTGAGGAGGAGGACGAAGACAAGCGGCGGAGAGGAAGCAGGCCGGTGGGGAAGTGCGGCGAGGTGCGGGGCTCCGGGCGGCGGCGTCGCTGGCGGCGACGATTCGATCCGAGCGGTGGTGGTGCTCCGGCGACGGAGTGGTGGGGCAAGGCAGCCCGGCGATGGCGGGGCGGCGTCGGGGATGGACGCCGGCGTCGGGCTCGGGCGACGGATCGGGCGGCATCGTTGAGCGCCCGATCCAGATCATGGGAGGGGGGGGAAGTGGGGATCGTGGGGAAGGTGGGGTTAGGGTTTCGTTGCCCCCTGGAGGGGTTATTGGCCTGGGTCTGGGCCGGCCTGGTGGCCATCTGGGCCGGTTGGCCCATCGGGTGGGGGAGGGGTCCTGTGGTTGCTTTTTCCTTTTCTTTTTTTTATTTGCAACATGTTTAGCACCTAAATGATTTTTATAAAAATATGGGAGCTAGCTCATAAGTTGTAGTGCATTAGATCCTTGCATCAAAAATTAGTTTGGGTGAAATACTAATTCATATTAAATTTAGATTAATTAAAAGGTTATCAAATGTTGTTGTTTGCCACTGTTTGAGGTTGTTAGGGTCACTCAACTGATCCATTTAATGTTAGTTACAATTTTATAATTGCCTCTGAATTATTTTTTACTTAATGAACATTTTAGTTTTCAAATTTGAAAATTTTTATTGTTTGCTTGATTTTGAATTATAATTTGAATCGGTTTCAAACTAACGCGAGATTAGCACAGAAACCGAGGTGATGTGGCATCGTTAACGTGGGATTACTGTAGCCTGATTATCCGGGCGTCACAATTCTCCTCCACTACAAGAAATCTCGTCCCGAGATTTTAGAGGGGACTAGGGGGAAGGTCTGTTACGAAATCCTAACGAATCTTCTCGTCTTTGGTTGCTCTTCTCGAAGAGGTGGATCCATTGCGTTGAAGTCTTCATTTCTCTGCTCCAGGTCACCATGATCAAGTCGTCATCCTTTCTTCGGGATCGCCATCGTACTTACGAAAGGATAAGGGGGGTATTCTGGGAGAACGAACCTCTACAAGGTTGACTATCTAGTCGATAACGTCGGAGAAGGTGGCAGAAAGTAACTCTTGAATTGAAACTTAAGGAAATATCGAGAGCAAAGTAATGAGGTTTCATGGGAAGTTTTCGAGCGAGCAGGCAAACGTTCAATGCCTGAAACAGGGCGTGAAAGGGGCTCAAAGCAATCGGGAATAAGTATTGCGTCTGGTAACAGATTTGATGATCTCTCAGAAGATGGCTCGTGAATTACATACGAGGCCACGCACGAGGAACAACCTTGCGAACAGGGGGTGTACAGGAGAGTCAGCTTTCGTTCCTGGGACCTGTGGGTTATGGGCCCACCATGTGGGTTAAAAGTAGGAAGAGTAGTGACGTCTTGCACGATCATGTAAGCAAGGCCTGTCGGGGGAGAGACTGTCAGTTATGTCGGCAAAAATATCGGTACCAAGGGCGAGGGACGAAGAGAACCATTTTCCTGGTCGTTGAAACGAGGCGGACCTATAGGCAAAGTTCTCGTCCATCGGTGGTTACCGGAAAGCCATCAACAAAAGCAACATGGTTTTACTGACACGGTTGTACACCAAGGACTTTTCATAAGCAGAAGAATATTACTGCCTAGATCATATAGATCACAAGAAACGTTAAACCAACCAATGGAAAGGAAAATATGGTTATCAGATTAAACAGAACAATGGAAAGGGAAATGTGTTTAAACACATATTTCAAGATTATATCCTTCCCAAGGACAAGCAGAGCATGATATCCATGACAGGATATTATGAAGAAAACTCCTTACGTAGGGGAGAGAAATTTCATGACATTACCCATACAACGGTGTTAGGATAATTGAGCAAGAAACATTTAGCATTGGGCTTCAAATGTTCTTGTTGAAAATCAGAGTATCACAGACATGCTTCGAGATAGCATTGACAAGGTCTTCAAGCAAAGGTCAGACTTTGGATATAGGAAGGATCCATTAGGAACAACTTGTATAATAAGTCTTACAATTTCCTCATGGAGAAATGGATAATCTTGCTAAAAAGGAAACTATAACAATAGGGCCTCCGGCCAGAGGTGCTAGGCATGCCATTATCTTACCGGGCCATATACGAAGACCAATGTTATAGCTGTTGGAAATATGTTCCAACCATCATATCTGACCGAGATTCAGATCTAATTGGTGTTAGGATAACTCAGACTTAGGATCCTGAGATAAAAAGGTGCGACACGAATTGACGAGAAGTCGTCATAAGATTCATGAGTTCACCATTTAACCAAGGAGAGGATGAAGGGGTGGTTGATGAACTCAGCTACAATTCATGGGGATTTCGAAAAGATGGATCTCCATGATTAGGTGAATAAGGAGATAACAATTGTCAGAGCAAAAGATACAATGAATTATGCTCGAGGAAACATACCCAATTAAACATTGGTTGAAAGGTGCACCCGAAATATGGGCCTAGGTAGCACGATCAATGTTAGTATGGTGATTCGATAACCAATGGTCTAAGAATGAAATATCGACCAGTAACTTCAAAGCAATAGGGTTGCTAGAATTTTGAAGCCGTACAACATAGTTCAATTATCGGTTTTCTGGTTAGAAACAACACGGGAACCAAGGAAGGAGCGAAGATGGCAGGAAGTATCACTTGTACCAAGAATGCATAAGAGGTGGTGAAATTCTCACGACATTATTGACATAAAAGAAGGTAATACTCCAAGGTAAAGAAGAAAAATTGTTGGATAGCATGGAGCTCAAGGTATAACACGAAACACGAACAAGTTTGTGTTGAACGGGAGGCAATAAAGTGGTCGATGATAATATAAATCATCGAGGGCAAGGATGGTATTTCTCTTCATGGATTCGATTGATATCCTGGAAGAGCTCAAAATGTTGATGTTGATCCCGACACAATTGTCGAGAGATTTCACGAAGAAGCAATCGAACAGCGACGACATCAAGAAATAGCAATGGTGAAGCAAAGGGTCATTGGAACCACGGATACGACACACACTCGGAATCAAGCTTGATGTTCAAGGCGAAACGATAAGACGAGGAAGATCGACGTAAGCTTGGCTCATCGTCAAAAGTTGTGCTCCGGGAAGAAGGACCAGGTAGCGTAGATAAAAGTTTGCATGGTAATGATATAGGCGATCAGGTTAGAAATGATTTGAAGGATTAATAAACTCATAAGCAACGAAAATTACTTAGAGTTATTGATTCGGAGTGCGGAACCGATTCACTTATCTGCGTTTTGGGTTGACAACTAACCCAGCACCCATGAAGTGACAGCGACAGGGAAAGGTAGTACTTCTTCAAAATTCATAAGATGTAGAGCAATGGCATGATATCCTCGAGATACCCGGGGTAATACTCGAAGGTAGATCATAATAAAGGTCAGGCAGACGCATTGATCTGTAGAATACAAATGTTTTAACTTGTCCGAGAAATGGGATCAAAGAAGAACAATCATGGTCAGAACCACAGTTGCAAGGGATCAATTCACAGATACCATATGTTAGTTATCAAGGAAATAGTTATTATTACAAGAAGCTTCCATGATAGGATATACATCGCGTCCATGGGCATGAACACAAAGTTCAAGGTTGACTCCCACTTCCTCAATGCATAATCTTCCATTCACCTCTCGTATTTCGAAGATGACATTAGTTGTTGAAAGTTTTACCTGGTGCAATACCAGATAAGTATGACTCGTGAAATCCTTCGGGTTCACACCGATGAGGAAAGGCGTTGGTTCAATCCCATCGGGGCTTCTTACGAACATATACCATAAGCTTCAAGAGTAAATATCACCAGCTCGAAAGCGAGCATGGTTGACAAAAGGAAAGGATACAATTTACCAAAGGCATTATGTATTGGAGAAGGACTCACGAGGTGATTAATTCTGAAGGACATTGTCGGATATAATAATCCAACAGTGGATATGGCGATCCACAGTGGAGCTAATGTGAGTATCGATACCCAATCAGAGGAAGAAAGAATGCAAATGCATCGGTTTATAGAACATCTAAATAATTCAACGTTTAAATAGCAAAGGAATTATGACTTTCAAATCAAGGGATCAGGAGCAAACGCTCGGATCAAGGATGGATAAGTTGAATAGACTTAGGGGTACATTCGATGGAAATCTGATTGGCCGAGAACCAGCTCATGTTCGAAAGTAGCCGAAAATATAATTTATAAGGATCAACTGATGATTGCGTCCATTCGCACACATATAGAATCAACGGACACAAAATGATAGTGACAAAGGATGCCAATAAGATTACTAGACTTATGGGATTAACCATAATGAAAGCAAGCAAGAATTTCAAGAGCAAATGGCTGCCGAAGATTTTCGGAAGATCGAATGGTATGTTCAAGACTATTGTGAAACACATGAACGGCTAGGGATGAGGGGATACTCGGCAAGTGCGAGGAATTATCCGTTTGGGTATTCAGGTGACAAAGAACAGCAAGGCAGTAAGCTCAAAGGATTATCGAAACAACAACGAGTGTTTCGGGGTATCTTGTAATAACAAGACCAATTGGGGATGAATGTAAGAATAACAACTGCAAGTAGTTATCCATAAGGGTTGACAGTGGAAGGGAATTGCAAACGCGATGAACACAAGTTCTCGGGTTAATAGCGGAGAGTATCTTCAGGGTCTTCACGTGCAGCAGACGATCATCAATAATAAGAGGCTCTCCGGGTGAAAGTGATAACGAGATCCTAATGTTAGATTTAGTAAAATTCATTTAACCCGAATAGAAGAGAGATCAGAGTCCCAGAGTATAGACAAGGAGTAAAAGATCCTAGTACCACCCAATGGCGACGTGGGCCCGTAAGCCGCACAGCCATGTTAGTAAAAGTTTTGCAATGTCTAGACTCGACTTCGGCCAAGGAGTGTGGAAGGGGGATTCCTACAGGCAGTCGGCTCTGATACCAACTTGTGACGCCTCCTATTCAATCGTACACTAACCATACACGCAAATGTGTATGATCAAGATCAGGGACTCACGGGAAGATATCACAACACAACTCTAAAACATAAAATATGTCATACAAGCATCATAATACAAGCCAGGGGCCTCGAGGGCTCGAATACAAGTGCTCGATCATAGACGAGTCAGCGGAAGCAACAATATCTGAGTACATACATAAGTTAAACAAATTTGCCTTAAGAAGGCTAGCACAAACGGGGATACAGATCGAAAGAGGCGCATGCCTCCTGCCTGGGATCCTCCTAAACTACTCCTGGTCGTCGTCAGCGGGCTGCACGTAGTAGTAGGCACCTCCAGCGTAATAGGAGTCATCGTCAACGGTGGCGTCTGGCTCTTGGGCTCCGACATCTGGTTGCGGCAACCAGGTAGAAGGGAAAGGGGGGAAAGAGGGAGAAAAGCAACCGTGAGTACTCATCCAAGTACTCGCAAGCAAGGAGCTACACTACATATGCATGGATATATGTGTAAAGGGCCATATCAGTGGACTGAACTGTAGAATGCCAGAATAAGAGAGGGATAGCTAAATCACGTCAAGACTACGCTCGGCAGCCTCCGTCTTGCAAACATGTAGAAGAGAGTAGATGAAGTCCTCCAAGTAGCATCGCATAGCATAATCCTACCCGGCGATCCCCTCCTCGTTGCCCTGTTAGAGAGTGATCACCGGGTTATATCTGGCACTTGGAAGGGTGTGTTTTATTAAGTATCCAGTTGTAGTTGTCATAAGGTCAAGGTACAACTCCAAGTCGTCTTGTTACCGAAGATCACGGCTATTCGAATAGATTAACTTCCCTGCAGGGGTGCACCACATTACCCGACACGCTCGATCCCATTTGGCCGGCACACTTTCCAGGGTCATTCCCGGCCGCGGGAGATCAACACGTCGCAGCCCCCAATCCGTGAATCACTCGCGGGTGCTCCACGAGCCGACCCGACTTTAGTCACCACATGTATCATGTATAAAGTATAGTATATACCCGTGATCACCTCCCTAGTGATCACGACCCGATAGTATAGCAAGGCAGACGGACAAGAATGTAGGGCCACAGATGGAAAACTAGCATCCTATACTAAGAATGTAGGATTGCAGGTAAAGGTAACAACAGTAGTAGCAAGGACAGACTATGCATCAGGATAGGATTAACGGAAAGTAGTAACATGCTACACTACTCTAATGCTAGCAGTATAGAGGAGAGTAGGCGATATCTGGTGATCAAGGGGGGGGGGGGGCTTGCCTGGTTGCTTTGGCAAGAAGGGGTCGTCGGTGACATAGTCGTACCCAGTGGCATCAGTGCCGGTCTCGGGGTCTACCGGAGAAGAAGAGGGGGGAGAAACAGTAAATACAGAGCAAACTGACGCATATCGATGCATGACAAGACAAGTAACGGTGCCAGGTGTGCCCTAACGCGGTAGGAGGTGATACCGGCGTAGGGGAGAAACATCCGGGAAAGTATTCCCGGTGTTTCGCGTTTTCGGACAGGTGAACCGGAAGGGGAATGTTGCGGGTTCTCTATGCTAGGGATGTGTGGCGGATGAACAAGCTGCGTATCTGGATTTGTCTCGTTGTTCTGAGCAACTTTCATGTACAAAGTTTTTCCATCCGAGCTACGGTTTTGTTTTCTATTAATTTTTAAGGTTTTAAATCATTTTCTAAATTATTATCTATTTAATTCTAACATTATCCAGAATAGTGTATGCTGACGTCATCATGACGTCAGCAGTCAACAGGGCGTTGACTGGGTCAAACTAACGTGAGGGTCCGGCATGTCATTGACTGATTAATTAACTAACAGTTAATTAGGTTAATTAGTGATTAGATTAATCTAATTATGATTAATTAAGTAAATTAATTCTTTAATTAATTAATATTTTTATTATTTTTTTAAATTCTTTAAAAAAAACATCCTGGGCGTGGGGCCCATCGTCATAGGCCCCAGGGGCCATAGCGGTCAAAGACAGGCGCCGCCTAAACAGGCGAGGGAAAGCGGGCGACGGCGACCGAGCGGTGCTCGCACCCGACGCCACGAGAGGCGAGGGCGAGCGCGCTGAGGGCCTTGGTGGCGGGCGACAACGGGAGCATCGCGGGCGCTGGAGTGCTGGCACGCGCTACCGCGAGATTTAGCGATGGCGGCCTTGGCAGCGCGGGTAACGTGGTGGCGCCGCGCCACCGCACAAGTGGCAGCAAGCGCAAGGCGCGCGGGCGGGCGCCGTGGAGTGCGCGCGGCCGACGCCGACGGTGTAGATGGCCACAGTGGTGGTGCGAGAAGGCGAGATGGCGGAGCGACAGAGTGGGGAGGCGACGCGGCGCGCCCCAAGGCGTGATGGGGCCGCCACGGCGCTGGCAACACGATTGGCCGGCACGAGCGTGGCGGGCCGAGCGCGGTGGAGGTCGAGGCGCGAGAGATGGGGCAGCTGGCGGTTGCAAGCAAGGCCGCTCGGCCATGAGCAGGGGCGCGACGACGTGGTTGTGCACGAGGGCAGAGGGGAGAGGGGAGGACCGGGGTCCTCACTGCGAGGAGTAGGGACGGGGCAGTGGGGCGTGAGGAGGAGGACGAAGACGAGCGGTGGAGAGGAAGTAGGCAGGTGGGGAAGTCCGGCGAGGTGCGGGGCTCCGGGCGGCGGCGATTCGATCCGAGCGGTGGTGGTGTTCCGGCGACGGAGTGGTAGGGCAAGGCAGCCCGGCGATGGCGGGGCGGCGTCGGGGATGGATGCCGGCGTCGGGCTCGGGGCGACGGGATCGGGGCGGCGTGCGTTGGAGCGCCCCCGATCCAGATCGCGCGGGGGGATGGGGAGTGGGGATCGTGGGGAAGGTGGGGTTAGGGTTTCGGTGCCCCGTGGAGGGGTTATTGGCCTTGGTCTGGGCCGGCCTGGTGGCCAGCTGGGCCGGTTGGCCCATCGGGTGGGGGATGGGTCTTGTGGTTGCCTTTTCCTTTTTTTTATTTGCAACATGTTTAGCACCTAAATGATTTTTATAAAATATGGGAGCTAGCTCATAAGTTGTAGTGCATTAGATCCTTGCATCAAAAATTAGTTTGGGTGAAATACTAATTCATATTAAATTTAGATTAATTAAAAGGTTATCAAATGTTGTTGTTTGCCACTGTTTGAGGTTGTTAGGGTCACTCAACTGATCCATTTAATGTTAGTTACAATTTTATAATTGCCTCTGAATTATTTTTTACTTAATGAACATTTTAGTTTTCAAATTTGAACAATTTTATTGTTTGCTTGATTTTGAATTTTAATTTGAATCGGTTTCGAACTAACGCGAGATTAGCACAGAAACCGGGGTGACGTGGCATCGTTAACATGGGATTACTGTAGCCTGATTATCCGGGCGTCACAATCTCATCAAAATATCAAACGAATACCAAATTCACATGACTACTTATAGCAAGACTTCTCCCATGTCCTTAGGAAGAAACGTAACTACTCACAAATCATATTCATGTTCATAACCAAAGGAGTATTAATATGCATAAAGGATATGAACATATGATCTTCCACCAAATAAACCAACTAGCATCAACTACAAGGAGTAATCAACACTACTAGCAACCCACAGGTACCAATCTGAGGCTTTGAGACAAAGATTGGATACAAGAGATGAACTCGGGATTTAGAGGAGATGGTCCTGGTGAAGATGTTGATGGAGATTGACCCCCTCCTGATGAGAGGATTGTTGGTGATGACGACGGCGCTGATTTCCCCCTCCCGGAGGGATGTTTCCTCGGCAGAAGAGCTCCGCCGGAGCCCTAGATTGGTTCCGCCAAGGTTCCGCCTCGTGGCAGCGGAGTTTCTTCCCCAAAGCTTGCTTATGATTTTTTCCAGGGTAAAAGACTTCATATAGCAGAAGATGGGCGCCGGAGGCCTACCTGGGGGCCCACGAGGCAGGGGGCGCGCCCAGGGGGGTAGGGCACGCCCCCAATCCTCGTGGCCAGGGTGTGGGCCCCCTCTGGTGGATTCTTTCGCCAGTATTTTTTATTAATTCCAAAATGTGCCTCCGTGAAGTTTCGGGACTTTTGGAGCTGTGCAGAATAGGTCTCTAATATTTGCTCCTTTTCCAGCCCAGAATTTCAGCTGTCGGCATTCTCCCTCTTCATGTAAACCTTGTAAATAAGAGAGAATATGCATAAGTATTGTGACATAATGTGTAATAACAGCCCATAATGCAATAAATATCGATATAAAAGCATGATGCAAAATGGACGTATCAACTCCCCCAAGCTTAGACCTCGCTTGTCCTCAAGTGGAAGCCGATAACAAAAAATATGTCCACGTGTTTAGAGATAGAGGTGTCGATAAAATAAAATACGGACATGAGGGCATCATGATCATTCTTATAACAGAAATATATATGGATATTGTCATATGATTTCTTATGCTCAAGTAATAATCTATTCACAATGTAAAGTATGAATCAGAAACTTCATTGAGAACCAACAAACTATAATCTCGGTCATTGAAGCAATTGCAACTTATCATAACATCGGAAAGAGTCAATATAAGAGCTTTTCAGCAAGTCCACATACTCAACTATCATATAGTCTTTCACATTTGCTAACACTCACGCAATACTTACGGGTATGGAGTTTTACTCGGACACAAGAAAGATAGGGGCTTATAGTGTTGCCTCCCAACCTTTTACCTCAAGGGTAATGTCAACAATAATAATTCATGCTAACTTACATCCAATTGGATATATATATCAGGATCTTTCCAACACAAGGTGCTTGCCAAAGGATAAAATGTAAAAAGGAAAGGCGAAGATCACCATGACTCTTGTATAAGGTATAAGACAAAAGTAAAAGATAGGCCCTTCGCAGAGGGAAGTAGAGGTTGTCATGTGCTTTTATGGTTGCACGAAATCTTAATGCAAAAGAATGTCACTTTATATTGCCACTTGTGATATGGACCTTTATTTTGCAGTCCGTCGCTTTTATTGCTTCCATATCACAAGATCGTATAAAGCTTATTTTCTCCACACTAATAAATCATAAATATTTAGAAAGCAATTTTATTACACGCAACATGACAACTTACTTGAAGGATCTTACTCAATCCGTAGGTAGATATGGTGGACTCTCATGGAAAAACTGGGTTTAAGGATATTCAGAAGCACAAGTAGTATCTCTACTTGGTGCAAAGAATTTGGCTAGCATGAGGGGGAAAGGCAAGCTCAACATGTTGGATGATCCATGACAATATACTTTATTACAGGTATAAGAAAACATAACCCATTACGTTGTCTTCCTTGTCGAACATCAACTCTTTAGCATGTCGTACTTTAATGAGTGCTCACAATCATAAAAGATGCCCAAGATAGTATATTTATATGTGAAAACCTCTCTTTCTTTATTACTTCCTATTAATTGCAACGATGACCAAGACTATGTTTGTCAACTCTCAACAACTTTTATTCATCATACTCTTTATATGTGAAGTCATTACTCTCCATAAGATCAATATGATCTCTTTACTTCTTTTTATTCTTTCTTTTATTCCCTCAAGATCATAACAAGGTAAACAAGCCCTTGACTCAACACTAATCTTTATTATATATAGCTCACAGACTCGATTACATAGAAGGATCATAAAGCAAAACTCAAAACTAGATCATACTAAAACTTTATTCTACTAGATCAAGATATTACTAAAAGGATCGAACTAAGAAAAAAGGTAAAGATAGGAGTGTGATGGTGATATGATACTGGGGCACCTCCCCCAAGCTTGGCAGTTGCCAAGGGGAGTGCCCATACCCATGTGATTATATCTCTTTCTTCAGAGGTGGTGATGTGATATTCTTGGCGATGATGCCCTTCAGGATATAATTTTCTTCCTCGAGCTTATTGACTTGTTGCTTGAGATCCATTATTTCCTTACGGAGCTTACCCGTGACGGTTAATGCTTCTTGCACCCATGGATGTTGCATAGCTGCGGGAGAACAAGTAACACTCTTTTTCATATTTTCATAAGAGAGAAATTTAACGTTGGAGGGGATGACCGAGTTTGGGATAGCTGAGCTCTGTAGTTCCCCCATCGTGAATCCTGCCCGGAAACGAGAAGTAACTTCTTGATCCTCCTCCATGGCATATATACTTTTCAAGTCGGCTTCCATCTCTTCCTCCGTTGATGGACCAAAGTGATAGGCATCGCTGTTTGCCCCTGGAGCCGGTGTCGGATGAGACACCCGGCTCTCCCCGACTGACTCTTGAGAAAACATCTTGCTCTAATCTGCGAGAGAAACAGCTCGAAACAAAAACAGAGGATATTTGCGTGGTACGGTGGTCAAAACCTTTGGGAGATTATATAATGAATTTTTACCGACCAAAAGAAGTACCATGCAAGAAAATGGAGTCCAGAGAGCACACGAGGTGCCCACAAGGTAGGGGGCACGCCCAGGGGGTAGGGCACACCCTCCATCCTCGTGGACGCCTCGTGTCCTTCCCAGACTAGTTCTTATTTTTCCTATTTTCTTAAATATTCCAAAACGGAGAAAAATTACCATTAGAACTGTTTTGGAGTCGGTTTACTTACCGTACCACATACCTATTCCTTTTCGGAGTCTGAAACGTTTTGGAAAGTGTCCCTTATGTATTCCTCAGGGGTTACAGTTTCAATAACATTAGTTCCAACACTTATAGGATTACCTGAGATATAATGTTTGATTCTTTGACCGTTCACCACCTTCGGATTTGTGCCTTCGAAGTTGTTGATTTTTATGGCACCGGAATGATAGACCTCCTCGATAACGTAAGGGCCTTCCCATTTAGAGAGAAGTTTTCCTGCAAAAAATCCTAGGCGAGAGTTGAATAGCAAAACATAATCACCTACATTAAACTCACGCTTTTGTATCCTTTTGTCATGCCATCTTTTAACCTTTTATTTAAACAGTTTGGCATTCTCATAGGCATGGGTTCTCCATCCATCAAGTGAGCTAATGTCGAATAGCCTCTTCTCACCGGCAAGCTTGAAATCATTATTGAGCTCATTAATGGCCCAATATGCCTTATGTTCTAGTTCGAGAGGTAGACATGCTTTTCCATAAACCATTTTATACGGAGACATACCCATAGGATTTTTATATGCAGTTCTATAGGCCCATAATGCATCATCAAGTTTCTTGGACCAATTCTTTCTAGATCTATTAACAGTCTTTTGCAAAATTAATTTGAGCTCTCTATTACTCAATTCTACTTGACCACTAGACTGTGGGTGATATGGAGATGCAATTCTATGATTAACATCATACTTAGCAAGCATTTTACGAAAGGCACCATGAATAAAATGTGAACCACCATCAGTCATTAAATATCTAGGGACTCCAAACCTCAGGAAAGTAACTTCTTTAAGCATCTTAATAGAGGTGTTGTGATCAACACTACTAGTTGGAATAGCCTCTACCCACTTAGTAACGTAATCAACAACAACTAAAATGTGTGTATACCCATTAGAGGAAGGAAATGGTCCCATATAATCAAAGCCCCAAACATCAAATGGTTCAATAACGAGTGAATAGTTCATAGGCATTTCTTGACGTCTACTAATGTTACCAATTCTTTGACATTCATCACAAGATAAGACAAACTTACGGGCATCTTTGAAGAGAGTAGGCCAATAAAAACCGGATTGCAATACCTTATGTGCAGTTCTATCTCCAGCGTGGTATCCTCCATAAGCTTCGGAGTGACACTTGCATAGGATCTGTTCCTATTCATGCTCAGGTATACAACGTCTAATAACACCATCTACTCCTTCTTTATAAAGGTGTGGTTCATCCCAGAAGTAATGTCTTAAATCATAGAAAAAAAATTTCTTTTGCTGGTATGTCAAACTAGGTGGTATAAATTTAGCAACAATATAATTAGCATAATCAGCATACCATGGAGCAGTGCGAGGAGCGTTTATGGTAGCTAATTGCTCATCAGGAAAGCTATCATCAATAGGTAGTGGGTCATCAAGAACATCCTCTAACCTAGACAAGTTGTCTGCAACGGGGTTCTCAGCTCCCTTTCTATCAATAATATGCAAATCAAATTCTTGTAGTAAGAGAACCCATCTAATAAGTCTAGGTTTAGCACCTTTCTTTTCCATAAGATATTTAATAGCAGCATGATCAGTGTGAACAGTTACTTTAGAATCAACAATATAAGGTCTAAACTTATCACAAGTGAATACAACTGCTAAAAATTCTTTTTCAGTAGTAGCATAATTTCTCTGGGCATTTTCTAGAGTTTTACTAGCATATTGGATAATATTTAATTTCTTATCAACTCTTTTTCCTAGAACAGCACCTACAGCATAATCACTAGCATCACACATAATTTCAAAGGGTAAATTCCAATCAGGTGGCTGAACAATAGGTGCAGAAATCAAAGCTTTCTTAAGTATTTCAAATGCTTCTACACAGTCATCATCAAAGACAAAAGGAATATCTTTTTGTAAGAGATTACTCAGAGGCCTAGAGATTTTAGAGAAGTCCTTAATGAACCTCCTATAAAAACCGGCATGACCAAGGAAACTTCTTATACCTTTAATGTCCTTGGGACACGACATCTTTCCAATAGCATCAACTTTAGCTCTATCAACTTCAATACCTCTTTCAGAAATTTTATGCCCCAAGACAATACCTTCATTAACCATAAAGTGGCACTTCTCCCAATTCGAGACAAGGTTAGTTTCTTCACATCTCTGCAAAACTCGATCAAGGTTGCTCAAGCAATCATCAAAAGAAGTTCCATATACGGAGAAATCATCCATGAAAACCTCAACAATCTTTTCACAAAAATCAGAGAATATAGCCATCGTGCATCTTTGAAAGGTAGCAGGTGCATTACATAAACCAAAAGGCATACGTCTATAAGCAAAGGTACCGAAAGGACAAGTAAAAGTGGTCTTTTCTTGATCCTCTTTTGACACAGGTATTTGAGAGAAACCAGAATAACCATCTAGAAAGCAAAAATGTGTATGTTTGGATAATCTTTCTAGCATTTGATCAATAAAAGGTAAAGGGTAATGATCCTGTTTAGTAGCTTTATTTAATTTGCGGAAATCAATTACCATTCTATAACCTGTAATAATTCTTTGTGGGATCAATTCATCTTTGTCATTAGGAACAACAGTAATACCTCCCTTTTAGGGACACAATGGACAGGACTTACCCACTGACTATCAGCAACGGGATAGATTATACCTGCCTCCAGAAGCTTTAGTATTTATTTTCTTATCACTTCTTTCATCTTAGGATTTAACCGTCATTGGTGATCAACAACCAGTTTAGTGTCTTTCTCCAACTTTATTTTGTGTTGGCATAGAGTGGGACTAATGCCCTTAAGATCATCAAGAGTATATCCAACAGCACGATGCTTCTTCAGAGTTTTCAATAATTTCTTTTCTTCATGCTCTGAAAGGTTAGCACTAATAATAACAGATATATCTTCTTTTCATCAAGATAAGCATATTTAAGAGTATCAGGTAATGGTTTAAGCTCAAACACAGGATCACCCTTGGGGTGGAGGAGGATCCCCTAGGATTTCAACAGGCAAGTTGTGTTTCAAAATAGGTCTTGTTTAAAGAATACTTCATCTATTTCCCTTCTTTCATGCATAAACATATCATTTTCATGGTCTAGCAAATATTGTTCTAAAGGGTCATTAGGAGGCACGACAATAGAAGCAAGACCAATAATTTCATCTTTACTAGGCAATTCCTCGTCACGGGGTTGTCTACGAAATTTAGCAAAGTTAAATTCATGAGACATATCCCCCAAACCAATAGTAACAACATCCTTTTCGCAGTCTATCCTAGCATTAACAGTATTCAAGAAGGGTCTACCAAATATGATGGGACAAAAGCTATCTTGTGGGGAACCAAGAACAAGAAAATCAGCAGGATATTTAACTTTCCCACACAAGACTTCAACATCTCTAACAATCCCAACTGGTGAAATAGTGTCTCTATTGGCAAGCTTAATTGTAACATCAATTTCCTCTAACTTAGCAGGTGCAATATCATGCATAATTTCTTTGTATAAAGAGTGAGGTATTGCACTTGCACTAGCACCCATATCACATAATCCATGATAACAATGATCTCCTATCTTAACGGAAATAACAGGCATGCCTACAGTAGGTATATGTTTATTTTTAGCATCAGGTCTAGCAATTCTAGCAGCTTCATTGCAGAAGTAAATAACATGCCCATCAATATTATCCGCCAAGAGATCTTTAACCATAGAAACACTAGGTTCAACTTGAATTTGCTCAAGGGGTTTGGGTGTCTTAATGTTACTTTTGTTGACCATAGTTTAAGCTTTAGCATGATCCTTTATTCTAACAGGGAAAGGTGGTTTCTCAATATAAGTAGTAGGAATGACAGGATCATCATAAGTGATAGTCTTTTCTTCAACTTTAATAGGTGCAACTACTTTTACTTCCATGGGAGGATTATATTTAAACCACTTCTCCTTAGGGAGATCAACATGAGTAGAAAAGGATTCACAGAAAGAAGCTACTATCTCAGAGTCAAGTCCATATTTAGTGCTAAATTCATGGAAAACATCGGTGTCCATAAAAGATTTAACACAATCAAACTTAGGTGTTATACCTGACTCCTTACCTTCATCGAGATCCCAATCTTCAGAGTTACGTTTAATTCTTTCCAATAAATCCCATTTGAATTCAATAGTCTTCATCATAAAAGAGCCAGTACAAGAAGTATCGAGCATGGAGCGATTATTGAGAGAAAGCCGAGCATAAATTTTTTGAATAATCATTTCTCTTGAGAGCTCATGATTGGGGCACGAATATAACATTGACTTAAGCCTCCCCCAAGCTTGAGCGATGCTTTCTCCTTCGCGCGGCCAAAAGTTATATATATAATTATGATCATGATGAACAAGATACATAGGATAAAACTTCTGATGAAATTCCAATTTCAATCGGTTGTAGTTCCATGATCCCATATCATCACCTAGCCTAAACCATGTCAATGCCTCTCCCTTCAAAGATAAAGGGAAGACCTTATTATTGATAACATCCTCGGGCATACCTGCAAGCTTAAATAATCCACAAACTTCATCCACATAGATTAGGTGCAAATCGGGATGTAATGTTCCATCTCCTGTAAAAGGATTAGCTAGCAGTTTCTCTATCATACCCGAAGGGATTTCAAAGTAAACATTTTCAGTAGGTTCAGTAGGTTGAGGAGCAACTCTTTGCTCTACTGGTCGGGGTGAAGATACCCCGAACAAGCCCCTCAGAGGATTACTTTCCATAGTAACAAGTGACAGTAAATTCCAGCACACTATATAAATTTTCCCTTACCAAATTCCACCTACCAAAGGCGCTTCACTCCCCGGCAACGGCGCCAGAAAAGAGTTTTGATGACCCACAAGTATAGGGGATCTATCGTAGTCCTTTCGATAAGTAAGAGTGTCGAACCCAACGAGGAGGAGAAGGAAATGACAAGCAGTTTTCAGTAAGGTATTCTCTGCAAGCACTGAAATTATCGGTAACAGATAGTTTTGTGATAAGGTAATTAGTAACGAGTAACAAGTAATGAAAGTAAATAAGGTGCAGCAAGATGGCCCAATCCTTTTTGTAGCAAAGGACAAGCCTGGACAAACTCTTATATAAAGGAAAGTGCTCTCGGGGACACATGGGAATCAAGCTAGTTTTCATCACGCTCATATGATTCGCGTTCGTTACTTTGATAATTTGGTGTGTGGGTGGACCGGTGCTTGGGTGCTGCCTTCCTTGGACAAGCATCCCACTTATTATTAACCCCTATTGCAAGCATCCGCAACTACAAAAGAAGTATTAAGGTAAACCTAACCATAGCATGAAACATATGGATCCAAATCAGCCCCTTTCGAAGCAACTCATAAACTAGGGTTTAAGCTTCTGTCACTCTAGCAACCCATCATCTACTTATTACTTCCCAATGCCTTCCGCTAGGCCCAAACAATGGTGAAGTTTTATGTAGTCTACGACATAACACCACTAGAGGAGAGGCAACATACATCTCATCAAAATATCGAACGAATACCAAATTCACATGACTACTTATAGCAAGACTTTTCCCATGTCCTCAGGAACAAACGTAACTACTCACAAATCATATTCATGTTCATAACCAGAGGAGTATTAATATGCATAAAGAATCTCAACATATGATCTTCCACCAAATAAACCAACTAGCATCAACTACAAGGAGTAATCAACACTACTAGCAACCCATAGGTACCAATCTGAGGCTTTGAGACAAAGATTGGATACAAGAGATGAACTAGGGTTTTAGAGGAGATGGTGCTGGTGAAGATGTTGATGGAGATTGACCCCCTCCCGACGAGAGGATCGTTGGTGATGATGGTGGTGATGATTTCCCCCTCCGGAGGGATGTTTCCCAGGCAGAAGAGCTCCGCCGGAGCTCTAGATTGGTTCCGCCTCGTGGCGGCGGAGTTTGTTCCCGAAAGCTCGCTTGTGATTTTTTTTCTAGGGTAAAAGACTTCATATAGCAGAAGATGGGCACCGGAGGCCTTCCAGGGGGCCCACGAGGCAGGGGGGCGCACCCAGGGGGTAGGGCGCGCCCCCACCCTCGTGGAAAGGGTGTGGGGCCCCTCTGGTGGATTCTTTCGCCAGTATTTTTTATTAATTCCAAAACGTGCCTCCGTGAAGTTTCAGGACTTTTGGAGCTGTGCAGAATAGGTCTCTAATATTTGCTCCTTTTCCAGCCCAGAATTCCAGGTGTCGACATTCTCCCTCTTCATGTAAACCTTGTAAAATAAGAGAGAATAGGCATTAGTATTGTGACATAACGTGTAATAACAGCCCATAATGCAATAAATATCGATATAAAAGCATGATGTAAAATGGACGGATCAATGAACTTTGAGTTTATGATCAGATCTATCTTTCTATATTCATGAAAGTTATTTGAGTTTCTTTGATCTCTTATATGCATGATTGCTTACAGCCTCGTATTTCTTCTCTGATTTTTTGGTTTTGTTTGGCCAACTTGATCTATTTATCTTGCAATGGGAAGAGGTGCTTTGTAGTGGGTTCGATCTTACGGTGCTTGATCCCAGTGACAGAAGGGGAACCGACATGTATGCATCGTTGCTACTAAGGATAAAACAATGGGGTCTATCTCTACATAGATATGTCTTGTCTACATCATGTCATCATTCTTATTGCATTACTCCATTTTTCCATGAACTTAATACACTAGATGCATGCTGGATAGCGGTCGATGTGTGGAGTAATAGTAGTAGATGCAGGCAGGAGTCGGTCTACTAATCTTGGACGTGACGCCTATATGATGATCATTGCCTGGATATCGTCATGAGTATTTGAAGTTCTATCAATTGCCCAACAGTAATTTGTTCACTCATTGCTTGCTATTTTTCTCGAGAGAAGCCACTAGTGAAAGCTATGGCCCCGGGGTCTCTTTCTCATATTATTTGGCTTTGCGGTCTACTTTTCCTTTGCATTTATTTTCAGATCTATTAAACTAAAAATAAAAAAATACCTTGCTGCAATTTATTCTTTTTTATTTTATTTGGCGTTCGATCTATCAATCTATAACAATTTATCTCACGTCCGTTTGCCTATCTTGAGGCGTCGTACTCGAAAGGGATTGACAACCCCTTTTACACGTCGGCTTGCGAGAAGTTGTTATTTGTGTGCAGGGCTGTTTACGTTGTGTTGCTTGGTTCTCCTACTGGTTTGATAACCTTGGTTCATATCTGAGGGAAATACCTACCGCCGCTGTGCTGCATCATCCCTTCCTCTTTGGGGAAATACCGACGTAGCTTCAAGCGACATCAGCAACTCACCACGGCTACAACATCCTCAAGATGCCAGGAAGTGGCTGTATCATCACGGTCCCTTGCGACAAAAAAGATGCGGTGGGCTCCCTCGAGCGCGCCTACCAGGCTGCGGCGGTCGAGAACTCTTACGACGAGGGTGCCATCCTGCCTCCCGGGGCCGTCCCCAAGAAGAAGAAGCAGCTCCTCCCCAAGAGCTGTCAGGAGGTCGCCCCCCTGACGATCGTACCTCAGGCCCCGCACCCTCTGCCGGGGCACCTTTCCTTCTCGCATAGGAAGGTGTGCATGGCGCCCCCCTCAGGACGGGCTTGGGGGATCTCATCTGGAGGGCCTCTGACCTAGCCAGCGTGACAAGAGAGGCGTTCGGGCACCACGTGGAGGCGTGTTACGACGCGTGCATCTATGAGCAAGGGGCAAGGCGCCAGGAGCACGAGAGATCATCGCCAAGGAAATCGAAGAGCTTCAGGAGGCGCGAGCCATGCGTGGCGAGTCGCCCCGCACCATCGAGCGCAGCCGCGGCCCTGACATGGGTGGCGGGCTGCACGTCTGCGTCAACATCCCAGGCCTCAACAGGGCTGCTTCGCAGGACCTCTTCTGGCTGTCCCACATCGACTGGAGTGGGGGCTTGTAGGATCGAAAGAACGTCTAGAGGGGGCGGGTGAATAGACTACTTGACCAAATACAAATCTAGCCTTTTCCCAATTTTAATTTTTGGCAGATTTTAGCAACTTATCACAAGTCAAGCAATCAACCTACACATGCAAATCTAAGAGTATAGCAGGAGAATGTAAATCACTACATATGAGGGTAAAGGGGAGGAGTTTGGAGGGAGCAAACGCAATGTAGGCACAGAGATTTTTGGCGTGGTTCTGATAGGTGGTGCTATCGTACATCCACGTTGATGGAGACTTCAACCCACGAAGGGCAACATTTGCGCGAGTCCACGAAGGGCTCCACCCACGAAGGGTCCACGAAGAAGCAACCTTGTCTATCCCACCATGGCCATCGCCCACGAAGGACTTGCCTCACTAGGGTAGATCTTCACAAAGTAGGCGATCTCCTTGCCCGTACAAACTCCTTGCTTCAACTCCACAATCTTAACGGAGGCTCCCAAGTGACACCTAACCAATCTAGGAGACACCACTCTCCAAAAGGTAATAGATGGTGTGTTGATGATGAACTCCTTGATCTTGTGCTTCAAATGATAGTCTCCCCAACACTCAACTCTCTCTCACAGATTTGGATATGGTGGAAAGATGATTTAAGTAGAAAGCAACTTGGGGAAGGCTAGAGATCAAGATTCTTGTGGTTGGATTGGAATGTCTTGGTCTCAACACATGAGTAGGTGGTTCTCTCTTAGAAAATGAATGCTGGAAGTGTAGGCACGTTCTGATGGCTCTCCCCCCGGATGGACGAAGGGTGGAGGGGTATATATAGCCTCCACACAAAATCTAGCCGTTACACACAATTTACCAAGCTCGGTGGGACCGAATACTCAAACTCAGCAGACCGATTTAGTTTAAAATGTGAACATTAGGATTTTCGGTGGGACCGATTTCATTAGGGTTAGGGCATAACGTAATCTCGGTGAGACCGATCACATGAACTCGGTGAGACCGATTTCTATAATACGAAAACAGAGAGTTGGTCAGGCAAACTCAGTGGGACCGATCGCTCATTTCAGTGTGACCAAAACGTTACGAAAAGGAAACAAAGAGTTTGCATTGCGAACTCGGTGGGACCGATCGCTCATCTCGGTTAGACCGAAATGTTACGAAGGGAAACAGAGATTTTGCAATCCCATCTCGGTGAGACCGAGATCCCTATCGGTGAGACCGAATTGATTAGGGTTTCTGGCTATGGCTATGCCAAATGAACTCTGTGGCGCCGGATAGATCAAATCGGTGGGGCCGAGTTTGACTTTTGGTTTGGGACATATGTTGATATGAGAAAGTGGTTGAGGGATTTTGAAGCATATCACTAAGCATTTTGAGCAAGCAAGCCATTAAGCAACACCTCATACCCTTCTAATAGTATTGGCTTTTCCTATGGACTCAATGTGATCTTGGATCACTAAAATGAAAATGTAGAGTCTTGAGCTTGAGCCAATATGTGTCCTTAGCATTTGGAGGGGTCACATCTCTAGTCCATGCCATGCCAATCATTGAACTTTCTGAAATGATCATCTTGAAATAGTATTAGCTCAATTAGCTATATGTTGTTAAGAATTACCAAAACCACCCAAGGATTAGTTGCACTTTCAATCTCCCCCTTTTTGGTAACTGATGACAACATATAGATCAAAGCTTCGACAAATGATAATAAGATTGAAATATATCGTCTCTTTAAGAAGTATGTGATAAGCAAGAGCTCCCCTAAATTTGTGCATTATTTAAAAAAAAAATGCAAATGCACAATCGATTAGGATCATGGGTTACTCTTCCATGTCACATACATTTTGGTGCTGCGCGCAAAATGATAGAATATGAAATATGCACTCATCACCAAGGCAAAGTGAATGATCATACATGAGAGATAAATAATATCATCATCCAAGCACAAGCATTAAAGTATGATATGATCAAATACATGAACATACAAGTAACTCACCACACATAAAGTATCATCCAGGCAAGCAAACAAATAAGTATCAAACAAGTAGCAAAAGAGATAGCAAAAAGAAGCAAATCTCTCTCTCTCTCTCTCTCTCTCTCTCTCTCTCTTGAAGCCTATGATCTATACACTTTCTATTTAAGCTTGATCTTCGGGAGGTGGCATAGAGAGGACTCCGAGGACGAATGCATCTGTTGAGGTTGTTGGAGCTGGTGGAGTTGCAACTGAAGGGGCAACTGAAGCTGTCGCTACAGGTGCTTACGTAGTAGCTCTTGTGTCTGTCACAGGCACAGCTGCAGATCTCTGTGCCCTAGGCACTCTCTGAAAAGCATCAATGGTAGCTTTTCCTTTCCTCTCTTCAGCTTCTTCCTGAAGCTGCTCAATAGCTGTTTGCATTTCTGTCACCTTCAAGTCAAGATCATAGAACTTTGTCTCAATGATCCTCTCAAGACTCTCTTGATTCTGAGTCAGGGTGGCCAATCCTTTCTCAATCCTCAAAGTGGCTTGAATAAGATATCCAAGTTGATCTTTCTTTGACTTGAGGAACACTTGTGAAGCCTCTTCAACACTTGGCATCTTGGCTGCCTTCTCAGCTTTTGCTTTCTCCCTCTTATCTTGAGCCTCTACTGATGTGGGATCTTCATCATTCATGACAACTGTGTTGTCCTCAAAGTCAGGCCTCAAGGGAAGGTACTCTTTATCCAACAAGTATGTACCTATGCCCATCTTGGAGTTGATGAGCATCTGGATGTGTGGAGCATACCCACATGATCTCTTCTTGTCAGCAGCTATCCTCTTGATTGTCTCAATAATCAAACTCATCACCTTAAACTTCTGGGGCACATCAAACAACTGCGGCAAATTGATGGAGTGGCCTCTGATCATCTTGTGATCTCCTGATTTGGGCGACAAGGTTTGCCTCAAGATGGTGTTAATAGTGGCCAGTCCTGACAACAGATAAATATAGAGCCTATCTTATGAGTCTCCAAGGCCTTGTCAGGTATTTCCTCGTACATGTTGGCCATGGAGTTGTGATCTTTCTTTCTCTTGGCATAGACATCTATGTCATCCTCAAGATCTGCAGGGGCATTGATCAGCTTGGCCCACTCAGCAACTGTTGATTGGTACCTTGTACCTTCACACATCCATACAATCCTTCCATCAGGATAGAAATGAGTTGTAGAGTAGAATTGCATAATGAGCTCATCATTCCACTTGGTTAGTTTTTTACCCACAAAAGTGTCTACTCCATGGAGTCTGAAACTTTCATGCACTCCTGGGAAGTGGTCTTCATTGTTGTCGATGTACTTCTAGTCAACCCACTTCATGTCACACACTATGGGCTTCTTATCCAACAAAATTATCTCATAGAAGTCCTGCTGCTCCTTGGTGTGAAACCTATAGTCCACAGCAGTCCTTCTCCTCACAGCATATGGATCTGATTGTCTCCACAGTATGAGACCTGCATCTTTTCTGACTTTCATATTCTCTGCCATTGGATGATTGTCATCATGGTCAGGGATCTTTGGCTTTAGTTTCCTAAGAACTTGGGCTTCAACATCTTCTTCTTCTTCTTCTTCTTCTTCTTCTTCTTCTTCTTCTTCTTCTTCAATTTCAGGCACTGGGGCCTTGTTCTTCTCAGCAGCTGGTATGTTTCTTGTGCACCTCTTTGGTGCAGTCTTGGGGGCTGGAGCAGAAGCTTTGGGGGCAGTCTCTTTGCAGGAGCCTTCTTATTCAGTCCAGGCTTGGTTGAAGCAGTTGTGCCAAATTCCTTCTTAACAACCTTCTTTTTGGAGCCGACCTCCTCCTCAGCAGCAACATAGTCTTCATCCTTTGAAACAGAATTTCTCTTTCTCCTCTGCCTAGTAACAGCCTTAGGCAGGTTGCTAGGAGTACTAGTGCCCTCACTCAGATTCACCTGCTCCTCAGACTTGTTCTGGCTATCACTTTGATCTGACATGTCTAACACTGCAAACTGAAGACTGACCGTGTGAATAGTTATAGATGAGATAGAGTGGATGAGCATCAAAAAGTGCAGAGATTTTGCAAATAAAATTGTCAAAAACATAGTTTCAGTTTTCCACAGAAAGCATTTCGGAGCTACCGATTTGTTAAACTCGGTGACACCGAAGCAACTTTGGAGTCTAAACTAGTGGAATCAGTCAGACAGAGACACAGTTCGGTGACTCTGCTACCTCTTGAGCATGCGTTGGTTTTCCCTTGAAGAGGAAAGGGTGATGCAGCAAAGTAGCATAAGTATTTCCCTTAGTTTTTGAGAACCAAGGTATCAATCCAGTAGGAGGCCACACGCAAGTCTCTCGTACCTACACAAACAAATAAGAACCTTCAACCAACATGATAAAGGGGTTGTCAATCCCTTCACGACCACTTGCAAAAGTGAGATCTACTAGAGATGATAAGATAATATTTTTGGTATTTTTATGATAAAGATTAAAACTAAAGATTGCAAAATAAATGGCGACAGAAATAGCTAGTTGACGGGAGATTAATATGATGGAAAATAGATCCGGGGGCCATAGGTTTCACTAGTGGCTTCTCTCGAGATAGCATAAGCATTACGGTGGGTGAACAAATTACTGTCGAGCAATTGATAGAAAAGTGCATAATTATGAGAATATCTAGGCATGATCATGTATATAGGCATCACGTCCGTGACAAGTAGACCGACTCCTGCATACATCTACTACTATTACTCCACACATCGACCGCTATCCAGCATGCATCTAGAGTATTAAGTTCATAAGAACAGAGTAACACATTAGGCAAGATGACATGATGTAGAGGGATAAACTCAAGCAATATGATATAAACCCCATCTTTTTATCCTCGATGGCAACAATACAATACGTGTCGTTTCCCCTACTGTCACTCGGATCGAGCAACGCAAGATTGAACCCAAAGCTAAGCACTTCTCCTATTGCAAGAAAGATCAATCTAGTAGGCCAAACCAAAATGATAATTCAAATAGACTTGCAAAGATAACCAATCATACATAAAAGAATTCAGAGGAGATTCAAATATTGTTCATAGATAATCTTGATCATAAACCCACAATTCATCGGATCTCGACAAACACACCGCAAAAAGAAGTGTTACATCAAATAGACCTCCAAGAGAATCAAGGAGAACTTTGTAGATCCAAAGAGAGAGAAGAAGCCATCTAGCTAATAACTATGGACCCGAAGGTCTGAGGTAAATTACTCACACATCATCGGAGAGGCTATGGTGTTGATGTAGAAGCCCTTCGTGATCAATGCCCCCTCCGGCAGGACGCCAGAAAAGGCCCCAAGATGGGATCTAACGGGTACAGAAGGTTGCAGCGCTGGAATTAGGTTTTCGTGGTCGCTTCTGATGGTTTGGGGGTACGTAGGTATATATAGGAGGAAGAAGTAGGTCGGTGGAGCCACGAGGGGCCCACGAGGGTGGAGGGCGCGCCCAGGGGGGTAGGCGCGCCCCCTACCTCGTGGCTTCCTTGTCTGTTGCTTGACGTCCACTCCAAGTCCTCTGGATCACGTTTGTTCCGAAAATCATGTTCCCGAAGGTTTCATTCCGTTTGGACTCCGTTTGATATTCTTTTTCTGTGAAACACTGAAATAGGCAAAAAAAACAGCAATTTGGGTTGTGCCTCCGGTTAATAGGTTAGTCCCAAAAATAATATAAAAGTTTATAATAAAGCCCATTAATCATCCAAAATAGAATATAATATAGCATGGAACAATAAAAAATTATAGATACGTTGGAGACGTATCAAGCATCCCCAAGCTTAATTCCTGCTCGTCCTCGAGTAGGCAAATGCTAAAAACAGAATTTTTGATGTAGAATGCTACTTGGCATAATTTTCAATGTAATTCTCTTATTTGTGGTATGAATATTCAGATCCAAAAGATTCAAGATAAAAGTTTAATATTGACATAAAAGTAATAATACTTCAAGCATCTTGGAGGGATCTCTCCTAAGGATCGAGGAGCTCACAATTTTCCGGACAAAGAAGAGCCACTTTGAAGAATCTGCATCAGTTTCAAGTTCGTCGGGCTAAATTGAAGATCGGTGCGGTTTAAAGGTTAAAACGAAAATTTAGGGCTGCACCGTGAGCCGCCGCCTCTGCAAGCCGAATCCTGAGGTCTGCAGTCCGTCGAAAAGAAGATTACACATGGAACGATTTGCAAGATGACCCGACGATTCGTCGAATCCGAAGACAAATTGGTATTTGGAGCAGCGGCCACCGTGCAAGCCAAAGACAACATCTACTTTAAACAAGACCAGGAACATAGATGGTTATGATTGGAAAGTCAAAGACCACAATACGGATTCGCCGACGCCGAGCTATAGCTTATCGGTCCGAGTTCATAGTCTGAAAAATTTAAAAGGGGTTATGCCGATTGCCTTTATCGCTGCTGCAAGTTGAGGATGTGTCTGCGATCCATCAATGCAAGGATCAAGTCGCGAAACCATGGTCTCCTGTTGTAGCACGTTTTCACTAAGCGCATCGAATCCCGAGGTGTCTTGTCGTTATCGCTGGTGCTATTTTTGAGTCGTATCCATCAACCATACGGACTACTATTACCACAAAGGACCGACAGGTCTGTACTACTCACGTGGGTTGAGCGCTGGTTTTAGATTTTTGGGATTATTGTCTCCAGCAGGCACACAACTAATTATGCTTCACGAGAGATAAAATCCAGTCACTCGGATAGCGTTTGGAGATACTACAGCTGGTGGCCCAATTCACACATCGAAAAACTACTTGCAGACAAATCCTGGTTCGAGACCGACGAGACTCACAGCTGTACCTCGAGCCGCCCGCGCCCTCGCGCAAGACGCTCGAGCCGCCATGGCTCCCTTGCCGCAGCATCTGCTCGAGCCGCCGTCGTCAAGACCGCTGCGGTTCTCGTCCCTCCGCTTCAGCCTAAAACGCGGAGACCATAACCCGCCGGCGCCCTGTTGAGCCACCACTACTCGCCTCTATCATAAATCCGAATCTCGAGCTGTACTATCGCTGAATCGCCGCCTTGGTCAAGCCGCCTTGGTCAAGCCGACTCCGCTTTGGTCAAACCGCCGATCGTCTCACTTCTATGTTGGGAATATTTCAACTAGGTCGCGTCTACATCAGCGCTATGTTAATTTGCTCGGTGGATGTGTGCAAACCACGCCCTTATGGTCCGGTCTACATCAACATGACGCGACTGACTCGTTTGACCGCGCGGTTTACCGCGCCTGCAATCAACTTGCCCGTCCGCACTGGTTCATGCCGCAGACTGATTCATTTACTGTCCGGATGAGTCAGGACCGTTACGAGAGGGTGTCGCCTAAGGGGGCGCATCAACATCACTTTTTGCATTGGTGTTTGTCCGTGCTAGGATGCTTGACGGATATACGTGCAAGTTGCCGCCCCGATGTTCGGACTACATCCGTCCGCTCCTGCCGCCGATTCGTGCATCTACACCGATTAAACAACATCATGTTTGAATCGCCACCCGCGCCGCTTTACAAACGCCATGGATGACTCGTTCATCTGCCCTCACGGCGGTTCACGCGTCCGCACCAGCTTACAATGCCACGGCCGACTCATCTGTTGTTCGGGCGAATCAGGTGATATCCCTCTAAGTATAATTTAGCACATATTGTTTTTGTCAGAGAGCAATTACTTTGGTCTTTGCATTTTATATGCAGGACAATTGGTCATTGCAAAGCCGATGGCCGGATCATGGATATATAGATTGCGTAATTACTGTCATGTGCTAGCGTATGACCGTGCCACAATGATCAAAGAATATGTATGCAAGACGCCGCCCTTGTGGCCGGACTACCGACTCACGGGACCGTACCGCGATTAACTCGCCCGTCCGTGCAGTTTACAACACCGTGAAGATCTTCCCGTCCGCACCGGTTTACAATGCCGCGCCGATTCATCTGTCCGAGCTGCCTCGATGTTGCGGTCGCTTTTTTCGTCCGTCTCTCGCGGCCTGGTCTACATCAACATCTTGGGCCGCACTCTCTCGCATGAGCTATATATTGCGTATGAGCAAGTCACAGCTTGGGTAGCCGGTTTTCTTTCAGCAAATTGAGGCAAATTATCATCAAACCGCTGTTTGCCTTTGGATGGCTCAATGGGCAGCGCACAAGTCGCCGCCACTACAGTTTGGTTAACTTCAAATCGCCATTGAAGGAACCATTGGCCGAAAGGTCGACACGGCTCATACGGGATCATTTATAACCCGCCACAATCACCTCAACCTTCGTGGATTCACATCATGCTATCAACATCAATGATATACAAGTTATGCGGTTTATATCACGGTCAAACATGGAGAATCTCAAGCCAACTCCTCGAGTCACCTTTGAGACTCGGGGCTACCATGACATGACTCGTGAATATTGCGGGCCATAAATTTAAAGAACCCGGGACGATGGAGGAAGGATAACCGGTCCGGAGGCTACTGTTATATTGATGAAAGTTTAAAGGCCGTCAGAAAATTTCCGGTTTAGAAAGTGTATGACAGTTACAAAATCCCGGCTCAATGAAGAAGATCCGGGTCATCAGAAAGGATTCCGGTTTAAAAAATCCGGCTAAAGGAAGGTCAGTCTCACTGAAGCTCTCAAATATCCGGTTTACAATCCGGTTCAAGGGAAATCTGTTCTCTCACAAAGCTCTTTAGCTCTCAAATCCGGTTTAACAATGTCCGGTTCAAAAAGGAATTAACTTCTCGCAAGTTCGAGTTTAAAGGCCGTCCGAAAATTTCTGGCTGAAAATGAAGATTCCGGTTTAACAAAGCTTTGAAGCTCTCAATATCCGGTTCAAAATCCCGGTTCAAGAAGGATTTATCTCTTGCAAGAAGTTAAAGGGTGCCAAAGAGGACCTGCTGCCATGATGCGCGGTTCAAACATGGGTATCATGCCTTGTTGGCTTATCATATTATTGATCACTTGGGGGCTTGGTCATGTCTGAACCATAGTCACACCTCTTGATCGGCGCAATGCCACAGCATCACTTGGGGACTTGTGGTCACGTCTGAACCATAGTCACGCCTCTTGATCGCCTAGTGCCACAGCATCACTTGGGGCTTTGGTCGAACCCAACCATCGCTACACCTCTTGATCGGCGTAATGCTAATGCATCATTTGGGGACTGGCTGACTCGAACCATAGCTACGCCTTTTGGGGGCTTGGTCGTGTCCGACCATGGTAATGCCTCTTGATCGGCTCAAAGCCTCATTTGCAATGGTTTATATTTGCCTTTGCTTGAATTTTGTTCTCTTTAAATTATTTCTTTTGTTGTGTTTTCAAACCGACATCATTAATCCGTTCAAACTGTCAATTACAAATTGGCGGAACACGGTCAAATCCTAATCCGGAGACTATTTGCCCGGTTTGATTTTCTATTATCATCCTATTATGGAGTAAACCGGTATTCATTAACCCGGCTTGACTTTCAGTTATAAGTCGCCAAGATATGATGAGAAATTATCCGGTGTTTGTTAACCCGGCCTGGTTTTGGACTATAAGTCGCCAGTACATATTTGGATTGCGCCATTGGAATTATGCGCTTATAAATCATTGGGTATATTATTCAAATAGCCAACTTGGCTGGATTTCTATTATGGTTATCAATAACCAGTATTGTGATTACGGTTTTCAAAGTCGCTTTAGCGCAATGGCTATCATATTATCAATGGATATGATTTTTATTCTACAATTGAAGGAATAGTCCCGAGTTGCTGCAGCTTACAACCCGCACTTGGGGCTACATTATTTAAGTGGAGATTACATCAAATATGCAAGTCTCATGTCGCTGCAAGCATGCACCATGACACTTGGGGGCTAATGCAAAGTAATTTTTTGCTCATATTATTGAAGACCCGACACATCACATTATAATGAGTTGACCCTTGGGGGCTACCAATTGCTCTGTCAACAATTGAAGGTACAAAGCTTTTTATTCATTATATTGAAGGGTCCACTGCTCAGTTGGTAAAGCACAAAGCTCTTAACCTTGTGGACGTGGATTCAAGTCCATGATGGGGGTTACATCATATGATGTTATTTTCATTGAAGTATATATTAAGTCCCAGCTCAATATTATCTTACTGAGCCGGCCCTTGGGGGCTACACATCATTGCTCAAATCTACATGATTATACCTACAAAGTCCCTGCTCATTATTACATAATGACCCGGCCCTTGGGGGCTACACTGGTTGAAGTTTTTATGAGTATAAGACAATTACAAGTCCTGTGTTGTTGCAAGCATGACAACCCGCACTTGGGGCTACATAATATGGAGTATTCAGTTTTACTAAGTGACTGGGCTGAACAACATGGATTTCTTCTTAAGTGGCAGTATTTATATTGAAGCAAGTCTTAAGCCATCACTTTGTTCTCGCTCAAGACTTGGGGGCTACTGGTAATATGGATATAAGGAGAAACATCTTCAAATTCTCGTTCGAGCAAACCAGATTGACCCTTGTTCGCAACAATTATGACCAAGGTCGGTAACAATTATGACTTGGTGCCATCCATACTTACAAACCGGAAATTTTGATAATATCAAACCGCAAGTTTTACATCTTCAAACCGCTGAATATCGATGAGTATTGCAAGACCAATATTTCTTAAACCGGTGCTTTGGAAGCCGACTCAAGTGGATTATTTTTACAATATTTCTATGTGGGAAACCAATGTCGCAAGTTGAGTATGAGGCTGGCTTATTAACCTGGATTTTCTAGAAGAAGGAAATGACAAGGATTTAAGGATGATCGATGCGGTTTACAAGAATTCTTAACCCGAGCATAATCTGTCAAGTTTGTTCTTGTGTTTATTTCACAGATCAGTTTAACATGGATAAATCCAAATTAAACTGGGGCTAATGTCGGGATATACCCTTGGCGTAAACCGGCGGAAGTATAACCCGGCCGGGCTTGGCGGTTTACTGAAGAACCACGACACTTGGCGTTTCCTTTGGCGACCGGCGGTTTATGGTTCATTGGTAATCCGGCAGGCGGGTTAGAGGAGCAACAAGACCCGGTGGCCCGACTAGCGGTTCATGAAGGCCGGTTCAACTACGGTGGGCCGGTTTAAGAGGAAAGGCATAAGGAATATTTGTCTTACAAGGAGTTAAGACCTGGACTTGTATCCGGTTTGTATTAGAGATAGACTAGTCCTAATCCTAATAGGACTCCACATGTAACCCGCCCCTTCAACATATATAAGGAGGGGCAGGGCTCCCCAAGAGGGACAAGCTACAGGCAAACAACAATATCTAGGGCTAGACACAACTAGAGGAGAGCCGGTTTATGGCGACTCCCTCATGAGCATAACGAGACCTAGCCTCAAACAGCATGTAGGGCTATTACCGGATGATGTTTCCCGGGGCCCGAAGCTGTCTAAATCCCTGTTCTGTGTTGCATCTCTCGATTCCGCTCAACCCCTCTCAAGCTACCACATAGATGCGTTGGCCTCGCGACTAAGTCCTGACACTAAGGACATCTGCCGTGTTAATTCCACGACAAATTATGTCTTCTCAAAATAACATGGCCAAAGAAAGTTCATCCCTACAAAATCATATAGTTTGGTCATGCTCCATTTTCGTCACACAAGAATGTTCTCATCATGCACAACCATGATGACAAGCCAAGCAATTGTTTCATACTTTAGTAATCTCAAACTTTTTTCAACTTTCACGCAATATATGAGTGTGAGCCATGGATATAGCACTATGGGTGGAATAGAATATGATGATGGGGGTTATGTGGAGAAGACAAAAAAGGAGAAAGTCTCACATTCACACGGCAAATCAACGAGCTAGGGAGATGCCCATCGATTGATGTCAATGCAAGGAGTAGGGATTGCCATGCAACGGATGCACTAGAGCTATAAATGCATGAAAGCTCAACAAAAAAAACTAAGTGGGTGTGCATCCAACTTGCTTGCTCACGAAGACCTAGGGCATTTGAGGAAGCCCATTGTTGGAATATACAAGCCAAGTTCTATAATGAAAAATTCCCACTAGTATATGAAAGTGACAAAACAAGAGACTCTCTATCATAAAGATCATGATGTTACTTTGAAGCACAAGTGTGGAAAAAAAGGATAGTAACATTGCCCCTTTTATTTTTTTTATTTTTTGTGGCCTTTCTCTCTTTTTTTATTTTTTTGGGACAATGCTCTATGAATGATGATCATCACACTTCTATTTATTTACAACTCAATGATTACAACTCGATACTAGAACAAAGTATGACTCTAAATGAATGCCTCCGGCGGTGTACCGGGATGGGCAATGAATCAAGAGTGACATGTATGAAAAATATGCATGGTGGCTCTGCCACAAATACGATGTCAACTACATGACAATGCAAGGTAATATGACAATGATGAAACGTGTCATGATAAACGGAACGGTGGAAAGTTGCATGGCAATATATCTCGGAATGACTATGGAAATACCATAATAGGTAGGTATGGTGGCTGTTTTGAGGAAGATATAAGGAGGTTTATGTGTGATAGAGCGTATCGTATCACGGGGTTTGGATGCACCGGCGAAGTTTGCACCAACTCTCAAGGTGAGAAAGGGCAATGCACGGTACCGAAGAGGCTAGCAATGATGGAAGGGTGAGAGTGTGTATAATCCATGGACTCAACATTAGTCATAAAGAACTCGCATACTTATTGCAAAAATCTACAAGTCATCAAAAACCAAGCATCACGTGCATGCTCCTAGGGGGATATATTGGTAGGAAAAGACCATCGCTCGTCCCCGACCGCCACTCATAAGGAGGACAATCAAAGAACACCTCATGTTTCAAGTTTGTTACACAACGTTTACCATATGTGCATGCTACGGGACTTGCAAACTTCAACACAAGTATTTCTCAAATTCACAACTACTCAACTAGCACAACTTTAATATCACTACCTCCATATCTCAAAACAATCATCAAGCATCAAACTTTTCTTAGTATTCAACGCACTTATAAGAAAGTTTTTACTAATCTTGGATGCCTATCATATTAGGACTAATTTCTCAATTTAAGAAAATTACCATGCTGTTTTGTAGTGCTCTCAAAATGATATAAGTGAAGCATGAGAGAACAATAGTTTGTATAAAACAAAACCACCACCATGCTCTAAAAGATATAAGTGAAGCACTAGAGAAAAAACTATATAGCTCAAAAGATATAAGTGAAGCACATAGAGTATTCTAATAAATTCCGAATAATGTGTGTCTCTCTCAAAAGGTGTGTACAGAAAGGATGATTGTGGTAAACTAAAAAGCAAAGACTCAAATCATACAAGACGCTCCAAGCAAAACACTTATCATGTGGTGAATAAAAATATAGCTCCAAGTAAAGTTACCGATGGATTTAAGATTTAAAGAGGGATGCCTTCCGGGGCATCCCCAAGCTTTGGCTTTTTGGTGTCCTTAGATTTACCTTGGGGTGCCTTGGGCATCCCCAAGCTTAGGCTCTTGCCACTCCTTGTTCCATAATCCATCAAATCTTTACCCAAAACTTGAAAACTTCACAACACAAAACTTAACAGAAAATCTCGTGAGCTCCGTTAGCGAAAGAAGACAAAACGCCACTTCAAGGTACTGTATTGAACTCATTATTTATTTATATTGGTGTTAAACCTACTGTATTCCAACTTCACTATGGTTTATAAACTATTTTACTAGCCATAGATTCATCAAAATAAGCAAACAACACACGAAAAACAGAATCTGTCAAAAACAGAACAGTCTGTAGTAATATGTGACTAACACAAACTTCTGGAAATTAGAAAAATCTACCAAAATAGGAAGACCTATATAATTTTTTTATTTATCTACCGCAATTGTAATCAGTATTTTATCACGTTCTGGTGATTTTTAACAATTGTTTTCATGAACATAAAGTTTCAGGAATTTTCAGCAAGATCAAATAACTATCATCCGAGAAGATCCTATAGGTTTAACTTGGCACAAACACTATCTAAAACATAAAAACAAATCTAACCAGAGGCTAGATCAAAGATTTATTCCTAAACATAAGCAAAAAGCAACAAAACTAAAAATAAAATTGGGTTGCCTCCCAACAAGCGCTATCGTTTAACGCCCTAGCTAGGCATAAAAGCAAGGATAGATCCAGGTATTGCCATCTTTGGTAGGCAATCCATAAGTGGCTCTCATAACATATTCATATGGTAATTTAACTTTCTTTCTAGGTAAGTGTTCCATGCCTTTCCTTAACGGAAATTGGAATCTAATATTCCCTTCCTTCATATCAATAATTGCACCAATCGTTCTAAGGAAAGGTCTACCAAGAATAATAGGACATGAAGGATTGCAATCTATATCATGAACAATAAAATCTACGGGCACATAATTCCTATTTGCAACAATAAGAACATCGTTAATTCTTCCCATAGGTTTCTTAATGGTGAAATCCGCAAGATGCAAATTTAAAGAACAATCATCAAAATCACGGAAACCTAACAAATCACATAAAGTTTTTGGAATCGTGGAAACACTAGCACCCAAATCACACAAAGCATAGCATTCATGATCTTCAATTTTAATTTTAATAGTAGGTTCCCATTCATCATAAAGTTTCCTAGGGATAGAAACTTCCAACTCAAGTTTTTCTTCATAAGATTGCATCAAAGCATCAACGATATGTTTAGTAAAAGCTTTATTTTGACTATAAGCATGAGGAGAATTTAGCACGGATTGTAACAAGGAAATACAATCTATCAAAGAGAAATTATCATAATTAAATTCCTTGAAATCCAAGATAGTGGGTTCATTGATATCTAAAGTTTTGACCTCTTCAATCCCACTTTTACCAAGTTTTGCATCAAGATCTAAAAACTCCGAATTTTTGGGAGCCTTCTAACTAAAGTTGACTCATCTCGAGTCCCATCACTATCAAGGTTCATATTGAAAAAAAAATATTTAATAGGGTACACATCAATAACTTTTAGATCTTCATCTTTATTCTCATAAAAATTAGAAGAACACGCTTTCACAAAGCAATCTTTCTTAGCACGCATACTAGCGGTTCTTTCTTTGCACTCATCAATGGAAATTCTCATGGCTTTGAGAGACTCCTTGATATCATGCTTAGGTGGAATAGATCTAAGCTTCAAAGAATCAACATCAAGAGAAATTCTATCAATGTTTCTAGCCAATTCATCAATCTTAGGCAATTTTTCTTCAAGCAAAGCATTGAAATTCTTTTAGGAGATCATAAATTCCTTAACACTAGTTTCAAAATCAGAGAGCATCTTATTAAAATTTACATAAGAATTGTTGTAGGAATTACCATAATTATTAGATGAATTACTAGGATACGGCCTAGGATTAAAGTTTCCTCTATACGTGTTGTTACCAAAATTATTCCTACCAACAAAATTCACATCCATAGATTCATTATTATTCTCAATAAAGGTAGACAAAGGCATATCATTAGGATCATAAGAAACACTCTTATTATCAAACAATTTCATAAGTTCATCCATCTTTCCACTCAAAACATTAATTTCTTCTATCGCATGCACTTTTTTACTAGTAGATCTTTCAATGTGCCATTAAGAATAATCAACCATAATATTATCTAGGAGTTTAGTAGCTTCCCCTAAGGTTATTTCCATAAAAGTGCCTCCCGCGGCCGAGTCTAAAAGATTTCTAGAAGCAAATTCCAATCCGGCATAATTTTTTTGTATAATCATCCACAAATTCAAACCATGAGTAGGGCAATTACGTATCATTAATTTCATCCTCTCCCAAGCTTGTGCAACATGTTCATGATCAAGTTGCTTAAAATTCATAATATCGTTTCTAAGAGAGATGATCTTAGCAGGAGGAAAATACTTAGAGATAAAAGCATCTTTGCACTTATTCCATGAATCAATACTATTTTTAGGCAAAGACAAAAACCAAGTTTTAGCATGATATCTAAGCGAAAACGGAAATAGCTTCAATTTAACAATATCATTGTCCACATCTTTCTTCTTTTGCATATCACACAAATCAACAAAACTATTTAGATGGGTAGGGGCATCTTCACTAGGAAGGCCGGCGAATTGATCTTTCATGAAAAGATTCAGCAAGGCAGCATTAATTTCACAAGATTCATCATCGGTAAGAGGAGCAATCGGAGTGCTAAGAAAATCATTGTTGTTGGTATTGGTAAAGTCACACAATTTAGTATTGTCTTGAGCCATCATGACGAACAAGCAATCCAACACACAAGCAAACAAGAGGCAAGCGAAAAAGAGGCGAATGGAAAGAGGGCGAATAAAACTGCAAGGGTGAAGTGGGGGAGAGGAAAACGAGAGGCAAATGGAAAATAATGTAATGCGAGGGATAAGAGTTTGTGATGAGTACTTGGTCTGTCTTGACTTGTGCGTAGACTCCCCGGCAGCGGTGCCAGAAATCCTTCTTGCTACCTCTTGAGCACTGCGTTGGTTTTCCCTTGAAGAGGAAAGGGTGATGCAGTAAAGTAGCGTAAGTATTTCCCTCAGTTTTTGAGAACCAAGGTATCAATCCAGTAGGAGGCCACACTCAAGTCCCACGCACCTACACAAACAAATAAGAACCTCGCAACCAACGCGATAAAGGGGTTGTCAATCCCTTCACGGTCACTTACGAGAGTGAGATCAGATAGAGATGATAAGATAATATGTTTGGTATTTTTATGATAAAGACTAAAAGTAAAGAAAGCAAAATAAACGGTAATAGAAATAGCTTGTTGACAGGAGATTAATATGATGGAAAATAGACCCGGGGGCCATAGGTTTGACTACACTACAAAAAAATACACTTCCGTGATGATACATGTTTGTCACAGTAGGTCGCGTTTTTTGTCATGCATGTACATCCATGACAAATTTATGACAGAATCAATATAGTCATACCTGTGTTGTCGTAGAAGTGTTCCATGACATTACCAAAATTATCATCACGGAAGTGTCCACTTCCATGACGATAAATCGCGTGTCACAGAAGTGCTTTCGTCAAGGGTGACCGACACGTGGCATCCACCATAACGGAACGCCGTTAAGCTATCGGGTCGGATTTTGGATCCGATAACCCATTAACAGCCACGACCAATACCGATTTTCCATGTGTAAAATTCTCATTGGCCTTTAGGTGGGCCGGCCCATTATGGTCTGCAGAATCTTGTGGGCCTTTAGCTGGGCCGGCCCAAAAGTGGCCCACAAAGTTTAAATGGGCCGGCCCAACCGAAGGCCCATAAGATTTAGCGGACCATAATGGGTCGGCCCAGCTAAAGGCCCACAAAATTTAGCAGACCATAATGGGCCGGCCCAGCTAAAGGCCCACAAGATTTTGCGGACCACAATGGGCCGGCCCAGCTAAAGGCCCACAAGATTCAGCATACCATAATGGGCCAGCCCAGCTAAAGGCCCAACATTCTCTGTCAAATTGGCCCGTCAACGGCCTGGTCTAAACTTGTCATCAATGCGGCCCATGGTCACTTCTGGCCCGTTAACAGTCCGCTAAATAATTGGGCCGAATTACGGCCCGGTGTATTTCTAGCCTGTTAAAGGTCTGGCTTCATTTGGGCCCGTTTACAAGCCATCAAAACTTTCGCCCATAAACCACCGTGAAGGATTTGGGTCATATTCGCCATGTCGCTATTCGCCCGTTAGAGGCCCACTAAAGATTTGGGCCACTTTCGCCTGTTGTCATTTTCGCCTATTAACGCCGGACGTAAACCATGGGCCATATGTGGCCTAACGTCATATCGGGCCCATTAATGGCCCATATAAAATGACGATAATCTAGCCCGATCAAGTTCCGCCTGTTAAAGGCCCGTATTAGGTCGGCGATTTACGGCCCGTCCAATTTCGCTGTCAAATATCCGCATCGTAAATGGGCCACCATTTCGCCTGCTAAGTCCAAAGGGTTATTTGGCACAATCAGGCCCAATCTCACTTTCGGTCTATTAAAGGCCCATGTTTTTTATGGGCTCGAGATATTTACACCTGTAAACGGCCTATTTTTACTAGGGCCGAAATTATGTTTAGGCCTGTTAAAGGCCCACCATGGGCACAGGCCTACTAGAAAAATTTGAAAGCTTATGCTAATTTAAGCCCAGATATTTTTAGTGGGCTACATGCCAATTTCGACCAGAATCGCTTTTAGCCCAATTGAATGGGCCCGATTAATGTTGGCATGTTGGGCTCCTACGAAGCTTTCGGCCAATACATTACTAAGATAAACCTACACTATACAAAAATAGCGTCAGAATTATCGCAGCCTGTGGCAGCATCATAAATGTTGTATCACAATAAAATAAATTCCAATCATACAACAAAAGGCATGTTGGCATAAAGTTTACAGTCCTTCCAGATAAAAGCACCATCAGATGTATAGAAGCACATATCATTTGACCTGAGTGCTAATGTTTCAGGCTGTAGAATCTGATGGAGCAGACGATCTCCACCTTTTTCCGCCATTGCTCTTCAACAACGGTTTAATGTCCGATAGTCTAGTTTCAAAACCATTCATATCTTGACGACATTTCTCAACCACTATTCTTGTTTCCAAACAACGCCCATTAGGGATTGGACTTGTGTCCGAGCACGATATATCACTGCCTAGCAGGAAGATTTTGTTCAAGAGGCGATTTGGACGAGGTTACCTTGACAACCAACCCGAATTACGCAGAAGGTGCTTTTTGCATCGTTAGTGGAGAGATACCGACGACCGCAGCAAGAGGTGACATTGTGCCTGTAGTAGCCTCGCCACCTTTAGGTGGTTGTGGCTGTTCAATCATTTGTTCCATAGCTTCCGAAAGTTTGAACTTGTAGATTAGTGTACCGGATAAGTTACTAATGAGAAAAAACAAACAAAGTAGGTTAAACGCTTATACATAACTTATTTTGGTGAACTACTGTAATACATTAGCATGTATTGTAGTGCCAACTACATAATAAAATCACTTTCGAACATATGTCCATGTAGCATGCCTATCTGTATTGTCTATTTCCTCACATTCGCTGACATCTAAGGATAAAGAGACATGGTTTAAAGTAGGATGAACATAGTATGACATCATTCATATCATGGGCAAACAGATATAAAACAAACAGGCTATTTTATCATTGTAAAAGACGTGAACATAACAACTAGATTACAGATCAAGACCAAAAGAATATCCTTCATCTCTTTTAAACCATGTAAGGTGAAATGATACGTTAAGACAATTGTGTATAAAAGTGAACAGAGTAATCGACATTGGCTGCAAACCAAGTAGTTAAATGAACACATCACAGCACTCAATCAGTTCAAGGCAGGAGGAGTAAGGACTTACAACAGCGGCTTGAACTGGTGTGCTCATGCCCTTCATCTTGCCGGTGTGGCAATCCTTGAAGATTTGCACCGCATTCGGTTCATGTTCTTTTGGTCCGCATGGGCTTTCCTCTCAGATTTGGAACAAGTCAATATAGATACGATAATATGGCACAAAAAAAGAAGGAAGTAGCAGCTATTTACAAAAGCCTCAGCAGTGCAATATAGCTACGAGATCCCGTTGTCTGTTGGAATTTCACTTTAGAACGGTTGGTTTTGTTCTTCAAACAGTTAGCCTAGAAGAAGATACACTTGTAAGGCACATACATAAATACAAGTTCAATATGTGGTCCGATCAAATACATATAGCCTACCCGATACTTTGGATCGCACCAGTGTTTAACGAGGGTTGTCCAGTCTTCATCTGTAATATATTCCATTGGAGATGTTTGGGCGATTTCATTGTTAGCCTTGCCTTCAAAGTGAGATTTTCTAAGGTGGTACCGACATCGTCGCAGAAAGCGATCGAAAAACATGAGTGCATGCTTGTTTAGTTGCATCATCTTTCGGATCCAACTTGAACCTCATCTGCTGAAAAAGAATGTGAGTCTTATTAGGAGGAAGCTAGAAAGTATGGGATGAGCAAGACAATATTACTAATTGCGATGAATAACATTACTTACGGATAAATGGTCAAGGAAGGTGTTAAACTGGTATTGTCTTTCTCATTCCTGCATCGATCCACGTTGGGAGGATACGCGATGACACCTAACGGCAACGGCTGCCTCGATACTAATTTGGCTGACTCAGAGCATCACGTGGCCTTTTTAAACCTGCCTCAAAATGGATCTCCATTCTTCCTCCTTTAGATTTTGTTAATCTGTCAAGCATTATCCCCGATGTCTGCTTTCGCCATGCCGTGGTGCTAGTTCAACAACGAATATGGAAAGTGTTAGTGTACATCAAACCGTGAGAGTACATATAAAGGAGCATGCAATCGCAACTTGACTCGGCCAGTACCATCTTGGTGTTGATGCTCATGAGGTTCATCTGATCTTGCCAAGTCCTGTTGTGTCGCAGTGCTTCGAAGTAGTGTTAGGTGTGAAGGCAGCTTGGGAACCGCCGCCCGAGCAAACGAACGAGTAACTCGTTGAGATGTCTGGTACAGCTTGAAGCGGATGCTGCAGCTGGTGGAGCAGTGATACTGTGTTTGTAGATTTAGCCGGTGGACTTGGACCTTCTATCGCACTATAAGTACCAGCAGAATCTCGACGGCAGTAACCTTTTCCGCTTTCACCCGACGAGTAACAACACTCCCTACTATATTATTTTCCTTGCTCTTTTTGACTTTGCCATGTCAAGCTGTACCCACAACACAAAAGAATAAAATCACTCTTCGTAACTCATTGATGCATGATACGCATAAGCAATACTTTGATGTAAGACAACCGTATGAGGATGGAATATGTAAGAAAAACAGACGGCATGACATATTCACAGCTACGATGTGCAAACTAAGGTATGATTTTCAAGAAAATAGAAGTAATGCAAGCTAGACACCATATGAAAGATGCAACCAATATTACTCGCCAAGTTAAAAGTGTCTTGTCATAAGTGGCAATTCAAAAATTAGAAGCAAGACAACGAGAAATCAATGCAAGATGCAACCACTATCAAACTGCCATGTTAAAAGCGCCCAATCATGAGTTATCGATGCGGATACACAACAAGCAGTACTTTGATGTAAGAACATGGTATGATAGATAGATGCAAAGTGTATTCTAGACACGTAAAGCCATGTCATATGCACATGTATAACGATAAACTCAGCAGGTGCAATTTAATCAAAATAGAAGAAATACAAGCTAGACAACATATGCAACATGAAACCAATTATCACATGTCAACTTAGAGCAAGCACTGCGATGGTGGAGTGCGGAGATGAACTCATCATGTAGACTTGGGACTTCAACTTCATTAGCAGAATAGTGGCAAATCTAGAGAGTCTCTGCTTTGCGCAAAGGAGTACCACCAACATCCCCTAACTTACTCTTTTCCTTCCTATTTTCTCGATATTGCCTTATGAAGTCAAAACCACAAGAAGATGAATAAAATTAGCTCTCGCATAACTGGTTGATGCATGATATGCATTTAACACTACTTTGATGTAAGGCAAGCGCAGGATAGGAGGATGGAATATATACAAAAAAGACAGCGTTTCATATTCACACGCATTTATAGGAGGATGGAATATGTATGAAAAACAATAAGCGGAAGGCATTTCAACAAAATTAGAAGAAATGAAAGCTAGGCACCATATGAACATGCAACCAATATCACTCTATCGTAAAAAGTGTCTCGTCAGAAGTGCCATTTCAAGAAATTAGAAGCAAGACAAGCTAGAAGACAATGCAAGATGCAACCTACATCACAGTCCCAAGTTAAATGTGTCTTATGGGTAAGTGATCGCAGGTATAAGTTGTAAGCTACGCAGATGCAATTCTACATAATCGAAGCAATACAAACTAGACATCATACGGAAAACGCAACCACGTATAACAGTTCCAAGTAAGAGCAAGCACCTGTGATGGTGGAGTAGGGAGATGTGCTCATCATGTACACGTATGTTCTAGAAACAGAACACGTGTCATATTCACAGCATTATGTGTAAAGTAAGCAGATGCAATTCAAGTTAGAAGCAATACAAGCTAGACATCATACGCAACATGCAACCACATATAATAGTGTCAAGTTAGAGCAAGCACTGTGATGGTGGAGTAGGGAGATGTGCTCATCATCTACACAGCTACGTTGACTATCCAGCCTTGTGTTGTCTTGCTAATCTTGTTGGGAGGATGGCGGAGTAGAATCTGTAGAGACCCCTGCTTGAGTTGTTCAAGGACCACCATCATCCACCGCCGGACTAATTTCCTTCAGCTGTAATGATTTTGCATTGTGAAGTCAAACCGATAAGAAAAAGGAATAAAATTCGCTTCTTCGTAACTCATTCATGCATGATACCGATTTAACACTACTCGGATGAAAGGCAAACACATGATGCGAGGATGGAATATGTATGAAAACAGGATGGTGTGACATATTCACACCTATGATGTGGTAACTAAGGTAAGGCATTTCAACAAATTAGAAGCACCGCAAGCTAGACACCATATGAAAGATGCAACCAATATCACTCGCCAAGTTCAAACTGTATATGTTTCAACAAATTAGAAGCAAGATATGCTAGAAATCATATGCAAGACACAACCAATATCACAAAGGATGACTTAAAGGTGCCTTATCATAAGTGACTGATGCGGATATGCAAGAATAGTAGTCTGATGTAGAAACAGGAACACATGTCATATTCACAGCATTATGTGTAAAGTAAGCAGATGCAATTCAACAAAGTTAGAAGCAATACAAGCTAGACATCATACGCAACATGCAACCACATATAATAGTGCCAAGTTAGAGCAAGCACTGTGATGGTGGAGTAGGGAGATGTGCTCATCATCTACACAGCTACGTTGACTGCCTAGCCTTGCGTTGTCTTGCTAATCTTGTTGGGAGGATGGCGGAGTAGAATCTGTAGAGAACCTCCGCTTCAGCTTGTGCTCGGAAGGACCACCATCATCCAATGCCTTGCCAATTTCCTTCAGCTTTATTGATTTTGCATTGTGAGGTCATACCGACAAGAAAAAGGAATATCATTCGCTTCTTCGTAACTCATTCATGCATGATACCGATTTAACACTACTCGATGAAAGGCAAAGTCATGATACGAGGATGGAATATGTACGAAAAAATGGACGGCTTGACATATTCACACCTATGATGTGGTAACTAAGGTAAGGCACTTCAACAAATTAGAAACACCGCAAGACACCATATGGAAGGTGCAATCAATATCACTCGCCAAGTTAAAACTGTCTCGCCATAGGTATGCTCATCAAACTAGAAGCAATACATGCTAGAAATCATATTCAAGACGCAAACCAATATCACACCGCCAACTTAAAGGTGTCCCATCATAAGTGACTGATGCAGGATACACAAGAAGAGTAGTTTCATGTAAGAACATGGTGTGATAGATAGATATAGTATGTACCAAAAACAGGAAAGCGTGTCATATTCACATGTATCATGTGTAAGCTAAGCGGATGCAGTTTACACTAATTAGGAGCAATACGAGCTAGACACCATATGCAACATGCAACCAGATATCACACCGCTAAGTTAGAGCAAGCACCTTGGATGGTGGAGTAGGGAGCGGAGACTTGGACCATGTAATGCACTATCAAGACAAGGAGAATCGGCACAGATGTTCGCTTACGTTGTTGCAGAGGACCACCATCATCGCCTTTCCTTATTTTTTTCCTTCCTCTTTCTTGATTTTGCCTTGTCAAGTCAAACCCACAAGAAAAAGGAATAAAATTTGCTCTTCGTAACTTATTGATGCATGATACCGATTTAACACTACTTTCATGTAAGGCAGCCGCATGATAGGAGGATGGAATATGTATGAAAAACAGGACGGCGTGACATATTGACATGTATGATGTATAAAGTGTAAACTAAGCACAAGGTGCTTGAACTTGTTAGAATCGATGCAAGCTAGAAACCATATGAAAGATGAAACCAATATCACTCGCTAAATTAAAAGGGTGCCCTAACAAATGTATTTGACCAAATTAGAAGCAATACATGGCAACAAGCTAGAAATAATATGCAATATGCAACTAATAAAGGTGACTCATCGTAAGTGATTGATGCAGGATACGTAAGAGAGGTAGTTTCATGTAAGAACAAGGTTAACACATAGATGTAGTGTGTACCAAAAATAGGAAGGCATGTCATATTCACAGTATAGTGTGTAAACTAAGCAGATGCAATTTACCCTAATTAGAAGCATTACAAGCTAGACATCAGATGCAACATGCAACCACATATCACATCATGAAGTTGGAGCAAGCACTGTGATGGTGGTGTAGGGAAGTGCTGTCTTCGTGTACAGAGCAACGCTCAATATCTTCATTTAGGCTTGTTGTTTCTTGAGAATCATGTGGAGAGGATGAAATTGCATTCTTTATAAGAGTATTTGCCTCATATTAACCCACGCTGCATGGACTGTCTCATCATAAGTTTATAGACGCAGGATACACAAGAACAAAGAGTTTGATGTAAGAACATGGTGTGATAGGCGATGTAGTATGTACCAAAAACAGAAGGCGGTCATATTCACATGTATAATGTGTAAGCTAAGGAGATGCAATTTAACAAATTAGGAGCATTGATGAGGGATACACAAGAAAAGTAGTTTGATGTAAGAACATGGTTAATAGAAAGACGTAGTATGTACCAAAAACAGGAAGGCATGTCATATTCATGTGTATAATGTGTTAACTAAGCAGATGCAATTTACCCTAATTAGAAGCATTACAAGGTAGACACCATATGCAACATGCAACCACATATCACACCGCCAAGTAAGAGCAAGCACTGCGATGGTGGTGTGGGGAATTATGGTGATCAACTAGAGAGCTACGTTGACTATCTTCATTTAGCCTTGCTGTTTCTTGAGAATCATGTGGGAGGATGACACCGCACTCTTTAAACGAGTAGGGCGCCTCACAAGAACTCCACCCGGTGACTGCCTCATCATAAGTGATTGACGAGGATACAAAAGAGCATTAGTTTGATGTACTAACATGGTTAATAGACATATGTAGTATGTATCAAAACAGGAAGGCATGTCATTATCAAAGGTATAATGTGTAAAGTAAGCAGATGCAATTTAACCAAATTGGAAGCAATACAAGCTAGACACCATATGCAACATGCAACCACATTTGACAACACGGGTTAAAGCAAGCACTGGATGGTTGTGTGTGGCAATTGAGATCATCAACGCAGAGCTACGCCATCGTCTCCAATCACGACATCGCACCCATTAGAGCGCTGAAACGCTTAGTGCTTATCTTCAATTACACCGAGCGATTTCTGTCTTTTCTTTTCTCGCATTCATCAACACCGCGCCGTAGTCTGAAATACCCATGCATAAAAAACAATAGTGTGAGTATGGGTGAAGTGTGTGCACAATTAGTACAAAGGTAAAGGTAGCGATAGCAGGTCGGTGAGAAATAAATGACGGAGACATATGATAGCTCTACAACATGCATGGCACACTCAATTACTACAGGATTCTATGAAAATAACAATGATGAAAGCAAATAGGTCAGTCCATTTTTTCTGCACCGTCCGATGTACAAAGAACGGGCAGATCGCTTCATCTACCTCCAGCCACCGTTGTTGACGATCTTCCTCAAACGCCAGCGACCACCGCCCAAGATTCTCCCCGCCGCGCCTCCTCGACTCACCGCACCGCCGTGCTTGGCACCGCCCCCCGGCCATCCATTCAAGCCCCGCCGACCTCCAGATCGGGCGCAAGCAGCTCCCGCGCCCCACACCCCTATGATAGACACCGATGCGCCGCTTCCCCGGGGAAAAAGCGGACTAGGTGCTCCGCGCGCCTAAGCGGTGCTGCTTTTTTAATTGCGGTTCGACCGACCTGAATTGAAATCCAAGCGGCTATCGACCTCTAGCAAAGGTGAAATAGTAAAAGGAGGAAACCTTGTGCATTTAGTATCACGAAGAAGATGCAGAAGAAGCGCCAACTAGTTTCTTTCGTGGGATGAATACGTGTGAGCGGAGACGTAAGATTTGCACGAATAAGGGAAGAGGAGTACCTCTTTTCGCTGGCAAGTGTTGTGTCCTCCTTCTGCTTTTTCCGACGATCTTGTTGTTCGCCGAAACCGAAGTTGTGGAGGACGGTGCAGCCTTGGACGAACCCATGGCCAAGTTGTTGAGTGTGGTGCGGTGGCCGCTCTGTCGGCGGCGGGAAGCAGATCCGAGGCGGCGAACGACGGCAGAAGGGAACAGCTCCGTGCGGTGGACGGTTGCACAGTGGAGCCGCAGCAAGGAGGCGCAGGACGGCGTGGTCGGAGTGGTTCTGCACGGCGCACGCCGGCGCCGGCGTCGTGGAGGCAGCTCTGCCTCGGCTTCAGCTGCTAAGTCCTTGAGGGCGTTATGGGTTGCGGTTATGCTGGACGACGACGCCGGGTACCGCCCGCGTGATGGAGGAGGGCGGCGGTGGATTGGCCGCTATGGGGTGGAGGACGGAGGAGGCTGGGGTTTCGTGGCTGGTGGAGAGGGCGTTTTCGCGCCCATGGAGTATGAATGGGGAAACGGAGGGAGGCGGGGAACTAAGGGGGAACAATGTTTCGGTTTGAGACGCGCTTGTTTGAAATTTGGGGAAAGTTACAAACTTTGCCCCCATCTAAAATTTCGGACATATTGCGGGTTGGGGGTAGGACAGTCATGTCGTGTCCCAAATGTGTATGGATAGATTTCGCCCAGCGATGGTGTTTAGGCGCCCACGGCGTATGAATGCTTCTCGGAGGCGGTTGAGACTGGCGTCTTGGTGAAGTTACAAACCTACCCCGGTTTAGACCTTTGGACATCGGGCCGATAGGCTACACGGGCCAGAGTCAGGACAGTAATTTCCTACCACCAAAACATTAGTCTCGCGCGGTTTCGGGTGACCAGAGGCCTATTTGGCGCTTTGTTCAATATTTGGGAGCAGAAGCATTAACGTTTTCGGTTCTCTTGATTTGAACTTTCAGGATTTGTCAAACTTCACAAATCTTTACTCTTGAAAATCCTAAAGCTACGATTATTTTGGAATGGAGGGGGTACATTTTAATATACATTGTACACGAGTATATATTAAAAAATATGCAACTTACCTCAGTTCATGCATGGTTCATGTATAATCTCCTTGGTTGCAAAAAAAGTTAGATATGCGTATGAATATATATAGCATGTTCAAACTCACAACAAAGATTGATGCCCCTTTACATCTGATTTACAAATGCCATTATCTCGGTTCAAATAGATGAATGCACTTCCTATGAATTCAATCTTCAAACCCCTTTATGTTGAATTCGACATGTATTTTATTTCGTAGCTAGCAATTTGAATGTATCCATGCAAGTGACAAATGTATAAAGTGCTTCACACTAACAACATGGAGTGCACTAATTAATGTTTATATATGAATTGCAAAAGCATCCATTGCCTGTATTTCAAACCGCCTCACTCTATGGATCGATAATATGAAATAAACACATGCACATGCTAGAATTCAATAGAGTATGGGTGTCTGATAGACCGATTTTCGTCCATACGCAATTTTGCAAAATTCATGATCTCATCCAAAATAATAATGCCATTTATATTTTAATTTAATGCGAGAACCGCCTTTTACACGTAGATGCACTATGCCTCGCCTGCTCTCACAAACGCGTATATATATCTCTATCTAACGCATAAGTGCACACACTTTATATGCATCGGCATTTCTCTTTCACACATGCTCACAATCTCTCTCGTGGTGTCGGGTGTCTCACGACATGCTCTCTCTCTCTCTCTCTCTCTCTCTTCTCGACTACTATGTACCACTCTTTTCACTAATCTCAGTTGGAAAACACTATTTCTCTCACATGCATATATACACATGCACGGTCTCTACTAGCCCTCTATACGCACATATATGTGCCTACGTGTCTCCCCAGACGCACATTATCTTTAGGCCTCTCTCGCACACATTGCCCCCCGACACACCTCTCTAATAGTAGTTGGCAGATATGATTTCATCATATCATTCGTAGGATATCCCTGGCTGTTAGGCTGGATGGTAATACGAGGCAAAGTTTTACCCTAGTTCGGATCGGACCCTTGCAGCTTGAAGAAAGAGCCTACCCCGGTATCAGTATATTAGTGATAGGGTGTGTACAAAGTACACGTGAATACCGTGCATTGTGCGTGTGTGTATACTATCGATTTAACTAGCCCCCAAGCTTGTATAACATACTAAGGGCCTAGGGTTACAAATCATATATAGTCGGCTTATCACCAGTGGGGATAGAGTCCTCCGCGACTGTAGCTTCGTGTTGTACGCCGAGTCCTCCACATGGGTCTCCAGATAACACGCCTCGGTCCAACCTATATGTGGCGCAGGATGGAACCGACCCATGAGTCTTCATGTTGACCCACCACAACTAGAAATGATGTGCCCACCACACCACACACGCAATCGGCCACTAAGAAAATAAGCATATACAATAGTACAACGGTATCTAGCTCACGATACGCTCCATATTTTGTTGATGACACCGACGGACTTTGCATTTGATGCGTGTTCAGATTTTGTTGACGACACTTACGGTCATTGTATTTGAAGCTAAAGCACGATATGGTCACCGGACTTCAGAATAAGCTCATCACGGTCACCACATACATTTTGTCGTGCTAACCAACATGTGGTTGGATGGTTAGAGGACAGTGGTTTCTCGAGCCCACCAAGGTTAAAGTCCCGTGCTCGATTTATCTTGTGTTAATTTCAGTATTTTCCGCGATGTACGCTCAGTGGGAGGAGACGTTCCACTCGACCACGAGGCACCTATGGTGACTTCGTAAAATCTCAAGATCATGTAGATGAAAAAGTCACCGACCGACGTAGCCTCACCCCGCACGCATACATGCACGCACGCAAGACACGCACGCATGTAGGCGCGCAACACCGACACGCATACATAACGCACACACGCACGCATGCCGGCGCGCAACACCGACACGCATACATGCACTCACGAACACACGCACGCACGCACCCATGCATGCAACACTGAAACGCACCTTGCACGCACGCAACACTCGCGACGCCCGCATGCACACAGCACACGCACGCAAGACACACGCCAACCTATACGCATGCACCCTTTGTTAAGGACATGGATTGTTACGGTATTAATCAATCTTATCTCGTGATAAGCGTAACATTGATGTTTGCATCGGTCTTTATGAATCACAACGATCGAACGGGCTATCAACATAGTAGGCTTAACTACATGAAAAAGATGACGCCACACTCAATGAACAATCATCGGTTTATGAAATGCCCGCTTCGACCGCCTCGCCCACCAAAGGTTCCTCGCTGTGCGCTGCTCGCGCGGTCACCGACATGCAGGCCATGCACCCAAAGAGCCCACACGCCGCTGGAAGAACGGCGCGGTGTCCTAGGTCGAGTCGAGGGCGCCACTCGCTGCACGCCCCGCTGAACACGCCCGCGCCGCATTCAAACGCCCATGAAACCCGCCTGTGGAAGCCGAGAAACCCACTCGACACACGTCCGCTCATGACCGGGCCGGTGTTAAACGCAACGCCGCCGAGCTCCTCCCGTCCGCCGCCTATTTAATCTCCTATTTAAACGAGGCCAAACGCCGCCAAGAATCGCACACCTCCGCCGCCTCCCCTATCTCCTCCACCATTTTGTCCACTCTACAATGGCTTACGAAGAGTAGTTATTCCGATCCAAGCCGGCTGGGTAGCTCGCCGGATACGAAGCTATGCAGCTCGCTGATCCACCTCCTCCTCGCCCGACGGAGCTGGGCTTGCCGCCTAAGCCGGGCGCGCGGTTCAGCAACTCGCCGCCCAGCCAGCTCGACGAGGAGCGGCGCGACGGCGCCGTTGCTGCCGCCCACGCCGCCGCTTGCATCGCTCTCCTGCTTCGTGGCCGAGACTCCCATGCCGGCGGCCGCGCCATGCAAGCAGCGACAGAAGCCGGTGCACGGAGAGCGACGAGTCGGTGGCCAGCGCCTCCGCGTCCGCCGCCATCATCGAGGAGAAGTAGAACACGGGAGGCCGCCGCCGCTTGGGTCCCATGAAGGCCACCGCGGAGGCGACGCCGGCGTACACAGCAGGTGTCTTGCCGGATCCTTTTGTTGCGAGGACCTTCGTCGACCCCGCATGGGCTCCACGGAAGAGGTCAATGTTAGGATGAACTCGAGCCGGTGCCGGCCATGGCGAAGTAGTGGCCGGTGATGAACTCGAACCGGTGCCGGCCACCATCATCTTCGGCACCAGCCAATGATATCAGTTGGGCAATGGGGAAGCGAGCCGCCCTTTGCGCTGAAGCATATACCTCGGGCTCCCGCAGTCCGTGATCGTGTGCGGACATGAGGAACACAAATCGATCGGCGGGCGACCATTTAGGCCAGGTATTATATACCTGTGCTGTCCGTAACTAGCACCGCGTAGTTCATTTGAATGTAATGAAATCGTCATGTTTGTGTGAAAATCCGTATTTTATATGATTTCCGCCGTTGTTTATATGAAATATCAGTTTGTCTACGTGTTTGCGTGAATTTCGTCCGTTGGTTGAGTTGTTGTCATAATGTGTGCGGCTACGGTTGGATGGCGAATTTATGGTCGCCGTCGGTCTCATGGGCGGCTCGGGCGTGCTAGGGACAAAAACACAGCTCAGGCGAGCTCGCTCCAACGTGCGCTACTGGAGGATGCATGACAGCATGAGCACCGAGCCATTCTCGCTCATCGGTGGCAAAGGCACCGGTGGACAAAAGGGTCGCCAATATTTTGGCTACCCCGGCAAGATCCAAACAGCCCTCCCAACAGATTCAAATCCTCGCTCGCCGTGGAATTTTGCCATGTGTTGTTTTCATGGACTAGCAAGATGCCCGTGCATTGCACGGAACATCAAGATGCATTTTTTTACAAACTCCCGCATGCATGCAAGGGATAATTAATGTCCTCCTTTGCTAGTACCACGAGGCAAACACCATTAATATTGCATCGATTAGTGTTAGTGGCCTTGTATATCTGCAAATTGTAATTTTGATAGTGGCCCCTTGTATATAAAAATGGAGGGAGAAATATGAGAGATAAGGTGAGGAGGAGTGGGGCGTGGTGCCGTGGTGGTGACTGGTGGTCGGACTGGGCGGAGGCATGGGGATGGACGGCGCATTATGTCTAGGTTTGTATCTCTCTCACACACACCCACGTAGGTGGGGGACGTGCACGAAGAGAAGAGGTGCACGCACGGCGCACGCATTCTGCCTCTTTCCCAACCACACCCGCTGGTACACGGTGGAGCTCATTTTCAGACGAAAAAGGCAGCCCACGTGGTAATTTGGCACGGTAATCGTTGTCCACTTGGTGGAGGGAGGATCGCCTACCACGGGTGAACAAACAAATTGCACTTGACGCGTTATGTTAAATTAAAAAAGAGGCAAACCATGTGGGGCCTACCTTAGAGGCAAGGCTCTATACACTGGAGTACTTTTGATGTGTCCCGTCAACTCGCAGAACGAGGAGAAACTTGCTTAGTACGCTGTCTCCCCCGCCCACGGGCGCGGTGGCTCGCAGGATGAGGTGAAGCTTACTACTATCTGACGCTTTTTACGCCCGCCTCCTCGCCCGCTGCTGGTGGCTCGCAAGCACGAGGAGAAAATTTTACTACTCCCTCCGCTTACTCCTCGTCCCTACTACGTACTTTGGTTAGTACTCCCTCTATTTACTTATACAAGGCCACTATAAAAAATACATTTTGCATCTATACAAGGCCACAAATAGTAATCGAGACAAAAGTTACTACTCCCTCCTTTCCAGTTTATGGCTCAATTTCAAAATCTCTCCAACCAAGGTAGACGGTGAGTGGTCGAATTAATTTCGTAGTTTGCACAATTAGTACTGCTTTTTCTCAAGAAGTTATGTTTACCGAGGCATTAATTAGAACGAATGCATGAATGACCACTAAATTTCCATGAACTTGTACATGCATTGGTTAGTTTCTCTTGACATCGCTATGCCGGGTGATCTAACGCACCTCAAATCCAACATGTAATGGTACTACTACTAGTATAGTAGAATTGAGACTTATCAAACGGAAAACGAATGTTTGTTAGATGAGCCCTATAAACCCTAGTGGGTACGCATCTGTGAAAAACAGATTTTTCCAAAACTAAGTCGCCCTTTCATGAATTCTGTAGTATACCTCCGCCGACGCTCCCTTTCATGAATTATGTACTTCGTCACCGACATGTGGGACATATAGCAACCGGTCGACGTGTCAAGCACCAAATAACAGTGCAGAACAGCAGGGGGACGACCCCACTGCATCGCCCAAGAGTAGTAATGAGCAATGAGACGCCAAATCACAATGCCGCACCTTCCTGCACGGACGAAGCAACCATTATTTCACACTTCGTTCGACATCATCTCAAACCACGTACTAGTATTGCTTCGCCTCAAGAGGGACACGCGACGCCTTTGGTACATCATGACACGTGGGACCGCATGATGTGCCATGCTCCCCGCCGATCGCTCGGTAAAATCACCTCATTTTTACTATACTTCCTCCAGACGGTTTACTACATGGCATGCACGCTGCTCTAGGTTGAGAATTTTAGCTATATATATATATATATATATGTGATGAATAGTACGCTAGCCTTTTAAAAATGTATACTTTTGTACTTTTAAAAATGTATAAGAGTACTCACTATCGATGGATTGCGCCATGGAGCAAAAATTGAAATTTAAAAAAGGTGGTACATATAGAGAGCGCTGTCGCCAAATTATGCATATAGTACTATTAAAAAGCTAGTACGAGAAGAAACATGCTTAATTGGGGTGCTAAATTCTATTAAAGAAATACTAGTACTAGTATGTACATACCAAGAGTTAAAGTAACGAGAAGAAACATAACATAGTTCTGCTGGGGCTCAAGACAACACACCCTCAAATTAAACTAAGCACACCTGAAATTAAACTATGCAACTAATCCGTAGACACTGCATTAGAAGTTTAGAACCACCATGAGCAACGACATCGCCACCTTACTCGGAGTCCTCGCCCACGCCCTCGACTTCGCCCTTGTCCCTCTTCCTCTTGGCCGATACTTCTTTGCTTGAACCGCCAACTTGGCTGTTGCTCTTCATCCAACCCTTGTAGATATTGAAACAAAGGTAGCCATCCATTGCAGCGCAGTGGATGTGGTCTATATCTAGTACATTCCGCTGCCATGCATGACGATGAAACGGTATGAGGTTTCTCCAGTTTACTGCACGAAGGATGAACCATGGCTTCGCCAGGTCAGCATTGAAGGTCGACGAGAGGGCACCACCGATTCTTCCGAGGTCAAGGGTTGCCTACAACGAGGCCTATCCGACGCAGGACTTCTTTGTCGCTCTTAAAGTCTACAAGAACGAATTTGACTGTTTTGTCCTCGAGGAAGTTCTTAAAATCCTGGCACTCAACGCCGGCATGGCATATGTGGTAGACCAAGCAAACGTTATGTACGCAAACCTGGATCACGGCGGCTTCTTCCTCTCTTCGCCCTTAGATCCTTCTCTCGCCCCACGACTCGTGGTGTACTCAACATCTAGCCCAGCCACCCACTCATCATGTGAGTTTTCAACATGCGTCTCAAGCGAGAAAGGCATCCTTTCACCGTCATGAAGTACGGGTGTAGATGACGCCGAACTCATCGCCGGTGATGGTTCTAACCTTGTACTCACCGCCGATCGGGAGATTTGGGACGCCATGGATTTGGGAGGAGGGTTAGGATTAGTGGAACTGCCAGAATGTGAATGGACGGACGACTAGGAGCGAACCGCCGTAGTATTAAAGGACGTAAGGGGACGAGTAGGAGCGAACTGCCGCCGCGGCGAACGGCAGGGTAGTGGCTTTCCATTCTCCCATGATACGGGCTTCCGAGAGCCCTTGGATCTGAGATCGAACGGTTGCATGGCGTGATTCTAGACCTATGGGTGAATATCCTATCCCGGAGGGTTATTCTCGCAAATTTTCAGCAACTTAGCATGCGACCGCTTGATCTCAGATCCAAGGGCTGCCAAGAGTCCGTGATCATGGTCGCGCTTACCACGATCGTCGTTGCCGTCATGGTCGCGCGCGCTCTTGGAGATTTAACACGGTGTGTTAGGCTATCCGATGTTGGCATGTCATACATAGTCATCACTTAGTCACTCATACTACAACAAGGTTGGCTATAAGGTTGGCTATAAGTGTATTTTTTACTCCTCTCTATCTCTTTTTCAGATTTCTCCGTCTCATAATATAAGAACGCTTTTGACACTAGTGTAGTGTCAAAACGTTCTTATATAATGGGACACAGGAGTACTAGTATTTATTGCATTTGCCAAGGAGTGACCTCTTCCAATGAAATGGTGTTGCTAAGTTTGCTTCATTTAATTAGCTATAGACTCAAAATTGTCTTTTCACCTAGGTACACGCGCTTAGCACCGCTTTCTTCCTTGGGTCACCAAACTAGTCTCTCTCTTCTGATTAACTTGCCACATCGACTTTATGCCTATGTGGCAAGCTTAAGCACCTGTAGGAGCAAGTAAGTACAATAGTGCGCTTTACATGGCATTTTTGCATATGTGGAGGAAAGAGAGGCAAGGAAAAGTGGAGAAGTGGGCTCATGCAAGAGCCAGCCTCTACTACTACATGGTGGAGCATTGGGAGAGGCACCTGATGGAGGTGGTCAGAATCGAGACTCACGCCGGTCGAAGCGCCGCAGCTTAAAATGATAATGGCAAGTCAAATCACGGGCCCCACCTGTCCAAAGAAGAACTCACTGTCAAATCACACAGCCCCACGCTTGCAGCAGCCTACTCCCTCGCTCTTCTCGCTCTGTCGAACCGACTAGGCGGAACTGCCCCGCCACCACAAGCAGAAAAGCCCCGCCTCGACTTTTAAATACAACTACTCCCTCCGCCTAGGTGAGTAAGTCATCTTACTTAAAACCAAATAATCCCAAAATACTAAGGCGCGTGCATTAACTTCTACCTCGCTTTCTTGTTTCTTCACATATCAACCAATAAGAATCCAATGATATACTTTTTGTGACATAGTAACTCATATTTAGTTAGTCAAATGGATGACCTAGAACTACGTGCAGGCCCTATAAACCGAGACGCCTACAAATAAAAAACCGAGACGGAGAGGGTAGTTCAGCACGTATCTTTTTAGATCAATATAGTCGGGATTCACCAAGGAGCAAAACCAAGTGGTAGGCTGCTCCTGTCGTGTTGGCGTAGCAACTCAAGCAGGGTCAGTCCGCACACGAAATGGCAACACACTTAACAGGACCCCTTTGGCAGACATGTGGCTCATCCACCGTCTTGTTCCACGTGCGATGCACCAAATCACAGTTCGGAGCAGCGGTTGGAATTGGAGGCACCCCGGTCGTAGCGCCGCAGTAGTAGAAAATGAGCGATGAGGGGTCAAATCACAAAGCCCCACCTTTCCCGCATTAAGCTGGACGGACGAAGCAACCATCATTTCACTCTAGCGCGCAAGAGCATAAAGAAAAGAGAAAACAATGATGCGTGCGGCAGCTACCTAGGGCACCCTAGGGTAGGGGTCTCCACTACAGATCCTTTTTTTGAAAGCGCCTCCACTACAAATCGGCTTCTCCCTCGTCCTCTTGAAGAAAACCGATGATGAGTGCGGCGGTAGGGTTTGTAGGAGTACTACGGCGTGCGGGGCCACGTCGTAGTAAACGGGTTCGAGTCGACGCCTTAAATATGTGTGGGCCGCTTGGTTTTACGGGAACGAGGCAGCATTTTGGGTTCGGGGACCAATGGAGATATAGCACATACAAAAAATTGTGGACGAGGTTCGACCGAAAGGCAATGATGCATGGGCCCTGCATTTTGATATACCCGGGCCATGTGAAATTTGCTACTCTACTCAAAACTAGTAAGGTACACATGTATTGAACGCATGAGATTTCAAACCAAATTATGAATAAATACACACTATAGCATGTAAAGCTTTGAGTCATATATGCATGATGTAGATGTTCGCTTAGTTCTTATAGTTCATCTCATTCAAAATCAATTAGTTTTATAAAATGTTAAGATTCATGGGGTTGTGCATTGTAAATCATAAAGTAAAAACAAATAATGGCAATTCATTTAGAAAAAATAATCAATTATGATACGTAAGATTCTAGAACAAAGGAGAAGTGCTTGTGTTTTGAGGTTTGTGCATTATGCTTAAGTTCAACCATGGAGTCTTCTAAATTGTACATGTGGCAGATCTGGTGGAATGTTGATGATATCCAACGCCAAGAGTGCTCGGATTTGCCCATCTCAGACCGTCGGGTTAGCTTCATCCAGCGACCATCTTTCAAAGTTATTGGCACACTATATAGTTCTTGTGCCATAGTTGCATGTTTTGGAAAAAGCTACTAGTGGGTTGTACTATCTATTTAGGAATAGAAGATGTATACATGGAAGTTGTAGGAAAGAGATGACATGGAGGATCTCAATTCCTATGAGTAGGGATTGGAAAAGAGATGTCATTTGGTTCACATCATAGGAACTTTTCTATTGAATCTAGAGATGACATGTATCTCAAGTCCTATGAGGAGGGATTAGTAAAGAGATGTAATTTGGTTCATATCATAGGAACTTTTCTATTGAATATACACTAATGTTTATTTTCCTTTGAAATTAAGGGAGTATAGGAATCCATTCATATGAACCAAGTGGCTCTAAAGCTATAGAAATGATATCATGTTTATTTCCTTTGAAATGTAGAGTATATGAATCTATTCCTATGAACCAATTGGCTCTAAAGGAAAAAATCCTATAAAAATCATATCATATAGAGTTCCTATGATATTCCTCGACACTAAAGGATGGTTGAAATTGCATGGTGATACGATGGTCTTTCTTTGTAGACTCCTCACCCATCTTTATAGTTACCTCTCAAGATGAATGAAATGATATATATGTGGTATTCTACATGTGCAATTTGGTACACGAAAACTCGTAAAAGTTTGCGAGGTTCTAATTTTCAATAAAGCTATATGCACTGCATTTCGAACGGAGGGAGCATACGGCAGTTGCTAACACTCACGTGGAAGATTTGTGTGTAGGAGGAGTGGCTGTTCTGTTAAATGACATGGCAAACCGACATCGCCGGATGCCGATCTAACGGTTCTTACGGCGCTCGTCAGAAAAGGCTTGTGGCTAACGCTTGTCGGATAATGATTTACGGACACATGCATTGCATTGATACGCGCCCCTCTCTCTCACGCACACGCACCTCACGAGTCACAACTCTCCCGAGTCCTCTCGCAGACTCAAGACGTGGCACCCATCGCCTATCTCAGTAGACGCCACGCACATATGTGCTCTTCACACCCTACCTCGTAACTTCTAAAAACAAAAGACGGCGCGCACATTTTATTTTAGCTCACACGCCACACACTTATATTATTACTCTTATGCTAACGCTCTTTGGGCATAGTATATATTGTACTCACGAAGAGAAGCGTGCACGACGCACTAGTTCTCTCACACCCACTGCTGGTACACGAGGAGCGCATTTTTTGAAGCCGTACAACAAAATCACTCCACTATATATAAAAGCAGGAGCCTTAGCGCTTGCTTTACTAGGGTTCCTCTGCTCACTCTCTCATGCTCTCCAGATCTAAGCAAGACATAGGTGGCCACACACTCTCTCTCTCAGCTCACGGCTGGTCACAAATCCGCCGACAACCTCGACCGGGCAGGGGTGTAGGTGCATCGCTCACGCTGTCGTCGGGCGGCGAGGGAGGAGACCAACGGCTGCCCGCTGGTCCCGATCGGGCGGTCGTGCTGCTCTTCTCCGAGAGAGCGCTGCTCGGAGGGCCTCCGACCCTTCTTCCTCCTCATGTATTGTGGCTAAGATGCGCCTCCCGACGCCTGCCTTTGCCACATGCCGACGACCTCGTGTATATATTCCTTCAAACCTGCCTTGCTCTCATCGCCCCAGCTCTTCCCCTTCGTGGATCCTTTTCTACTTCCGTCCGCTGTTCCAAAGCCACCTAGACTTCTACTATTATTAGAAGTAAAGCTAGTTCATACAAGTCAACTCAAAGCGTTGGTTCAAACAGGAAGAAAGTGGGAAAGCTGTAGCATGAATCTAGGACTTGGTTCTAAGAGGAAACGGGGAAAGTAGTAATATCTGTCACTGTTTAAATAACCAGATTTCAGATTTGCGCAAACAGGGATGTCTGCTCCATATCGCTTCGGATGTCTCTCTCCGATCGCTTCTATCCGCGCAATCAAAAGCACACACCTCAGTTTTAGTACAACTGCGCAAAATGAGATGGCTATCCTCGTTGTCGCCGCCTAACCTCCCGCCTTCAAGGTATCCCTACATTGGTAGTAACTAAGGTAGAATGACCAACGCAATCTAAACGAAGTTGATTCAGACGTTTTACTTCCCGATTGCAAAGGCAGGACGAGCGAAAACAATCTGCATCCTAGTCCGAATGCACTTTCTACCAGTTCATCCATGGACCGAGGACTAGCTGGCACGGCTGCACGGCGGTTTTTGACAGGTGCGGACAAGAGGCATTGTGGTCTGCTTATTTCTGCAAATAGCGGTGCTTAAATTTAGTGGAATGCACAAGAATTTCACCTGGTCAAGATAATCGCATGGTTCAGTTCAGCATTCCAAATTGAGACCACAATTATAATTGGTTATTCGAATGAGAGAACCTAACCTCGGATGGTGGCAACAAGAAAAACCAGAGTGAACTCCAGGAAATTTAAGCTCGCCGGGAGGCCCTTTGCTCGAGAAGCCTTGCTTGTTTTTTCCTGATTTGTAAACCTTCTCACAACTTTGTCTTTTGCTGTGAACTAGTATATGTTTGTTATGTTCTATGAATCATTGAGATGTATAAAACTGCTTAACTTATGCTTTTCAAGATTTTTATGAAGACGAAGTTTAATGTGAGTGTTCCACATGAGCGCTGGACTAGCGTTGAACGCTTGGAATTTATTACATTGTGGCCTCAATTAACTGCATGAACCATCGTAATAAGATACATAGTTGCTTATATGATTCACGGGCACACAAAAGTAGCAGCAGCTCCTATAGACGGATTCAAACAGAGTACTAGCCCCAGAGGGGTCGATAATGTGCAAGGTTCGGATAATTAGACACAATCCAAACTACTATTAAACACTAGCTGGGGCAACTATTTCATGCCTCGATCTAATTTGGGCTGGACACAAGACGGACCTTGCCATGAACATCATCGAGGACGCCCCGCAGCAGCTCAATCCTCGTGAACCTTCATGAAGACAACCTTGTGGCCTTGCCATCGATAAACTTGTTTGTGGAGGCATGCCACGCCATCTTCCGCGTAAGCTTGACAAGAACAAGATGCCTCACAAACGAAGGAGTAGCTTTGAACTTTTGTGCTTCAAGACACCTCGGACAACACGCCGACAACAAAGTGAGGCTGGAATACACCTCTTCATTGGTATAACCGCAAATGGCTTCCAGTGATCCAACAGCCTAAGAACTCTGTTTTCCCAAAGGCGATATTCAGGTCGTCCGCCTCATAGCGAGTGACATGCACAACCACACAATCCTTGTCTCGCATCGTGGCTCTAATTGAAATGTAAACAAATTCTGAATTACTTTTCAAAGATAAGAAACACAAGTTATTTAAACCACTATGTATAGCATGGCATCAAGCTAATAAAATTTTGCATTATTAATCACCACATACTTCCTTTTCTAAAAAATCACCACATACTTAGATGAAAACCACAATCGAGATCGGCAAAGAAGGAAATCACCTTGGGCAGCTCAAGGGGGGGACACATCCTCGAAGGGGAAAACTGCTCTCGCAGTGCCACGGGGCTGTAACCTCAAACGGGCGTTGACCATCTCAAGAGTGGCCGTGAGCGATCTGGGTCGGCTCGGTGGTTGCCTCCATCTTCTTGGAGCTCTCGTCTCGTGGGATCAGCCTCCCGCCCCGCTCCAATATCGGCAGATCTTTGCCCGGTTCTCCTTGGTCCATCATGAAACCGACGAATACTAGGAGACCACCGAAAGGAAAACACAATCGCAATGACAATGAAACAAAAAGAGAGTGAGGATCGGTTATCGCTTTGCAAAAGTTCTTTTTTTCTCTCGAACGAAAATATACCAACATCACGGATCCGCTTACCTTCCCTTCGCTGGGAGAGAAGAACAAAGTGGCAGATGCGAGTGTTGCCTTTCTTGAAGACGGTGAGGGAGAAGGGATTCAGCGAAGAGTGAAATGATGGTTGCTTCGTCCACAAACTTAGATCATGGGAGGTGGGGTTTTGTGATACGACGGCTCACATCGCCAGGCCACGACCGGGTGACTCTCCACCTGATACTGCCTTCTAATTTGGTGGATGGCATTTGGGCCCAGGCTGCATGGCCCGCATGTCGGTGAACAAAAGTATAACGGCATTCAGAGAGGGAGACGTTTCAATGACCTAGGAGGAGCCAAGTGTAGAGTGTCTCCACTGTACTAGTAGTAATTGTTTTTCCGGTAGTGTAGAGTGTCTCCACTGCACTAGTAGTAATTGTTTCTCTGGGCCCAAGACAAAACAGCCAATCCACACTAGTAAATAGTAAAATCAATTCAAAAGGCGCCACCCACACCCAAAGACCCCCCCCCCAAAAAAACCTGGGTGCTCTTCTTCCTCCCTCGCCCCACCCACTCACGCCAGCTCGCCCCACTGCACTCCCCAAATTCCTCACCTCACTCCTACAGTAAAACCCCAGCTCCCCTTCTTCCTCACTCCTACGTAAAACCCCAGCCCCTTCTTCTTCGTCAGACTACAACTAGGCTCGCCATTCGTTACTCGCTCAAACCGTGAGCGACGCGACGCCTCGAGGAAAATGGAGTCGGCTGACCCCCAGCTAAGAAGATGAGGCTCCGCCAGCGGCGACGCCTGTTGTAGATCCCGCACCCGCAGCTGGGAGAAGCGGCGACCCCGCCCCACCGGATCCCAGAACTCAGAGAATCTCGGTGGACCGTGATCAGCGATCTCCCGGACGCCATCCTTGGGGAGATCATCTCGCTTCTCCCCACCAAGGATTGCTGCCGCACCCAAGTCCTCTCAATTCGGTGGCGCCTCTATGGGCGCTGCCGTGTCCCTTAATCTCGACTGTCGTCGCCATATCTCTTCAATGATTTTGAAATCCCTGAGCCATCATCTCCTCCCACCAGTGGCTCCGCTCAAAGCCTCAGATCCCGCCATGCTACCCGAGCAAGCATACCATGCCCCGCATGGTGGACGCCTCGCTGAAATCCTCAATTCACAGTAACTACAGCTGCTTGAGTTCTACTATTCCCCGAAATCACATACCACATACCGAACGCCATGAACTTGTGCCTCAAAGACCGATGTCCATCTCGCGGTTTTCCTCCTCTCTCCACACCGCCACCTTTGCGCTGTGCTACCTACTGCATAACTGGTACTAAACCTTCGACTCCCATTTCTCAAGAAACTTTCACTTGTGCGGGTTCAGATATCGGAGGCCTCATTGCACAACATCATCCACTCCAGCTTGCCCTCGCTACTGGAGTGCTTGGTGCTTGTTTTCACAGTTAGAATCGGTTGTCTCCAAATAAAGTCGCCTAACCTTGTAAGAATTGGAATTTCTTTTGACGGAAGGCAGCTCATCATCCAAGATGCCCTTCACTTCAAAGGTTGATCCTTGATTCTAGTTATTCACCGCTGTAAATAACCGCCCTCTCTCGCGCCTAAACCGAGACCTTGGGTGTAATACATGATCTCTGTGCTCATTTCAATATGGTGTTTGGCTCCACAGTTCTTCGTGTACTTTATATTATCATCTACACTTGTAACCATAAGCTGCATTTTAAATTTCAAGCATAATTTATATATCATCTTGGAGTACACATTTTGTACTAATATTATGTTCTATGCTCAATGAAGAGTTTCTCCATGGATGGCCTATCAATGGTGCTGGATTCTGTCAAGATCTTATATATCCAAATGAATAGTTTTGATCTGAACAAGATTATTGGCTTGCTGCAATGCTTTCCATGTCCGGAGAAGTTGTATATAAAGGTGATAATTTCACGCACATTGAAGCCCGCATATAGTGTACTAGAATTAACTGCTCAGCTGTTGCTCTTTCGACACTCTTCTTTAGACCTTAACTGTTTTCAATCTTCATGTCTATTTAGGCAACAGGACGGGTAAGAAAGTTATAACCAATCGGTGGATTCGTAAGCATCGGGATTTTCTCACTTCTCATGAGATTCGATTGAAGACAATAACGCTAGAACGATATGTAGCCAACCGTGCAAACACAAGATTTGTCACATTCTTCCCGCTGAATGCGAGGTTACTATTGTCCATCGTGCTTAAGTTTATCAGCAGCATGGTTTTGACGGATGGGTATGTCAAGAGCAAAAAAGGAGTTTTGTGGGCAAAAGAGCTTCGAACGTGTCGGGCTTCTATTTACAACATATTGTGGTCATAATCCAAGAAATTTTACGACCCAGATGTTCATTCTATGGACCTGACCGATCCATTTGATCGTGATCGCCAAAAAAAGGCTGGAGTTAGATGTTGTTGCCCTTTTCAATCTGGGTTTTTTGTAAACCTGATGAACAATCAACCTCGTGCTTTTGTACAGTTTGTAAGCTGGAGTTAGATGTTCCTGCCCTTTTCAACTCGGCTGTGACTGTCATATTTTCTTTGAAACAAGGCAAATGGCTTGCCATTCGCTTAATTTAGAGTGAAATATTGTAACAAATCACAACCAAGGGAAATAACATCACCACGCCGCTGCTTGAGCTCACTGCATTACGTGAAGCCAAGTGATTAGCCCCACCAGCACCCACAAACTTATTTCAACTAGCACATCAAATGGGCTGTAAATTTTCATAGGAAAGGCTGCATGACCGTGACAGATTTGGATTTCGACATTTGGGACCCGCGAGGAAATAGCCTATCCAAGGTGGTGTCGACTTACTAGCCACCAACAAACGATTTCGCTTACCAGCCGCTGGATTGACATCCAACATCCGTCGGTATCTTCTATCTCTTGTCTTCTTCTTCCTCCAAATTACCAAACCAAACCACCCTGCCGGCTCCGCCGCCCCGCCTCCCATGGCTGGCTGCGCCCGCCGCCTACCAGACGCATTCTCCAACGTTGGCCAGTCCCTCCTCTATTCCCCACACGCCCCGTTATTCTCCGCGACGCCAGCCCCAACACGCACCGCGTTCGAACCAGCCAACCTCAGATTCTCCGCCGCGATCGACCGGCGATCTTCAACGGCTCCTGCTCGTTCCGCCCGAGGCCTCGCTGTCGCCCTCCGCCTTTGCGGCCTTGGTTCGCTTCGCCGTGCATGGTGCGCCGCCTCTTGCGTTGTCAACGTCGCCAACAACCGAGAGGAACAAGGAGATGATCAGACGTGGAGAGGATGACAAGAGGGACCCACCCAGCCATGGCAAGACGCAAGCAAGTGCCTCTATAGTACAAGCCCAAAAATATGGTTCCTCCTAATGGTTGGACATCCGGGGCTCACGCCATTGTCAACGTAGTCAATAAACGAGAGAATTACACTACGAGCGGCCGACACTGTGGACCCAAAGAAGTCGCAGCAGTTTTTTTTTGAGGAACAAGCAGTTGTTATTTATACTAGTTTTAGCGACGGATCAGGGTAACAACGGGCTAAAGGGGCTGTGGGCCTGCCTAGCTGTGGTTTTATTTATGTTTACCACATCATGAGCCCAGTTGTGTTTTTTTCTTGCTGAAAATGGCTAGCCCAGTTCTATTTTTTTAAAGAAATACCCAAACAAGGCCTACTTGCTTTATCGGCCCTGCTGGGCTGCAAATCTTTCAAGACGATGAGAGTTTCATTCGGTTTGCCCAGAAATGGCCTGTACTTTTTTAAAACACATCAAACCGGGAATTAGTTTCAATTTTTTTCATTACAAGATCTTAAATTCCATTGATTTTATGCGTGGACAATTATTTGGATTTTATATTTATATAAATTATTTTTCAAAATAGTTTGAATGTGAATCGATATTTCTGGATTAAAATAGTTGACCGCACCAAATATGCAAAATTTCAGATACTTTTTAACCGTGGCCACAATATGGGGTGTAATGCTAACAAAAAGAAGATGGGCTCCAAAAAACCTTAAGAATTAGCAATGGGCTGTACATTATTAGAAATAATGGCAGATGGGTTGTATGTTGTTTTCCACAGATTTGAGGCTGACTTGTGCGCCTACTACAGGTTGACGCGTATGCTTTCATAAAAAAGGTTGACGACACGCAACGCCTCGTCAACTTAGTCAACACACGAGAGCAAAGGATCGTTGGATGTCCATCCAACGGCTGTCGTGCTTCTTCAATCTCTCGCTCTTCATGCTCCAACCGCCAAACAAGCGCCGCGGACTGCTCGCTTCCTCCTCCCGCTGCCGGCTATGTTGCCGCAGCAGCCTCACGGCCCCACCGCATTCCCATCGCTGGCCTAGCCATCCTCTACTCACCCACACATGTTGTTATTCTCCGCGACGGCAGATTTAACCAAGAAACCTCAGATTCTCTCCGCTGGGAAACAATCGCCGAGTATTCCCTCGCTCCGTGTCGCTCCTTCCTAGGCCTCGCCGCCGCCCACCGCCTCGGTGCTCTCGGCGCGCCTGGTCAACGTGGTCAATGAACGACATCCATCGGAAGTGGATCAGACGTGGAGAGGCCGACACTGGGTCCACGGCCGCACGCAAGGAAATGCCTCCTTATTACGCCGCAAAATAATGATTCCTCCACCGACAGCTAGGACCCACAGGAAGGGCCCTCAGATTTCGCGAAAAAACGCTCCCCGCCGATGTGTCGGACCCACCAGCTATATCTTCGCACGCAAGGAAGTGCCTCCTTATTACGCCCAAAAAATGAATACCCCTCGCTAGCCGGGACCCACCATATTGTTGGGCTGACTTTAGGGCCTACTAAGTTGACGGGACGGAGGGCTTTGTCAACTTAGTCAATACTCCAAAGGACCGTGATGATGTCCATCCAACGGCCATAGTGCTTCTTCAACCTCTCGGTCTTCTTGCTCCACCACCAAAGCAGCGCCGGTCGTCGCGCCGCCTCCCCGCCTCCCGTGGGTCGGGTGTGCTACCGCCTCGCCGCCTCGCCTGTGGGTCTGCCCGCCGTCCCCTTCCTAGGGCTCGCTGCCGCCCACCGCCGTGGTGCTCTCGGCGTGGCGTGGTCAATGTGGTCAACGACCGACTTCCATCGGAAGAGTATCAGACGTGGAGAGGCCGATACTGGGTCCACGGCAGCCGCAAGGAAGTGCCTCCTTATTACGCTGAAAATAATTATTCCTCCACCGACAGCGGGACCCACCGGACGGGCCAACAGTATTTTGCGAAAAAATCGCTTTCTCGACTGCTGGGACCCACCGGACGGGCCACCGATTTTGCAAAAAAACGTTCCTCATTGTCACTCGACCCACCGGAAGTGCCTCCTTATTACGCACAAAAAATGAATACTCCCCGGCTAGCTGGGACCCACCTTGGTGGAGGCTGTCTTGTGGGCCTACTAAGTTGACGGGACGAAGGGCTTTTTCAACTTAGTCAATATGAACGATTCTAGCTCCAAAGGACCGTGACGATGTCCATCCAACGGCCGTAGTGCTTCTTCAACCTCCGGTCTTCTTGCTCCACTACCAAAGCAGCGCCGGTCGTGCCGCATGCTCTCGCCTCCCGTGGTCGGTTGGTTGCCGCTGGAGGCCTCACCGCCTCTACTATTCCCACCGCTGGCCAGGCTCTCGGGCGACGGCAGCCTCACACCGCAGCCGAACCAAGTGAACCTCAGATTCTCTCCGCTGGCTTCCACCGCCGATCTTTCCCCGGCTCCGCCGCCCCTTCCTAGGCCTCGCTGCCGCCCACCGCCGTGGTGCTCTCGCAAGGCGTGGTCAACGTGGTCAAGGAACGACTTCCATCGGAAGAGTATCTGACGTGGAGAGGCCGATACCTGGGTCCACGGCCACAGCCCAGTTTTTTGTGATTTGCCAAGTAAGTCGCTTTGTCAGCCTGTTGGGCTGCAAATCTTTCAAGACGAGGAGAGCTTTTATTCGGCTGGCCGAGAAAATGGCCCATCAAGAATGAGAAATGGGTTGTACATTTTAAAACACATCAAACCGCAATTAGTTTCAAATATATTTTTTCATTTCAAGATTTTAAATTACATTAATTTTTATGCGTGGAGAATTTGTTGGATTTTATATTGATATACATTTATTTTTAAAATCAGTTTGAATGTGAGTCAAATTTTGGGATTAAAACAGTTCGACCGCACCAAATATGCAAAATTTCAGATAATTTTTAACCGTGGCCACAATATGGGCTGTAATGCTAACAAAAAGAATATGGGCTCCAAAAAACCTTAAGAATTAGCAAATGGGCTGTAAATTATTAGAAATAATGGCAGATGGGTTGTATGTTGTTTTCCACAGATTTGAGGCTTTCCTAAAAAAGGTTGACGACAAGCAAAGGACGGTTGATGTCCATCCAACGGCCGCCGTGCTTCTTCAATCTCTCGCTTCTTCCCGCTCCACCGCCAAACAAGCGCCGCTGGACTGCTCGCTCCTCCTCCTCAAGGCCGGTCAGTGTGCTGCCAAGCAGCCTCACCGCCCCACCAGATTCCCATCGCTGGCCTAGCCATCCTCTACTCACCCACACTGCTGTTATTCTCCGCGACGGCAGACGAACCAAGAAACCTCAGACAACAGATTCCTCCGCTGGGAAACAATCGCCGAAGTCTTCCCCGCCCCTGTCGCCCCTTCCTAGGCTCGCCGCCCACCGCCGTGGTGCTCTCGGCGCGGCGTGGTCAATGTGGTCAACGACCGACTTCCATCGAAGAGTATTGCGTGGAGAGGCCGACACTGGGTCCACGGCCGCAGCAAGGAAGTGCCTCCTTATTACGCGCAAAATAATTATTCCTCCACCGACAATGGGACCCACCGGACGGGCCACCGATTTCGTGAAAAAACGTTTCTCGATCGCCGGGACCCACCAGCTACACCTTCGCACGCAAGGAAGTGCGCCCGCAAAAAACGATTCGCCGATCGCGCTGGGACCCACCAGCTACATCTTCGCACGCAAGGAAGTGCGTCCGGCAAAAAATGATTCGCCCGACCGCCGGGACCCACCAGCTACATCTTCGCAGCAAGGAAGTGCTCGATACCGGACCCACCTGGTCAAGCGCACGAAGCGTTGTCATTCTGGTCGCGAACGGTACGTACATATATACCGGTGGATGTAGAGGCGCCGCACGTGTCGTAGTAGAGGCGCGCGACGTAGCATGTACACGCACGCACAGCCGCCAGGGTGCAAGAAAGAAAATACGCCACGTATGTGTACATACGGGCGGGTCTCGAACGCCTACTCGCGCGCATACGCACGGGCGAGGGCTCGTACATGGCTGGGTCGGAACGGAGAAACAGCGCCGCCGCCGTGTTCATGGGGAGGCAACGGAATGCGCCGTGTTCATGGGGAGGCAACGGAATGCGCCGTGTTCATCGGGAGGCAACGAACGCGGGAGCCAACCGGCTGGGTCGGAACGGAATGCGTGGTCGTGTTCATCGGGAGGGCTTGGACGGAACAGCGATGGAAACGAGGCTCGGCGATCGCAGAACGGAGGAAACGGACCTCCCACGCTCGAACGGGTCCCGTTGATCGGGAGGGTGTGGCGCATCGCAAAACGGAGGAAACGGACCTCCTACGGTCAAACGGGGTCATGTTGATCGGGAGGGTGTGGCGCATCGCAAAACGGAGGAAACGGACCTCCCACGGTCAAACGGGGTCCCGTTGATCGGGAGGGTGTGGTGTACCGCAAAACGGATGAAACGGACCTCCTACGGTCAAACGGGGTCCTGTTCATCGGGAGGGTGTGGCGATCGCAAAACGGACTCCACGGATACCGTTCATCTCCACCGCCGACCTCCTCCGCCTCCACGGGCTACCGCCGACCTCCTCCACCTCCACGGGCTCCTCGCTCATCCAGCCTCCACCGCCGCTACTCCACCGCCATCGCTCAACCACCCTCCACGGGCACCCTCCACCGCTCACTGCTCATCCAGCCCTCCACACCACGGGTCCTGCTCAACCACCCTCCACGGCCACCCTCCACCGCTCATCGCTCATCCAGCCCTCCACACCACGGGTCCCGTTCATCCGAGGCAACGCCACCGCCATCGCTCATCCAACCCCCCCCGCAACGCCATCGCTCATCCAATCGATCGGCTTCAGCTTAGCAGCAGAGCGGCGAATCGCCCATCGGGTTCGTTAACAGCCATCGATCGATCGCCGGGTTCAAGAACGCAGAGCTCGCAAGGCAATCGCCGGGTTCGCTAGAGCCCAACGCCGCCGGGTTCAGTTAGAGCCAACGCCGCACACACGCGCGCACGCACGTACGAGAGAAACACGCATCGCCGCCCCGACCTCCCACCGTGAACCGCAACTCCCCAAATTTTCCTCGCCCTCGCTTCTACCACGGTTTTTTCCGTCATGGACGGCCCAAAGAATGTCATGGACGAAAAGCCCATTTTTTGTCATGATTTTTTGGCATAGAAGTAGGAGCCCACCACATCTATGATGATACCGGTTTTGTCACAATTATCGCCATAGAAGTGTCATATGTATGATGAAAAAAATTTGCTCGCCCAAAATGTCACGGATGTGTCTAGAGTATTAAGTTCATTTTTTTGTAGTGCAATAATATAATATAGCATGGAACAATAAAAAATTATAGATACGTTGGAGACGTGTCACAATCCGTGCTAAATTCTCCTCATGCTTGTAGTCAAAATAAAGCTTTTACCAAACATATCGTTGATGCTTTAATGCAATCTTATGAAGAAAAACTAGAGTTGGAAGTTTCTATCCCTAGAAAAATTTATGATGAGTGGGAACCCACAATAAAAATTAAAATCAAGGATCATGAATGCTATGCTTTATGTGATTTGGGTGCTAGTGTTTCCACGATCCGAAGAACTTTGTGTGATTTGCTAGGTTTCCGTGAATTTGATGATTGTTCTCTAAACTTGCACCTTGCGGATTCCACTATTAAGAAACCTTTGGGAAGAATTAATGATGTTCTTATTGTTGCAAATAGGAACTATGTGCCCGTAGATTTCATTGTTCTTGATATAGATTGCAATCCTTCATGTCCTATTATTCTTGGTAGGCCTTTCCTTAGAACGATTGGTGCAATTATTGATATGAAGGAAGGGAATATTAGATTCCAATTTCCATTAAGGAAAGGCATGGAACACTTCCCTAGAAATAAAATAAAATTACCTTATGAATCTATCATGATAGCCACTTATGGATTGCCTACCAAAGATGGCAATACCTAGATCTATCCTTGCTTTTATGCCTAGCTAAGGGCGTTAAACGATAGCGCTTGTTGGGAGGCAACCCAATTTATTTTAGTTTTTTTGCTTTTTGCTTCTGTTTAGGAATAAATAATCCACCTAGCTTATATTTAGACGTGGTTTTATGTTTTAATTAGTGTTTGTGCCAAGTTAAACCTATAGGATCTTCTTGGATGATAGCTATTTGATCTTGCTAAAAATTCCAGAAACTTTCTGTTCACGAAAACAATTGTTAAAAATCACCAGAACGTGATAAAATACTGATTCCAATTGTAGAAGATCAGAAAACAAATTATCTAGGTCGTCCTATTTTTGTAGAATTGTTAGAGTTCCAGAAGTTTGCGTTAGTTACAGATTACTACAGACTGTTCTATTTTTGACAGATTCTGTTTTTCGTGTGTTGTTTGCTTATTTTGATGAATCTATGGCTAGTAAAATAGTTTATAAACCATAGAGAAGTTGGAATAAAGTAAGTATAACACCAATATAAATAAAGAATGAGTTCAATACAGTACCTTGAAGTGGTGTTTTTTTTTCTTTCGCTAACGGAGGTCACGAGATTTTCTGTTAAGTTTTGTGTTGTGAAGTTTTCAAGTTTTGGGTAAAGATTTGATGGATTATGGAACAAGGAGTGGCAAGAGGCTAAGCTTGGGGATTCCCAAGGCACCCCCAAGATAAATATAAGGACACCAAAAAGCCAAAGCTTGGGGATGCCCCAGAAGGCATCCCCTCTTTCGTCTTCGTCCATCGGTAACTTTACTTGGAGCTATAATTTTATTCACCACATGGTAAGTGTTTTGCTTGGAGCGTCTTGTATGATTTGAGTCTTTGTTTTTAGTTTACCACAATCATCCTTGCTGTACACACCTTTTGAGAGAGACACACATGATTCAGAATTTATTAGAATACTCTATGTGCTTCACTTATATCTTTTGAGCTATATAATCTTTGCTCTAGTGCTTCACTTATATATTTTAGAGCATGGCGGTGGTTTGTTTTATAGAAACTATTGTTCTCTCATGCTTCACTTATATCATTTTGAGAGTCCTACAAAACAACATGGTGATTTGCTTTAATTGTGAAATTAGTCCTAGTATGATAGGCATCCAAGATTAGTAAAAACTTTCTAATAATTGCGTTGAATACTAAGAGAAGTTTGATGCTTGATAATTGTTTTGAGGTATGAAGGTGATGATATTAGAGTCATGCTAGTTGAGTGGTTATGAATTTGAGAAATACTTGTGTTAAAGTTTGCGATTCCCGTAGCATGCACGTATGGTGAACCGTTATGTGATGAAGTCGGAGCATGATTTATTTATTGATTGTCTTCCTTATGAGTGGCGGTCGGGGAAGAGCGATGGTCTTTTCCTACCAATCTATCCCCCTAGGAGCATGCACGTAATACTTTGTTTTGATAACTAATAGATTTTTGCAACAAGTATATGAGTTCTTTATGACTAATGTTGAGTCCATGGATTATATGCACTCTTACCCTTCCACCATTGCTAGCCTCTCTAATACCGCGCACTTTTCGCCGGCATCATACGCCCACCATATACCTTCCTCAAAACAGCCACCATACCTACCTATCATGGCATTTCCATAGCCATTCCGAGATATATTGCCATGCAACTTACCACCGTTCCGTTTACTATGACACGTTCCATCATTGTCATATTGCTTTTGCATGATCATGTAGTTGACATTGTGTCACGCCCAATATGCGACCCTATCCAAAAGGAACTCGACGGTCCCACCAAGGATAGACCCGCATATTGAAACGCTTTTGCAAGGTGGATATCATTACATCAACATTACATAATAGTGGGGATACATACATAAGGCACAAATGCCACAAGAATACATCAACATCATATACAAGACCAACATCCGACTACGGATGAAACATAAACAGAAACTCAAACAATATCCACCTGCTAGCCCAGCTGCCGACTGGAACCTATCCTCGGATCAAGAAGAAGCGAAGAAGAACTCCAATACAAGCAAACATCGCTCTCGCGTCATGACCATCGCATGAACCTGTACCTGCAACTGGTGGTATAGTAATCTGTGAGCCACGAGGACTCAGCAATCCCATTACCATGGGTATCAAGACTAGCAAAGCTTAATGGGAAAGGAAGGGGTAAAGTGTTGAGGTTGTAGCAGCGGCTAAGCATATATGGTGGCTAACATACGCAAATGAGAGCGAGAAGAGAAACAAAGGAACGGTCGTCAACTAGTAATGATCAAGAAGTGATCCTGAACTCCTACTTACGTCAAACATAACCCAAGAAACCGTGTTCTCCTCTCGATCAACCCGAAAAGAGACACTCACGCAGTTACGCATTACACGGTTGGTGTATTTTAATTGAGATCAACTTCGGTTCTCTACAACCGGACATTAACAAATTCCCATCGCCACATAACCGCGGGCACGGCTCTCGAAAGTTTATACCCTACAGGGTGTCCCAACTTAGCCCATGATAAGCTCTCGCGATCAACGAAGGATATTCCTTCTCCCGGAAGACCCGATCAGTCTCGGAATCCGGCTACAAGACATTTCGACAAAGAATAAAACAAGACCAGCAAGACCGCCCGATCGCCGACAATCCCGATAGGAGCTACACATATCTCGTTCTCGTGGCAACACCGAATGAGACAAAGCTACGAGTAAAACCAATCCTCAAGTTGCCCTAAGGTGGCCCTTGGCGACTCGGTTCGAACCAGCACTTAGAGAAGCACCGCCCGGGGGCTAATAGAGATGACCCGAGAGAGCGACTCCCAAGGGAAAAGTAGGTGGTGGTGAGGCAAATGGTAAAACCAATGTTGGGCCTTGCTGGAAAAGTCTAATTCAAAGCGAACTGTCAAGGGGTCCCATAAATCACCCGACCGCGTTAGGGACGCAAAATCCGGGAACATAATACCGATATGACGGAAACTAGGGCGGCAAGAGTGGAACAAAACACTGCATAAGGCCGAGCCTTCCACCCTTTACCAAGTATATAGATGCATTAATTAAATAAGATATATTGTGATATCCCAACAAGTAAACATGTTCCAACAAGGAACAACATCTCCATGTTCCAACAAGGAACAAACTCCAACTTCACCTGCAACTAACAACGCTATAAGAGGGGCTGAGCAAAGCGGTAACATAGCCAAACAATGGTTTGCTAGGAAGGGTGACAACGAGTTAGAGGTTCAGGGCAATTTGGGAGGCTTGAGCAGCAAGTGATAGGTAGCGCAGCATAGCGAAAGAACGGAGCAACTAGCATAGCAATGATAGTAGTGAGATCCAAGGTAGCGGTCATCTTGCCTGAAATCCCGCAAGGAAGAAGAACGAATCCATGAAGAAGATGAAGCCACGAAGACGAACCAAGCGTAGACGAACGAATCCTCACGATCGCAACGAAACGGGAACTAACAAGAAGAAGCACACAACATAGTAAACACACCACACATGAACAAGGCATGATGCACAACAAGCATGATGCATGACAAGACTACATGAAGCTACTCATGGCAAGAGATGATGCAAACAAGAGCAACACATCAAAGCAAGTTTAAATGAGGCCGGGAACAACATATAACAATTCCGGTAAGTCCTCATATGCAAATTCCGAAATTGGTCCAGATCTGAATAAACCTTATGTTCAAGTTGTTAAACAGCAAGTTAAGATGCACCACGATGATCTACACGAAATTCTAGTCAAGTTACATATAAAGTTCATTTAATTCGGAGCTACGGCCTAGAAGATATGAGCAAAACAAGTTAAACATGGCATTGATGCAAAATGCATACAAATATCAAGCAAACACCTCAAAACATGGATGCAACATGATAATATGAAACTACATGCAAAATCAAGCAAGTTTCATATAGAGCACACTCAAAACGGAGCAACGGTTCAACACATACACACTATACAAGTCATAACAATAATCTGTCCAAAACAGCAACTAGGCATATTGCAAGCATCAAAACGACATGCTACAGGACCCCAACAAGATAACAAAAGGCATGGGCATGATGTACAGGTAAAGCATTGCAAAACATGAACACTGAGCTAACTCCAGAAATCACTAGAACATGCTCAAAACACATGGCAAGATTGCAAATAATAACAGAGTTAGACTTAGCAGAATATAATATCAGGTTGCAATGTTTAGAGCTATCAAACAACATGTTACAGGAACTTATCATGGCAAAAAAAGGCATGGCATGATACTACTAAATGCATAGAACAAAAGTCCCTTACTGACCATGAGCCAAAAGGGATCAGAAAATATGATGGCACCCATGTAAACATGGCAAGTTATATTACAGATTTAAACATGGCAGGAACAACAATAAGTAGGCATGTTGGTGAGCTTGAACCACTCACCACAGATCAATACATGGCATGGCAAGGCAACCAACAGCAAGAAGACATGGCATAGAAGCTATAAATGGCAAGAACAACATCATAGCATGCTTGGATCAACTACAACAACCTTGGCAAAATTGAATAACATGTAAACAACCTGCCAGGAAACATTTTATAGCAAAAGTAGAGCTCGATTGACTCAAGCTATGGCACTCCATAATTGCAAACAAGGGCATGGATGGATAGAGCAAGATATGTATAACAAAACATCCTTACTGAAGTATCTCAAAATAAGCATGGAACTCTCTGTAGCATCAAGTTAACATGGCATGAAAATATCAGCAGATCAGGGCTGAAATCAGCAACATCATGAAGCCTAGTTTGCATGCTTGTGCTAGTAACCACAGAGATCACAAAAATACATGGCATACACCCCTGGAAAGATGGCATGGCATATTACAAAACACATGTAGGACTCAAGTTCATAGGGTGCACACATCAATCATGGCAAAAATGACAAAAGTGCATGTTCTGATAAGAATCAGAAACTAACATCACATAGCCCTCTTCTAACAGCATTTCGGGCATCAAGATGAGCTCAAATGAAAATGATGCAATGAGATGAAATGATGTACTCTTCGAGGCGAACAATTTGACATATTAAACGCACGAAACAGACCTACGGATGCAGAGTTATGGCATGATGAAAATGCAACAAAAATGCAACAATTTCGGGGACTTGGTGGAATTTTGGGGAGGGGAAAGTCAACCTCATGGCACGCGAACCGAGGATGGCCGGAACTCGCCGGAAACACGCCGGAGAGGAGGGGGATGGGGCGCGGGGGCCGGATCCAGGTCCGGGGAGGCCGGGCGGCACGGCGGTGCCGGGCGGCCGCAGCGAGGGAGGAAGGGCGCGGGAGGCGCTTAGCCGGCGCAGAGGCGGGCGGCAGGCCGGGGCTGGCGGCGGCGGGCGGGCTGGCGGGCGGAGCTGCTGGCGCGGCGCACCGGCCTTGGCGACGCCGGGCGGAGGGGCGCTGGGCGGACGGGAGCTCAAAGCGGGCGCTGGGATCCGGCCAGGCGTGCCGCGATGGGCTTCCGGGCCGCAGAGGTGGAGGGAGCGGCGGCGGGAGCGCCACTTGGCGGCGGCGCAGTGGCTGCGGGGCGGCGCGAGGCGACGACGTGGTCGCCCGGGATTGGTCGGGCGACGTGAGGCGGGGCGGACGCGTCCGTGGCGGGGTGGACACGTCCGGTGGCGCGAGGTAGGAGGAGCTAGGGTTCATCTGCGAATTGATCCGGAATTTCGGGAGGAGGGGTGTTTAAATAGGTAGAGGGAGCTAGGAGAGTCCAAATGAGGCGCGGTTTTCGGCCACGCGATCGTGATCGAACGACCAAGAGCATGGAGGGGAGTTTGGTGGGTTTTGAGCCACTTTGGAGGGGGTGTTGGGCTGCACACCAATGAGGCTTTTGCGGTTACCCGGTTAACCGTTGGAGTATCAAACGACCTCCAAATGGCACGAAACTTGACAGGCGGTCTACCGGTGCTATACCAAGGCCGCTTGGCAAACCTCGGTCCATTCCGAGAAAGTTTAACACCCGCACACGAAAAGAGGTAAAAGGGGGCGCCGGGAGACATAGGAGTGCCGGATTGCAAAACGGACAACGGGGAAAATGCTCGGATGCATGAGACGAACACGTATGCAAAATGAAATGCACATGATGACATGATATGAAATGCAGATGAAGACATGGCAAAGTGCAACACGCAAGCAAATGACATGGCAACGACAGCGAATAACTGGCGGACACTTGGCGCATCGAATCCGGGGCGTTACACATTGTATTTGTGGCAAAGCCACCGTTCATCATACATGTCACTCTTGATTCATTGCATATCCCAGTACACCGCCGGAGGCATTCATATAGAGTCATATTTTGTTCTAAGTATTGAGTTGTAATACTTGAGTTGTAAGTAAATAAAAGTGTGATGATCATCATTATTAGAGCATTGTCCCAAGTGAGGAAAGGATGATGGAGACTATGATTCCCCCACAAGTCGGGATGAGACTCAGGACTAAATTTAAAAAAAGGCCATAAAAAATAGAAAAGGCCCAACAAAAAAATGAGAGAAAGGAGAGAAGGGACAATGCTACTATCCTTTTACCACACTTGTGCTTCAAAGTAGCACCATGATGTTTATGATAGAGAGTCTCTTGTTTTGTCATTTTCATATACTAGTGGGAATTTTTCATTATAGAACTTGGCTTGTATATTCCAATGATGGGCTTCCTCAAATTGCCCTAGGTCTTCGTGAGCAAGCAAGTTGGATGCACACCCACTTAGTTTTTCATTGTTGAGCTTTCATACACTTATAGCTCTAGTGCATATGTTGCATGGCAATCCCTACTCACTCACATTGATATCTATTAATGGGCATCTCCATGGCCCGTTGATACGCCTAGTTGATGTGAGACTATCTTCTCCTTTTTGTCTTCTCCACAACCACCATTCTATTCCACATATAGTGCTATGTCCATGGCTCACGCTCATGTATTGCGTGAAGATTGAAAAAGTTTGAGAACATCAAAAGTATGAAACAATTGCTTGTCATCGGGGTTGTGCATGATTTAAATATTTTGTGTGGTGAAGATAGAGCATAGCCAGACTATATGATTTTGTAGGGATAACTTTCTTTGGCCATGTTATTTTGAGAAGACATGATTGCTTTATTAGTATGCTTGAAGTATTATTACTTTGAAGTCAATATTAAACTTTTATCTTGAATCATTCGGATCTGAATATTCATACCACAAATAAGAGAATGACATTGAAAATTATGCTAAGTAGCATTCCACATCAAAAATTCTATTTTTATCATTTACCTACTCGAGGACGAGCAGGAATTAAGCTTGGGGATGCTTGATACGTCTCCAACATATCTACAATTTTTTATTGTTCCATGCTATTATATATTCTGTTTTGGATGTTTGATGGGCTTATTTATACACTTTTATATTATTTTTGGGACTAACCTATTAACCGGAGGCCCAGCCCGAATTGCTGTTTCTTTGCCTATTTCAGTGTTTCGAAGGAAAGGAATATCAAATGGAGTCCAAACGGAATGAAACCTTCGGGAGTTATTTTTGGAACAAACGTGATCTAGAGGACTTGGAGTGGACGTCAAGAAATGAACAAGGAGGCCACGAGGCAGGGGGCGTGCCTACCCCCCCTGGGCGCTGTCGGTGTCAAAACCGGCGGATCTCGGGTAGGGGGTCCCGAACTGTGCGTCTAAGGCGGATGGTAACAGGAGGCGGAGGACACGGTGTTTACCTAGGTTCGGGCCCTCTCGATGGAGGTAATACCCTACTTCCTGCTTGATTGATCTTGATGATATGAGTATTACAAGAGTTGATCTACCACGAGATCGTAGAGGCTAAACCCTAGAAGCTAGCCTGTGGTATGATTTTTTTTGTCCTATGGACTAGACCCTCCGGTTTATATAGACACCGGAGGGGGCTAGGTTTACACAGAGTCGGTTACAAGGTAGGAGATCTACATATCCGTATTGCCAAGCTTGCCTTCCACGCCAAGGAGAGTCCCATCCGGACACGGGACAAAGTCTTCAATCTTGTATCTTCATAGTCCAACAGTCCGGCTAAAGTATATAGTCCGGCTGTCCGAGGACCCCCTAATCCAGGACACCCTCGTAGCCCCTGAACCAGGCTTCAATGACGATGAGTCGGGCACGCAGATTTGTCTTCGGCATTGCAAGGCGGGTTCTTCCTCTGAATACACCATAGAAGATTTTGAACACAAGGATAATGTCCGGCTCTGCAAAACAAGTTCCACATACCACCGTAGAGAGAATAGTATTTCCACAAATCTAATCTGCTGACAACTTTTCATAGCGTGACATCACACCACGACCTGGTCATTATTCGAACCATTTTTCTCAACCAGCCTGCCACTGCATGTTTCGCGAGGCTGTTTTATTGGCACGTCTTGTCGAAGCAGAGATCGTGTCCCCCTTATTACGGGATTCTCATCAATACGGGCGTGGGTAACCCAATCGTGCCCGTTGGTATGACTCCTCGATTTTAGGCAAGTTCCAAATGGCCACGCGGAGGATGCTTGATATTCACCCTCTTTATAAAGAGGCCAAGGCTTGTCCTTTTCTTCTCGCACTCAATCGAACCCCTCCCCCACCTTGAGTTCCAACACCCAAGGCTCAGGCTAGGCGCTTCGGACCTTCAATCATGTCCGGATCCAACCTTAAAGGTCGGTGGATGCCCTCCTCTGTCACAGAGGAGGACATTAAGAAGCTAAGAGAAGCCAGGTATCTGACCGCCGAAATCTCGCACAGGCTGCCTGCTCGAGTGCAGGTCGTTTCCACTCCCGAACCTAGCGAGAGCGTCGTATTCATCTCCCACTTCCTCCGAGGGCTTGGCCTTAGTCTAGATCCATTTGTTAGGGGGCTCATGTTCTATTACGGGCTGGATTTCCGTGACCTGGCCCCGGATTCCATCCTTCACATCTCGTCGTTCATCGTTGTGTGTGAGGCCTTCCTCCACGTCACCCCACACTTCGACTTATGGCTCAAGACCTTTAATGTGGAGCCGAAGATGATTAATGGGCGACACGCAGAATGCGGAGGTGCCGTAATAAGCAAAGGCACCAATGTTCTTCCCGGAGGTGTCCAGCTTATGGCAACGGGAGTGGTTTTACATCACAGCTCCCCGCGGTACTAAGTGGGTAGCCGCCCCTGCCTTCCGCTCGGGTCCCCCGCCACAACTGACGTCGTGGATCAACAAGGAGCTGGACTGGGGGCCAGTAAATGATGTGCCGACATTGCAGAGTCGCATCCGAGATCTCCTCGAGAGAGCTGTCAGCCTTATCAAGGTGATGCAAGTCATGCTAGTTCATCGAGTCCTGCCTTGCAAGCGTCGACCTCTCCGTATGTGGTAGTTCAACCCGGAAGGACCGCGAGCTATTCAGCACTTCTTCGGCATGACGCGCGAAGAGATGTACAAATTGTTCTTCGGATCACAGATAAAGTGTCCGGACACCACCGAGGATGCGGGTCTGAGCTACAATCGTCCAGATACCCAAGTAAGTAGTTCTTTGGCCGAACATGTTGTCTCTTTATTTATCACAACATCATTCTGAAAAGCCGCTCTTTGACCAGGACTGGATAGAAAAGGCGAAGCTGATAAGGTGTTCGGCCCCCCTTCCCGAAGGCTCTCCGGACCCTGTATTAGCCAGGATTCTCGAGCTTGCGCCTTATCAAGCGCCCTCAGGGGAAGATGAAGGGAGGAATAAAGAAGCTGAAAGCGGGCCTCACTCATTGTCCATCCAAACCAGGGGAATTAGTGCCTCCGCAAAGGAGGATAACCGGGGAGAAGAATCTAAAATTCCTTCTCCCTAGGGAAGGAAGAGGGCTGCCTCTGAAGACTTGGAAACAATGGCTTCCAAACGAGGGAAGAAGCCTTTGTCAGGGGGCCCTACCCCGGAGGGCATCGCTACCGCACAGTACCCGCAAGGGGACCAACCCTCCACCGAGCTGTAAGTAAACAAAAGTACTCCATAGTAAACATATCCCGCTTTATTCCTGAGGACAATTAACCGAGGCGTATGTCTTGTAGTTCGGATGGTAGCCCTTCTCGACAGAGTTCATCTTCGGGGGATCTTATTCCGGAGATGATGGAGAGCGAAACACCTCCCCATGCCTCCCCGCCTCATGGGGCGGGCGACCCTGAGGTGTCGTCACGGAGGATTTCTCCTGATCTGCCAAGGCCAGAGGGTAACCCTTCGACCACCCGAAGTCCAGAGTATTCGGCTCCTAAGGAGAGCAAAAGAAAGAGTCCGGGACTGTCCGATGCACGACCAGACTCACGGATGAATCTTCTGGAGCAAGCGGCTATCTCAGAAGCGCATGGTACGCTAATGGGTATGGTGGTTGAGAGGATTTCATCCGCCGAAAGCAGGTTGCATGAAGCTTTTATGAGTCTGCTGAGAGGCTTTGAGGTACGCAAAGTAATATATATTTTGACGGTACCGCACACGGTAGGTGTGCCCTATGCAGATAGTAGCCCCTGAGACTCTGGTTGCTGTCGAAAACGGCGGCAAACAGAGGATCATAGTCCCAGGTAATAACCATGCCGCCTTCATTTGCAGGTGGCTGAAGGTCCGGTGGCTAGCTGGACTGGTGAGTTTGCCGAACTAAAACGGCAACTTGATGCGGCAGATGCCGACATCGTGCTTGTAAACAGGCGGCTTGACGAAGCACAGGGTATGTATTCTCCGATGGTCAACATATTTTTAAGAGGAGCATAATGTTAGTATCTATAATATGCTGCGACTGCAGATGGAGCTGCCACCGTGGAGACCCTTTGGGCGGAACTTTCCCGAGCCAAGGAACAAGCCAGGAGGAGTGATGTGGCCGCCCTAAGGGCGGTCGAAGAGTTAGGAGCCGAACAGGCTGCACATTGTGAAAGCAAAGAGCAAATAGCCAAGATGGCTATTGAGTTGAAAGATGCCGCTGACCGTTATGAGCTTCTTGAAAAGGAAAACCAAACAAAGATGGCGGACCTGGAGAAAGCCATGGTGACAGCCAAGGAAGCCCGCTCGAGAATCAGAGCGGCGAAGGAGGAGCTATGTCAAGCCGGAGATATCACGGCTGGGAAGCCCTTTTTGTTGCGGACGAAGTTCGGAGATCCTAGGTGTGCCCTTCTTGATCAATTATGGAGTTCTGCAGACGCGTACGTGGATTTGGCAGCGAGTGCTGCTGATGCGACTGAGTTTTTCAAAGATCAAAAAGATCATGAAGTGGAAAAGTTGTTCTGGTCGCAGTTCAATGTTCCGGCGCGTCCGCTGCTGTTGAATGAGCGAATGACCGAGTGGGCCGAGCTCCATAGGTTGTCCGGGCTTGCCATGAGGTCTGTTGTGGATCATCTTTGGTCGGAAGGACCAAGGCCGAATAGTTATTTTGGCTGAGTGCAACGATTCCTTGGTGTTGTGCCGCATATCGATGCTATGAAGAGGTCGGCGTGCATAGAGGGTGCGCGGATAGCTCTTGCCCGTGTCAAGACATACTGGGCGGAGATGGAGGCCACCGCTATTGCAACTCAGAGTTCAGCCGTAGGCCGAGTATCGGCCGAGCACTATTTTGAAGAAGTCCTCGAAGGCGCTCGTTTAATAGAGGCTCAGTGCTCGAAGAGTATCATGTTCTAGTGACATGTATCCCCATTGTAAGAACAATGTTACTTGAATTATAAAGGCTGTGTTTATACTTTTGCCTGAAAGTATTATTATGCCTCATGTGCGGTCGTTTATGTATATATATATATATATATATATATATATATATATATATATATATATATATATATATATATCTGAAAGTTTGATAAATGTCGGCTTCAGCCCCCACGCATATAATGCGGGGGTGTTCGCAAAAGCGCATCTTCACACTTGATCCAACGTCTTGGTCCATTAAGGAGGTGGTAGCACGGCGAACGAGGCAAGCGGACTATATTGCTTTAACACTTTCACTTAACCATAGGAGTTTGACAGTGGGGCTACTATATAGCCCCTGGTATTTCCGCGGCTATCCGAATACAGTGCGCGTACGTACATGACCGGGAAAACCGGGCCTTCGTTAATGCGAAGGAATCCCGAAGATTCCGATGAGTCTTCGAGTGGTTGACCAGTCTCACGCTTTATCATGATAGTCAGTTTTCAGCTTTCTCTACTGAGGTGTTCGTCCGGATGAACCAGGGCATAGTCGCAGAAGTTCTCCCGGTGCCACCTTAGCCGATAGAGCAGAACGTAAGGTAGCAAAACACGGGAGCCGGGCAAACCCAACATTTGACCAAAGACATGATTCGGAGCTGATGCATATAAGGCCAAACTCGCGACGCCGAACACTCCCTATGGTATTCGGTCTTTATAACATATATCGGGCTGAGCAACGCCCTTGATAATGAACCCCGAGTGTCCAGGTACGTGCAATATTCTGACGTGGCGAAATGCCAATAACGTCAGCATCGTTCTCGGTTATACTGAATATCCAAAGGATGTGAAGCAACAAAAGACAGTAAAAAAGGTTTACACAGGGTCTTAATCTAAAAAGAAACCTTGGAACGGGTCCATGCTGCATGTCTGCACCTGTGTCTCCGTTGTGCCGTATCCTGGAAGGGTGTAGCACGATTGTCATCTGTAAAAGAGAAGAACTTAGGTGAAAGTTGTCGTGTGAAAAAATGGTTATTCTCAATAAATCATTAAAATTAAATATAAGTAAAGTCGAGCCGAACTAGTCCTTTTTACATGCGGGAAGCCCCTGGTACCGCCTATGGGGGTATAACCATCAAACCAATCTCAGGTTTATCTAAGCTGTTACAGCTAGTAATGCGCCGGACTCATCTAGCCGTGTCCGCGGTCTTGACGACCGATCATTTATTCTGGTTGGAGGGGCCGTTTAGTGTTCGGCTGTTAAAAACAAGCGAAAGTTGTTCTTCCGATTAGTGCTTGATAGCCGCTTTGAAATGGAGCAATGTCGAAGGTTAGTTTTTCACTTCGAAAGTTGTTAGGAGAACCGAATACAACCTCTAGTACTAGAGAGCCCGTACAGCGGGCCTCTGGGCCTGGCATTACTCCTTTAAAGGTAGTATTGCTTTGGATGATTCTTGTCGGGTCTATCCCCATTTTGCGGACTGTGTCCTGATATATCAGATTAAGACTACTGCCGCCGTCCATGAGGACTTGGGTGAGATGGTAGCCATCGATAATTGGGTCTAGCACCAAGACAACCAATCCTCCGTGTCGGCTACTTGTCTGATGATCCCTGCGATCAAAGGTGATCGGGCAGGCCGACCAAGGGTTGAACTTAGGGGTGACAGGCTCTACAGCGCATGTGTCTCAGAGTGCATGTTTGCTCCTTCGTTTTGTTACGTGAATCATGTTCACTGTTCTGACCTCTGGTGGAAAATTTTTCTGTCCTCCAGTGCTTTGCTGGCGAGGCTCATCCTCGTCTTCACTTGGTGTCTCCCTCCCCTTGTGTTCGGCATTTAGCTTGCCAGCCTGCTTGAAGACCCAGCATTCTCTATGGGTGTGATTTGCAGGTTTATCAGAGGTGTCGTGAATCTGACATAATTTGTCTAGAATCTTGTTGAGGCTGGACGGTCCATTTCTGTTGCCTTTGAAAGGCTTTTTCCGTTGACCGGGTCGAGAGCCCCTGAATCCGGTGTTTACCGCCGTGTTGTCTGGGCTATCTTCGTTATTTTAACGCTTGCTTTTATTGCGTCGTGGTTTTCCATTGCCATCTCGGACTTCAGATGTGCCTGGGTCACTGGTGCTACTACGGGCCAGCCAGCTGTCTTCGCCCGCGCAAAAGCGGGTCATAAGACTTGTTAGGGTCGCCATTGTCCTCGGCTTTTCTTGTCCGAGGTGTCTGGCGAGCCATTCGTCTCGGACGCTGTGTTTGAAAGCTGCTAAGGCTTCGGCGTCCGGGCAATCGACAATTTGGTTCTTCTTAGTGAGAAATCTGTTCCAAAGCTTTCGGGCTGACTCTCCGGGCTGTTGAATTATATGACTTAAATCGTCTGCATCCGGAGGTCGGACTTAGGTCCCTTGAAAGTTTGCCCTAAAAGCATCCTTGAGCTCCTCCCAACTTCCAATTGAATTTTCGAGGAGGCTCTTAAGCCAGTGCCGAGCAGGTCCTTTCAGCTTGAGGGGCAAGTATTTGATGGCGTGGAGATCGTCTCCGCGAGCCATATGGATGTGGAGGATGAAGTCCTCAATCCAGACCCCGGGCTCCGTCGTTCCATCGTACGCTTCTTCGTTCACGGGTTTGAATCCCTCTGGAAATTCGTGATCCAGCACCTCATCAGTGAAACATAGGGGGTGAGCGGCACCCCTGTATTTGGATGGTTCATGGCGTTCTGACGATTGTAGTGTTCGGTTTTGATTATGCGCTGGAGCTCGCTTCCTAGATCCATAGATGGACCTGGTCATACCGGATTTTTGGCGCAAGTCCTCACGTAAATCGTGTGTTGACTTATGTGCGGCCTCGTTAGCCGCCCTATCGCGGCCACGAGGTGGTCGATCCGGCTGATCGGCCGTTTTATTCTTCGGTTGTGTAGGCTCTACGGCCTCATCATCGAACTCAGGCAATAGCTTGTGCTTTGGATAGCTCTTTGTGTGGCGACTACCACCGTACTTTTCTTCAGTGTCGAGCACTTTGTTCCATCTACTGTTGAGCGTATTCTGCGCGGCCTTAAGCCTTTGCTTTTGCTTCTTCAGACTCCTCGCGGTGGCAATAAGCCTTTTACAAAGGTTCTCTTGTTCCAGGTGCCTTTCCGGGATGATGTGTGCGTCGTCGTCCGGACTGTTTTCCTCTCCTGAGAGAGGTTGATGAGCTTTATCCTCGGCGTCGACGTGTTCGGACAGCTGCTCCGTACTATGTTCACCGTTCACTGGTTCATCCTGCTCTATCGCTGGGTCAATATTGTTGTCGTTTCCTCTGGAGTCGACCGGGTGTTATTTTCTCTTGCGTTGTTATCGCTGTTTTTGCCGAGGCGGGATTTGGAGCGGCGCCTGCGCCGTCGCTTTGGTTGCTTCTCGAGGGAGCTATCCTTTGTTGCATCCTTCCGTTCCTCGTCATTGTTTTCTTTGGGTGTATTCACCATATATATATCGTGTGATTAAGTGGCTGTCCAGCGCCCTATAGGCGGTGGTTCATGTTCGTCTCCTGCATCGTCGTCCATACTGTCGATGTCTTCGGAGTCGAAATCGAGCATGTCGGTTAAATCGTCGACAGTGGCTACTAAATGGGTGGTGGGTGGGGAGTGAATTTCTTCGTCGTCCGCATCCCATTCTAGCCGGACATAGTTCGGCCAAGGTTCTCCTGACAAGGAGAGAGACCTTAATGAATTTAGCACATCGCCGTAAAGCGAGTCTTGAAGATTTCATGGAGGTAAACTCCATGATCGGTGCCCAATCGGATTCGATAGGCACGGACGTAAGCGACTCGGAGCCCGTGGCCGGGGACGAATCCAGCGGTTCAGCAGCATGGCTCCCGTAGGAGGTGAAGTCAGTATTCGGCTCTATCGCCACTGAGAGTGCGGCCTCCGTGGTGGGGTCTATCCACCCGTCCTCAGATGGCGCAATTTGTTCCGGATTGAGGGCCGGGGTAGTTGCAGGTGTGATCTCCCGAACACTGTCCGACGGCAGATTTAAGTCATGCTCATCGTGATTGTGCGGCGCACCTGACATGGGCTCAAATCCATCGAAGATCAAGTCTCTGCGAATGTCGGCAGTGTAGTTCAAGTTTCCAAACCTGACCTGATGGCCAGGGGCGTAGCTCTCGATCTGCTCCAGATGGCCAAGAGAGTTGTCCCGCAGTATGAAGCCGCCGAATACGAAGATCTGTCTGAGGAGGAAAACCTCACCTTGGATCACATCATTGCTGATGATCGAAGGAGCCATCAAGCCTTACGGTGACGGCACAATGGAACTCTCAATGAAAGCACCAATGTCGGTGTCAAAACCGGCGGATCTCGGGTAGGGGGTCCCGAACTGTGCGTCTAAGGCGGATGGTAACAGGAGGCGGGGGACACGATGTTTACCCAGGTTCAGGCACTCTCGATGGAGGTAATACCCTACTTCCTTCTTGATTGATCTTGATGATATGAGTATTACAAGAGTTGATCTACCACGAGATCGTAGAGGCTAAACCCTAGAAGCTAGCCTATGGTATGATTGTTTTTATCCTATGGACTAGACCCTCTGGTTTATATAGACATTGGAGGGGGCTAGGTTTACACAGAGTCGGTTACAAGGGAGGAGATCTACATTCTGTATTGCCAAGCTTGCCTTCCACGCCAAGGAGAGTCCCATCCGGACACGGGACGAAGTCTTCAATCTTGTATCTTCATAGTCCAACAGTCCGGCTAAAGTATATAGTCTGGCTGTCCGAGGACCCCCTAATCCAGGACTCCCTCAGGCGCGCCCTCCACCCTCGTGGGCCCCTCGTAGCTCCACCGACCTACTTCTTCCCCCTATATATACCTACGTACCCCCAAACCATCAGACACGGAGCCAAACCCCTATTTCCACCGCCGCAACCTTCTGTACCTGTGAGATCCCATCTTGGGGCCTTGTCCGCGCTCCGCCGGAGGGGGCATTGATCATGGAGGGCTTCTACATCAACACCATAGCCTCTCCGATGATGTGTGAGTAGTTTACCTCTGTAACACCCCGGAAGTAACTTTCCATAATTGTAACTCCAACTCTTGCCATTTTCGGCATTGTGATATGATATTCCCTCCGTGGTTGGGTTTTTCTTCTTTTTGCATTTTGTCCATGTCATGCATTGTATATCATGTCATCATGTGCATCTCATTTGCATACGTGTTCGTCTCATGATTCCGAGCATTTTTCCCGTTGTCCGTTTTGCAATCCGGCACTCCTATGTCCCCGGCGCCCCTTTTACGCTTTTTCCGTGAGCGGTACTAAACTTTCTCGGAATGGACCGAGGTTTGTCAAGTGGCCTTGGTATACCACCAGTAGACCACCGGTCAAGTTTCGTGTCATTTGGAGCTCGTTTGGTACTCCAACGGTTAACCGCACTCTCGCAAAGGCCTCTTTTAAGTTGCAGCCCAACACCCCTTCAAAATAGTCCAATAACCCATCTAAGTCACTTCCATGCTCTCCGTCGTTCGATCACGATCGTGTGGGCGAAAACTACACCTCATTTGGAGCTTCCTAGCTCCTTCTACCTATAAAAACACCCCCTACCCGAAATCCCGGATCAATTCCCCCTAACCTAGCGAAATTCCCCCTCGCGCCACGGACGTGTCCGATCGGGCCGGACACGTCCGCCTCCGCCGCCGCGCCAACCGAGGCGTGCCACGTGGTCGCGCCGGTCCCGATTCATCGCTCCACTTGGCATGGGGCCAGCGCCAACCCTCCGGCCCGGCCAGACCCATGACACGCCCCAAGCCGCCGCCGATCCATCCGCCTCGCCGCGCCGGCGCCCCGCCGCCCGCCGGCCCGCCTCCTCTCCTCCCGGCCGGGCTCCGGCGAGCAGCGCGCCCGCCGCCTTCGTCCGGCCAGATCCGATCGGGATCCCAACCGTCCTTGGTTCGCATGCCTCGGTTGACTTCTTCCCCCCCAAAATCGTCTAAGTTTTATTGCGGTGATTATTTTGTTGCATTTTCAACGCATCATAACTTTGCACCTGTAGCTCTGTTTCGTGCGTGTAATATGTCAAAATGTTCGTCTCGAAGAGTAGATCATTTCATCTCACTGCATCATTTTCAGTTGAGCTCATCTTGATGCCCGAAATGCTGTTGGAAGAGGGCTATGTGATGTTAGTTTCTGTTTCTTAATAGAACATGCACTTTTGTTATTTTTGCTATGATTGATGTGTGCACCCTATGAATTTGAGTCCTACATGTGTTTTGTAATATGCCATGCCATCTTTCCAGGGGTGTATGCCATGTATTTTTGTGATCTATGTGGTGACTAGCACAAGCATGCAAAGTAGGCTTCCTGATGTTGTTGTTTTCATCCCTGTTTAGCTGATATTTTGATGCCATGTTAACTTGATGCTACCGAGAGATCCATGCATATTTTGAGATACTTCAGTAAGGATCTTTTGAACAAATGGTTATGCTCTATCCATCCATGCCTTTGTTTGCAATTATGGAGTGCCATAGCTTGAGTCAATCGAGCTCTACTTTTGCTATAAAATGTTTCCTGGCAGATTGTTTACATGTTATTCAATTTTGCCAAGGTTGTTGTGGTTGATCCGTGTATGCTATGATGTTGTTCTTGCCATGTATATCTTCTATGCCATGTCTTCTTGATGTATGTATGCTTAGTTTATCATGAAAGGCTCTGTAGTGGGTGCTTTGAGCTCTTAAACATGCCTACTTGTTATCTGTTTTTGACATGCCATGTTGCTGAATCTGTTAATGAAACTTGCTATATTGACATGGGTGTTATTGTATTTTCTGATCCTTTTTGGCTTATGGTCAGTAAGGGACTTTTGTTCTATGCTTTGAGTAGATTCATGCCATGCCTTATTTTGCTATTATAAGTTCCTATAGCATGTCGTTTGCTTGCTCTGAACATTGCTTCCTGATGCTGATTTTGCCACGTTCAGAGATTTCACTAAGTCTGTGAAGCTGATATGTTTTGCACTTTTGCCATGCTTGTTTGAACCTGTTATGATGTGAACTAGCCGTAGCTCAGTGTTCATCTTTTGTCAAGCATCTTGAGTAGATCACTGCCATATGCTTTGTTGATACATTTGGGTGCAGTAGCTTAATTTCTTGTTGCTTGCTAAGTGGTATCATGCTGTTAATGGCAGATTTGTGCCATTCTTGTTTTGCTTGTCATTTGCAAACCGTGCATCCGATTCCGGTGATCTTTATATCGATTTCAACCGAAATCATCTCATCTTTCCAGCGGCATACTTGGTTTGCCAAGTTGATGCCTGGTTCATCATTTTCCTTCCGGAGCGCGCATACGCATTGCATATCACATCTCGCATATCATGTCATATTTTGCATCATGTTGCTTGTGCATTGCACCGTGATTTATTGTGGTTCCTTTGTTTGTGTTCTTGCTTTGGGTAGAGCCGGGAGACGAGTACGTGAACGAGGAACCTGTTGAGAACATTTTCGAGGATCAAGCTTTCGACAACTCTGAGAACATTGCAGGCAAGATGACCATACCCTCGAAATCACTTCTATCTTTGCTATGCTAGATGCTCGCTCTTTTGCTATGCCTATGCTACGATGCCTATCACTTGCTTATCATGCCACCCATATTGCCATGTCAGCCCCTAACCATCCTTTCCTAGCAAACCGTTGATTGGCTATGTTACCGCTTTGCTCAGCCCCTCTTATAGCGTTGCTAGTTGCAGGTGAAGATGAAGTTTGTTCCTTGTTGGAACATGGAGATGTTGTTCCTTATTGGAACATTTTTACTTGTTGGGGATATCACAATATATCTGCTATAATTAATGCATCTATATACTTGGTAAAGGGTGGAAGGCTTGGCCTTATGCCTGGTGTTTTGTTCCACTCTTGCCACCCTAGTTTCCGTCATACCGATGTTATGTTCCTTGATTTCGCGTTCCTTACACGGTTGGGTGATTTATGGGACCCCCTTGACAGTTTGCTTTGAATAAGACTCCTCCAGCAAGGCCCAACTTTGGTTTTACCATTTGCCACCTAAGCCTTTTTCCCCCGGGTTTTCGCGAGCCCGAGGGTCATCTTTATTTTAACCCCCGGGCCAGTTCTCCTTCGAGTGCTGGTCCAACTTGAGCGATGTCCGGTGCCCCTTGGGCAATCAGGGTCTATGCCAACCCGACGTCTGGCTCATCCGGTGTGCCCTGAGAACGAGATATGTGCAGCTCCTATCGGGATTTGTCGGCACATTCGGGCGGCTTTGCTGGTCTTGTTTTATTGTTGTCGAAATGTCTTGTAGTCCGGGATTCCGAGATTGATCGGGTCTTCCGGTAGAAGGAATATCCTTTGTTGACCGTGAGAGCTTATAATGGGCTAAGTTGGGACACCCTGCAGGTATTATCTTTCAAAGCCGTGCCCGCGGTTATGAGGCAGATGGGAATTTGTTAATGTCGGTTGTAGAAAACCCGAAGTTGACCTCAATTAAAATACACCTCAACCACGTGTGTAACCGTGATGGTCTCTTCTCGCGGAGTCCGGAAGTGAACACGTGTTGGAGTTATGTCGGCGTAAGTAGTTCAGGATCACTTCTTGATCGCTACTAGCTTCACGACGCGCTTTGCTTCTCTTCTCGCTCTCTTTTGCGAATGTAGCCACCATATATGCTAGTCGCTGCTGCAGCTCCACCTTACAACTCTGTCCTTCCTATAAGCTTAAATAGTCTTGATCTCGCGGGTGTGAGATTGCTGAGTCCCGTGACTCACGGATTCTACCAAAACAGTTGCAGGTGCCGACGATGCGGTCAGGTGATGCAACCGAGCTCAAGTGGGAGTTCGACGAGGAACGTGGTCGTTACTATGTGTCTTTTCCGATGATCGATAGTGGAGCCAGTTGGGACGATCGGGATCTGTGTAGCATTTGGGGTATCTTCTTTTATTTTGGTTCCGTAGTCGGACCTTGAGTGTAAACTGTATGATGGATGTTTATTTATGTACTGTGTGAAGTGGCGACTGTAAGCCAACTATGTATCTCTTTCCCTTATGTATTATATGGGTTGTGTGAAGATTACCTCACTTGCGACATTGCTTTCAATGCGGTTATGCCTCTAAGTCGTGCTTCGACACGTGGGAGATATAGCCGCATCGAGGGCATTACAACCTCAGACCTTCGGGTCCATAGTTATTAGCTAGATGGCTTCTTCTCTCTCTCTTTGGATTTCAATACAAAGTTCTCGATTCTCTTGGAGATCTATTTGATGTAACACTTCTTTTGCGGTGTGTTTGTCGAGATCCGATGAATTGTGGGTTTATGATCAAGATTATCTATGAACAATATTTGAATCTCCTCTGAATTCTTTTATGTATAATTGGTTATCTTTGCAAGTCTCTTCGAATTATCAGTTTGGTTTGGCCTACTAGATTGATCTTTCTTGCAATGGGAGAAGTGCTTAGCTTTGGGTTCAATCTTGTGGTGCTCGATCCCAAAGGATGTTAGGGAAACGACACGTATTGTATTGTTGCCATCGAGAATAAAAAGATGTGGTTTATATCATATTGCATGAGTTTATCCCTCTACATCATGTCATCTTACTTAAAGTTATACTCTATTCTTATGAACTTAATACTCTAGATGCATGCTGGATAGCGGTCGATGTGTGGAGTAATAGTAGTAGATGCAGGCAGGAGTCGGTCTACTTGTCACGGACGTGATGCCTATATACATGATCATACCTAGATATTCTCATAACTATGCTCAATTCTATCAATTGCTCGACAGTAATTCGTTTACCCATCGTAATACTTATGCTATCTTGAGAGAAGTCACTAGTGAAACCTATGGCCCCCGGGTCTATTTTCCATCATGTTGATCTTCCGTCAACAAGATTTTTCTATTACCGTTTACCTTGCAATCTTTACTTTTACTCTTTATCATAAAAATACCAAAAATATTATCTTATCATCTCTATCAGATCTCACTCTCGTAAGTGACCGTGAAGGGATTGACAACCCCGTTATCATGTTGGTTGCGAGGTTCTTATTTGTTTGTGTAGGTGCATGGGACTCGAGCGTAGTCTCCTACTGGATTGATACCTCGGTTCTCAAAAACTGAGGGAAATACTTACGCTACTTTACTGCATCACCCTTTCCTCTTCAAGGGAAAACCAAGGCAATGCTCAAGAGGTAGCAGTTAGTCCCAAAAATAATATAGAAGTGTATAGTAAATCCCATTAAACATCCAAAACGGATAATATAATAGCATGGAACAATAAAAAATTATAGATACCTTGGAGACGTATCAAGCATCCCCAAGCTTAATTCCTACTCATCCTCGAGTAGGTAAATGATAAAAACAGAATTTTTGATGTGGAATGCTACCTAGCATATTTCTCAATGTAATTTTCTTTATTGTGGCATGAATGTTCAGATCCGAAAGATTCAAGATAAAAGTTTAATATTGACATAAAAATAATAATACTTCAAGCATACTAACCGAGCAATATTGTCTTCTCAAAATAACATAGCCAAACAAAGGTCCCTACAAAATCATATAGTTTTCCCTTGCTTCATTTTCGTCACACAAGATGCTCTCATCTTGCACAACCCCGATGACAAGCCAAGCAATTGTTTCATACTTTAGTAATCTCAAACTTTCTTCAACTTTCACGCAATACATGACCGTGAGCCATGGATATAGCACTATGGGTGGAATAGAATAATGATGATGGGGGTTGTGTGGAGAAGACAAAAAAGGAGAAAGTCTCACATTCACGCGGCTAATCAACGGGCTAGGGAGATGCCCATCAATTGATGTCAATGCAAGGAGTAGGGATTGCCATGCAACGGATGCACTAGAGCTATAAATGTATGAAAGCTCAACAAAAGAAATTAAGTGGGTGTGCATCGAACTTGCTTGCTCACGAATACCTAGGGCATTTGAGGAAGCCCATTGTTGGAATATACAAGCCAAGTTCTATAATGAAAAATTCCCACTAGTATATGAAAGTGACAAAACAAGAGACTCTCTATCATAAAGATCATGGTGCTACTTTGAAGCACAAGTGTGGAAAAAGGATAGTAGCATTGTCCCTTTTTATTTATCTTTTTTTTTAATTTTTTTGGGCCTTTCTTTTTTTTACTTGGCCTTTCTCTTTTTTTTGGGACAATGCTCTATTAATGATGATCATCACACTTCTATTTATTTACAACTCAATGATTACAACTCGATACTTAAAACAAAATATGACTCTATATGAATGCCTTCGGTGGTGTACCGGGATGAGCAATGAATCAAGAGTGACATGTATGAAATAATATGTATGGTTGCTTTGCCACAAATATGATGTCAACTACATGATCATGCAAGGCAATATGACAATGATGAAGCGTGTCATAATAAACGGAATGGTGGAAAGTTGCATGGCAATATATCTCGGAATGGCTATGGAAATGCCATAATAGGTAGGTATGGTGGCTGTTTTGAGGAAGATATAAGGAGGTTTATGTGTGATAGAGCGTATCGTATCACGGAGTTTGGATGCACCGGTGAAGTTTGCACCAACTCTCAAGGTGAGAAAGGGCAATGCACGGTACGGAAGAGGCTAGCAATGATGGAAGGTTGAGAGTGTGTATAATCCATGGACTCAACATTAGTCATAAAGAACTCACATACTTATTACAAAAATCTACAAGTCACCAAAAACCAAGCACTACGTGCATGCTCCGAGGGGGATAGATTGGTAGGAAAAGACCATCGCTCGTCCCCGACCGCCACTCATAAGGATGACAATCAAAGAACACCTCATGTTTCAAATTTGTTACACAACGTTTACCATACGTGCATGCTACGGGACTTGCAAACTTCAACACAAGTATTTATTAAATTCACAAATACTCAACTAGCACAACTTTAATATCACTATCTCCATATCTCAAAACAATCATCAAGTATCAAACTTCTCCTAATATTCAATGCACTTCTATGGAAGTTTTTATTATATCCATCTTGGATGCCTATCATATTAGGACTAATTTTATAGCCAAAGCAAATTACCATGCTGTTCTAAAGGACTCTCAAAATATATAAGTGAAGCATGAGAGATCAATAATTTCTATAAATAAAACCACCACTGTGCTCTAAAAGATATAAGTGAAGCACTAGAGCAAAATTGTTTAGCTCAAAAGATATAAGTGAAGCACATAGAGTATTCTAATAAATTCCGATTAATGTGTGTCTCTCCCAAAAGGTGTGTAAAGTAAGGATGATTGTGGTGAACTAAAAATCAAAGACTCAAATCATACAAGATGCTCCAAGCAAAACACATATCATGTGGTGAATAAAAATATAGCTCCAAGTAAAGTTACCGATGGACGAAGACGAAGGAGGGGATGCCTTCCGGGGCATCCCCAAGCTTAGGCTTTTGGTTGTACTTGGATTTTACCTTGGGATGCCTTGGGAATCCCCAAGCTTAGGCTCTTTCCACTCCTTGTTCCATAATACATCAAATCTTTTACCCAAAACTTGAAAACTTCACAACACAAAACTTAACAGAAAATCTCGTGAGCTCCGTTAGTGAAAGAAAACAAAACACCACTTCAAGGTACTGTAATTCACTCATTCTTTATTTATATTGGTGTTAAACCTACTGTATTACAACTTCTCTATGGTCCATAACCTCCGATACTATCCATAGATTCATCAAAATAAACAAACAACACACGAAAAACAGAATCTGTCAAAAACAGAACAGTCTGTAGTGATCTGTATCAAACGCATACTTATGGAACTCCAAAAATTCTAAAATAAATTTCTGGACATGAGTAATTTATCTATTAATCATCTTCAAAAAGAATCAACTAAATATCACTCTCCAGTGAAAAGTTGTAGCTAATCTCGTGAGCGCTAAAGTTTCTGTTTTTTACAGCAAGATCAAAAAGACTTCACCCAAGTCTTCCCAAAGGTTCTACTTGGCACAAACACTTATTAAAACATAAAACCACATGTAAACAGAAGCTAGATGGATTATTTATTACTAAACAGAACCAAAAAGCAAGAAACCAACATAAAATTTGGTTGCCTCCCAACAAGCGCTATCGGTTAACGCCCCTAGCTAGGCATAAAGGCAAGGATAGATCTAGGTATTATCATCTTTGGAATGCAATCCATAAGTGGCTCTCATAATAGATTCATCAGGTAATTTGATTTTCTTTCTAGGAAACTGTTCCATGCCTTTCCTTAACGGAAATTGGAATCTAATATTCCCTTCTTTCATATCAATAATTGCACCAATCGTTCTAAGGAAAGGTCTACCAAGATTAATAATAGGACATGAAGGATTGCAATCTATATCAAGAACAATGAAATCTACGAGCACATAATTCCTATTTTCAACAATAAGAACATCATTAATTCTTCCCATAGGTTTCTTAATGGTGGAATCCGCAAGGTGCAAGTTTAAAGAACAATCATCAAATTCACGAAAACCTAACATATCACACAAAGTTTTTGGAATTGTGGAAACACTAGCACCCAAATCACACAAAGCATAGTATTCATGATATTTAATTTTAATTTTAATAGTAGGTTCCCACTCATCATAAAGTTTTCTAGGGATAGAAACTTCCAATTCAAGCTTTTCTTCATAAGATTGCATTAAAGTATCAACGATATGTTTAGTAAAAGCCTTATTTTGACTATAAGCATGCGGAGAATTTAGCATGGATTGCAACAAGGAAATACAATCTATTAAAGAACAATTATCATAATTAAATTCCTTTAAATCCAAAATAGTGGGTTCATTACTATGTAAAGTTTTGACCTCTTCAATCCCACTTTTAGCAATTTTTGCAACCAGATCTAAAAACTCCGAATCATTGGGACGCCTTTTAACTAAAGTTGACTCATCTCCAGTCCCATCATTATCAAGACTCATATTGCAAAACAAATATTTAATAGGGAACACGTCAATTACTTTTAGATCTTCATCCTTATTATCATGAAAACTAGAAGAACACGCTTTTACAAAGCAATCTTTCTTAGCACGCATCCTAGCGGTTCTTTCTTTGCACTCATCAATGGAAATTCTCATGGCTTTGAGAGACTCATTGATATCATGCTTACGTGGAATAGATATAAGTTTCAAAGAATCAACATCAAGAGAAAATCTATCCACGTTCCTTGCCAACTCATCAATCTTAGGCAATTTTTCTTCAAGCAAAGCATCAAAATTCTTTTGGGAAATCATAAATTCTTTAACACTAGTCTCAAAATCAGAGGGCATCTTATTATAATTTCCATAAGAGTTGTGGTAGGAATTACCATAATTATTAGAGGAATTACTAGGATACGGCCTAGGATTAAAGTTTCCTCTATAAGCGTTGTTACCAAAACTGTTCCTACCAACAAAATTCACATCCATCGATTCATTATTATTCTCAATCAAAGTAGATAAAGGAATATCATTGGGATCAGAAGAAACTCTCTTATTAGCAAACAATTTCATAAGTTCATCCATCTTTCCACTCAAAATATCAATCTCTTCAATTGCATGCACCTTTTTACTAGTAGATCTTTCGGTGTGCCATTGAGAATAATTAACCATAATATTATCTAGGAGTTTGGTAGCTTCTCCTAAAGTGATTTCCATAAAACTGTCTCCCGCGGACGAATCTAAAAGATTTCTAGAAGCAAAATTCAATATGGCATAAATTTTTTGTATAATCATCCATAGATTCAAACCATGTGTAGGGCAATTACGTATCATTAATTTTATTCTCTCCCAAGATTGTGCAACATGTTCATGATCAAGTTGCTTAAAATTCATAATATCGTTTCTAAGAGAGATGATCTTAGCGGGAGGAAAATACTTAGAGATAAAAGCATCTTTGCACTTATTCCAAGAATCAATACTATTTTTAGGCAAAGACGAAAACCAAGTTTTAGGGGAAAACTTTGTTTTTGCCACTCTAGTTTTTGCCAACTTTGCTTATGCCACTCTAGAATTTGACATCTCACTTTTGCCACTGTTAGCTTTTGATAATACATCACAAATGCCATTCCGTGGGAAAAACAATAATTTTTCATTTCACTTTTGTCACTCTTAGCATTTGACATGTATCACAATTGCCACTTGGAAAATTTTGTTTTTGCCACGGAAGGGCAAAAGTGATATATTGTCAAAAGCTAAGAGTGGCAAAAGTGAAATGTCAAATTCTAGAGTGGCATAAGCAAAGTGGGCAAAAACTAGAGTGACAAAAACAAAGTTTTCCCAAGTTTTAGTGCGATCTCTAAGCGAAAAAGGAAATAGCTTCAATTTAACAATATCATTATCCACATCTTTCTTCTTTTGCATATCACACAAATCAACAATGTTGTTTAGATGGGTAGCGGCATCTTCACTAGGAAGGCCGGCGAATTGATCTTTCATGACAAGATTCAGCAAAGCAGCATTAATTTCACAAGATTCAGCATCGGCAAGAGGAGAGATCGGAGTGCTAAGAAAATCACTGTTGTTGGTATTGGCAAAGTCACACAATTTAGTATTATCTTGAGCCATCATGACAAGCAAGCAATCCAACACACGAGCAATTAAAGAAACAAGCGAAAAAGAGGCGAACGGAAAGAGAGGGCGAATAAAACGGCAAGGGTGAAGTGGGGGAGAGGAAAATGAGAGGCAAATGGAAAATAATGTAAGGGATAAGAGTTTGTGATGGGTACTTGGTATGTCTTGACTTGTGCGTAGACTCCCCGGCAACGGCGCCAGAAATCCTTCTTGCTACCTCTTGAGCATGCCTTGGTTTTCCCTTGAAGAGGAAAAGGTGATGCAGCAAAGTAGCGTAAGTATTTCCCTCAGTTTTTGATAAACAAGGTATCAATCCAGTAGGAGGCCACATGCAAGTCCCTTGTACCTACACAAACAAATAAGAACCTTGCAACCAATGCGATAAAGGGGTTGTCAATCCCTTCACGGCCACTTGCAAAAGTGAGATCTAATAGAGATGATAAGATAATATTTTTGGTATTTTTATGATAAAGATTAAAAGTAAAGATTGCAAAATAAACGGCGATAGAAATAGCTAGTTGACGGGAGATTAATACGATGGAAAATAGACCCGGGGGCCATAGGTTTCACTAGTGGCTTTTCTCGAGATGGCATAAGTATTACGGTGGGTGAACAAATTACTGTCGAGCAATTGATAGAAAAGTGCATAATTATGAGAATATCTAGGCATGATCATGTATATAGGCATCACGCCCGTGACAAGTAGACCGACTCCTGCCTGCATCTATTACTATTACTCCACACATCGACCGCTATCCAGCATGCATCTAGAGTATTAAGTTCATAAGAACAAAGTAACCCATTAGGCAAGATGACATGATGTAGAGGGATAAACTCAAGAAATATGATATAAACCCCATCTTTTTATCTTCGATGGCAAAAATACAATACAATACGTGTCGTTTTCCCTACTGTCACTGGGATCAAGCAACGCAAGATTGAACCCAAAGCTAAGCACTTCTCCCATTGCAAGAAAGATCAATCCAGTAGGCCAAACCAAACTGATAATTCGAAGAGACTTGCAAAGATAACCAATCATACATAAAAGAATTCAGAGAAGATTCAAATATTGATCATAGATAATCTTGATCATAAACCCACAATTCATCAGATCTCAACAAACACATCGCAAAAAGAGTTACATCGAATAGATCTCCAAGAAGATCGAGGAGAACTTTGTATTGAGATCCAAAGAGAGAGCAGCCATCTAGCTAATAACTAGGGACCCGAAGGTCTGTGGCAAACTACTCACACATCATCGGAGAGGCTATGGTGTTGATGTAGAAGCCCTCCGTGATCGATTCCCTCTCCGGCGGAGCGCCGAAAAAGGCCCCAAGTGGGATCTCACGGGTACAGAAGGTTGCGGCGGTGGAAATAGGTTTTCGTGGTGCTCCTGGTTGGTTTCGGGGTACATGGGTATATATAGGAGGAAGAAGTAGGTCGGTGGAGCCACGAGGGGCGCGCCCAGGCGGGGCAGGCGCGCCTCCCTGCCTCGTGGCCTCCTCGGTTGTTTCTTGACGTCCACTCCAAGTCCTCTGGATCACGTTTGTTCCAAAAATCACGCTCCCGAAGGTTTCATTCTGTTTGGACTCCGTTTGATATTCCTTTTCTACGAAACGCTGAAATAGGCAAAAAAACATCAATTTGCACTGGGCCTTGGGTTAATAGGTTAGTCCCAAAAATAATATAAAAGTGTATAGTAAAGCCCATTAAACATCCAAAACGGATAATATAATAGCATGGAACAATAAAAATTTATAGATACATTGGAGACGTATCAGACTCCGAGATTGCTAGGGTTTCATTGAGAGTTGAACTCAGTTACACCGATTTGCAATTTTCGGTCATACCGAAAGTTACAAGTGCAATGGCCTAAGCAAAATCGGTGAGACCAATTTCCACAACTCGGTTGGTCCGAGATGAGTTCGGCAGAAACCTAACCCTAAATTTTCGAATCAAAACTAATTTAAAGGAAGTTTTTGCTGGATAGGATGATCTCATACATGGTCAGAATCATGGCATTGACTTTGTGCTAAGAATCAGAGGTAAATATTGCACAAAGATTCAAACTCATACACTAACTCGGTGAAGAGCTCGCTACGGCGGCAATGACGGTGAAGATTTCCGTTGACGGTGACGGAGACCAGCGGCAGGAGGTCGCTGACGACGAGGGGAAGATCCAGAGACCCGAGTCGGCAGAGCAGGACACGCGCGGGCGAAAGGTTTCAGAGAAATTTCCAAATTTTGACCCGTCGGTATATATATCCTGACCCTGTCGGTGTGACCGAGTGGAACAACTCGGTGGCACCGAGATGCAGAATCGCAAGCGGTTACTGCAACTTGGTGTGACCGAACGGTTCTAATCGGTTGCACCAGGATGGAAAACCTAGATCAACTCAGTGAACTCGGTATGACCGAAAAGGATGAATTGGTCAGACCGAAATGCACAGAGAGGTTTTGGAAAAGTCTATGACGAATCGGTTACTCCGAGTGCTCCTCACCCAGAGGGTTCAAATCTGACTTGATCAAACTTTGTGATGTAGCATGAATAGAGTTTGAGATGAGAAAAGCATAGCTAGAGGAAGTTCTTAGGCATTCTTGTCCATCCATTTGGCAAAAGAAGAAAGGCAAACAATCAAAGCAACAAATGGATGTCCTCAAATGGGAAAAAATATCCAATCAACATGCTCACACAATGAAATGGCAAATGAAATATGTGGCAAAGCATGCACAAACACTCTAGCATCTATCAAGCAATTTGCGATGACTAGATCATCTATATATGAGTATATTGACTTAGGAGTCAAATGAGAACATTTGATCATAGGTCATACTCATCGTTTAAGCGCAAGTGGGGTTACCACTTTTACATAAAGTGTTGTTGTGTTCACACCATTAGAGTTGCTTTAGTTCAATTCTTAGAGTAAAGCTCCCCCTAGACGTGATATCCCCCCTAAGAGTGATGAAGTAACCTTGGGTTTTGTCGATGATGACTTCATGTAGATGTTGAAGATGAGGATGCTCAATGTTGATGTAGATCATTTGGAGCAATCCATTGGAGTGAGTTGCACTTTCAATACCTACAAGGGTTAGTCCCACAATGAACAAACAAGGATATCCATAGACATAGAGTGAAGTTCACACAAGATGATGTCCATGAAAGCATTAGGTTACCTTGCCCACTGTCTTACCAACAAGAGGGTTTGTGACTCCTTGAACTAGTGCAATATGTGGAAGTTGTTTGCACTTGTTCTCACCAAAATGATAAGAGTGTAGTATGTTGGCGGAGTCACCCTCAAGAACTCTCTAATTCTTCTTCTTCGGGATCCACATCAACTTGATGGGAATCCTTGGAGTTTTAGTACTACTTGATGAAGTAGAACTTGATGTAGCCTTGGGAACCCACTTGACCAAGGCCTCGGGAGCTTCTTCAAATGCATCAATCTCCTCTTGAAGCTTGTCCTTGCCTTTTCACTTGTGGTCTTGTGGTGGTAGATCATCTTGAGCTTGTGTCCCCTTGAAACAAGTAGGATCATATTGTTGGGGAACGTAGTAATTTCAAAAAAAATCCTACGCACACACAGGATCATGGTGATTGATGTCTACTACACAACCTTCTCCTTGTAGACGTTGTTGGGCCTCCAAGTGCAGAGGTTTGTAGGACAGTAGCAAATTTCCCTCAAGTGGATGACTAAGGTTTATCAATCTGTGGGAGGCGTAGGATGAAGATGGTCTCTCTCAAGCGACCCTGCAACCAAATAATAAAGAGTCTCTTGTGTCCCCAACACACCCAATACAATGGTAAATTGTATAGGTGCACTAGTTCGGCGAAGAGATGGTGATACAAGTACAATATGGATGGTAGATATCAGTTTTTGTAATCTGAAAATATAAAAACGGCAAGGTAACTAATGATAAAAGTGAGCGTAAACGGTATTGCAATGCGTTGAAACAAGGCCTAGGGTTCATACTTTCACTAGTGCAAGTTCTCTCAACAATAATAACATAATTGGATCATATAACTATCCCTCAACATGCAACAAAGAGTCACTCCATAGTCACTAGTAGCGGAGAACAAACGAAGAGATTATGGTAGGGTACGAAACCACCTCAAAGTTATTCTTTCCAATCAATCCGCTGGGCTATTCCTATAAGTGTCACAAACAGCCCTAGAGTTCGTACTAGAATAACACCTTAAGACACAAATCAACCAAAACCCTAATGTCACCTAGATACTCCAATGTCACCTCAAGTATCCGTGGGTATAATTCTATGATATGCATCACACAATCTCAGATTCATCTATTCAACCAACACATATAACCTCAAAGAGTGCCCCAAAGTTTCTACCGGAGAATCAAGACGAAAACGTGTGCCAACCCCTATGCATAAGTTCATGGGCGGAACCCGCAAGTTGATCACCAAAACATACATCAAGTGAATCACGTGATATCCCATTGTCACCACAGATACGCACGGCAAGACATACATCAAGTGTTCTCAAATCATTAAAGACTCAATCCGATAAGATTACTTCAAAGGGAAAACTCAATCCGTTACAAGAGAGTAGAGGGGGAGAAGCAACATAAGATCCAACTATAATATCAAAGCTCGCGATACATCAAGATCGAGCCAAATCAAGAACACGAGAGAGAGAGAGAGATCAAACACATAGCTACTGGTACATACCCTCAGCCCCGAGGGTGAACTACTCCCTCCACGTCATGAAGAGCGTCGGGATGATGAAGATGGCCACGGTGAGGATCCCCCCTCCGGCGTGGTCTTGAACAGGTCCCGATTGGTTTTGGTGGCTCTGAGAGGCTTGCGGCGGCGGAACTCCCGATCTATTCATTCCCAAGTTTTAGGGTATATGGGTATATATAGGACGAAGAAGTATGTCGGTGGACCTCCGGGCTGTCCACGAGGCAGGGGGGCACGCCCCCCACCCTCGTGGGCAGCCCAGGACTCCCCTGGTGCAACGCCGGTACTCCGTGGGCTTCTTCTGGTCCAAAAATAAGTTCTGTGGAGTTTCAGGTCAATTGGAGTCCATTTGATATTCCTTTTCTTCGAAACACTGAAATAGGCAAAAAAACTGCAATTCTTGGTTAGGCCTCCGGTTGTAGGTTAGTCCCAAAAATAATATAAAAGTGGATAATAAAGCCCAATATTGCCCAAAACAGTAGATAATATAGCATGGAGCAATCAAAAATTATAGATACGTTGGAGACGTATCAAGCATCCCCAAGCTTAATTCCTGCTCGTCCTCGAGTAGGTAAATGATAAAAATGATAATTTTTGATGTGGAATGCTAGTTGGCATAGTTTCATTGTAATTCTTCTTAATTGTGATATGAATATTCAGATCCGAAAGATTCAAGATAAAAGTTCATATTGACATAAAAATAATAATACTTCAAGCATACTAACTAAGCAATTATGTCTTCTCAAAATAACATGGCCAAAGAAAGTTCATCCCTACAAAATCATATAGTTTAGTCATGCTCCATTTTTGTCACACAAGAATGCTCTCATCATGCACAATCTCGATGACAAGCCAAGCAATTGTTTCATACTTTAGTAATCTCAAACTTTATAAACCTTCACGCAATACATGAGCGTGAGCCATGGATATAGCACTATGGGTGGAATAGAATATGATGATGGGGGTTATGTGGAGAAGACAAAAAAGGAGAAAGTCTCACATCAACGAGGCTAATCAATGGGCTATGGAGATGCCCATCGATTGATGTTAATGCAAGGAGTAGGGATTGCCATGCAACGGATGCACTAGAGCTATAAATGAATGAAAGCTCAACAAAAGAAACTAAGTGGGTGTGCATACAACTTGCTTGCTCACGAAGACCTAGGGCACTTGAGGAGGCCCATTGTTGGAATATACAAGCCAAGTTCTATAATGAAAAATTCCCACTAGTATATGAAAGTGACAAAACAAGAGACTCTCTATCATGAAGATTATGGTGCTACTTTGAAGCACAAGTGTGGAAAAAAAGGATAGTAGCATTGCCCCTTTTTTTTTGGCCTTTCTCTCTTTTTTTTGGGATAATGCTCTATTAAATGATGATCATCACACTTCTATTTATTTACAACTCAATGATTACAACTCGATACTGGAACAAAGTATGACTCTATATGAATGCCTCCGTGATGTGCGGGATATGCAATGAATCAAGAGTGACATGTATTAAAGAATTATGAACGGTGGCTTTGCCACAAATACTATGCCAACTACATGATCATGCTAAGCAATATGACAATGATGAAGGTGTCATGATGAATGGAATGGTGGAAAGTTGCATGGAAATATATCTCGGAATGGCTGGAAATGCCATAATAGGTAGGTATGGTGGCTGTTTTGAGGATGATATAAGGAGGTTTATGTGTGAAAGAGCGTATCATATCACGGGGTTTGGATGCACCGGCGAAGTTTGCACCAACTCTCAATGTGAGAAAGGGCAATGCACGGCACCGAAGAGGCTAGCAATGATGGAAGGGTGAGAGTGTGTATAATCCATGGACTCAACATTAGTCATAAAGAACTCACATACTTATTGCAAAAATCTACAAGCCATCAAAAACCAAAGCACTACGCGCATGCTCCTAGGGGGATATATTGGTAGGAAAAGACCATCGCTCGTCCCCGACCGCCACTCATAAGGAGGACAATCAAAGAACACCTCATGTTTCAAATTTGTTACATAACGTTTACCATACGTGCATGCTACGGGACTTGCAAACTTCAACACAAGTATTTCCCAAATTCACAAATACTCAACTAGCACAACTTTAATATCACTACTTCCATATCTCAAAACAATCATCAAGCATCAAACTTCTCTTAGTATTCAACACACTCATAAGAAAGTTTTTAATTTTCTTGGATACCTAGCATATTAGGATTATTTAAGAAAATTAACATGCTATTTAAGACTCTCAAAATAATATAAGTGATGCATGAGAGTTCATCTATTTCTTCAAAATAAAACCACCACCGTGCTCTAAAAGATATAAGTGAAGCACTAGAGCAAACAACAAACTACTCCGAAAGATATAAGTGAAGATCAATGAGTAGTCGAATAATTATGCAACTATGTGATGACTCTCCCACATTTAAGTATTTCAGACATTGGTATTTTATTCATACAGCAAGCAAAGCTAAAGAAAATAAAATGACGCTCCAAGCAAAACACATATGATGTGGTGAATAAAAATATAGCTCCAAGTAAAGTTACCGATGAACGAAGACGAAAGAGGGGATGCCTTCCGGGGCATCCCCAAGCTTAGACGCTTGGTTATCCTTGAATATTAGCTTGGGGTGCCTTGGGCATCCCCAAGCTTAGGCTCTTGCCACTGCTTATTCCATAGCCCATCGAATCTTTACCCAAAACTTGAAAACTTCACAACACAAAACTTAACAGAAAATCTCGTGAGCTCCGTTAGCGAAAGAAAACAAAACACCACTTCATGGTACTGTAATGAACTCATTCTTATTTATATTGGTGTTAAACATAATGTATTACAACTTCTCTATGGTTTATAAACTATTTTACTAGCCATAGATTCATCAAAATAAGCAAGCAACACAATGAAAACAGAATCTGTCAAAAACTGAACAGTCTGTAGTAATCTGTATCAAACGTATACTTCTGGAACTCCAAAAATTATAAAATAAATTGATGGACCTGAGGAATCTTTCTAGTAATCATCTTCAAAAAGAATCAACTAAATAGCACTCTCCATTAAAAAGTTTTAGCTAATCTCGTGAGCGCTAAAGTTTCTATTTTTTACAGCATGATCTTAAAGACTTCACCCAAGTCTTCCCAAGGGTTCTACTTGGCACAAACACTAATTAAAACACAAAACCACATCTAAACATAAGCTAGATGGATTATTTATTACTAAACAGAACCAAAAAACAAGAAACAAAAATAAAATTGGGTTGCCTCCCAACAAGCGCTATCGTTTAACGCCCCTAGCTAGGCATGATGATTTCAATGATGCTCACATAAAAGATAAGAATTGAAGCATAAAGAGAGCATCATGAAGAATATGACTAGCACATTTAAGTATAACCCACTTCCTATGCATAGGGACTTTGTGAGCAAACAACTTATGGGAACAAGAATCAACTTGCATAGGAAGGTAAAACAAGCATAACTTCAAAACTTTAAGCACATAGAGAGGAAACTTGATATTATTGCAATTCCTACTAGCATACGTTCCTCCCTCATAATAAATTTCAGTAGCATAATGAATGAATTCAACAATATAACCAGCACCTAAAGCATTCTTTTCATGATCTACTAGCATAGAAATTTTGTTACTCTCCACATAAGCAAAATTCTTCTCAATCGGAATAGTGAGAGTATCGTAAGAGACTTGAATACTATAAATTGTTTCCACATTAAAAGAGTAATGTTCAGAAAAAGGGGAATCATAATCATGACAAGTTTTATAAGTATAATCATCACTAATTTTTATAGCATAAGTTTCATCACAATAATCATCATAAGTAGCAACTTTGTTCTCATCATAATAATTTGAAACCTCTTCCGAAATAGTGGATACATCACTAAATAAAGGCATGTCCTCTCCAAATCCATTTTCATAAATATTATAAGATTCAACATCCTCCAAAATAGTGGGATCATTACTTCCTAAAGTTGACACTCTTCCAAACCCACTTTCATAATATAATCATCATAAGTAGGAGGCATGCTATCATCACAACAAATTTGCATATCAAAACTTGGGAGACTAAAAATATCATCTTCATTAAACGTAGCATCCCCAAGCTTAGTACAAACATTAATTGCAGCAAATATATTCTCAAAAACATCATCTTCATCAAACATAGCTTCCCCAAGCTTGGACCTTTTCATATCATAAGCATAATCACTCTCATCATTAATAGTATAGATAGCACCAATAGTATAGCAATTATCATATTCTTCCAAGCAAGTGCCAAAAAGATTTTCAAGATCATAAGAAGTATCATTATCTTCCCAATCATAATCATCACAACAAGCAATAGGCATAACGAGATCATCATCAAGTGCATCATCTTCCACAATTATTTTTGATTCATTTTCATGAGGCACAACAATAATAGGAGCAACATTATTTGGGAGAGATACCTTTTTACCTCTCTTACTTTTTATTTTCTTCTTCTTCACCACATCATGTGTGGGTTCAATCCTCTTTATGGAGCTCCTTATTAATGAGATTGGTTGAATGGAAGGCTCCTCCTCGTTACCTGATTCACCATAAGAAATAATAGGAGGATATTGGTAAGTCTCTTCCCTTTCATTAGTATTCTCTTCATCCTCTATTTGTTTTCTTTTATTTATGTAATTGGAAATATAAGGATTTTCAATGCAATTCACCGCACAATACAGATAAATCTTCTCTAGATCAAAATCAATAAATCTATCAAGATTAAATTTTGGAATACCCTCAGTTATACGTTTCATTTCTTCATACCCCAAAAGAAGGCTAAGCTCTTTATGATGCTCAAGGGTAATCAAATTATCACAATATCTGGACACGACTTGATCATGAAACAAATAGCATTGGAGCTTTAAATGACCATCTTCATTGCAAAGTTCACAAGGGGTGTGATAGATATTGAATCTTTCAGCGCAATCATCAAGACTTTCTTGCAACAATTTAGTTTCTAAATACTTATGCCTCTTGCAATATCTATCTTCCCTATTTGGTGGGTACTTGCAAACCCAATGCACTCCACAAAAATTGACATGTTTATAGGAGACATTTTCATCATAACTAGTGCAATCATCATTAGTACCACGGATATTCAAGGAGTTCATACAAACAACATTGCAATCATGCTCATCATTCAAAGATTTAGTGCCAACCATTTTAATGCAGTCTTCTTCTAACACTTTGGCACAATTTTCCTTTCCATCATACTCACGAAAGATATTAAAAAGATGAAGCGTATGAGACAAACTCAATTCCATTTTTTTGTAGTTTTCTTTTATAGACTAAACTAGTGATAAAACAAGAAACTAAAAGATTTGATTGCAAGATCTAAAGATATACCTTCAAGCACTCACCTCCCCGGCAACGGCGCCAGAAACTGCTTGATGACTACTACACAACCTTCTCCTTGTAGACGTTGTTGGGCCTCCAAGTGCAGAGGTTTGTAGGATAGTAGCAAATTTCCCTCAAGTGGATGACCTAAGGTTTATCAATCCGTGGGAGGCGTAGGATGAAGATGGTCTCTCTCAAGCAACCCTGCAACCAAATAATAAAGAGTCTCTTGTGTCCCCAACACACCCGATACAATGGTAAATTGTATAGGTGCACTAGTTCGGCGAAGAGATGGTGATACAAGTGCAATATGGATGGTAGATATCGGTTTTTGTAATCTGAAAATATAAAAACAGCAAGGTAACTAATGATAAAGGTGAGCGTAAACGGTATTGCAATGCGTTGAAACAAGGCCTAGGGTTCATACTTTCACTAGTGCAAGTTCTCTCAACAATAATAACATAATTGGATCATATAACTATCCCTCAACATGCAACAAAGAGTCACTCCAAAGTCACTAATAGCGGAGAACAAACAAAGAGATTATGGTAGGGTACGAAACCACCTCAAAGTTATTCTTTCCAATCAATCCGTTGGGCTATTCCTATAAGTGTCACAAACATCCCTAGAGTTCGTACTAAAATAACACCTTAAGACACAAATCAACCAAAAAAACCCTAATGTCACCTAGATACTCCAATGTCACCTCAAGTATCCGTGGGTATGATTCTATGATATGCATCACACAATCTCATATTCATCTATTCAACCAACACATAGAACCTCAAAGAGTGCCCCAAAGTTTCTACCGGAGAATCAAGACGAAAACGTGTGCCAACCCCTATGCATAAGTTCATGGGTGGAACCCGCAAGTTGATCACCAAAACATAATCAAGTGAATCACGTGATATCCCATTGTCACCACAGATACGCACGGCAAGACATACATCAAGTGTTCTCAAATCATTAAAGACTCAATCTGATAAGATTACTTCAAAGGTAAAACTCAATCCGTTACAAGAGAGTAGAGGGGGAGAAGCAACATAAGATCCAACTGTAATAACAAAGCTTGCGATACATCAAGATCGTGCCAAATCAAGAACACACGAGAGAGAGAGAGAGAGAGAGAGAGATCAAACACATAGCTACTGGTACATACCCTCAGCCCCGAGGGTGAACTACTCCCTCCTCGTCATGGAGAACGCCGGGATGATAAAGATGGCCACGGTGAGGATCCCCCTCCGCAGGTGCGAACAGGTCTCGATTGGTTTTTGGTGGCTACAGAGGCTTGCGGCGGCGGAAGTCCCGATCTATTCTGTTCCCCGAAGTTTTTAGGGTATATGGGTATATATAGGACGAAGAAGTACGTCGGTGGACCTCTGGGCTGTCCACGAGGCAGGGGGCGCGCCCTAGGGGGGTGGGCGCGCCCCCCACCCTCATGGGCAGCCCGGCACTCCCCTGGTGCAACTCTGGTACTCCGTGGGCTTCTTTTGGTCCAAAAATAAGTTCCGTGGAGTTTCAGGTCAATTGGACTCCGTTTGATATTCCTTTTCTTCGAAACACTAAAATAGGCAAAAAAAACTGCAATTCTGGCTAGGCCTCCGGTTAATAGGTTAGTCCCAAAAATAATATAAAAGTGGATAATAAAGCCCAATATTGCCCAAAACAGTAGATAATATATCATGGAGCAACCAAAAATTATAGATACGTTGGAGACGTATCAAGCATCCCCAAGCTTAATTCCTGCTCGTCCTCGAGTAGGTAAATGATAAAAAAGATAATTTTTGATGTGGAATGCTAGTTGGCATAGTTTCATTGTAATTCTTCTTAATTGTATATGAATATTCAGATCCGAAAGATTCAAGATAAAAGTTCATATTGACATAAAAATAATAATACTTCAAGCATACTAACTAAGCAATTATGTCTTCTCAAAATAACATGGCCAAAGAAAGTTCATCCCTACAAAATCATATAGTTTAGTCATGCTCCATTTTCGTCACACAAGAATGCTCTCATCATGCACAACCCCGATGACAAGCCAAGCAATTGTTTCATACTTTAGTAATCTCAAACTTTATAAACCTTCACGCAATACATGAGCGTGAGCCATGGATATAACACTATGGGTGGAATAGAATATGATGATGGGGGTTATGTGGAGAAGACAAAAAAGGAGAAAGTCTCACATCAACAAGGCTAATCAATGGGCTATGGAGATGCCCATCGATTGATGTTAATGCAAGGAGTAGGGATTGCCATGCAACGGATGCACTAGAGCTGTAAATGAATGAAAGCTCAACAAAAGAAACTAAGTGGGTGTGCATACAACTTGCTTGCTCACGAAGACCTAGGGCACTTGAGGAGGCCCATTGTTGGAATATACAAGCCAAGTTCTATAATGAAAAATTCCCACTAGTATATGAAAGTGACAAAACAAGAGACTCTCTATCATGAATATTATGGTGCTACTTTGAAGCACAAGTGTGGAAAAAAGGATAGTAGCATTGCCCCTTTTTTTGGGCCTTCTTTTTTTGGGCTTGCGGCGGCGGAACTCCCGATCTATTCTGTTCCCCGAAGTTTTTAGGGTATATGGGTATATATAGGAGGAAGAAATGCGTCGGTGGACCTCGGGCTGTCCACGAGGCAGGGGCGCACCCCCACCTCGTGGACAGCCCGGACTCCAGTGCAACTCCGTACTCTGTGGGCTTCTTCGGTCCAAAAATAAGTTCCGTGGAGTTTCAGGTCAATTGGACTCGCTTGATATTCCTTTTCTTTGAAACACCGAAATAGGCAAAAAGCGCAATCAGGCTAGGCCTCCGGTTAATAGGTTTGTCCCAAAAATAATATAAAAGTGGATAATAAAGCCCAATATTGCCCAAAACAGTAGATAATATAGCATGGAGCAATCAAAAATTATAGATACGTTGGAGACGTATCAGTGATACATAGCAACGAGAGGGGAGAGTGTTGTCCACGTACGTAGGCCGAAAGCGGAAGCATTAGCACAACGAGGTAGATGTAGTCGTACATCTTCACGATCCGACCGATCCAAGTACCGAACGTACGACACCTCCGAGTTCAGCACACGTTCAGCTCGATGACGTCCCTCGAACTCCGATCTAGCCGAGCTTTGAGGGAGAGTTCCGTCAGCACGACGGCGTGGTGATGATGATGATGTTCTACCGATGCAGGGCTTCGCCTAAGCACCGCTACGATATTATCGAGGTGGACTATTGTGGAGGGGGGCACCGCACACGGCTAAGAGATCAATGATCAATTGTTGTGTCTTTGGGGTGCCCCCTACCCCCGTATATAAAGGAGCAAGGGAGGGAGAGGCGGCCGGCGAGGAGGAGGCGCACCAGGAGGAGTCCTACTCCCATCGGGAGTAGGACTCCCTCCTTTCCTAGTTGGAGTAGGAGAAGGGGGCAGGAGGATGGAGAGAGGAAGGAAAGGGGGGCGCCGCCCCCCTCCTTGTACAATTCAGACTAGAGGGGGAGGGGGCGTGCGGCCTGCCCTGGCCGCCCCTCCTCTTCTCCACTAAGGCCCATGTAGGCCCATTAAACCCCTGGGGGGTTCTGGTAACCCCCGATACTCCGGTAAAATCCCGATTTCACCCGGAACACTTCCGATATCCAAATATAGGCTTCCAATATATCAATATTTATGTATCGACCATTTCGAGGCTCCTCGTCATGTCCGTGATCACATCCGGGACTCTGAACTATCTTTGGTACATCAAAACACATAAACTCATAATATAACCGTCATCAAACTTTAAGCGTGCGGACCCTACGGGTTCGAGAACTATGTAGACATGACCGAGACACGTCTCCGTTTAATAACCAAAAGCGGAACCTGGATGCTCATATTGGCTCCCGCATATTCTACAAAGATCTTTATCGGTCAGACCGCATAACAACATATGTTTTTCCCTTTGTCATCAGTATGTTACTTGCCCGAGATTCGATCGTCGGTATCTCAATACCTAGTTCAATCTTGTTACCGGCAAATCTCTTTACTCGTTCTGTAATACATCATCCTGCAACTAAATCATTAGTTGCAATGCTTGCAAGGCTTATAGTGATGTGCATTACCGAGTGGGCCCAAAGATACCTCTCCGACAATCGGAGTGACAAATCCTAATCTCAAAATACGCCAACCCAACAAGTACCTTCGGAGACACCTATAGAGCACCTTTATAATCACCCAGTTATGTTGTTACATTTGGTAGCACACAAAGTGTTCCTCCGGTAAACGGGAGTTGCATAATCTCATAGTCATAGGAACATGTATAAGTCATGAAGAAAGCAATAGCAGAATACTAAACGATCGTGTGCTAAGCTAACGGAATGGGTCAAGTCAATCACATCATTCTCCTAATGATGTGATCCCGTTAATCAAATGACAACTCATGTCAATGTCTAGGAAACATAATCATCTTTGATCAACGAGCTAGTCAAGTAGAGGCATACTAGTGACACTCTATTTGTCTATGTATTCACACAAGTATTATGTTTCCGGTTAATACAATTCTAGCATGAATAATAAACATTTATCATGATATAAGGAAATAAATAATAACTTTATTATTGCCTCTAGGGCATATTTCCTTCAGTCTCCCATTGCACTAGAGTCAATAATCTAGTTCACATCGCCATGTGATTTAACATCAATAGTTCACATCTTTATGTGGTTAACACCCATAGTTCACATCGATATGTGACCAACACCCAAAGGGTTTACTAGAGTCAGTAATGTAGTTCACATCGCTATGTGATTAACACCCAAAGAGTACTAAGGTGTGATCATGTTTTGCTTGTGAGATAATTTTAGTCAACGGGTCTGTCACATTCAGATCCGTAAGTGTTTTGCAAATTTCTATGTCTACAATGCTCTACGTGGAGCTACTTCAGCTAATTTCTCCCACTTTCAATATGTATCTAGATTAAGACTTAGAGTCATTTGGGTTAATGCCAAAACTTGTATCGACGTAACCCTTTACGACGAACCTTTTGTCACCTCCATAATCGAGAAACATATCCTTATTCCACTAAGGATAATTTTGACCGATGTTCAGTGATCTACTCCTTGATCACTATTGTACTCCCTTGCTAAAATCAGTGTAGGGTATACAATAGATCTGGTACACAGCATGGCATACTTTATCGAACCTATGGCTGAGGCATAGGGAATGACTTTCATTCTCTTTCTATCTTCTGTCGTGGTCGGGCTTTGAGTCTTACTCAATTTCACACCATGTAACACAGGCAAGAACTCTTTCTTTGACTGTTCTATTTTGAACTACTTCAAAATCTTGTCAAGGTATGTACTCATTGAAAAAACTTATCAAGCGTCTTGATCTATCTCTATAGATCTTGATGTTCAATATGTAAGCAGCTTGACCGAGGTCCTTCATTGAAAAAACTCCTTTCAAACACTCCTTTATGCTTTGCAGAATAATTCTACATTATTTCCGATCAACAATATGTCATTCACATATACTTATCAAAAATGTTGTAGTGCTCCCACTCACTTTCTTGTAAATACAGGCTTCATCTCAAGTCTGTATAAAACTATATGCTTTGATCAATTTATCAAAGCATATATTCCAACTCCGAGATGCTTGCCCTAATCCATAGATGGATCGCTGGAGCTTGCATATTTTGTTAGCACCTTTAGGATTGACAAAACCTTCTTGTTGCATCATATACAACTCTTCTTTAATAAATCCATTAAGGAATGCAGTTTTGTTTATCCATTTGCCAGATTTCATAAAATGCGGCAATTGCTAACATGATTCAGACAGACTTAAGCATAGATACAAATGAGAAACTCTCATCGTAGTCAACACCTTGAACTTGTCGAAAACCTTTTTGCGACAATTCTAGCTTTGTAGATATTAACACTAATATTAGCGTCCGTCTTCCTCTTGAAGATCCATTTATTCTCAGTCGCTTGCCGATCATCGGGCAAGTCAACCAAAGTCCACACTTTGTTCTCATACATGGATCCCATCTCAGAATTCATGGCCTCAAGCCATTTTGCGGAATATGGGCTCACCATTGCTTCTTCATAGTTCGTAGGTTTGTCATGGTCAAGTAACATGAACTCCAGAATAGGATTACAGTACCACTCTGGTGCGGAACGTACTCTGGTTGACCTACGAGGTTCGGTAGTAACTTGATCCGAAGCTTCATGATCATCATCATTAACTTCCTCACTAATTGGTGTAAGCATCACTGGAACTGATTTCAGTGATGAACTACTTTCTAATTCGGGAGAAGGTACAATTACCTTATCAAGTTCTACTTTCCTCCCACTCACTTCTTTCAAGAGAAACTCCTTCTCTAGAAAGGATCCATTCTTAGAAACGAATATCTTGCCTTCAGATCTGTGATAGAAGGTGTACCCAACAGTCTCCTTTGGGTATCCTATGAAGACGCATTTTTCCGATTTGGGTTTGAGCTTATCAGGATGAAACTTTTTCACATAAGTATCGCAACCCCAAAATTTAAGAAACGACAACTTTGGTTTCTTGCTAAACCACAGTTCATATAGTGTCGTCTCAACGGATTTAGATGGTGCCCTATTTAACGTGAATGCAGCTGTCTCTGATGCATAACCCCAAAATGATAGTGGTAAGAAACATCATAGATTGCACTATATCCAATAAAGTACGATTATGACGTCCGGACACACCATTACGTTGTGGTGTTCGAGGTGGCGTGAGTTGCGAAACTATTCCGCATTGTTTCAAATGAATACCAAACTCGTAACTCAAATATTCTCCTCCACAATCAGATCGTAGAAACTTTATTTTCTTGTTACGATGATTTTCCACTTCACTCTGAAATTATATGAACTTTTCAAATGTTTCAAACTTTATGTTTCATCAAGTAGATATACCCATATCTGCTCAAATCATCTGTGAAGGTCAGAAAATAACGATACCTGCCGCGAGCCTCAATATTCATCGGACCACATACATCAGTATGTATGATTTCCAACAAATCTGTTGGTCGCTCTATTGTTCCAGAGAATGGCGTTTTAGTCATCTTCCCAAGAGGCATGGTTCGCAAGCATCAAGTGATTCGTAATCAAGTGATTCCAAAAGCCCATCAGCATGGAGTTTCTTCATGCGCTTTACACCAATATGACCTAAACGACAGTGCCACAAATAAGTTGCACTATCATTATTAAATTTGCATCTTTTGGCTTCAATATTATGAATATGTGTATCACTACGATCGAGATCCAACGAACCATTTTCATTGGGTGTGTAACCATATAAGGTTTTATTCATGTAAATAGAACAACAATTATTCTCTAACTTAAATGAATAACCGTATTGCAATAAACATGATCAAATCATATTCATGCTCAACGCAAACACCAAATAACACTTATTTAGGTTCAACACTAATCCCGAAAGTATAGGGAGTGTGCAATGATGATCATATCAATCTTGGAACCACTTCCAATACACATCGTCACTTCATCCTTAACTAGTTTCTGTTCATTATGCAACTCCCGTTTCGAGTTACTACTCTTTAGCAACTGAACCAGTATCAAGTATCGAGGGGTTGCTATAAACACTAGTAAAGTACACATCAATAACATGTATATCAAATATACTTTTGTTCACTTTGCCATCCTTCTTACCCGCCAATTATTTGGGGTATTTCTGCTTCCAGTGACCAATCCTTTTTGCAGTAGAAGCACTCAGTATCAGGCTTAGGTCCAAACTTGGGCTTCTTCACTTGAGCAGCAACTTGCTTGCCGTTCTTCTTGAAGTTTCCCTTCTTTCCCTTTGCCCTTTTCTTGAAACTAGTGATCTTGTTAACCATCAACACTTGATGTTCATCGCGAAGTTCTATTAACTTGGTGATAGTGACTAGAGAATTTCTCAATTACTATCTTACCTGGAAGATTAACTCCCACTTGATTCAAGTAATTGTAGTACTCAGACAATCTGAGCACATGCTCACTGGTTGAGCTATTCTCCTCCATCTTATTGGCAAAGTACTGTCAGAGGTCTCATACCTCTCGACATGGGCACGAGTATGAAATACCAATTTCAACTCTTGGGACATCTTATATGCTCCGTGGCGTTCAAAACATTTTTGAAGTCCCGGTTCTAAGCCGTAAAGCATGGTGCACTAAACTATCAAGTAGTCATCATACCGAGCTTTTGTCAAAACGTTCTGATGCGGAGCATCCCACGTTCATCCCCATGTACACTCCCACTACTCTCCAAGCCCCAAGTCGACATATGACGAGACCTCGAACAAACGCCATTGGACACGAGGTGAACTCGCTCCTCTCCGAACCTTCACTTTCCACATGTGAGACATGGTTACTACCTCAAATATGTGTGCTATGCATGACCAGGAACAAGGAGGAAGACCATGGACGAGCTAGCGAGGACGCCAAGTACAAGGACCAAGAGAAGGAGCTGTCGAAGAAGCTCCAGCGAGCGGACGTCCGGACGACACCGGACGACCGGCCTCTCACAGCGAGCGGACATCCGGCCCTTGGCGGACGACCGGCGCCTGAAGACCCAGCCAACGCAGGCCTCAGCGAGCGGACGTTCGGCCCGCACCGGACGACCGGCCATACCTCCCAGCGAGCGGACGACCGGCCCCACCGGACGACCGGTGCCACAACACCCGAGCCGAATTAGCGGAAGTCCGGAGACTACCGGACGTCCGGACGCCCACGAAGCCACCGGACGACCGGCCCCAGCGGACGTCCGGCACTGTCACAAGATGTGTTGGGCCCGAGGCCCATGTATCCTCTCTCTCACTTACCCCTTCGTGGACATAGACTATATATACTCCCCCACCTCCTCCTAGCTAGGGTTAGCATTGATTTAGCTCATTGTTAGATAGAGCTTCGCTCGTCCATACCGGATTTACTCCACGAGAGAGACCGCGGCCCCTCTTCGGAGAAGATCCACCTTGGATTCAAGACCCCCTCTTGGGTGGCCCCCATCAAGACCTCCTCACGGAGAAGAACGGCTACCGTTTGTATCGTCCTTTGTTGACCTTGAATCATGTATCCCCCTTTGTGTTCATCGATCTAGCACATGTGTGATTGATCTTGTTGGTTTGAGTGATTCTCTTGTGTTTTCCCCGTGATTTCCCTCGTGCTCTTCCGCTCGTTCTTCGTGTTCCTCGTAGGGATCCTCTCCAAACGTGAAAGATCGTCCACATAGGGTTCCGCCCTACATCATCTTGGATCAGAGCCAGCTTGTCTCATGATGTCATCTTGGTATCATGAGCCACGTTGATCACGTTTTTGGAGCCCCTACCCCTCTTTTTCTAGCTTGATTTTGTTGTGTTCTTCCCCAAATTCGAAAATCCCCACCAAAAAATAGCCCCAATTTTTTTTTGTGATTTGTTGCGTAGATGATGTTTTGTTGATTTTGATCCATGGATTTGCTTGGTTTCAAGTGGATCTAGCATTTCCCCAAGTTTCCCCATCTTTCATCCACGAAATCTCTTCAATTTTGACCCCAAAATTCCAAAATTCCGCTCAAAATCGCGCCACGGATCTCGCATCTCGCGTTGACCCCGACCCACCGGACGACAGTCACTTTACCGGACGTCCGGAGCCCCTGGAATGACCGGACGTCCGTCATCCACCGGACGACCGGAACCCCTAACCCGATCTGAAATAGTGGATTTCCGACCAGACCGGACGTCCGGCCACCGGACATCCGTCCATTAGCGGACGTCCGCTACCTGTAGATATCACTTTCGGCCGATTTTTGTTTAGTCCATAACTAATTCATCCGAACTCCGATTTTGACGTTCTTTAGCTCGTTTTGAAGCTATTGACATCCCCCTTCCAACAAAAATACCACCAACATCATTTGACTCCATCAAATTTTGTGAAATTTGTTAAGTTTGCCTAGGGCTTCCACCACATCATCCGCTATTCCACCACCAACTTCCGCAACCTAACCAATTTTGTTCCCCATGGTTGTTTGAGTTGTGATTAGAGTCTCCTAAGGTGTTTCGGCTACTTAGGGACGGTTGCTTCTTCATCAACCACCACCGCCACTTCCGCATAGGCTTACCCACCATACACTTCCACCATCCCAACTTAACCCAATTTTGTTTGTGTTGTGAGTTGTGTCTCCTAAGGTGTTTAGGCTACTTAGGGACCGTACTTCCAACTCCGACACCGTGTATAGTTCACCACCTTACCCTCCACTTCCGCATTGCGTACTCCAAAATCACCATTGCATTTCCGCAATCACATTGAGCTTCCGCAACCACCACCGCTTTCCGCTACCACCATTTGACTTTTGTTTTTGAGATTTTGAGTTCGCGGTTTTTCCGTTTCCTAAGGTGTTTCGGCTACTTAGGGACGAGTCTCCATCATCTTGGTATCTACATCAAGAACACCGCCACTCATCATCCCAAAGGACGGTAACCTCGATGACACCATTGTATATTCCCCTTGCAATTGCATTGTTAACCCCTAGCCCATTTTGCGTCACTTGCCTATCGAAACTAGCCATTTGAGTATTGCCGGGCCACGCTACTTGTGCACATTAGTGATCTACACCATCCATTGCATACATACCATATCATATTGGTATCATATCATCCATTGTGTCACAATATTGTTCCCGCATATACACAATTGCTATCTTGGTTTGTGCATTGTGCAAAGTGTTCATACATAGAAAAAAAAACAAATAAAGCTTTTAAGCAAAAGAGAGAAAGAGCAAAGAAGCTTGTAAGCAAGTGCCATAGCATCATAACCACATTGCACATAAGATTGTCATATCCGATCATCTTGGATCATCTTGAGAAACACCGGGAACCATACATACATAGCATACTTGGGATACAAAGTTTATCCATTTTGCATCTTATAGGTTGTGCACAAGTGTCGATCCGCCTATTGAGCAATCGTGCTAGCGTCTCTCTTGAGTTGTGCAACACGGCGTTTTGGTGGATTCCACATTTTGAGCTCATTCCTTGGTTGCACGACCCCATTTATCTATCCGTGTGTGTTTCCGTGTGCCATTCATTGCTATTGGTCTACTTGTTTCTCTTGCGAATTTGTGAATCTCTTTCAACATTATTGACTCTTGCTAACATTTTGCATCAAATTTTTGTGCCACTATCCTCACCGAGCTCCACCATAAGCCTTATTTGTGTAGGTGTGAGAAACCGACAAGAATTGGTACCAATTGTGCTATTTCCTTGTTACATCATTGAGTGATCATTGATCCATTTTCAACATCGGTCAAGGTACATTTGGTATAAGTTCTTCTCTTTCTCCCACTCATATTTGCTCAAGTCTTGTGATGGATAGGCAAGGCATTTCATCTTCGGTCTTCGACAACAACGACGGCGTGAACAACTACATCACCAAAGCGTCTATCTTCGATCTACAACGACAAGTGCAAGGCGCACAATCAAGATTGCGAGAGCGCATCGAGAACATCTCCATCGACATTCGTCACTCCGAAGCAAGGAGAAGGGACTACATCGACAAGAAGCTTGCCGCACATAAAGAGGAGCAAGATGCAAGGATGGAGGAGATTCGGACCTTGCTCAAGTCTACTTCCCCTTCATCATCTTCAAGACGGCGACATTCAAGACACAAGTCTTCGGAGCGCCCAAACGATGCAAGCGCAAGTCGTCCACATGTCCATGGCGACCACCATCACGTTCGTGATCCACATCGTCATGAAGGGCAAGTCACCTCCAAGCATCATGTGCACGACGACGACGAACGACATCTACTTCGAGCTCAAGCACGACAACGACATCATCATCCTGAAGATGCTTCACGAGCGCAAGTGCACAAGTCCCAACAAGCCCTACTTCACGCCAAGTCCAAGCTTCAAGAGCACAAAAGACGACCGCGAGACGACCACCACCAAGACGGTGCTACGACTACAACAACCACTTCAGCATCTTCGCCAAGTGTTCTCAAGGCATCTTCGCCTTTGGACGTACGGCATATTCGCCTACTTCCCACGAGTACGCCTACAACGACTTCATCAAGTCCGAGGCGACTACCTACGAGCGAGGGCGACACTTCCATCTTCGGAAGCCCCTCAAGGAAGATGGCCGAGCATGGGACATTCCCTTCGGTCATGGAGATGAGCTACGAGGTGCCACATCATATGGGCCTCCAACACCAAGACGGTGACAAGAAGGTTGAGCAAGGGCCATCCCCTTCGACCACGGCGATAGGAGTTGAGCATGGAGACATTTGCACCTACATCTCTCCGACACCCACATATGTCGAGATGCCCCAAGTGCCATGTGAGGAGAGCCACCACCACATGAGTGACATGAGTGACTCCACCATACGTGACATTGAGAGCATTTCCTATGAGAGGATGAGTGTGACCACCACTAGCCCCACACATGAGAGCATGCCACACATCCTATGTGAGGTTGAGCGCCATTTGAGTGACTCCACCAACCATATGAGTGAGAGCATCCAAGAGGGAGTGAGTGAGCCACAACACTTAGTGAGTGAGGTAGTTGACACGGCATGTGAGGCCACTATGTTTCCTAACGACTTAACCTCTACTCCTAGTGTGTTTTCTTCTTTGGTGCTAGGTCTCCTACATGACGACATGCCTATCCTCGACGAGTCCATCCCTCTAAAGGGAAAACCGATGGCCATGGTGGAAATTGATGCACCCCCCACATGGTTCCATCAAGATGAAGATGACAACGAGACGATCTTCAACACCTCACCTACAACACATGAGCAACGCTCCAAAGGTAACATAGGTGATGGTACTTCTCTTGTCCCACTAGTGGACTCTCTTGACAATGATTGCTCCCATGATGTTGACCCACCTATTACCATGCTTCATGCTAGTGAAACTTCTTCATGCCTTGACTTACCTATTTATGATGAATATGATGATGAGCATGTTGAGTTGCCTAGTTGTGATGCTATGCTTCATAGGACATCATGTGAAAATTCTATTGGTCACTTCATGTTTGACAATCCATTGAACTTGTCATATGCTATGAGTGAGATCTCTCATATTGCCTCATTTCAATCTCAACATAGTAACTATGCATGCCCCGTTAAAATCAATCCTATTTGCACTTATGGCATAGATGACGAGATGATGGTCATTGGCTTTTGTTTCTCATGTGATGATATTGCCATGCTTCCTTTACATGATTTGCGCAATTCATCTACTATGTCTTGCCATGATCACATTATTCCAAACATGCATTGTTTTGGATGTTGTCAATATTCTCCATGTGATGTTTCCATTAATGCTCATGAGGAGACCCCCGTAGTTTCCTCATACATATTAGGAGATTTTGATACATTCCATACTTTGCATGATTCCCATAATTGCGTGCATCATATGCATTCCATGAATAGCAATGCTCTAGATATTTCCCATGATGCATTACACAATTTGAGTCTCCATTATGCTATACATAACAACAAACCTATCATGATGGATGACATGTTTTTATATCACGCATCTCATTTATTTGAGCATTGGCTATTTTGTGCTAACCAACACATGCACGTGCGCATCATGATGGATGATGTGTACATCTACCACGCACACACAATTTTCCCTTTGTCTTTGTTCTGTGTAGGTACTCATGTATACTCGTCAACCTCTCAGTCCCAAGAGTTGACGAAACGAGCTCTTGAGATCAACGATGACTTGGGATCACGTGGACTTTCATTCCCACCATTCCTTTTGCGCAAGGACTACGCGCATCTCTTCTACTTGGCTCTCACACGGCTATGGGCTATTTACCACTTGCCACCTTATGCTCATTTTACCGTGTTCACTTTGCATGTTATGCTTGCTTCTATGCCTTTGCCATGCACTTGTGACCCTTGCTTGCATCTACCCATGATTCACCATTATGCTACTCCTATGTGTATTTGCATGCTTAGTGGAGATCCTAGTAGCTATTGTCATGATTTCTTTGTGCCCCATGCTATTGATGCTTGTTGTGTTGGGAGAGTCATGATGACCCATTGCTATTTACATATGGCTCCTCACCAATACATTCATGCTATTTTGCTCATATCTTGCTTTCATGCTTGTGCTATGACATGTGAATTATTCATGCCCACTATTTGCACACATGACATGCTTGCCATGATCCCTTCTAGTATGTTGCATCTTCGCACTACTAGCTTGCTTGACTTGATCGCTATGATTGCTTGCTATGTTGCATCACCCATGTTCCACTATCACTTGCTTTCTTGGGTTGATGACATATATGTTCATGCCTCTCACATGATATATCTTGTTCATTGTCGATTGCCTCCAATTGTTGCATCTATGCTTATTGATCTTGGAGACTTTGACACTTTACTTGTGATGCATGCTTGTTTGATTGAGCCTATTGTATTTGGTTGTTCTCGCATCATATGCCTCCATACTATGAAATGCTCCTTGTTCTTTCTTATGATGAGCATGATGCATACACTTGTTGGGTATCTTACCACACGAATGTTAGGTTTTGCACTTCCGCTAACCTCATTTGTTTTTCTGAGTGTTTGTCATGTTCTTTCATTTTGAAGGATTCACAAGGCGGTAACATCACGAGACAACTTGCTTATGTGAAGGCATACAAGATGCGCAACTCCATCATCCTTGAGAACCTCCTAAAGGTGACCTCCTTCCTTTGAGCCATCCTCAAACACACATATTGGATGGGTCATTCTTTCATTGTTGTTTCCTTCTTCTTGTCTACATGATACATATATTGGATGGAGGACCGACATTGGAGATGGACCCTATGGACCTTCAAGTTGAGGAGTGCCACGACATCGAGCTATGGTACAACACCACCCATGACAAATTTGCACCCCATGCATGGATTGACTCACATTATGCTTGTCTTGTTGCACCTATTCCCATGTCATCCATGATATATGAGCTTGTGCATTTTCTTAGCAAATTTGTTGTGATCTTTCTTGATGGCATATTCATACATCATGATCATATTGCCTACCATCAATTGCATGATAACATAATCATATTGAGCATCCATTGCCATATTCATGCTATTGATAAACCGTCTCACTATGACATTATTTTGCACCGTGGTTGCATTGATCACATTCACGACACCTTTGTGTGCCCAATGCATGAATTTTCTCTCATGAATGCTTTACATGTCATTTTACATCATTTGGATAAGCATTTCATGCCTTGTCATCAACAATTCCTTTGGACGGACTCATTCTTACATGATGGACACTTTGTGTGCGTTAACCATTGTATTTTCGAGTGTTGCTTGTGTTTGCTCTTTTTGCATGTCTATCACTCCGGCGACACCTTGGACTACTTGGATTTGCGCCATGTCTTCAACTTCGTCCAACTACAAGTCCGTCTACGACAACCATTTCCATGGTGATGAGGATCACGATCCGAGGTCGGATCTTTCCCAAGGGGGGGGGAGATGATGCGGAGCATCCCACGTTCATCCCCATGTACACTCCCACTACTCTCCAAGCCCCAAGTCGACATATGACGAGACCTCGAACAAACGCCATTGGACACAAGGTGAACTCGCTCCTCTCCGAACCTTCACTTTCCACATGTGAGACATGGTTACTACCTCAAATATGTGTGCTATGCATGACCAGGAACAAGGAGGAAGACCATGGACGAGCTAGCGAGGACGCCAAGTACAAGGACCAAGAGAAGGAGCTGCCAAGAAGCTCCAATGAGCGGACGTCCGGACGACACGGATGACCGGCCTCACAGCGAAGCGGACGTCCGCCCTTGGCGGACGACCGGCGCCTGAAGACCCAGCCAACGCAGGCCTCGGCGAGCGGACGTCCGGCCCGCACCGGACGACCGGCCATACCTCCCAGCGAGCGGACGACCGGCCCCATCGGACGACCGGTGGCACAACACCCGAGCCGAATTAGCGGAAGTCCGGAGACTACCGGACGTCCGGACGCCCACGAGCCACCGGACGACCGGACCCCAGCGGACGTCCGGTACTTGTCTGCGCACAGTGTTCGGGCCCGAGGCCCATGTATCCTCTCTCTCACTTACCCCTTCGTGGACATAGACTATATATACTCCCCCACCTCCTCCTAGCTAGGGTTAGCGTTGATTTAGCTCATTGTTAGATAGAGCTTCGCTCGTCCATACCGGATCTACTCCACGAGAGAGACCGCGGCCCCTCTTCGGAGAAGATCCACCTTGGATTCAAGACCCCCTCTTGGGTGGCCCCCATCAAGACCTCCTCACGGAGAAGAACGGCTACCGTTTGTACCGTCCTTTGTTGACCTTGAATCATGTATCCCCCTTTGTGTTCATCGATCTAGCACATGTGTGATTGATCTTGTTGGTTTGAGTGATTCTCTTGTGTTTTCCCCATGATTTCCCTCGTGCTCTTCCGCTCGTTCTTCGTGTTCCTCGTAGGGATCCTCTCCAAACGTGAAAGATCGTCCACATAGGGTTCCGCCCTACATCACGTTCATAATGTCTGCATCTACTCTTGCAATAGTTCTGTCACCTAGCGGTGCATCAAGGACATAATACTTCTGTGCAGCAATGAGGTTAATCCTCAAATCACAGATCCAATCCGCATCATTGCTACTAACATCTTTCAACTTAGTTTTCTCTAGGAACATATCAAAAATAAAACAGGGGAGCTAAACGCGAGCTATTGATCTACAACATAGATATTCTAATACTACCAGGACTAAGTTCATGATAAATTTAAGTTCAATTAATCATATTACTTAAGAACTCCCACTTAGATAGACATCCCTCTAATCATCTAAGTGATCACGTGATCCAAATCAACTAAACCATGTCCGATCATCACGTGAGATGGAGTAGTTTTCAATGGTGAACATCACTATGTTGATCATATCTACTATATGATTCACGCTCGACCTTTCGGTTTTAGTGTTCCGAGGCCATATCTGCATACGCTAGGCTCGTCAAGTTTAACCCGAGTATTCCGCGTGTGCAAAACTGTCTTACACCCGTTGTATTTGAACGTAGAGCTTATCACACCCGATCATCACATGGTGTCTCGGCATGAAGAACTGTCGCAACGGTGCATACTCAGGGAGAACACTTATACCTTGAAATTTTAGTAAGGGATCATCTTATAAAGCCACCGCCGAACTAAGCAAAATAAGATGTATAAAAGATAAACATCACATGCAACCAAAATATGTGACATGATATGGCCATGATCATCTTGCGCCTTTGATCTCCATCTCCAAAGTACCGTCATGATCTCTATTGTTACTGGCATGACCCCATGATCTCCATCATCTTGATCTCTATCAACGTGTTGTCACATGATCGTCTCACCAACTATCGCTCTTGCAACTATTGCTATCGCATAGCGATAAAGTAAATCAATTATTTGGCACTTGCATCTTATGCAATAAAGAGACAACCATAAGGCTTCTGCCAGTTGCCGATAACTTCAACAAAACATGATCATCTTATACAACAACTTATATCTCATCACGTCTTGAACATATCACATCACAACATGCCCTGCAAAAACAAGTTAGACGTCCTCTACTTTGTTGTTGCAAGTTTTACGTGGCTGCTACGGGCTGAGCAAGAACCGTTCTTACCTACACATCAAAACCACAACGATAGTTCGTCAGGTTAGTGTTGTTTTAACCTTCTCAAGGACCGGGCATAGCCACACTCGGTTCAACTAAAGTTGGAGAAACTGACACCCGCCAGCCACCTGTGTGCAAAGCACGTCGGTAGAACCAGTCTCACGTAAGCGTGCGCATAATGTCGGTCCGGGCCGCTTCATCCAACAATACCGCTGAACCAAAGTATGACATGCTGGTAAGAAGTATGACTTATATCGCCCACAACTCACTTGTGTTCTACTCATGCATATAACATCTACGCATAAAACCTGGCTCGGATGCCACTGTTGGGGAACGTAGTAATTTCAAAAAAATTCCTACGCACACACAGGATCATGGTGATGCATAGCAACGAGAGGGGAGAGTGGTGTCCGCGTACTCTCGTAGACCGAAAACGGAATCGTTAGCACAACGCGGTTGATGTAGTCATACATCTTCATGATCCGACCGATCCAAGTACCGAACGTACGACATCTTCGAGTTCAGCACAAGTTCAGCTCGATGACGTCCCTCGAACTCCGATCCAGCTGAGCTTTGAGGGAGAGTTCCGTCAGCATGACGGCGTGGTGACGATGATGATGTTCTACCGACGCAGGGCTTTGCCTAAGCACCGCTATGATATTATCGAGGTGGACTATGGTTGAGGGGGCACCGCACACGGCTAAGAGATCAATGATCAATTGTTGTGTCTTTGGGGTGCCCCCCTACCCCCGTATATAAAGGAGCAAGGGAGGGAGAGGCGGTCGGCCAGGAGGAGGCGCGCCAGGAGGAGTCCTACTCCCACCGGGAGTAGGACTCCCTGTTGGAAATATGCCCTAGAGGCGATAATAAAAAGGTTATTATTATATTTCCTTGTTCATGATAATTGTCTATTGTTCATGCTATAATTGTGTTATCCGGAAATCGTAATACATGTGTGAATACATAGACCACAACATGTCCCTAGTGAGCCTCTAGTTGACTAGCTCGTTGATCAATAGATGGTTACGGTTTCCGAACCATGGACATAGGATGTCATTGATAACGGGATCACATCATTAGGATAATGATGTGATGGACAAGACCCAATCCTAAGCATAGCACAAGATCGTAGTTAAATGCGCTAAAGCTTTTCTAATGTCAAGTATCCTTTCCTTAGATCATGAGATTGTGAAACTCCCGGATACCGTAAGGGTACTTTGGTTGTGCCAAACGTCACAACGTAACTGGGTGGCTATAAAGGTACACTACGGGTATCCCCGAAAGTATCTGTTGGGTTGGCACGAATCGAGACTAGGATTTGTCACTCCATATGAGGAGAGGTATCTCTGGGCCCACTCGGTAGGACATCATCATAAGGAGCTCAATGTGATCAAGGAGTTGTTCACGGGATGATGTGTTACGGGAACGAGTAAAGAGACTTGCCGTAACGAGATTGAACAAGGTATTGGTATACCGACGATCGAATCTCGGGCAAGTATCGTACCGATAGACAAAGGGAATTGTATACAGGATTGATTGAATCCTCGACATTGTGGTTCATCCGATGAGATTATCGTGGAGCATGTGGGAGCCAACATCGGTATCCAGATCCCGCTATTGATTATTGACCGGAGAGTTGTCTCGGTCATGTCTATGTGTCTCCTGAACCTGTAGGGTCTACACACTTAAAGTTCGGTGACGCTAGAGTTGTAGAGATATTAGTATGCAGTTAACCGGAAGTTTTTCGGAGTCCCGGATGAGATCCTGGACGTCACGAGGAGTTCCGGAATGGTCCAGAGGTAAATATTTATATATAGGAAGTCCAGTTTCGGCCACCGGGAGAGTTTCGGGGGTCACCGGTATTGTACCAGGACCACCGGAAGGGTCCCGGGGGTCCATCGGGTGGGGCCACCTATCCCGGAGGGCCCCATGGGCTGAAGTGGCGTGGGAACCAACCCCTGGTGGGCTGGTGCACCACACCCAAGGGCCCAAGGCGCCTAGGGTTGGAAACCCTAGGGGGCCGTTGCCCCCCGAGGGGCCGCCGCTGCCCCCCCCCCCCCTCTAGATGGGATCTCCAAGGGGGCATGCCCCCCTAGCCCCTATATATAGTGGAGGGCAGGGAGGGCTGCCACAACCTAAGCCCTGGCGCCTCCCTCTCCCTCCCGTGACACCTCTTCCTCCTCCAGTAGCGCTTGGCGAAGCCCTGCTGGAATCCCGTTGCTTCCACCACCACGCCGTCGTGCTGCTGGATCTCCATCAACTTCTCCTCCCCCCTCGCTGGATCAAGAAGGAGGAGACATCTCCGCTCCGTACGTGTGTTGAACGCGGAGGTGCCGTCCGTTCGGCGCTAGGATCATCGGTGATTTGGATCACGACGAGTACGACTCCATCAACCCCGTTCTCTTGAACGCTTCCGCTCGCGATCTACAAGGGTATGTAGATGCACTCCTCTCTCTCTCTCTCATTGCTAGATGACTCCATAGATTGATCTTGGTGATGCATAGAAAATTTTAAATTTCTGCTACGATCCCCAACAGTGGCGTCATGAGCTAGGTCTATGCGTAGTTTCTATGCACGAGTAGAACACAAGTTGTTGTGGGCGTCAATTTTGTCAATTTACTTGCCGTTACTGGTCTTATCTTGATCCGGCGGCATCGTGGGATGAAGCGGCCCGGACCGACCTTACACGTACACTTACATGAGACAGGTTCCACCGACTGACATGCACTAGTTGCATAAGGTGGCTAGCGGGTGTCTGTCTCTCCTACTTTAGTCGGATCAGATTCGATGAAAAGGGTCCTTATGAAGGGTAAATAGAAATTGGCATATCACGTTGTGGTTTTGGCGTAGGTAAGAAACGTTCTTGCTAAGAAACCTATAGCAGCCACGTAAAAATTTGCAACAACAATTAGAGGACGTCTAACTTGTTTTTGCAGCATATGCCGTGTGATGTGATATGGCAAAAGGATGTGATGAATGATATATCTGATGTATGATATTGATCATGTTCTTGTAATAGGAATCACGACTTGCATGTCGATGAGTATGACAACCGGCAGGAGCCATAGGAGTTGTCTTAATTTATTTATGACCTCCGTGTCAACATAAACGTCATGTAATTACTTTACTTTATTGCTAAACCGTTAGCCATAGTAGTAGAAGTAATAGTTGACGAGACAACTTCATGAAGACACGATGACAAGGATCATGATGATGGAGATCATGGTGTCAAGCGGTGACGATGATGATCATGGCGCTCAAGATGGAGATCAAAGGAGCAAAATGATATTGGCCATATCATGTCACTATTTGATTGCATGTGATGTTTATCATGTTTTACATCTTATTTGCTTAGAACGACCGTAGCATAAATAAGATGATCCTCGTTAAAATATCAAGAATTGTGTTCCCCTAACTGCGTAATCGTTGCTAAGGTCGGTTGTTCCAAGCACCACGTGATGATCGGTGTGATAGGTTCTAATGTTCGATACAATGTGTAAGCCAGATTTACGTGCAATACACTTAGGTTGACTTGACGAGCCTAGCATGTACGAGACATGGCCTCGGAACACGGAAGACCGAAAGGTCGAACATGAGTCGATAGAAGATCGATCAACATGAAGATGTTCACCGATGATGACTAGTCCGTCTCACGTGATGATCGGACACGGCCTAGTTGACTCGGATCATGTATCACTTAGATGACTAGAGGGATGTCTATCTGAGTGGGAGTTCATTAAATAATTTGATTAGATGAACTTAATTATCATGAACATAGTCTAAAACTTTGCAATATGTCTTGTAGATCAAATGGCCCATGCTAATGTTGCCCTCAACTTCAACGCGTACCTAGAGAAAACCAAGCTGAAAGACGATGGCAGCAACTACAAGGACTGGGTCCGTAAGCTGAGGATTATCCTCGTAGTTGCCAAGAAAGCATATGTCTTTTTTTTGACTATGAAGACAGTAGGAAAGGTTCCTATTGCATATATATTACCAAAACCAGGGGGTATAATTACATGTCTGTGTTACATATAGGGGGTGGTTGGGGCACCACTCAAATGCACCAGAAGGTACAAAACACCTAAGGTATGGAGTCAAGTAAGTCAGTAATAATATGCTCCTTGGAGGGTTTCACTCTATATCTAAGATTGGAGAAATCCAACTTAAAACTCCGTTTCCAGGCCGTGACCGAAGGCTTGATCTTCCTGAAGTGATTGTTTTTGCGCTCCTTCCAGAGACTCCAGGCCGACGTCAAGAAGATATCCATCCACATCTTTCTGGGCTGCGTGGTTTTTTGATGTTTGATCATATTGAGTCTGTCATGCTGCGTGGTCCAGGTGAAACCCAGAGATCTCCAGCATTCCTGACTGAAAGTGCAGTGAAAGAATAGGTGTTCCACCATTTCTTCTACATGTTGGCCACGCAAGAGGCAGTCAAAATTGTTTCCAATGTTGTAGTGTCTCCTCATGAGCATGTTTCTGGTGTTGAGACGATCAACGAGTAGGAGCCACCCAAAGGTCTTAATCTTGGGAGTACATTTTGCTTTCCATAGCCAAGAAAGCTTCATGGGCAGTCACATCTCTGAAATAAAATTTGTAATGTGAGGACGTTTTGAAAGAATTTTCTCCCCATACACATTGCCAAGTGTCATGGTCCTCCGTAAGAGTGATTCCGGCCACCTCAGTTTGGATGTATCGCAGTTCGTCACGGGCTTGAATAGAGAGTGGGAGTTGGAAGGTTTCATGCAGGTCGGTCGATGTTAGGAGTTGTTTGACTGAGATCTTCAAGATGGCATACGAGTAGGCCCTCGGGCAGGTTTCAGCATATATGGGCTAGCTCCAATTATCTTTCCAGAACAGTGCAGAAGATCCATTACCAATTTTTATGCATGTCACACCTCGATACGTGGGCATTAGATGAGTTAAATCTTTCCACCAGAAGTAGCCACACGAGTCATGAGCATGTGGAATGGTGTCATCGTAGTAAGATTCCCAGATTAGATGGACCCAAGGGATATCATGCCTGTTATAAAACTTGTGGAGAAACTTGAGTAGCAAGGCATCATTCTGTATTCTGAGGTTAATAACACCCAGGCCACCATTTTTCTTGGGCGTACAGACCATATTCCAAGCAGCAAGAGAGTTACTCTTAATCCCATCATCAGTCCATTTTTGCCATAGGCAGTGTCTTCTGATCTTGTCAAGTTGAGCAAGAATTTTTGGTGGGAGACGAATGGTGCCTGACGGTGTCCTGGACTAGGGGGTACTCACCATGTCGTCTCCCGATCAGTTGGATTGGGCCAAGGATCCCCATAGCCGTATACTCATGGGCCAGTCCGGACAGTTGCCGCATACAAGGAAGATTCCACAAGACTTGGCGATCAAGACAAGGACTCCTCCCCCACCGGCGTATTCGGCTAGGACTCTTGTTATTCTAGGCCTCTGGTGCATTATATAAACCGAGGCCAGGCTAGTCGATAGGGGAACAACAATCATACCATAGGCTAGCTTCTAGGGTTTAGCCTCTCTGATCTCGTGGTAGATCCACTCTTGTACTACCCATATCATCAATATTAATCAAGCGGAGTAGGGTTTTACCTCCATCGAGAGGGTGCGAACACAGGTAAAACATCGTGTCCCTTGTCTCCTGTTACCATCCGCCTAGACGCACAGTTTGGGACCCCTACCGAGATCCGCCGGTTTTGACACCGACATTGGTGCTATCATTGAGAGTTCCATTGTGTGTTCGGCAAAAGGTCGATGGCTCGCTGCAGATCAAGCTGCGACTTCTGCATCTTCGTCACCAGCTCGACTGGTCACCTTGGTTCGACCAAGGACTGCGCCCTACCTCCGATCGTCATGTTCGGATGAGGGCCTTCATCAAAATCAACTCCTATCTCTATCAAGATCATGGAGGAATCATCCAGGAGCCCGGGGCTCAACGCCAACATTGCCTCGGCGATCAGATCTTTTTTTCGGACAGCGGACTTGTGTCCGCCGCCACCGCCTCCTCAAGCGTCATTTTAACGATTGCTTTGGTGGAATTGTGCGGAATTGAGTCTACAACAACCCTGGAAAATTTCGTCGAGTTCCGATGGAGGAATCTCTAGCAATCTCCGATATACCGGAGCCGCATTGAATCAGGACGAGAATCTGGACGAGTTTAGGGCGTGGTGTCCAGCTTCTAGCTCAGACTTCCTTTGAAAGATCCAACCGTTGATCGGCTGCGGAATTCCTATATCTACCACCTCTCAAAATTTCAGCTCGATCCGACCGTCCAAACTCCGGGAACCTTCCGATTAGTGCATCACTTTTCGGATCTGTTTTCTGCGCGAAAACGAATCCGACCCGAGTTCGTCTTTTTTATGAACGGGATTTCGGACATCCTTTTTGAAGGAAGTTTTGTATGGGGTGTTGTGTTTTGTTTCCGAACACATCCCACTAACTTTAAAATCTTTTGAACATGATCTTGAATATCATGCTGGTGTTAAACCAGTCCGGCAATATTGCTCCACGGCTGCCGACCTACGCTAGACACGTCGTCACTTTATTGAGCCGAGCTCAACTTCTTTGGATCATCATCTCGGCAAGCCGATCAAGTGTCCGGCATCGCGAAGGATAAATCATCACCAACATCGCCGCCCCATGATTACACGGAGCAGGCATACCGGCATCGCCGCACGGTCGCTTCATCAAGCCGGCATCGACCACGTCACGACCTGCATCGGCAGGGCCGCACTATTGCTTCTTCAAGCTGGTGTCCATCACGCCGACCTACTTCGACATCTCGGATGGACCGGGGGCTTCGCCATCTCTTCATCAACCTACTCCGGACGCTTCGGCGTCGCTAGCCGACCAGCTCCGTCATGTTAGCTGGACCGAGGGCTTTGCCTCGGCGAGCCAACCTTTGCCAAGATTGCCATGCCGTCGCTTTATCGCCCATCGTAATGGGTGCGCGGATCGAGTCCCAATTTTGGGAATCACCTCCCTTCGGATTGCTACAACAAATAAACCAGGTGCTATTAATCCCAGTATTTTTTGCTTGTTTGGGTTCATTTTTCCCAAGGAATTATTACTCTGGTTTGTCCATCATATGTACACAGGTCTATCAAATGGTGGCCGCATTATCGACGGTCACATGATGGTTCTGTCAGTTTCCGTACATAGTCCGGCGAACGCCGCATCCAGAACTCGGACCGACCTGTGAATCCAGGCTTTGCCACGCCTTTATTGCATTACGCCGACGACCTGCATCGACATTGACTTCGGCGCCAGGCCATATTTCTTTTATTACTCACTTTGCATAAATTATTTATAATGCAATGATTTTTTTAATTATCATTATTACTATTATCTCCGGTTTGCACCATTTTTTGTGCACAGGAAAATGATCCGGGACTCAAGCGTCACTCTGCCGGTCTGCATTGACCGTGCTATGTCACCACTTCGCATGTCGAGCTCTCCACTCCGCCACCTCGGGACCGGCTTGGGGATGGAACCTTGTCCCAGATCAAGCTCGGATCGGCGTCATCAATACCGAACACATTAACCAGCTAAGTCACTTTCATGCTCAAAGCTTTAATTTCTAACTTGTGTTCGGTTCGACCAAGCATTATACTTTTTCGAAAAAAAATTGCTTGTAAAAGTTTCCTTGTCCAAACTTTGTTTGTGACGCATAAATTCAAATACCCAATTCATTTGGGGCTTCCTTCATGAAGCTTTTCCTCTTGCATATGATTATACTTGTACGGCTTCGTTCCTTGTTCGTGTATTATGCCACAAAATGCACCATATTGACTTAAGCGATTTGCAAGCTGGGTTGCCTCACTCCTGTGTTTACCCCTACGTTCCCGATTGTTCGGCTATGGAGTAAAGGGAGCACCTCTGCGATTGTCACGATCGGGTCACCCGAGCCGGACCTCGACCGGTGAAGCTTTAAAGCTAGCGCTCTTCTGTTTTCAATAATGGTCAAGACACAACGGAACTCATGAGTACAAAAATCTATTGCACAAGTCTCATATTAACAATTAGCACCAAGAAAGGTATCGGTGGGGGTACTATTTTCTTCAAGATGCTTCTTACACTTTATCGATAATATAGCATAAGTTCCCCGAAAGCGCTTTGTCTGTTACAGCCTTATGACCTGATTGCCTGGTTATTGGAAACACCGTCGATATTCTCGACAGATGGAGTACATAACACTTTTCAGTCCTTGACCGAAGATGGAGAAGTCGACGGTCGGTTAAGACGCGTTTAAAGTTCGGTTGAACATAGATATGATATAAGTACTTCGGTACATGCAATCATTCTTTTACCCAAGTCACTTGGGGGCTCTTAAATTTATATGAGCCATTTTATGATAAGTGTTCTTCTTCTTAGTCGTTGCAAAGTTTTATTATTATTATTATTTATCACTCCTTTTTTCGACACGAGCGTGTGGTCACTAGCCGGGGACCCTAATTTCTCTCTCAAAAAAGCCGCTAGAGTTTAGTTTGCTAAATTGGCCTAATGAGAAGTACTCCGCCTTCGGGATGGGAGACTGAAGCCGTAGGCTGACCCGCTTGAAGTCTTGAGAAGCACTTTTTTTTCTAAAGTCCAATTTTCGGATTGGCACCGAACACTTGATCTTGTTCAGACGTCATGTTTTTACTGACGTTTTTTGGTTTTCCAAGCTTTTGGCACTTTTAAACTATTTGTGTGTTTTCAGCACAAGTCTCGCAAAGGCAACGCCGGACACCTTTAGAGATTCGCAAAACATTCTCGGATATTGCTATATATGCATCAGTTTCAATTGTATCTTTGATCAATAGTTGGGTTGCGGCTCCGCGCTTGCCTCCTACGCCCGCTTTGTTCGCTAGGTGTGCAAAGGAGAACCATCGCGATTGTGCTTCCAGCTCGCATGGTCAAGCACCGCAGTGGAGAAAGCCAAAACCGACTGTCACAATAGGTGTAAACTGGTCAGCGATCCGATGGCTATATTAAATGACGGGCCATTCATAAAATTGGTCAAGTGTTTCGGCTTGACCTCGACTGTCGCCGAACACTACCGGGGCTAGTAATCGCCTCCCAAACTAAATCCTCAATATTTTGCTCTTACATTGAGCTGAGGTTTCATGATCATGCTTAGTATGACAACCCAAAGAAAGGAACCGATAAGCGGGACTATTTTCTTTGGAAGACATTTCTTACGTTAAACAGTAATATAACATATCTCTCTGCAGACCTTTGTTTATAAAACCATATGGCCAGATTGCCTTGTTTGTCATAAATCTTTGCCCTCATAAAGGCTTTATAAAGTAGGAAAAACACTCCTCGCCATCGCCGAGGAGGTTGAAGCAGTATGGTCGGTCAACAAAGTTTTGTACAATGCGGATCCGAGCATTAATGACATAAAGTACTTGGATACATTGAGTCATTACACATAATTTGTGATTTTACTATGGATATCGATCCTTAATTCGCCACCCGTGCCCGCATTAAGGCTCGGGGCTACTGGGCTTCGGGCTTATTATTTACAAATATTAAAGGCACATCAATCCTCGATCCGTGTTGCCACCGACCGATGTCTCGGGGCTCTTGCATTGCTTGTTCTATGCGAAAATTTTAAGTGCAATACAGTTTCGAGGAGATTTTGATCCTCAGTTGGTCGGCCGCACCCAACCCGAGTCTCGAGGATCGAGCACGCCGCTTTTGTGTCCCAAGTATTCTCGCTGTTAGATTTGATCCTCGTGCCGATTTTGCAAATCAACTCGAGTCTCACTGCCATTGGGATCAGCGGTCTTACGTCATCCTTCGTGCATCTCGGTTTTAGACCGATACACACCTTGTGGGCTATCGCTATGTATCTCGGCAGAGAATAAATTGCACCAATCAAAATATTGACAAAACCGCCCACATTCGGGTGGTGCACCACTCGAAGCAGTCCCGCATAAAGCTCTTGACGCTAGTGGCTGGCTCCATAGAGGGCATTTCCGCATTAAGCTCGGCTAAACTCCTTCAAACTTCTTTGAACCAAGGTGATTTACGACACCTCGGATACAGTCCGGCGTTGGAGCTCGGATACATAGTCCGACGTTGGAGCTCGGATACCGTCGGCGTTGGAGCTCGGATACATAGTCCGCGATAGAGCAGGAAGCAGTCCGGCGCTGGTGTTTGATCGCAAAGATAACTCAATGCGATCTGGCGTTAGAGCTCAGACGAAGAGGACACCGCCTCCCGGAATAACTTCAAACCCGAGGCGTGGCATAAAAATAACAAGGCATTGATAAAGGTCGTAAACTTAAGGGCTCCTCGGATACCCAACGGTAAACTCTTCAGACGCACTTAGGCGATCCTCAAGATCAAGATGAGAAGATTTGTTGAACCAGTTTTCAAGATCGACGATCAAGATGAAGAACGGTTCGGAAGAATCGAGGAGCGCCCCCAACTTGAAGACCGGTTCAGAGGCTATCGACGGTGTGTCCGGACTAGGGGTACTCACCACGCCGCCTCCCGATCGCTTGATTGCGCCGAGGATCCCCATAGTCAGATACTCATGGGCGGCCCGGACAGTTGCCGCACACAAGGAAGATTCCACAAGACTTGGCGATCAAGACAAGGACTCCTCCCCACCGGGCGATTCGGCTAGGACTCTTGTTATCCTAGGCCTCGGTGCATTATATAAACCGAGGCCGGGCTAGTCGATAGGGGAACAACAATCATACCATTGGCTAGCTCCTAGGGTTTAGCCTCTCTGATCTCGTGGTAGATCCACTCTTATACTACCCATATCATCAATATTAATCAAGCAGGAGTAGGGTTTTACCTCCATCGAGAGGGCCCGAACCTGGGTAAAAACATCGTGTCCCTTGTCTCCTGTTACCATCCGCCTAGACGCACAGTTCGGGACCCCCTACCTGAGATCCGCCGGTTTTGACACCGACAGTGCCCATTGTGAACATGAAAAGGGAGGTGATCATCAAGTTCATGAGAGCAAGTTTCCCCGCATATGACATTAGAGACATAGCAGCCGTAATATTTCTTTCTGCTTTGCAAACCAGAGGAGCCAAATCTTGGACGGTCGGACGAGTGGTGCCAAGGGGCAGGCCAAGATATGTGAACGGCATGGAGCCCACAGTGCAACCTAACAAATCAGCCAGTTCTTTGCATTTCTCAGGAGGCGTGTTAATTGGCACTAGCGTGGATTTATGGAAGTTGATCTTGAGTCCTACGGACGTGGCATAATCCTCAAGGATTTCCTTAATCTTGGCAGTTTGGCGGGTGCAGGCTGGCATGATGATGAGCGTGTCATCCGCGTACTGGATAACGGGGTAGTCTCCATTAGTGTTGCGTCGGATGGGTAATTCCAGGAGGTTATTCCTAAGTGCCTCATTGATTGCAGACTGGAGGAGGTCCACAGCGATGACAAAGATCAGGGGCGAAAGAGGGTCACCTTGTCGTACGCCACATTTGCATTGGAAAGATTTCCCCGGAGTACCATTGAGCAAGACCGAAGATTTACCGGAAGTGAAGATACATTGGATCCATTGGAGCCATTTGTCATTAAAACCCACCTTTTTCATAATGTGGAGCATAGCAGAGTGTTGGATAGTGTCAAAGGCTTTGGAGAAATCTAACTTCAGCAAGATTATCTCCTTTTGCGAAGATTGACACTGGTGTATGTATTCGAAAGCCCACGCCAGACAGTCATGTATGGAGCGCCCACGTAAGAATCCGTACTGATTACGGTGGACTATCTGCAAAATGGAAGGCGATTGGCCAGCAGTTTAGTGATCAGTTTAAGGCAACAGTTTAACAAAGTGATCGGGCGGAAGTCATTGACCGTCTCTTGAGAGGAGTTATTTGGGATAAAGGTGATATATCCATAGTTTAAGCAATCAAGGTTCAAATCCCCTCTATGAAATTCATTGCACAGATTGTAGAAGTCGTTTTTAATGATAGGCTAGCATGCTTTCAAGAAGGCGCCATTGAAACCATCAGGGCCCGGTGCTCTGTCCGGGGGCATCTCCTTAACCACAACAACGATCTCATCATGTGTGAACGGGGTAGTGAGGCTATCAAAGTCAACTTGCTGACGGAGCAAAGACGAGAGATTAAACTTCATGTTTGGTTCCAAGCATGAGCCCAGTCTTTGTTTAAAGGCTTGGAACAGAATAGCTTCTTTGCCAGCATGATCCTCCACAACAGTCCCTTGTTCAGTTTTTAAGGTAGCAATGCAGTTTCTTCACAATCTCTCCGTAGCTAGAGATTGGAATTTTTTTGAGTTTTCATCTCCAAACATGATCCAACGGATTGTGCATCTCTTCTTCCAGTATTCCTTTTGGTAACTAAGAAGTCGCAGGAGGTGCTTTTTGAGAATGTTTCTGAAGTTGCGTTCAGGAACCGATAGGGCGCGACGTTCTTCAATATGTAAGTGCATCTAGTGCCCCTTAGTGATTTTGGTGTATTGAAGACTTATAGGTTAAGGGACTAATGTGTTTATGAGTGTACACATGTCTATAAGTCTATGAGGAGTTTGATATTTACAGAGAAAGTCGACCCCTAAAAATGAAGTTCTTCGATCAAGACTTTGATATTCTCAAGACTTTTCAAGACTTTGAAAGTGAAGAAATTGGTGTGACCTTGAAGACTTGGTATTCATTTGAGGAACATGAAGCGTGAAGACTTTTGTTTTCGTAGTTTCGCTTTTTCTCTTTCTTGAGTCATAGGAAACACCGTGATCGTTAAAGGGGTCGAGGAAATACTAAGGAAAAATTTCCATGTGATGCTCAACTCAAAATCCTACACCTACCAATCCCTTCGAGTGAAGCCATTGAAATCTCATACAGCTTCAGTCAATTTCTTCAAAGGATGAGACGAAGTTCTTCCGTCACCGAGGAATTTGTTCTCGACCGAGGAGTTAGGAATTCGCCAAATGGATTGCCTACACAAAGGAGGAACATGATAGCCCCGAGGAATTTGAAAGTCAATTTCCGACTGCTGTTGTGTTGCGCCACCTGTCCCAAAATATCTTATCCACCTAACGGTCATATCATTGAAGGGCATTTATGTCTTATCATGTCGGGCTGCTCCTAGGCTATAAATAGCCGCCCCTACAACCACTAGCTGGTTGGCTGCCCGAGAGAAACTTGACACTTGTCATTTGAGAGCAACCCATCCTCCGAGGACTTTGAGCGAAAATCATCGAGTGAAGAAAACCCAAAACCAAACCCCTATAAACCCAAAGTGATTGAGCATCATCAAGAGATTGATCCTGCGTGGATCCGACGCTTGTAACCTTTGAAGACTGTGCTTCTTCCAGACGGTTAGGCGCCATGGTCTAGAGCATCCAAGAGGAATTGTGGATCGCCGAGTGACCAAGTCTGTGAAGGTTTGGAAGTCGCTCAAGACTTACCACGAGTGATTGGACGAGGTCTGTGTGACCTTAGTTCAAGGAGAATACGGTGAGGACTTGGTGTCCTCGAGCTGCGTGCTCGCCGATCGAGTGTCCGGATCTGTGTCCTCGAGTTTAAATACTCACCGCCCAACCAGACGCATAACCGAGAAGCAGCTTGAACTGGTCTACCAAATCATTGTCTTCACCAACCTAACTGGTTCTATTTCCTCAACCCTTTCATTTCCTTATTATCGTGTTGAGTTTTCATTCATATCTCGTGTTTGAAGACTTTGATCAAGACTTTCTCAATTTCCGCAGCTCAATTTCTTCACCGCTTTGTCTTCATCTTGTGCTATCCTCGTGTTTACGCTTTCATACTCTTTGATTGTCTTCATTTCATCATGATGATCATGCCCGCATTCTCTTATGTGTACTTCTGAGTACTTATTCCGTCAGCAAGTAGTTCTTCACTTAGGAATTTCCTCACCGCAAATTCCTCATTGAAGAATTCATAAAATCGCCTATTCATCCCCTCTAGTCGATATAACGACTTTCAATTGGTATCGAGCAAGGTACTCCCTTGTTCGTGTGGTTTTGGTTTAACCACCGGAGTTTTAGTTATGTCGACCGCAGTATGATCAAGGTCTCAGCTGGGTGTCCTACCTTTGATGGGACGGACTACCCCTTATCGAAGAACAAGATGCTAATGCATCTTGAGGCAATTGACAACGATCTCCGGTATGTTGTGGAAAATTGTGTTCCTCACCACACGTTCTCTCGAATGTTGCCGATGTGAAGAGATTCAAGCAACTCGATTCTCAAGTTAAGAATATCATATGTGGCCATCCGAGCAAAGGACAATATGGAAGAGTGAGTGCTTTGAAACCGCTAAGCTCATCTCGGACAGGCTGTCCAAAGTAAATGAAGGAGTCTCAACTCAGCGTGACTCTCGAGTTGATGTTCTTCGCAATCTCTTCAACCGCTTCAAAAGACTCGACAACGAAAATGTTCAACAAACCTTCGATCGCCTCATCGACATCTCAAATGAGCTTCAAGCGCTTGGTGCCATCGACATCACCGACCATGAGGTGGTGAAGAAATTGTTGAGATCGCTGATTCCCATTTGACACTCGCACTAATGATACAAGAGCGTGCTTGACTACAAGTCACTTGATCCAAATTGATATCCTCGAGAGGCTAAATACACATGAGTTCCAAACTTCTTCAAAAGAGAGATCTCTATGGTTCTAGGTATGGAAAATCACGTGCCTCAAGGCCAAGGCTGTGTCTCGAATCTGATTGTGAAGACTCGTAGTAGCCTTGGAGATCCTCAAGAATTGAGCCAGAGCTAGCACCGCTCGTGAAGAAATTCCAAGTTCTCAAGACGTGGTCGCTGGAAAATCCTCAAGGAGCAATGATTCCTCATCCAAAGACTATAAGAGAAGACTTTGCCACAAATGCAAGAAACCTGGTCACTATATTCAAGATTGTCCTCTGGGAAAAGGAATTAAAGAAGAAGAAATACAAGGATTACAGTTCGATGACGCTAAGAAGAAGAAGAAATCGTCAAATCTTCATCATCAAAATCCTCAAAGCCCTCTTCTCACAAGAAGAGCAGCTCCAAGAAGGCTGCATTCATTGGCAAGGAAATGGACTCAAGCTGAATCCGAGGAACATGAGGAAGAGGAGGCATCGGAAGAATCTGAGTCCGTGTGGCGAGTCTAGCTCTCGCCACTACTTTCGCCAACAAGTCCATCTTCAACTCAAGAAAATGACCTCACCAACAAAGCTGATGAAGATAGTGATGACTACGCCCCACCTATTGCTTCATGGCAAAGGGTGCCAAGGTACTCAAATATACCTCATCCGAATCTAGTGAAAATGAATCGATGAAGATCTAAAGCCCAGCTACTCAAAACTTGCTAAGATTGTCAGAAACAACAAAGGGCTTTTGAAAAGGTTCAAAACATGCTAGATAAAAGTGATGATATGTTAGGTGAAGAAATGGATCGACTAAAGCCTCGATCGAAAATCTTCAGAGACTTCACCTAGGTTTGATAGCCTTCAAGGTCATCATAACACTCTCTTATCTCGATCATGAGAAACTTTCTTATGAATTTCTTCAAAGAAAGCAAGATCTTGAGAAGCTAAGAGTGAGTTATGAAGATCTTCGTAGGGAGCGATTCATTACTTGCTCAACAAATCAGCGCTTCGTGAAGAATTTGTTCCTCCATGCTTAAAGTGCATTGAACGTGAATCGCTAATTCTTCACGAATGTTCAAATGCTTCAACTGTTATAAATTCTTCACCTGCCTCTGCTATCACTAATTCCTCATCCGAGGACATTGCTAGTATCACCGACGATGCAGGTTGAAGGAATTGTACATGACAGCATGTACAAAAGCCTCAAAGGGCATCGACTCTTTGTGATGTGCTTAAAAGCAGATCCTCAACAGAACCCTAGGAAAGAGGGTATTGCCTTTGAGAGGAAACTCAATGCCGATGGAACATATTGAAGCCCGAAAGATTCCAAAACCTCATGGGTTGCTGCAAAGGGACCTCCAGATTGATCCATCTAACTTATCTGGTTTTACATGCGAATCTCCTCATTCTTCTGATGAGTCATTTGACTCCAACTATAAACTGTTCAAAAATCAAAATGGTGAAGTATTTGCTAGATATGTTGGCACTAACTGCAGGAACGGTTTCCCTATGAAGAAAATTTGGGTTCCCAAGAAGTGCCTTGAAAGTCTTCAGGTGAATGTCCTCATGACACCACCTGTGAAGAATAGGAACCCCAGATCAAACTCTTCATATGGATCAAAGTCCTCATACGGACCAAATTCCTCAAATGGATCAAAGTCCTGATATGATTATCATCGTGCTAACAACTCTGTTTCGCAAGGTAGAGCTAATGGCTATGAATATGTGCATTATTCTTCTAACCAATATGTTCATAAGTCCTCGAAGAATTTCTCTGCTTATTCATATGCTTACCCTAACCCCTCTTATGTGAAACGAAATGGATTGGCCTCTATGCCACCATTCTCATATGGTGCTCGCAGAGTGATGAACTCTTTGCCACCCCTTCAGATGTGGGTGGTGAAGAAAAGAACTAATCTCTTCGCAGGGTCGTCTCCGCACGTGCTTTATCGTCTCAAGAATTTGTTGGGGGTGACAAAATGCTCGAAAGGACGCAGCTAATCATGAAGAAATGAACTTTCATTTCACACGCCCTCATACCGCTTATCTCGTTATAACGCTCGATGAAATTCATCCGATGAAATTGATATCATATTCTTCATCGATGAAGTATATGAGATCGTAAGTTGCACTAATTCATCCGCAGGATGATCAACCCAAAGCCAATGAGTGGGTCCTCGATAGTGGATGTACAAATCACATGACCGGTGACAAGAATCTATTGATGGATGCTCCCTTATCACCGCCACATCTCAAGCATATCATCTTTGGCCGACAAAGGCAAAAGTGAGGTATTGGTCTTGGTAAGGTTGCGATCTCTAAGGACATACACATGGACAAAGTCATGCTTGTTGAGTCCTTAGGATACAACCTCATGTCAGCCTCAATGCTTTGTGATCTTGATATGGTTGTTGTCTTTGGCAAGTATCGTTGTGTTGTGATCATGGAAGTCGACAATTCCAAAGTCTTCAAGGCTTTAGGAGAGGAGACTTGTATATTGTTGATTTCTCTACAGACCACAACCAGCCGTGTGTCTACTTGCAAAAGCTTCGTAGGCTGGCTATGGCATCGACGACTTGGTCACGCAGGCATGAGGAATTTGCACACGCCATGGAAGAAGAAGCATGTCATTGGCATTGAAAATGTCAAATTCTCAAGGATCACTTGTGTGGAGCCCGTGAAGTGGAAAATGACCAAGGCCAAGCATCCAAATAAGACTATCATGACCACTACTCGCCCATTCAATTGCTTCACATGGACCTCTTTGGTCCTAATCATTACTCAACAAATACTAATGATGCATCTCTATATGGCTTTGTTATTGTTGATGATTACTCTCATACACATGGGTACACATTGTTACTTACAAAAATGAAGTGCGTGAAGTCTTCAAACGATTTTCCTCGAGGGCTTCAACTAACTTTGGTGTGAAGATCGACACATCAGAGTGACAATGGAACTGAGTTCAAGAATTCGGTCTTGATGCCTATCTTGATGAACTTGGTATTACTCATGAGTTATCTGCTCCCTATACTCCTCAAAGAAATGGCGCCGTGGAGCGCAAGAATGTAACTCTTGTTGAGATGGCTCACACTATGCTTGATGAATACAAAACGCCTAGTCATTTTTGGATTGATGCAATTGATACCGCGTGCCACATCATCAACAGAGTATATCTTCACAAATTCTTCAAGAAGACTGCCTATGAACTCCTCACTGACAAGAAACCCAATGTGAGTTATTTCAAAGTCTTCGGTGCTAAATGCTGGATTAGAGATCCTCATCACAATTCTAAATTTGCACCGAAAGCACATGAAGGTTTTATGCTTGGTTACGAAAGGACTCAGACACCTACAGTAGTCTTCAACATCGCTCTTCACAAGATTGTTGATACTGAGATGTGCGGTTCGATGAAACTAATGGCTCGCAAAGAGAGCACCTACCTTCGTGTTAGATGAACCAGCTCCCGAGGAATCTATCAAGTTCAAGGCAACCGAGGATGTCATTCCTATCAAGAATCATCAAGAATTCATTCCTTTACACGAAGAACATCGAAATGATGCACCAAGATAATGTCAAGACAATGGTGTCAAGAAAATGGTGATCAAATTCCTCGACGACAACCAGCTCATCCTCGCTGCAAAAGAAGTGCAAGTTGACAAGATCATCGATGACATTGAAGCGCCTAGGTCCTCTCACACACTCAAAAGCTTCACATTTATCTAACTTTTGTGGGCACTATGCTTTTGTCTCTATCACAGAGCCCACTAAGGTAGATGAAGCATTTCGAGCCCGAGTGGATTCAGGCCATGCAAGAAGAATTACATCAGCTCGAGCTCAACAATGTCTGGAACTGGTCAAACGCCCAGATCCTCGCAAGCATAATATCATTGGCACAAAGTGGATCTACCGCAACAAGCAAGATGAAAATGGCCTTGTGGTGAGGAATAAGGCACGACTTGTAGCTCAAGGCTACACACATGTTGAAGGAATTGATTTCGATGAAACTTTTGCACTGTTGCTAGACTTGAGGCTATTCGATATTACTTGCTTATGCTAACCATCATAATATCATCTTTATATCAAATGGATGTGAAAAGTGCATTCCTCAATGGTAAGCTTGAGGAAGAAGTATATGTTGCTCAACCCCTGTGTTTTGAAGATCCAAAGAATCCCGACAAAGTCTTCAGACTCAACAAGGCCCTCTATGGTCTCAAACAGTTCTACCAGGCGTGGTATGATACATTGAAGGAATTCTTCGTGAAGAATGGCTTCACACCCGGTTCACTCGACCCTACTCTCTTTACTAAATCATATGATGGTGAACTGTTTGTGTGCCAAATATATGTTGATGATATTATCTTTGGTCTGATCGACCAACGTTATAGTGATGAATTTGCTTATATGATGAGTGAAGAATATCAAATGTCTATGATGGGAGAGTTGAAATTCTTCTTAGGTCTTCAAATTCATCAACAACACAATGGCATATTCATATCTCAGAGAAATACCTCAAAGATGTCCTCAAGAAATTCGCATGCAAGATTGCAAAGGCGCTAAAATTCCTATGCCCACAAATGGCCATCTATGCATCGATGAAAATGGTATTGACTTCGATCACAAGGTATACCGCCCATGATTGGTTCTTTATTGTACTTATGTGCATCTAGGCCAGATATAATGCTTAGTGTTTGCATGTGTGCCCGATTTCAAGCTACACCAAGGAATCACACCATAAGGTCGTGTGAAGCATATTCTTCGATATCTAGCTCACACACCAACACTAGGATTATGGTACCCCAAGGGCTCTACTTTTGATCTCATTGATATTCTCGACTGACTATGCTGGTGATCGTGGACCGCAAGTCAACATCTGGTACTTGTCATTTCTGACGATCTTTGGTCTTTTGGTCCTCAAGAAACAGAATCTGCGATCACCGCTTCATCGGAAGATGAATACATTGCTGCTGGCTCTTGTTGTGCTCAATTGTTGTGGATGAAGCAAACTCTCAAGGACTACGGCATCAACGTGAAGAATGTGCCTCTTCATCGTGACAATGAGAGTGCCATCAAGATTGCTCACAACCCAGCTTCAAGACTCAAGACAAAGCACATTCAAATTCGCCATCATTTTCTTCGTGATCATGTGTTGAAGGGCTTACATCTCCATCGAGCATGTGAAGACTCAAGAACAACTAGCCGATATCTTCACAAAGCCCTTGGATGAGAAGAGATTTAGCAAGTTGCGTGTGAGCTAAATATCTTAGAATCTTCTAATGTTCTTTGAAAAGGACACACATCCCGACACTTATGCAAAATTGATGACTTAGATGTGCAACACATGAAGAAACGTTTTCTTCAATCAATGAAGAATAACACTCTAAGTGTGAAGAAATTAATGAAGAATTTGATTCTCGTAACCCCACGACAATTGTACGCGTGTCTGAAATCATCATTCTTATACGGTGGGTCACGCCACCACCAAAGTTGAAAATCTTCAATTTGAGTTTTTCCTCGCTTTTGAAATTCTTCAGTTTTTCAAATTCTTCAACTTTGCAAAATCTTCACTGTTTCCGCTGCTTTTTCTTCATTGGCTATATATATATATGGGTTTATGTCCTCTACAAGATTCACTTATGGCTATTTCTTCAAGTTGCTTTTTCGCTAAGTGAATGTGATCGACCTTCCCTCTATGCTATACTCAACCCAATCTATTCACAAATTCTTCATGTGCGCTCTATTTGAAACTCGCTCAAAATCTTCACCGTGTCCTTGTCACCAAGAAATTGCGAACGGAACTTTAAAACTAATCTTATCCAAACTTTCGCTTTTGCCGCCAAACCGCTCCGCATCCCACGATAGATTTATCTATTCACCCACGATCTAACACAATCTCCACTTCTCAAGACGTGGGTGACACATGTCGTTTAATGAGAAGGGTTAGGCACGCTCGTCCCAAATCTTCGCTAACAGTTTTCACCGTGGCTATATATACCCCTCTCCCTTCCTCACTTCCTTTACTCCGCCGACCGCTCTCTCTCGCCGAGCTTCAAACCCTAGCGCCGCCGCTACTCCATCGTCAGCCGGTGAGGAAGAGCTTCACCGCCGACTCGCCGCCGTCATTTCGCACCGATCATGAAATCTTCACTCCGCCGCCAGAGCTGTCTTCCTCCGCCGAAGTTAGGGCGGAAGATCTAACCGATTTAACTTCCCATCTGTTCTTCTTAGTTCGTCGTGTTCTTCACTTCGGGTAATTAAAAGTTACTTTTATTACTCGCTTTGATTCTCAAACCTTCCCGAAAATCTTCAAAGGTGTTTATTCTTCAAATCTTCACACATATGAACACCTCAAACAAAATATGCTCTTGATTCGCTTTCTAAGCAATGATTTTCTTCAAGATTCCTCAATTGTGTGGATCCTCGATCTATACAACTCGAACCTAAGACAAAGATCGCTTAGTGAAATTCTTCAAGGCTCATCCGTCAAATTCCTCAAACTAGTTCTTTTTGAAAACCTTCGAGAACGAGATATGACCTCTCCAAATTCCTCGCAACTATACTGCTCACAGTACTCATGTTCACTGAATCACTAGGTTCTCATCAACTTAACTCATTTGCAGCGCTCTCGAAGAAAAGTTGCATACTTCTTCAGAGAATTCGATTGTTCAAATTCCTCACCAAGAATATGGCGTATGAAAGAAGCCACGTAAAGGAGGAAAGAGGCCCGAGGTCATGATCTGCTTGAGATTCCCGAGGAAATATATGCTGATTATTGCACACTCGATGAAGCCGAGTTCGCAAAGAGAACAAAATCAGCGCAAGGTGCGATTCAAAGGATTGAACGGAGATGGGCAAGGGAATGGAGGGAGTACAGATATGTAACTCCAAAGTACATGAAGAAATTCGCCTCAATCCTCCATGCCCAAGAGCTCCATTGGCACCTGGTCAAGAAGTCGACCCCACCAAAGATCAAGCGTGGTGAGGACTTTCCCAAGAATGGGCCAAGCGCCAAGCCAAATTGGCAAGACAAGCCAACGAGGCAAAGGAGGAAATTTAATGAGGACTCACATCGCGCCGCCATCGAGGCCTCGCAAGCCAAGAAAATCTATGGCAAAGAAGCCCGCACACAAGCCAAGTGTTTCACCAACAAAGTGCCCTCACGGCCAAGTTCCTCACCGTGCCCTCAAGGCAAATTCCTCATGTCAGCCTCCGCCTCCCAAGTCCTCAAGCAGCCCTACAAAAGTCCTCGCTAGCTCCGACAAAGTCCTCAAGACTGTGCATCCGCCACGTACAAAGGACTGCAGCATCTCCATTGCCTCTAGTGTCTCAAAGAAGTTCCTCACCGCACCAAATTCTTCATCCGCCCGACTCATCAAGACTAAGGCCACAATGGACGAGGTCCTCGCCAAGTCCTAAGAAGAAACAGTCGCCTTCCAAGAGCCATTCAAGATGATGAGGCTGATGATGATGAACTTATGGAAATCATCGAGACCGCCAAGAAAGGGGCTAGAGCCAAAGGCACACTGCGTCACCGCTGTTGGATCCAAGAGCGATCCTCGACTACATTGATCTCGCACAAGGACCCAAACACTCCTATGCTCGACTTCAAGTTGACACCGCCAAAGTCACATGTCGACTCATTTCATCCAAGAGGAGAAATGGAAATTTGATACGCCAGAGAGATCAAGAAATCGCAAAGATGTAAAGGAGAAATGCTGAAGAAAAACGTTGTCAAGATGACAATCAAGAACTTATCAAGATGCAGCCGACATCAAAGCCCTCAAAGAACAAATTTGACTCATATTATGCTGATTGGCAAGGAGCCAAAGTCGATTCACAACTCGACGAAGAAATTCACCAATGTTGCAGCCCCAACGCAACAAGAAATTCCTCAGTCGAGCCTCACCAGCAGATCGAAGAACATGCCAAGACCACCGATGAAGTTTAGGCTGTCAAGACAATGCTAGTTCCAGGCTGATGATCCCATTCCACCACCAAGAAATTGCTGTGGCATCCACTAGTGGTGAACAAGTCAGGCAATCGATCCGCTATACCGAGGAAAATCAACCAGATTCCTCAGCTCCTCATGCGCCAACACCAACTCCAATTCTTCCATCTGCATCTGATGTGAAGAAGACCAAGGCTGCAGAACGAGCTGCAGTGAAGAAACGGAAAGCATCAGCTGCATCAAATTCTTCGGCTACAAGAAGATGAAGCCAATGACCAGCTCTTTTGAAAATCCTATTGATGTTGTTCCAATTTCTCAATTCCATCAAAGGACCTTGTTCCTTTGGTGAAGATTATGAGATCCCAAGCGGATCTCGATGAAGAAAATCATCAACCGCTTCATCGAGCAGATTGATGAAGAAATTGAAGTGGAAGCAATCCTTCAACCCCAATCATTTCTCGCCTATGCCTCAGCTCACAATCAAGAGGCCGTGTTGAGGAAATTGAAGAAGATGTGGATATTGGAAGCACAACGCCAAGTGATGAACGATGACTTTGGGAAAGTCAAGATCCAAATTCTCACTCTTCACCCCAATCCAACAGATTCCTCACCCCCGCCCAACAGCTCAAATGGGCTCAAGAAACTCATCCCACTTCATCAGACATGAAGAAATTCCAGCCACTAGCGCCGATGAACTTGCCGTTGTTGATCCTCGATCGCACAAGTAGAGGAACCAGAAATTCTCACCAAGAACCTGAGATTGCGATTCCAGAGGTCGTGATGCAACTCATCGACACTCCCTCGCCAAAGCCAAAGAATCCATTCTCAACAAAGCAAAAGTTCAAGGCTGAAGATTTCTTCGGCGAGCATGTATTCTTCATCGACATAATCCATATGATTCGCTCGATAAGGAAGAGGCGCTTCGACTGCCACCAAGCCAATTTCTATTCCTCGCTGTTTTCAACAAAGACAAAGTCTTCGATCATGCACATATTCCTCATGTGGACATGGAATCTCGCCAGCTTCGAGCCAGTCCTCAATGTTCTTCATGATGCAGACTTCAATTTCTGACCGATATCTGTGGATTGGAATGAAGAACTCATTCTTCAATTCTATGCGACGCTGCACATCACCGAGACGTCAAGATGTGAACTCATGGGTGTTAGATCGATGTCCGAAAACACTCACTACAAGGCACCAAAGAATCGAATTGCTTTATGCCCTACCACTCAGCCCTCCACTTGATGGTGCTCGTTGTATCTACAACGAACCGAGCTTTCAAATCACTATATGCAAGTGTTGATGAAGCCTTTGAAGCTGTGGCAGGCCCCAAGAACCAAATTCCTCGTCAAGGAATTATTGTATGTGCCCTTGATCGCCTATCGGATTCTCGACGAAGACAATGAGTCCTATCAAAGGCCACGACTCAAATGATGAAGAAGTCGCTGGCATCATGAAGAATATGCTTTTCAATATCATTCATGGCGCTCCCGCCAACTTCCATGATTTCTTCATGAGGACTCGCAAACATTGCTATGTCACCTTTTGAGTGAAGCCTTATGCGCTTTGGATTATGAGATTCATCAGACAAGGTCTTCACTCAATTACAAGGTCGATACTTTGAACCACCGCAGCTACTTGCCCTCGATTGAAGTCCTCAAACGGACATTTACCTCACCGATGACAAGGGCAAGGCTATCACAGATAGATGAAGGCATTCGCCCATTGATGGTCGGTTTGCAAAGCTGCATCCTACTCCACCAATGATGACTCGCCACACATGACTCGCCGCAAATACCTCACCAAGCAAAGTCCTCAAGCCACAAAGACCTGTGGTGATGACTTGATCGTGAGTTACTCCTCGCCTTCATCAAGGTTGATCGCAATCATAAATGGGTCAAGCGCCGCTTGGTTCAATTCTTCACAACATGACCTCTACACACAATGCAGTGAAGAAAACCACTACTACCTCCATGAAACCTTCAAACGCACTGGTTGTTCTTTCTAATGTCTACAAATGGAAGAACTAAAGACAATGGGTCTCAAGGAAGAATTTGACTGGTCTGCACCTCCTCCAAGAAATACAAGAAGGTCAAAGTTCCTTCCTTGGTGGCTAGCTCCTATTCTTCATCGCGAGACATTGATGAAAATGAAGACTTGACGACACCGCAAGGCAGCCCTACTACTACGACAACCGACCCTAACAACGCCGACGCCCTTCATCAACTTGAAATTCTTCAGGTGTTAGTCCTCGCTTCAATCCTTTTGGTCATTTGATGACAAAGGGGAGAAATTTGAGTTAGTCTTCAAGCCGGTCTATTATATGGGCAATTTTTGTTAAGTTACAACTCGCTCTTTCGAAACTTTTATTGATCGAGTTGTAATCTTAAACCCGATGGTGCTTTGATACTTTTGATGCACTATGCTCGATACTCTTGATGCGTTATTTTGCATGCTTGTTCCTCATTAATGTTATTGCACGATGCTGAATTTCATCAAGCACCATATTTCATCATGCATTTCAAATTCTTCATATTATATGTCAAATGCGTATGAATTACAAGATATAGGGGAGATCTCCATGATTCAACTCTTCAAATGTGCATTGCCTCAAAAGCAAATTCTCACTATGCACATCTTCGTGGGGAGTTCTTCTATATCTTGCAATCAAATTCCTCAACATCAGTAGTTACACTTCATATGTTTATCCTCGTTGAAAACTTAACCTATATTGTCATCAATCACCAAAAGGGGAGATTGTAAGTGCATCTAGTGCCCTTAGTGATTTTGGTGTATTGAAGACTTATAGGTTAAGGGACTAATGTGTTTATGAGTGTACATGTGTCTATAAGTCTATGAGGAGTTTGATATTTATAGAGAAAGTCGACCCTAAAATGAAGTTCTTCGATCAAGACTTTGATATTCTCAAGACTTTTCAAGACTTTGAAAGTGAAGAAATTGGTGTGACCTTGAAGACTTGGTATTCATTTGAGGAACATGAAGCGTGAAGACTTTTGTTTTCGTAGTTTCTTTTTTTCTTTCTTGAGTCATAGGAAACACCGCATCGTTAAAGGGGTCGAGGAAATACTAAGGAAAATTTCCATGTGATGCTCAACTCAAAATCCTACACCTACCAATCCTTCGAGTGAAGCCTTTGAAATCTCATACAGCTCACCAATTTCTTCAAAGGATGAGACGAAGTTCTTTCCGTCACGAGGAATTTGTTTCGACCGAGGAGTTAGGAATTCGCCAAAGGCGGATTGCCTACACAAAGGAGGAACATGATAGCCCCGAGGAATTTGAAAGTCAAATTTCCGATCGCTGTCGTGTTATGCCGCCACCTGTCCCAAAATATCTTATCCACCTAACGGTCATATCATTGAAGGGCATTTATGTCTTATCATGTCGGGCTGCTCCCTAGGCTATAAATAGTCGCCTCTACAACCACTAGCTGGTTGGCTGCCCGAGAGAAACTTGACACTTGTCATTTGAGAGCAACCCATCCTCCGAGGACTTTGAGCGAAAATCATCGAGTGAGGAAAACCCAAAACCAAACCCCTATAAACCCAAAGTGATTGAGCATCATCAAGAGATTGATCCTGCGTGGATCCGACGCTTGTTACCTTTGAAGTTTGTGCTTCTTCCAGACGGTTAGGCGCCATGGTCTAGAGCATCCAAGAGGAATTGTGGATCGCCGAGTGACCAAGTCTGTGAAGGTTTGGAAGTCGCTCAAGACTTACCACAAGTGATTGGACGAGGTCTGTGTGACCTTAGTTCAAGGAGAATACGGTGAGGACTTGGTGTCCCGAGCCACGTGCTCAGCCGATCGGGTGTCCGGACTATGTGTCCTCGAGTTTAAATACTCACCAGCTCCAACCAGACGCATAACCGAGACAAAGCAGCTTGAACTGGTCTACCAAATCATTGTCTTCACCAACCTAATGGTTCTATTTCCTCAACCCTTTCATTTCCTCATTATCGTGTTGAGTGTTCATTCATATCTGTGTTTGAAGACTTTGATCAAGACTTTCTCAATTTCCTCGCTCAATTTCTTCACTGTTTGTCTTCATCTTGTGCTATCCCGTGTTTACGCTTTCTGACTCTTTGATTGTCTTCATTTCATCATGATGATCATGCCCGCATTCTCTTATGCTTACTTCTGAGTACTTATTCCGCTGCAAGTAGTTCTTCACTTAGGAATTTCCTCACCGGCAAATTCCTCATTGAAGAATTCATAAAAATCGCCTATTCACCCCCCCCCCTCTAGTCGATATAACGCACTTTCACAATACCATCAAGCTCAAGCAGGGCTTTGTTTGAATTTTCGATGGCAATCTTGAGGCGGGAAATCTTTTTGCTCCAGTGAGTTAAGGCATATCGTACAGCTTTTAGTTTTTGCCAGAGTATAGAGGCGGCATTTTTATCTTTGCCAAATTTAAGAGGCTTATTCCAAGCTTCCTCAACAACATGCATGAAACCTGGGTGAGCAATCCAATAGGTTTCAAATCTGAAGATTCTGCTCTTGGGGATCTTTTGATTGATGACCATGTAATCAGGTACATGGTCGAGATCATGCGCCCAATGGGTTTACCATAGTATTAGGAAAAGATGTCGTCCAATTTAGAGAGGTGAAGAACCAATCTAGTTGTTCTAGCAGAGGATTAAGCTGCATATTATACCAAGTGAAAGCACGACCTTTAATGGGAAGTTCAGTTAGATCTTGCTCTCGGATGAAGTCATTGAAGGTAAACATATCCTGAGTGTTCCCTCCTGGTAGATTACGATTTTCAGGCGAGCGAATGAAGTTGAAATCGCCCAACAGAAGCCAGTCTTCAGAAGACGGGATGGAGAGGTCAAACAACCATTGAGTGTATGCGTTACGCTGCTCCCCTTGACACGGGCCATAGATATTAATCAAAGTCCAGTTATGCGCATTTTGGGTGGAAGTGAAATTGATGCCTAACGCAAATTGCTCCTCAAAAGTGACCGTACCAGTGAAAAGAGCGCTATTCCAGATCGTGACAATTTCCCCGACGCCTAACGGACGGATATACGCTGATTCATTAAAACGTTTAGGGCAGAGCGATTTGAGAGTGGTAGCATCAAATGTCGGAATTTTAGTTTCTTGAAGACAGACGATCGCACACCCACTGGACTGGATCGCATTAGATAGAGCTAAGCGTTTTTTGTCCGAATTAAGACCGCGAATATTCCAACATAGAATGTTCCACGACTGCAAAAGTACCATTAAACGATGGAATAAAGAGAGTAACCAAACTTAGGTCGATGAAGAAGTCCCCACTGGTCTTCAGTGAGTGCAAGAACAAAAGGAGCTCTCCTCCGGGATGGCACATAGATTTGTGCCAATGGCTTGCAATGTGGCAATGTCAGTTGGAGGAGGGAGTTCTTCATTCAGCATCTAAGTGGAAGAAGCAACTGCAGAGTCGAGGGAAGCAGCCGAAGGAACAGTACGTGGTTTCACTTTGGATTTGGAGGCACCGCTAGGTGAAGCACCTGTTTTCCCAGCAACTCAAGACGTTATGGATGCCTGGCAGTCGCTAGTGATGATTACTCCCTGGTTCAGTGCGTCATGCTTTACAGCTTAGAACCGGGGCTCCAAAAGCGTTTTGAGCAGCACATAGCATATGAGATGTTCCAAGAGCTGAAAATGGTTTTCCAAGCTCATGCCGGGTCGAGAGATATGAAGTCTCCGACAAGTTCTACAGTTGTAAGATGGAGGAGAATAGTTATGTCACGAGCACATACTCAAAATGTTCAAGGTTGCACAACCGCTTATATCACCGGGAGTTAATCTCCGGATGATGCGTCGCTGATGAATCCTTCAGCCGCTTCCCACCTAGCTACAAGAGCTTTGTGATGAACTTCAATATGCGGGGATGGAAAAGACCATTCCCGAGGTATATTCAATGCTGAATCAGCGGAGGTGGAGATCAAAAGGAACATCAAGTGTTGATGGTGAATAAAACCACTAAGTTCAAGAAAGGCAAGGGTAAGAAGAACTTCAAGAAGGACGGCAAGGAGTTGCCGCCCGTAAGCCAATTGCCGAAGAAGCCAAAGCATGGACCCAAGCTCGAGACCGAAAGTGCTTCTATTGCAAGGAAACGGTCATCGAAGCGAATCGCCCCAAGTACTTAGCGGATAAGAAGGTCGGCAATACCAAAGGTATATGTGATATACATGTTATTGATGTGTACCTAACCAGCGCCGTAGTAGCTCCCCGGTATTTGATACCGTGCGGTTGCTCATATTTGTAACTCAAAACAGAGCTGCGGAATAAGCGGAGATCGCAAGGACGAGGTGACGATGCGCGTCGGGAATGGTTCCAAGGTCGATGTGATCACCACAAGATGCTACCTCTATATTTACCTACGGATTAGTTTTAAACCTCAATAATTGTTATTTAGTACCAGCTTTGAGCATGAACATTGTATCCGGATCTCGCTTAATGTGAGATGGCTACTCATTTAGATCTGAAAATAATGGTTGTTCTATTTATATGAGAGACATGTTTTATGGTCATGCCCCGCTGGTCAATGGTTTATTCTTATTGAATCTCGAACGTGATGTTACACATATTCATAGTGTGAATGCCAAAAGATGTAAGGTTGATAATGATAGTCCCACATACTTGTGGCATCGCCGCTTTGGTCACATTGGTGTCAACGCATGAAGAAACTCCATGCAGATGGACTTTGGAGTCTCTTGATTATGAATCATTTGACACGCATGTAACCATGCCTCATGGGCAAATGACCAAGACTCCGCTTCTCCGAATAATGGAGCGAGCAACCAACTTATTGGAAATCATACATACCGATGTGTGTGGTCCAATGAGCGTTGAGGCTCATGGTGGTTATCAAGTATGTTCGCACCTCACCGATGACTTAAGTAGATATGGGTATGTCTACTTAATGAAACACAAGTCCGAGACATTTGAAAAGTTCAAGGAATTTCAGAGTGAGGTTGAGAATCAACGTGACAGGAAAATCAAGTTCTTACGATCAGATCGTGGGGGAGAATATTTAAGTCATGAATTTGGCACACACTTAAGGAAATGTGGAATTGTTTCACAACTCACGCCGCCTAGAACACCTCAGCGGAATGGTGTGTCCGAACGTCGTAATTGCACTCTATTGGATATGGTGTGATCTATGATGTCTCTTACCGATCTACCGCTATCATTTTGGGGTTATGCTATAGAGACTACCGCATTCACTTTAAATAGGGCTCCGTCGAAATCCGTTGAGACGACACCGTGTGAATTGTGGTTTGGGAAGAAACCTAAGTTGTCGTTTCTGAAAGTTTGGGGATGTGATGCTTATGTCAAGAAACTTCAACCCGAAAAGCTCGAACCCAAATCGAAAATGCGCCTTCATAGGATACCCTAAGGAAACTATTGGGTATACCTTCTACCTCAGATCCGAAGGCAAGATCTTTGTTGCCAAGAATGGATCCTTTCTAGAGAAAGAGTTTCTCTCAAAAGAAGTAAGTGGGAGGAAAGTAGAACTTAATGAAGTATTGCCTCTTGAACCGGAGAGTAGCGCAACTCAATAAAATGTTTCTGTGGTGCCTGCACCGACTAGAGAGGAAGTTAATGATGATGGTCAAGGAACTTCGGATCAAGTTACTACTGAACTTTGTAGGCCCACAAGGACACGTTCCGCACCAGAGTGGTACGGTAACCCTGTCCTGGAAATCATGTTGTTAGACAATGGTGAACCTTCGAACTATGAAGAGGCGATGGCGGGCCCGGATTCCGAAAAATGGCTTGAAGCCATGAAATCTGAGATAGGATCCATGTATGAAAACGAAGTATGGACTTTGACTGACTTTCTCGATGATCGATGAGCCTTAGAAAATAAATGGATCTTTAAGAAGAAGACAGACGCGGATGGTAATGTGACCATCCATAAGGCTCGGCTTGTCGCTAAGGGTTATCGACAAGTTCAAGGGGTTGACTACGATGAGACTTTCTCACCTGTAGCGAAGCTGAAGTCCGTCCAAATCATGTTAGCAATTGCCGCATTCTATGATTATGAGATATGGCAAATGGACGTCAAAACAGCATTCCTTAATGGTTTCCTTAAGGAAGAATTGTATATGATGCAACCATAAGGTTTTGCCGATCCTAAGAATGCTGACAAGGTATGCAAGCTCCAACGCTCAATCTATGGGCTGGTGCAAGCATCTCGGAGTTGGAACATTCGCTTTGGTGAGATGATCAAAGCGTTTGGGTTTACGCAGACTTATCGAGAAGCCTGTGTTTACAAGAAAGTGAGTGGGAGCTCTGTAGCATTTCTCATATTATATGTGGATGACATACTATTGATGGGAAATAACATAGAATTCTTGGAAAGCATAAAGGCCTACTTGAATAAGTGTTTTTCAATGGAGGACCTTGGAGAAGCTGCTTACATATTAGGCATCAAGATCTATAGAGATAGATCGAGACGCCTCATTGGTCTTTCACAAAGCACATACCTTGACAAGATATTGAAGAAGTTCAATATGGATCAGTCCAAGAAGGGTTCTTGCCTCAGACATAAGGTGTGAGATTGAGCACGGCTCAATGCCCCACCACGGCGTAAGATAGAGAAAAGATGAGTGTCATCCCTATGCCTCGCCATAGGGTCTATTATGTATGCCATGTCTGTGTACCTGCACTGATGTAAACCTTGCCGTAAGTTTGGTGGGAAGGTACCAAAGTAATCCCGCATGGAACACTGGACAACGGTCAAGAATATCCTGAAGTACCTGAAAAGGACTAAGGATATGTTTCTCGTTTATGGAGGTGATGAAGAGCTCGTCGTAAAGGGCTATGTTGATGCTAGCTTCGACACAGATCTGGATGACTCCAAGTCACAAACCGGATACGTGTATATTTTGAATGGTAGGGCAGTCAGCTGGTGCAGTTGCAAGCAAAGCGTCGTGGTGGGATCTACATGTGAAGTGGAGTATATGGCAGCCTCGGAGGCAGCACATGAAGCAATCTGGATGAAGGAGTTCATTTCCGACCTAGGAGTTATTCCCAATGCGTTAGGCCTGATGACTCTCTTCTGTGACAACACTGGAGCTATTGCCCTTGCCAAGGAGCCCAGGTTTCACAAGAAGACCAGGCATATCAAGCGTCGCTTCAACTCCATTCGTGAAAATGTTCAAGATGGAGACATAGAGATTTGTAAAGTGCATACGGACCTGAATGTCGCAGATCCGTTGACTAAACCTCTTCCACGCGCAAAGCATGATCAACACCGTAACTCTATGGGTGTTCGATTCATCACAATGTAACTAGGTTATTTACTCTAGTGCAAGTGGGAGACTATTGGAAATATGCCCTAGAGGCAATAATAAAAGGTTATTATTATATTTCCTTGTTCATGATAATTGTCTATTGTTCATGCTATAATTGTGTTATCCGAAATCGTAATACATGTGTGAATACATAGACCACAACATGTCCCTAGTGAGCCTCTAGTTGACTAGCTCGTTGATCAATAGATGGTTACGGTTTCCAACCATGGACATAGGATGTCATTGATAACGGGATCACATCATTAGGATAATGATGTGATGGACAAGACCCAATCCTAAGCATAGCACAAGATCGTAGTTCGCTCGCTAAAGCTTTTCTAATGTCAAGTATCCTTTCCTTAGACCACGAGATTGTGCAACTCCGGGATACCGTAAGGGTACTTTGAGTGTGCCAAACGTCACAACGTAACTGGGTGGCTATAAAGGTACACTACGGGTATCCCCGAAAGTATCTGTTGGTTTGGCACGAATCGAGGCGGGATTTGTCATCCAGTGCATGACGTAGAGGTATCTCTGGGCCCACTCGGTAGGACATCATCATAATGAGCTCAATGTGATCAAGGAGTTGTTCACGGGATGATGTGTTATGGGAACGAGTAAAGAGACTTGCCGTAACGAGATTGAACAAGGTATCGGTATACCAACGACCGAATCTCGGGCAAGTATCGTACCGATAGACAAAGGGAATTGTATACGGGATTGATTGAATCCTCGACATCATGGTTCATTCGATGAGATTATCGTGGAGCATGTGGGAGCCAACATGGGTATCCAGATCCCGCTGTTGGTTATTGACCGGAGAGTTGTCTCGGTCATGTCTACGTGTCTCCCGAAACCGTAGGGTCTACACACTTAAGGTTCGGTGACGCTAGAATTGTAGAGATATTAGTATGCGGTTAACCGAAAGTTTTTCGGAGTCCCGGATGAGATCCGGACGTCACGAAGAGTTCCGGAATGGTCCGTAGGTAAATATTTATATATAGGAAGTCCAGTTTCGGCCACCGGGAGAGTTTCGGGGGTCACCGGTATTGTACCAGGACCACCGGAAGTGTCCCGGGGGTCCATCGGGTGGGGCCACCTATCCCGGAGGGCCCCATGGGCTGAAGTGGTGTGGTAACCAGCCCCTGGTGGGCTGGTGCGCCCCACCCAAGGGCAAGGCGCCTAGGGTTGGAAACCCTAGGGGGCCGTTGCCCCCCGAGGGGGCATGCGCCCCCCTGGTTGGAAACCCTAAGGGGCGCCGCCTTGAGGGCCGCCGCCTCTAGATGGGATCTTCAAGGGGCATGCGCCCCCAGCCCTATATATAGTGGAGGGAGGAGGCAGCCGCAACCCAAGCCCTGGCGCCCCTCTCCCTCCCGTGACACCTCTTCCTCCTCCAAAGAGCACTTGGCGAAGCCCCGCTGAATCTCACGATTCCACCACCACGACGTCAGGTTGCTGGATCTCCATCAACTTCTCCTCCCCCTTTGCTGGATCAAGAAGGAGGAGACATCTCCGCTCCGTACGTGTGTTGAACGCGGAGGTGTCGTCCGTTCGGCGCTAGGATCATCGGTGATTTGGATCACGACGAGTACGACTCCATCAACCCCGTTCTCTTGAACGCTTCCGCACGCGATCTACAAGGGTATGTAGATGCACTCCTCTCTCTCACGTTGCTAGATGACTCCATAGATTGATCTTGGTGATGCGTAGAAAATTTTAAATTTCTGCTACGATCCCCAACACTCCCTCCTTTCCTAGTTGGAGTAGGAGAAGGGGGAAGGAGGAGGGAGAGATGAAGGAAAGGGGGGCGCCGCCCCCCCTCCTTGTCCAATTCGGACTAGAGGGGGAGGGGCGCGCGGCCTGCCCTGGCCGCCCCTCCTCTTCTCCACTAAGGCCCATGTAGGCCCATTAAACCCCCGGGGGGGTTCCAGAACCCTGCACTCAGAAAATCCCATTTCACCCTAACACTTCCATATCCAAATATAGGCTTCCAATATATCAATCTTTATGTCTCGACCATTTTGAGACTCCTCGTCATGTCTGTGATCACATTCGGGACTCCAAACTTTCTTCGGTACATCAAAACACATAAACTCATAATATAATCGTCGTCAAACTTTTAGCGTGCGGACCCTACGGGTTCGAGAACTATGTAGACATGACCGAGACACGTCTCCGGTCAATAACCAATAGCGGAACCTGGATGCTCATATTGGCTCACACATATTCTACAAAGATCTTTATCGGTCAAACCGCATAACAACATACGTTGTTCCCTTTGTCATCGGTATGTTACTTGCCCGAGATTCGATCGTCGGTATCTCAATACCTAGTTCAATCTCGCTACCGCAAGTCTCTTTACTCGCTCAGAATACATCATCCTGCAACTAACTCATTAGTTGCAATGCTTGCAAGGCTTATAGTGATGTGCATTACCGAGTGGGCCCAGAGATACCTCTCCGACAATCGGAGTGACAAATCCTAATCTCAAATACGCCAAACCAACAAGTACCTTCGAAACACCAGAGAGCACCTTTATAATCACCCAGCCACGCCAGGACGCTTGGTAGCACAAAGCGCTCCTCCAAAGAACGGAGTTACATAATCTCATAGTCATAGGAACATGTATAAGTCATGAAGAAAGCAATAGCAGAATACTAAACGATCGTGTGCTAAGCTAACGGAATGGGTCAAGTCAATCACATCATTGTCCTAATGATGTGATCCCGTTAATCAAATGACAACTCATGTCAATGGCTAGTAAACATAACCATCTTTGATCAACAAGCTAGTCAAGTAGAGGCATACTAGTGACACTCTGTTTGTCTATGTATTCACACAAGTATTATGTTTACGGTTAATACAATTCTAGCATGAATAATAAACATTTATCATAATATAAGGAAATAAATAATAACTTTATTATTGCCTCTAGGGCATATTTCCTTCACATACTTCTCTTGTTGAGGAACAAACTTCGTCTTGGGGTATTGATCTTCTTCCCACTCAACTCCATTGGCATTGAACTTTCGTTCAAAACCAACACCTTGATTCTTCCGGTACCTTCCTTGCTTGCGTACAATTTCCTCAAATTGCTTACTTCCGACAAGGCTCTTGTAAACACCTTTCTCTATAATTCCCTTCAAAAAGCTATTTTATTGCTCAAGTGTAACTTGGCTAAGAGAATAATTAATGGAATCAAGAGAACTACTAGAAGCAACAATATTGGATTTAACATGATTATTGTTACTACTAAAAGAAGAATCTTTCTTACTCTTGTTACTAGATTTTACTTGTGGCATGTAAGTAGACAAGAGTAAATGCTTGGCAATGTAAGAAGAACTTTTCTTACGAAGATCATCATTGATTGCTTTTAAGAACCCATGCTCTTGCTCTAGATTGAGATTTTCAAAGCGTAGCTTCTCACGAGTCTATAAAAGCTCTCGATGATCTTCCAAGGTAGTTTGATGAGCTAACTTAAGAGTGTTTAGTTCTTTAATTAGACGCTCAATCTCCTTCTTATCGTCATCATTGGTTTTATCTTGATTAGCATGATTAATAGCAAGTTCATTATAGTTTTCATCACTAGAGTTGTCAACAAGTAAATCATCATCACCTAGCAAGTCATCTTCGTCACTATTGAAATCAACATACTCGGGGTGTGATACCTTTGGGCCTTTAGCCATTAAGCATCTTCCAATTCCTTCATTTGGTGAGTCAAATATGTCATAGGAGTTGGTTGACACAAGTGCTAGACCGACAACACCTTCATCTTGAGTATATTCTGAGTCGGAGTGACAACTTCTCTTGGAGTGATGGTCGGAGTCGGAGCCGGATACCCATTCACCAACATGAGCTTGATGTCTTCGTTTTCTGTAGCTCCTTGATGACTTGTCCTTCCTTTCCGAATCCTTGCTTCGCAAGAGGTTCTTCGCTCATAACGATCATCTCGCTTCTCTCTCTTGGAGGTGATACTTCTTCTACTTCTCCTTTTAGGTGAGTCTTCTTTTTGTAGGAGTCGACACTCATTGAGTAGTGTCGGGTCTTCCACAATTGTAGCAATTACGCTCACGACTAGAAGATCTTTTGTTATTGTAGGACCTTGACTTGGAACATCTTTCCTTGCTTCTACTCTTGTAGAATTTGTTGAAGTTCTTCACCATTAGGATCAATTCCTCATTGAAGGCTTGTTTCTCACTTGATCATGTAGGAGCATCACATGAGGCTTTGTAAGCACCACTTAACTTGTTGTGAAGCTCTTCTTTATCCTTGAGTGACATCTCATGAGCAACAATTCTACCAATGACTTCGGTTGGCTTGAGATCTTTGTAGTTGGGCATCATTTGGATCAATGTGCACACGGTATCATATTTTCCATCCAAGGCTCTTAGGATCTTCTTGATGATGAATCTATCAGTCATCTCTTCACTTCCTAAGCCAGCAATCTCATTTGTGATGAGAGCAAGCCTAGAGTACATTTCAGCGACACCTTCACCATCCTTCATTTTGAACTTGTCAAGCTGACTTTGAAGCACATCCAATTTTGATTCCTTGACGGAGTCGGTACCTTCATGCATATCAATCAAAGTATCCCAATTTTCCTTTGCATTCTCAAGACGGCTGATTTTGTTGAATTCTTTGGGGCACAATCCGTTGAAGAGGATATCGCAAGCTTGAGCATTGTATTGCATCATCTTCAATTCTTCCGCGGTAGCTTCATGATTCGGTTCTCTCCCATCAAAGAATTCTCCTTGCAAGCTGTCGGTGCGTAGAGAGAAGGTCGACACCTATGGGATCACACGGATCCCTTCTACGGTTTGGCAGGGAGGAGGAGTGGTGAAAAGAGCGGATCTAAAGGTCAAGACGACGGGTTTTTATCCTGGTTCGGGCCGCTGAGAAGCGTAAGACCCCTAGTCCTGCTTGATTGTGTATTCTGTGTTCTTGAGCTCCGGCTAGCTGCTTGCATGCATGCTGGGCCGAGAGGTTCAAAAGTTCCAATCCTCCTCCAGTACGCCGTGGCCTCCTTTTATATGTCCAAGGGGCTACCACAGTGATGTTGGGGAACGTAGTAATTTCAAAAAAAATCCTACGCACACGCAAGATCATGGTGATGCATAGCAACGAGAGGGGAGAGTGTTGTCCACGCACTCGTGAGACCGAAAGCGAAGCGCTAGCACAACACGATTGATGTAGTTGTACGCCTTCACGATCCGACCGATCAAGTATCAACGCACGGCACCTCCGAAGTTCAGCACACGCTCAGCTCGATGATGTCCCTCAAACTTCGATCCAGCCGAAAGTGTTGAGGGAGAGTTTCACAAGACGACGGGCAAGGCAGACGATGATGATGTTCAACCGACGCAGGGCTTCGCCTAAGCACCGCTACGATATTATTGAGGTCGACTATGGTGGAGGGGGGCACCGCACACGGCTAAAAGATCAATGATAAATTGTTGTCTATGGGGTGCCCCCCTGCCCCTGTATATAAAGGAGCAAGGGGGGAGAGGCGGCCGGCCAGGAGGAGGCGCGCCAGGAGGAATCTTACTCCCACCGGGAGTAGGACTCCCTCCCTTCCTTGTTGGATTAGGAGAAGGGGGGAAGGAGGAAGAGGAGAAGAAGGAAAGGGGGGCGCCCCCCCCCCTCCTTGTCCAATTCGACCAGAGGGGGAGGGGGTGCGCGGCCTACCCTGGCCGCCCCTCCCCTTCTCCACTAAGGCCCACTATGGCCCATTAAACCCCTGGGGGGCTTCCGGTAACCCCTCTGGTACTACGGTAAAATCCTGATTTCACCCGGAACATTTATGATATCCAAATATAGGCTTCCAATATATCAATCTTCGTGTCTCGACCATTTCGAGACTCCTCGTCATGTCCGTGATCACATCTGGGACTCTGAACAACCTTCGGTACATCAAAACTCATAAACTCATAATATAACCGTCATTGAAACTTTAAGCGTGCGGACCCTACGGGTTCGAGAACTATGTAGACATGCCCGAGGCACGTCTACGGTCAATAACCAATAGCGGAACCTGGATGCTCATATTGTCTCCCACATATTCTACGAAGATCTTTATCGGTCAAACCGCATAACAACATACGTTGTTCCCTTTGTCATCGGTATGTTACTTGCCCGAGATTCGATCGTCGGTATCTCAATACCTAGTTCAATATCGTTACCGGCAAGTCTCTTTACTCATTCCGTAATACATCATCCCGCAACTAACTCATTAGTTGCAATGCTTGCAAGGCTTAAGTGATGTGCATTACAGAGTGGGCCCAGAGATACCTCTCCGACAATCGGAGTGACAAATCATAATCTCGAAATACGCCAACCCAACAAGTACCTTTAGAGACACCTGTAGAGCACCTTTATAATCACCCGATTACTGTTGTGGACGCTTGGTAGCTGAAAGTGTTCCTCCGATAAACGGGAGTTGCATAATCTCATAGTCATAGGAACATGTATAAGTCATGAAGAAAGCAATAACAATATACTAAACGATCGAGTGCTAAGCTAACGGAATGGGTCAAGTCAATCATATCATTCTCCTAATGATGTGATCCCGTTAATCAAATGACAACTCATGTCTATGGCTAGGAAACATAACCATCTTTGATCAACGAGCTAGTCAAGTAGAGGCCTACTAGTGACACTCTGTTTGTCTATGTATTCACACAAGTATTATGTTTCTGGTTAATACAATTCTAGCATGAATAATAAACATTTATCATGATATAAGGAAGTAAATAATAACTTTATTATTGTCTTTAGGGCATATTTCCTTCAGTCTCCCACTTGCACTAGAGTCAATAATCTAGATTACAAAGTAATGATTCTAACACCCATGGAGCCTTGGTGCTGATAATGTTTTGCTCGTGGAAGAGGCTTAGTCAACGGGTCTGCAACATTCAGATCCGTATGTATCTTGCAAATTTCTATGTCTCCCACCTGGACTTAATCCCGGATGGAATTGAAGCGTCACTTGATGAGCTTGGTTCTCTTGTGAAATCTGGATTCCTTCGCCAAGGCAATTGCACCAGTATTGTCACAAAATATTTTCATTGGACCCGATGCACTAGGTATGACACCTAGATCGGATATGAACTCCTTCATCCAGACTCCTTCATTTGTTGCTTCCGAAGCAGTTATGTACTCCGCTCCACACGTAGATCCCACCACAACGCATTGTTTAGAACTGCTCTAACTGACAGCTCCACCGTTTAATGTAAACACATATCCAGTTTGCGATTTAGAATCGTCCGAATCAGTGTCAAAGCTTGCATCGACGTAACCATTTACGACTAGCTCTTTATCACCTCCTGTCGGAGTAATGGACTATGGGTAGGCAGACCCGAGCCCATGAACCTTTCAAAACATCAGGGCAGGCTGCGCCCCTCAAGACCCCAAGACGAAGAGCCGCCAGATGGTCAAGAAGCAGTCACGCCGCCGACTACCCCTCGGGTCGAGTCCTGTGGGCCGCTTCAGACAAGCCGACTCCAAGCCAGCCGACCTCCGGTGAGGCCGGCACGCCAAGTCGGCCCGTGACCTCCACCGCCTTATGCGGGCGATTACGGGTAAAGCCTCGCGCCAATCCCCGCCAGCCCATAAAGGGCGAGCATGGCTACAAGGCGCCGTATCAACGAAGATCTCCGTGCGGCGCTAAGATTGCTATGCCGCCTCGACATCATCACCGTGGGCGATTCTCGTATCCACGTCGGCTGTCTGTCACGAAATTCAAGGCGGGACCCGCTGTCGGCGGGAGTACCAAGACGGCGAGAGCACTTAAAGACGGACCCGATGGAGTCGGCCCGAGGTCGGCGGCTCCTCCCCGGATCCACGCGCCATTAACCGTATTAAGACAGGAATGGCAATAAGTGATCGCCCGCCAGGCGGCGGCACTGTCGCCATAACCTCACGACCAAGCTCGCGTCATTAGAAGCACGGCTACAGTGATCTGCAGCCGGCAAGACCCGCCCGTGGTGGACGAGGGCTGTCGGCCTCATGCTGGGCCGTCGGCGGGGCCCGCTAGTCGGCGGGCCCCAGGAGTCGGCGGAGAAGACGACGACTTAGAGACTGACGAGTTGGGCCCACACCAGGCCGAATTACCGTTGTACCCCCGGGGGGTAGGCCTATATAAACCCCCCGAGGCACCCATGCAAAGGGTTGGAAGCTAATAGTTTTAGACACACACATAGAGGGAGAGAAGAGCAAGCCAAGCCCTTCTCCTTCCTCACCCCGAACAACTCAAGGAGCCTCTTGTACCCATTTTGCCATAGTGATCATGCGGAGACCCCGCAGAGCAGCAGTAGGGGTGTTATCTCCTCGGAGAGCCCTGAAGCTGGGTAAGATTCGCCGGCGTGCATGTCTTCTCCTTATCCTGCTTCGAGGCACCGGCCGACGCTCTACTCCCCTCCATGATAAGCCATCCTTTGGCATATGTCGCACCCAACCCCGACATTTGGCGCCCACCGTGGGGCCGGTACACCGTCGTTCGAGACCTGTTCGACGGAACCCTCTTCCTCCCCGGGCGAAGCGCAGCCAGCCCGTAAGACGCCAGATGGAGTTTGCGCTAACGCGCTGCATGGCGCCGAGATCGCTTCGCGCAAGTTGCTCGCCGAACTTGTCGGCGAGGTTCGCTTCCGACGAGCTCTGATCCGACGCAGCACGGATGGCCCCAAAGCCTCCTCGTGGGCCTCCTCGAGCAGCTTCACGCCGACGGCGAGCCCGCCGACGACTGAGTCTGAGGGCTCCACCGACCGATGCTGGTCGATTCCGACACCGCGCCGCCGACGCGTTCCCCACCAACATGGTGGTCTATGACGAGCCTCTCCTCGGCGGAGCGGCGGAGCACCGCCATCAAGTACTCGCTCATCGGCCATGGCGAGCCCTCCGCTGGGGCTCGTGACCTCTCGACATCGTTTCGCAGGCTCGACCGCCCATTCCGGAGGACGCCGATGCCGAACGCTGAGGCGCCGCTTTGCTCCTCGAGGGCGCATGGCTGGCAGCATGAGACGCTTGTCGGAAGCCTATCGGCCGAGATGGATCGCGCGTGGCGGCTTTCGCCGGCCCGACCGGGCCTAGCCGCTTAGGCGCGGTTCGACAAAGGCGGTGCGGCCCTCGCCCGTTTGTTTGGGGGCCGCCTGCTGTACGCCACGCCACGGAGAACATTCGCGCTGCCCAGCGGCGGCGCGACGAGCTGGATAACTTCGAGGGCGAGGAGCGTCGCCGATGACTGAGCGAGTCCAGAGCTCCTCGACGCTGCCGCCGCGAAGACGGGCAAGCCGGCCGCCGCGAGGCGCCACGACGACAACACGGCGACTTGCCTCCCGCCGAGATCAAGGCGCGACATTTCGGACACCGACTGGCGGCGTCCGTGGAAGAAGGAACCAGGATCCGGCTGTCAGCCATAGCCGGACTCACATCTCCATCGAACGTGACGAAGACGGCCGCCCCAGGGCGGTAGAGCGGCGGGACGACTACCAGCCTCCGCCTCCTCGCAGAGAAAGGCGAGTCTCCCCGCCACCCGTCGAGCATCCGACTCTCGGCGACCGCCTTGTCCGCCGAGAGGGAGTCGGCGAGAACGACGCCCGCCACCGGATCGAGCGAATTCACCGATCCCTGGCGCTAGAAGAAGAAGATGAGTTGGGCCCACCTTGTTTCGGACCTCGCATCCGCGACGAGCCCTTCCCCCGAGGATTCACACTCCCCCGCGACACACCCAAATACACCGCCCGTGAAGCCGGAGGGGGCTGGTGGACTACTCCACGACCGTCAAGATAGCGAACGGCAACAAGCGCGTTGTCAGTAAAGTATGTTCCCCTCATGCTCTGTGGCACGGCCCGACATGGTTGAACAGCTTGAAGCCCGCAGCATCAACGGCTGGGTCGACTTCACCGAGGCCTTCGTCCGCAAATTCACGAGCACATACAAGCGACCTCCCAAGCCTCGTCACTGTCCCCAGCGTATAAGGCCCCAACGAGTCCACTCGCGACTACCTCACGCTACTGGGCGACTCCCGAACTCCTGTGAAGGAGTGCACGAGGTGCGAGCAATCGAGTACTTCACCGGGTGCGTAGAAGGCACCCTCCTCAAGCACAAGCTCCTTTGCGACGAGCCGAGACCCTCGACGAGCTGCTAGTCATAGCAGACAAATAAGTTAATCGCCGACTCCTCCATGAAGGCGGAGATCAAGTCAAGGCGACCGCAAAGTAGCTCCTCATGCTCCCAGAACTCCAGCCCGCGATGCCGGTAGGACGGCAGCAGCAGAACGATCACAAGCACAAGGCCCTCTGCAGCCGGCTTCCAACGGCGGCAGTGGCGGCTGATCGAACCAGAGCGGGAGGGCAGCCTCCCGCCAAGCGAGAAAGGCGGCAAGTCCAACTGGTTGCCGACCTTCCGGGTGAGAAAGCCCTTCCTGCACTACCAACTTATGAAGAAGACCACCTTCTTGAATGGAACTCAAAGGCGGACGAAGCTTTTCTCCAGCTTGAAAAGAACGCAGCTACTCCCCGATCTTTGGCGGCTCCACCCAAAGGATCCCATGCTCAGATATTGCCGCCACCGGTAGGGTAGTCAAACATAGTTGTTGTGGTTGAGCGCAAGGAGGAAGGCAAGGCGCTACTGCCCGAGAGACCGGTATATTACCCGAGCGAGGTACCGCCACCTCCAAGCGTAACTACCCCCACTACCGAAGATGTGTTACGCGTGCACTTTGCCGCCAAGAAGTTGAAGCCTTACTTTCAAGAGCATTCAATCACCGTGGTTTGCACGGCCCCACTAGCGAAGATCATCAAGCCGAGATGCTTCAGTCGAGTGGCCAAGTGGGCCATAGAGTTGGCCCCTACACCATCTTTACCAGCCTCGCACCGCCATCAAGTCACAAGCATCGCCGACTTCCTCGCCGATTGGCCGAGACCAGATTCGCCGCCATACCGACTCCACCCATTGGCGGATGCACTTTGATGGCTCCAAGATGCGACCGCTTGGGAGCCAGCAGACTTCTCACTTCCCCTAAAGGCGATAAGCTCAAGTGCACGCTACCGCAGATCCATTTCGCCGCCTCCAACAACGTCGCCCAATACGAGGCGCCATCCACGGGCTCGGCTTTAAGGAACTCGGCATTCGCCGGATCCTGTGCTATGGTGACTCCAACTTGGTGGTCCAACAGTCATCTGGCGACTGGGACGCCAAAGATGCAAACATGGCGAGCTACCACTTTCTGGTACAACAACTGAGTGGATATTTTGAGGGATGCGAATTCCTCCATGTACCAAGGAACGACAATGACCAAGCAGATGCCCTGGCAAGAATCGGTTCCACCCGACAGGCAATACCATCCGGCGTCGCCCTTCAGCGCCTTCTCAAGCCGTCCGTCAAACCGTCACCAGAATCAGACTCCATTTTTGTGCCGGCTCCCCCCGAAGAAAGCAGATCCGACTCCAGAGCCTCGGCAGACGGCACAAGAATCCGTGAAGACGCCCCCAAGAACACGGCAGTCGGAGCCGGCCCGGGGACTTCGGAACCCGGCCCGGGGACTGCAGCGACCTTTGCAAAATCTCCAAGATTGCCCAGGATCGTGTCGGTCGGCCGGGACTTCTCCAACGCAGCAAGCTGCTGCAGACTCCAACCCGCGCCTCCCAGCCAGCCGCCCTCGCCCAAGTAGCAAGATCTTGGCGGTCGAAGAAATAGCGACACCTCATGGGCCCAAATTTATCTTGAAGTTTTTGGCAAGCGGAGAGCTACCAATCGATGAAACCTTAGCTCGGCGGTACAACGAAGGCAGCCTATACTATAATCAATAGAGAGCTGGTCAAAGAAGCGTCACCGGTGTCTACCAATACCAAGCGTCGAATCGAGCAAGGCCAAGCAATCCTCAAGACATTCATCGTATGAAAAGGCCATCATGCACCTCAAGAGCACTCGTCGCCAAAGCCTTCCGACACGGTTTCTTTCGGCCGACCGCCCTAGAAGAGGCCAAGGAATTAGTTCAAAATGCAAGGTGCCGGTGTTCCGCTCCGGGCCGCTTCACCGGCTTCGCTCAAGACAATCCCCATCGCTGGCCCTTTGTCATCGGGGCACGGACATGGTGGGACCATTCAAGACGGCATGAGGAGGCCTAACTCACCTACTTGTCGTGGTGGACAAGTTCACCAAGTGGATAGAAGCCAAACCCATCAAGAAGTTGAATGGTCCTACGGTAGTAACTTTCATCGCCGACATCACGACTCGGTACCGCGTACCGCACAGCATCATCACCGACAACGGCACAAATTTCGCCAAGGGCGCCCTGGCCCGTTTCTGCGCGACGCGAGGCATCCGACCGACTTAGCGTTCGCTGCCCATCCGCAATAAACGGCCGGTGGAGCGAGCGAACGGCCTCATCTTGTCCGGCATCAAGCCTCGCCTGGTCGAACCATCGAGCGCTCGGCCGGTCAGCCGCTTGAGGAGTTGCCACCGTCCTCTCGAGTCTGCGACGACTCTAAACAAGTCAACCGCTTCACACCTTCTTCCTCGCTCACGGTGCGAAGCCGCCATCCCAACGGATATAGAGTTCGACTTCGCGAGTCACCATGTACACCAAGGAGGAAGCGGAAGAAGCACGTCAAGATGGCGTCGTCTGCTTTGGAAGAGGGCCGGTCTGCCGCACTCACCGTCCAAAGATCTACCAAGAGAAACTGCGCCGATACTACAACAAGAAGATCGTGCCAAGATCATTCCTAGAGGGCGACCTTGTGCTCCGGCTGATTCAGCGAACGGTCGGCCAGCACAAGCTGTCGGCGCCTTGGGAAGGACCGTTCATCATCAGTAAGGTGCTGGGCAACGACTCCTACTACCTGATCGATGCTCAGAAGCCCCGAGCATGCAAGAGGGACGATTCCGGCAAAGAGACGGAGCGACCATGGAATGCAAATCTCCTCCGAAGATTTTACAGTTGATGCAGTATGTACCACGCTACCCTTTTGTGTTTGAAATACCAAGACTCCGGGCCTTCGAGACAAGCTCGGGGACCGCCTCTTTGTTATCTCAGATGATAAGAATTATGCCTTTGGGTATGTTACCCTTTTTATTATGCTATTTGGCACCGGGCTCGACTAGTCGGCCCGGGGACTCGCCGCTTTTGAGCTATGAAGTGCTTCCCGAAGTCCGACAAGTAGCGTGCGGTGCCCAAGCCGCCTCTCCGTCGAAGCCGCAGCCGCAGAGCGACTGCTTACAAGGGAGTGAGGTAGAGCGGGCGCCCACACGAAAAAAAAGGGCTAAGGACCCAAAGCATACACAAAGTTGAAACCGGCTCCCGGCCTGCTTTTACTTAAACCGACTCTTAAGAAGCCGGCTCGCCGTTTTCTACCCAACTTGCTTAAACGACTCTAAAATGGCCAAGTACTTGCCTTCTCAAAAGTAGCCAAGCACTTGACCTAGACGGCAGTCCGCAGAGCGGCTGCCCGACAGGCAAGGCGGCATCTAAGGGAAGGCGGCAAGGGGAAAGCCATAAGAGCACTAAGCAAGAAAACATGAAACTAGAACAATATTTACATAAACTTAGGCCCTTGGCCGGATCTTCGAATAGAGGTTCAGAATACACCCCGCGAGTGGAATTGTGCGAATTAACAAAGTTCTTTCGAAAGACTAACAAGCAGATAAAATAAAGCCAACACAATGGCTTAAGAAGCGTGGATGGGGTTGGAAGGCGGAGGCGTGGCGGCGTCAGCGCCGGGCGGGCTGGGCTGGGCGATCGCTTGATCGTCTTTGGAAGCGGCTGGCTCAGAGGCGCAGCTTCGTTCTTCGGAGGCGCGGTCGAGTGAGGTCGACCGCCCGCTCCATCCTCCCGACGCCCATGCCGTCTCCATCCTCCGCCTCGTCCTCATCCTCGGTCTTTGGAGTCGATCACCTCCGCATGAGTCTCGCCAGAGTCCGGTTCATCCGAACCACTCCGACGGCGCCTCCCCACCGTCTTGACTGCTCCGGGACGAAAGACGCTGGTGTCCGTGTAGTCGGCGACGCCGCCAGACGCCGATGAGGCACCCTCCGCCGCTGCAGCTCCGCTTGGCCTTCGACCGAACGCAGCCGGCCGGTCAGTCAAGCCTCGATACCACGCCTTGCGAACTCCGTGGCTCGGCGAGCTCCGGCTGGGCCGCGGAGCCCTTCCAAGCCTCAAGACGCCTACCATGACCTCCGGCCGGTCGGCGGTCCGGCTGGAGAGTGCAGAACCGGCATGTCCGGCCACAGGGCAACAATCGCCTGGGCCCCGACACGCTGAAGACGGCGTCCGATGAGCCGGCCGCAGACGAGCCTCAATGCTCAGGAGCTGCTCGTCAAGGGTCCGGGGCGCATTGGCTGCGATCTCGGCGCCATCCGCCCTCCGCGCCTCGCGTTCGGCCTCAATGGCCTGATTGGCCGCCTGCGTATGACCAGGGAAGAAGTCTGCCAGGAAGAAGAAAAAGCAAGTTAGAAAAGACAAGAGCCGGCTTAACCCATAGTCGGCAACCCAAAAGAGAAAGTAAAAGCAAACTTACCATCAACGATATCTTCGATCTCATGGAAGCCGGAGGTCGGATCGCGCCTCGGTCGGTCGAGCGGGCGCTTCGCTCTCAAACTCGCCAGAGGGCGGCCTCTTTCTTCTCCGCCTCGGCCCGCGCCGCCTTGAGCAACTCCCTACTGCTCGCCAGGTGCGTGGCCAAGCAAGGCTCTCTGGCGAAGCTTGCCGCATTCCTCCTCTTTGGCGCGAGGTGGTTTGGCCGTGCCAGTGATCTCGCAGAGCGGCGTTGGACTCAAGAACAAAAGAGAAGGGCGCGAAGTCGCGAGATAAGAAGGTCGCCAGAAGATCCGGCCCGATCGCGCAGCGATCGGCCGAATCTCGGGGACTACAGCCTGGTGCGCAAGCGCGCTCACAAGAAGAAAACTCACCTCGGCCTCGCCAGTCAAGAGCCCGCTTGTTCAGCTCTTCAGCGTTGCGGTTGAAGGCGGAAGCGGAGGTTGTGATACTCCTGTAACAAGGATCCTGCATACGAGATAAAGACTTGAAGTAAGCAAATAAAGTTCCGGTCACCGCCAAAGAACCGACCAAACTCGGGGACTACACCAGCCGAGAGGTTGGCCGCTTCACAGAGAAGATCAAGAGAAAACTTGGAAATGAAACTTACCAAGACGGCAGAACGCGACGCCAGTGCGCCTTGAGAGAGTTTTGAAGGCGAGCCTTGGCTCGCGCATTTCGCCTGACGCGTCAGGAGCGCCGTGTTCAGAGCCCGTGCCGCCTCCTCGGACCCACCGGTGGGCGGCGCTCGATGCTTTGATGTCGGGATCGCTGAGTGGCGGCGCCGGTCTCCGGGCGCGGCGCCGAGTCCGCCTTCTCAAAAGCGGCAGGTCGGGCGAGGCGACTTGAAGAAGCAGCCATGCGGCTTCATCATCGGTCGTGGCGCTGGTGGGTCCGGCGGCTATTTGCCTCGCGCGACTTCGGATTGCGGCGAGGCGGCGGAGGTGCCGCCACTGCGCCCGGCGAAGAAGCCTCGCCGCCCCTCCTGCGACGGAGCCTCACCACCATCTCCCTCCGGTGCCCGTGAAGTCCGCGGCGGTGGCGCTGACCTCGAGGAACGACGAGCAGCGCCGACCGAGACGCGGCCTCCTCGGCTTGCCTTTGAGCTGCGGCGGCGGCTTCGACCATCCTCTCGGCCGCCGCTTTCTCTCGACGGGCGGCCGCCTCCTCGTCGCGCTTCTCCTGTGCGTTCCACTCTGTTGCCTCCCTGAGGGCGGCCGCAGGGTCAGCCCGCCGACTGCTGGCGGACGTCTCTGCCGACCCCATGACGGAGGCGGCAGCGACCCTCTCCAGAGTGAGGGGAGCCCTGATGAGAGAAAAAGACATAAGAAGACTTGGGCAAGATGGACCAGAAGAAAACAAGACGTAATAAAAAGATACTCACGCGGAGACCAGCGGCGGCTTCTTCACCTCCTTGCGGAAGCGGTTGGCCTTCGCTACCGCTTCTTCACGCTGGGTCGCGGCGGCTGCTCCCTTCATCCTCTTGGCACCGCCTGGTGACTTCGGCCCGCCCGGCGCTTCGCCGCCGCCTCCCCTAAAGGCGGCGGAGGAGTCAGACTGGTTGGCGGCTCTCTGCTGGCGGCGGGGCGACTTCGTCATCGAGCCGGTCGGCAAAAGTGGTCGAGGGCCTGAAGTCGTCGACCCTCCTCCTCCTTCGCATCGGTCTCCACCGCCACGCCCAAGTCGGGTCGTCGGCGCCACTCTTCGCCCGGTCGGGACGAACTTCGCGAGCCGGCCCGTGGCGCCGGTCGAGGTAGCATGAGAGGATTCGAGTCGGAAGAACAAAGGAAAGTAAGAGCGGATCCGGCTAAGAAGGGAAACAAGGAAGCGAGAGGCGACTTACCATCGGCGGGGATTGTGCTTGAGTATGGCTCCTTGCAAGCGCCATTCATCCTTGAGGTCGCAGCTCGCCAAGAAGTTCACCGTGTCCACCACCTCGCGTGGGGCATGTCCTTGAGCACATCCATTGGGTCGTGCCGCTCATCATGGCGATCGATGAGGGCGGCCCCGAGAGGGAGGACTCGGCTCGCCACGGCGGCCACAAGTCAGCCCCGGCCAGGCCCTCCGATTGTGTCATTACTGTGAGCCGCGTGACGGCGGCGTTAAGCTGGAGTCAGTCGTCCGGACCTGAGGGACCAGCTAGTGGGTCGGCCCGCCATTTCTTTGCCCACGAGGGCGGCAAGTTGGCCCGGCCGCCGTCGGGGCGGCGTTCTTGACGTAGAAATCGAAGGCCGCCACATCTTCACCGACTTGATGAGGGGGTGGCAGGAAAGGATTGTCGGCCACCGCCTCCGCATGCGATGAACGCGCCACACAAAGCCAAGACGCGAGCGATGTGGGTCCCGAAGCCGCTTGAAAGAACTCCCCATAGCTCGATGGTGGGGAGAACTCGAGGAAACCTTCGATAAGGATGCGGAGGGCCAGCAGCACCACCGTGTTGGGGTGAGGTGGTGCGGTGGAGCCCAAGAACTCCAAGAATGCACGGAAGAAGCCGCGCCGGCAGCCCCAACCCGCGCATGAGGTACGAGCGAAGACAACCCGCTCGCCTCCTCGGCCCGGCGTGATTTCGCCCTCCGTGGCGCGGGCTCGCACGAGGTTGCTGCCGGGAATGCGGCGTGTCTGCCGAAGGAACTCGACCATGTCGTCGTCGATGACGGAGTCGTCCCACACGCCGGAGCGCGCGGTGGGAGGCGCGGCGGCTGATGAAGAGCTCATCTCCGCGGCAAGGAAGGAACGAGGCTCGGCGCGTAGGAGCAAGGAAGAAGACGGGGCAGGGAGCGGGGATGAGAGAGTGCGCGTGCGTCGCCGCCCCCTCCCTCCCCCCGCCTACTTATAGGCGCTGGGCTGCTGGTTGGGGGGGCGTGGGATTAACTACGCCCACGCCCCCACGCCCACGACGATTTCCACGCCGTTATCGCGCATAACGGCGTGGAAGCCCAACCACCAGCGCAGCCGCAGCGGATCGCGCGCGGCGGGCGTGGTAGTGGCGGGCCCCGCCTGACGGGCCTGTCTTGTCACGCGCGTGGGCTGGCAGACCGGCCCTGCCGCGTGGCGTCACGTGGCGGGCCCGCGACGGGCGGCTGCCAGGAAGCTTATCAGGCATGCCGCCCGGATCCCATTGCGACCTTCGAAGCCTTTGAAGAGCAAGACGGCCCCCCGCAAGGCCGATTCCGGATGGAGACGGCGAGCCGAGTCCAGCTCTTCCTGTCAAGGGGATGAAGCTGTCGAGGCTCCTCGATGGGCTGCCCTCGGTGCCTCCCCAGCTTCGGGGACTACTGTCGGAGTAATGGACTACGGGTAGGCAGACCCGAGCCCATGAACCTTTCAAAACATCGGGGCAGGCTGCGCCCCTCAAGACCCCAAGACGAAGAGCCGCCTTCAGATGGTCGGCAGCAGCGCCGGCCGACTACCCCTCTGGGCCGAGTCCTAGGGGCCGCCTTCAGGACAAGCCGACTCCAAGCCAGCGACCTCCAGCGAGGCCGGCTACGCGGAGTCGGCCCGTGACCTCCACCGCCTTATGCCTGGGCGACTACGGGGTAAAGCCGCCTCGTGGCCCATCCCCGCCCAGTCCATAAAGGGCAGGCATGGCTACAAGGCGCCGTACCAACGAAGATCTCCGTGCGGCGCGCAGATTGTTGCCATGCCGCCCCGACATCATCATCAGGCGATTCACAGCACCCACGTCGGCTGTCTCAGACGACCGAAGACGGCGGGACCCGCCTGTCGGAGGGAGTACCGAAGACGGCGAGAGCACCCCAAAGACGGACCTGATGGAGTCGGCCTCCGGAGGTCGGCCGGCTCCTCCCCGGATCCACGCGCCATTAACCGAGACAAGGCGAGGAATGGCAGCGTGATCGCCCCAGCGGCCGCCGACTGTTGCCATAACCTCACGACTAAGCTCGCGTCATTAGAAGCACACTCTGATGATCTGCAGCGGCAAGACCCGCCCATGCCGGACGAGGGCTATCGGCCTCATCTTTGGGCCGTCGGCGGGGCCCGCTAGTCGGCGGGCCCCAGGAGTCGGCGGAGAAGACGGCGACTTAGAGACTGACGACTTGGGCCCACACCAGGCCGGATTACCGTTGTACCCCCGGGGGGTAGGCCTATATAAACCCCCCGGGGCACCCATGCAAAGGGTTGGAAGCTAATAGTTTTAGACACACACATAGAGGGAGAGAAGAGCAAGCCAAGCCCTTCTCCTTCCTCACCCCGAACAGCTCAAGGAGCCTCTTGTACCCATTTTTCCATAGTGATCATGCGGAGACCCCGCAGAGCAGCAGTAGGGGTGTTATCTCCTCGGAGAGCCACTGAAGCTGGGTAAGATTCGCCGGCGTGCATGTCTTCGCCTTATCCCGTTTCCAGGCACCAGCGACGTTCTACTCGCCCCCTCCATGATAAGCCATCCTTTGGCATATGTCTCACCCAACCCCCGACACCTCCATAAACGAGAAACATATCCTTAGTCCTTTTCAGGTATTTCAGGATGTTCTTGACTGCTGTCGAGTGATCCACTCCTGGATTACTTTGGTACCTCCCCGCCAAACTTATAGCAAGGCACACATTAGGTCTGGTACACAGCATTGCATACATGATAGAGCCTATGGTGAAGCATAGGAACATCTTTCATCTTCTCTCTATCTTCTGTAGTGGTGGGCATTGAGTCTTACTCAACTTCACACCTTGTAACACAGGTAAGAACCCTTTCTTTGCTTGATCCATTTTGAACTTCTTCAAAACTTTGTCAAGGTATGTGCTTTGTGAAAGTCCAATTAAGCGTCTTGATCTATCTCTATAGATCTTGATGCCCAATATATAAGCAGCTTCACCGAGGTCATTCATTGAAAACTCTTATTCAAGTATCCCTTTATGCTATCCGAAATTCTATATCATTTACAATCAACAATATGTCATCCACATATAATATCGAAATGCTACTGAGCTCCCACTCACTTTCTTGTAAATGCAGGCTTCTCCAAAGTCATATAAAACCAAATGCTTTGGTCACACTATCAAAGCGCTTATTCCAACTCCGAGAGGCTTGCACCAGTCCATAAATGGATCATTTGGAGCTTGCACACTTTGTTAGCTCCTTTTGGATCGACAAAACCTTCCGGTTGCATCATATACAACTCTTCTTCTAGAAATCCATTCAGGAATGCAATTTTGACATCCATTTGCCAAATTTCATAATCATAAAATGCGGCAATTGCTAACATGATTCGGACAGACTTAAGCATCGCTACGGGTGAGAAAGTCTCATCTTAGTCAATCCCTTGAACTTGTCGAAAACCTTTCGCAACAAGTCGAGCTTTATAGACAGTAACATTATCGTCAGCGTCAGTCTTCTTCTTGAAGATCCATTTATTCTCAATGGCTTGCCGATCATCGGGCAAGTCAACCAAAGTTCATACTTTGTTCTCATACATGGATCCCATCTCAGATTTCATGACTTCAAGCCATTTTGCGGAATCTGGGCTCACCATCGCTTCTTCATAGTTCGTAGGTTCGTCATGGTCTAGTAACATAACCTCCAGAACAGGATTACCGTACCACTCTAGTGCGGAGCTTACTCTGGTTGACTCCACGAGGTTCAAGAACAACTTGATCTCAAGTTCCATGATCATCATCATTAACTTCCTCACTAATTGGTATAGACGTCACAGGAACCGGTTTCTGTGATGAACTACTTTCCAATAAGGGAGCAGGTACGATTACCTCATCAAGTTCTACTTTCCTCCCACTCACTTCTTTCGAGAGAAACTCCTTCTCTAGCAAGGATCCATTCTTAGCAACGAATGTCTTGCCTTCAGATCTATGATAGAAGGTGTACCCAACAGTCTCCTTTGGGTATCCTATGAAGACACATTTCTCCGATTTGGGTTCGAGCTTATCAGGTCGAAGCTTTTTCACATAAGCATCACAGCCCCAAACTTTAAGAAATGACAACTTTGGTTTCTTGCCAAACCACAGTTCATAAGGCGTCGTCTCAACGGATTTTGATGGTGTCCTATTTAACGTGAATGCGGCCGTCTCTAAAGCATAACCCCCAAAACGACAGCGGTAAATCAGTAAGAGACATCATAGATCGCACCATATCTAGTAAAGTACGATTACGACGTTTGGACACACCGTTACATTGTGGTGTTCCGGGTGGCGTGAGTTGCGAAACTATTCCGCATTGTTTCAAATGTAGACCAAACTCATAACTCAAATATTCTCCTCCACGATCAGATCGTAGAAACTTTATTTTCTTGTTATGATGATTTTCAACTTCACTCTGAAATTCTTTGAACTTTTCAAATGTTTCAGACTTATGTTTCATTAAGTAGATATACCCATATCTGCTTAAATCATCTGTGAAGGTGAGAAAATAATGATACCCGCCACGAGCCTCAATATTCATTGGTCCACATACATCAGTATGTATGATCTCCAATAAATTAGTTGCTTGCTCCATAATTCTGGAGAACGGCGTTTTAGTCATCTTACCCATGAGGCATGGTTCGCAAGTACCAAGTGATTCATAATCAAGTGATTCCAAAAGTCCATCAGTATGGAGTTTCTTCATGCGCTTTACACCAATATGACCCAAACGGCAGCGCCACAAATAAGTTGCACTATCATTATCAACTCTGCATCTTTTGGCTTCAACATTATGAATATGTGTATCACTACTATCGAGATTCATCAAAAATAGACCACTCTTCAAGGGTGCATGACCATAAAAGATATTACTCATATAAATAGAACAACCATTATTCTCCGATTTAAATGAATAATCGTCTCGCATCAAACAAGATCCAGATATAATGTTCATGCTCAACGCTGGCACCAAATAACAATTATTTAGGTCTAATACTAATCCCAAAGGTAGATGTAGAGGTAGTGTGCCGACGGCGATCACATCGACTTGGAACCATTTCCCACGCGCATCGTCACCTCGTCCTTGGCCAGTGTTCGCTTAATCCATAGTCCCTGTTTTGAGTTGCAAATATTAGCAATGTAACCAAGATCAAATACCAGTGCTAATGCTAGCTACGTAAGGTACACATCAATAACATGTATATCACATATACCTTTGTTCACCTTGCCATCCTTCTTATCCGCCAAATACTTGGGGCGTTCAGCTCCAAAGGACCAGTTTGCTTGTAGTAGAAGCACTCGGTCTCGTGCTTAGGTCCGGACTTGGGTTTCTTCTCTGAGCAACAACTTGCTTGCTGTTCTTCTTGAAGTTCCCTTCTTCTTCCCTTTGCCCTTTTCTTGGCGGTGGTCTTATTGACCATCAACACTTGATGCTCCTTCTTGATTTCTACCTTCGCAGCCTTTAGCATTGCGAAGAGCTCGGAATCGTCTTATCCATCCCTTGCATGTTATAGTTCATCACGAAGCTCTTGTAGCTTGGTGGCGTGATTGGAGAATTTCATCAATGACGCTATCATCCGGAAGATTAACTCCCAGTTGAATCAAGTGATTGTTATACCCGGACATTTTGAGTATATGCTCACCGACAGAACTATTCTCCTCCATCTTGCGGTTGTAGAACTTATTGGAGACTTCATATCTCTCAATCCGGGCATTTTCTTAAAATATTAACTTCAACTCTGGAACATCTCATATGCTCCATGACGCTCAAAACGTCGTTGAAGACTCGGTTCTAAGGCGTAAAGCATGGCACACCGAACTATCGAGTAGTCATCGCTTTGCTCGCCAGACGCTCATAACATCGGTGTTGCTCTGCAGCAGTGTCGGCACCCACCGTGCTTCCGGACGTAATTCTTTCGTGCAGCAATGAGGATAATCCTCAAGTTACGGACCCAATCCGTGTAATTGCTACCATCATCTTTCAACTTTGCTTTCTCAAGGAACGCATTAAAATTCAACGGAACAACAAAGCACGGGCCATCTATCTACAATCAACATAGACAAGCAAGATACTATCAGGTACTAAGTTCATGATAAATTTAAGTTCAATTAATCATATTACTTAAGAACTCCCACTTAGATAGACATTCCTCTAATCTTCTAAGTGATCACGTGATCCATATCAACTAAACCATAACCGATCATCACGTGAAATGGAGTAGCTTTCAATGGTGAACATCACTATGTTGATCATATCTACTATATGATTCACGCTCGACCTTTCGGTCTCAGTGTTCCGAGGCCATATCTGCATATGCTAGTCTCGTCAAGTTTAACCTGAGTATTCTGCGTGTGCAAAACTGGCTTGCACCCGTTGTAGATGGACGTAGAGCTTATCACACCCAGTCATCACGTGGTGTCTGGGCACGACGAACTTTGGCAACCGTGCATACTCAGGGAGAACACTTTTATCTTGAAATTTAGTGAGAGATCATCTTATAATGCTACCGTCAATCAAAGCAAGATAAGATGCATAAAAGATAAACATCACATGCAATCAATATAAGTGATATGATATGGCCATCATCATCTTGTGCTTGTGATCTCCATCTCCAAGCAACCGTCATGATCACCATCGTCACCGCGGCGACACCTTGATCACCATCGTAGCATCGTTGTCGCCTCGCCAATCTTATGCTTCTACGACTATCGCTACCGCTTAGTGATAAAGTAAAGCATTACTGTGGCGATTGCATTGCATACAATAAAGCGACAACCATATGGCTCCTGCCATTGTCGATAACTCGGTTACAAAACATGATCATCTCATATAATAAAATTTAGCATCATGTCTTGACCATATCACATCACAACATGCCCTGCAAAAACAAGTTAGTCGTCCTCTACTTTGTTGTTGCAAGTTTTACGTGGCTGCTACGGGCTGAGCGAGAACCGTTCTTACCTACGCATCAAAACCACAACGATAGTTTATCAAGTTGGTGCTGTTTTAACCTTCGCAGAGACCGGGCGTAGCCACACTCGGTTCAACTAAAGTTGGAGAAACTGACACCCGCTAGCCACCTGTGTGTGAAGCATGTCGGTAGAACCAGTCTCGCGTAAGCGTACGTGTAATGTCGGTCCGGGCCGCTTCGTCCAACAATACCGCCGAACCAAAGTATGACATGCTGGCAAGCAGTATGACTTATATCGCCCACAACTCACTTGTGTTCTACTCGTGCATATGACATCTACGCATAAAACCAGGCTCTGATACCACTGTTGGGGAACGTAGTAATTTCAAAAAAATTCCTACGCACACGCAAGATCATGGTGATGCATAGCAAAGAGAGGGGAGAGTGTTGTCCATGTACCCTCGTAGACCGAAAGCGGAAGCGTTAGCACAACACGGTTGATGTAGTCGTACGTCTTCACGATCCGACCGATCAAGTACCGAACGCACGACACCTCCGAGTTCAGCACACGTTCAGCCCGATGACGTCCCTCGAACTCCGATCCAGCCGAGTGTTGAGGGAGAGTTCCGTCAGCACGACGGCGTGGTGACGATGATGATGTTATACCGACGCAGGGCTTCGCCTAAGCACCGCTACGATATTATCGAGGTGGACTATGGTGGAGGGGGGCACCACACACGGCTAAAAGATCAATGATCAATTGTTGTCTATGGGGTGCCCCCCTGCCCCCGTATATAAAGGAGCAAGGGGGGGAGAGGCGGCCGGCCAGGAGGAGGTGCGCCAAGACTAGTCCTACTCCCACCGGGAGTATGACTCCCTCCCTTCCTTGTTGGATTAGGAGAAGGGGGGAAGGAGGAAGAGGAGAAGAAGGAAAGGGGGGCGCCGCCCCCCTCCTTGTCCAATTCGGACTAGAGGGGAGGGGCGCGCCTGCCCCGGCCGCCCCTCCTCTTCTCCGCTAAGGCCCACTATGGCCCATTAAACCCCGGGGTTCCAGTAACCCTCCGTACTCGGTAAAATCCGATTTCACCGGAACACTTCCGATATCCAAATATAGGCTTCCAATATATTAATCTTCATGTCTCGACCATTTCGAGACTCCTCGTCATGTCCGTGATCACATCCGGACTCAACAACCTTCAAGACATCAAAACTCATAAACTCATAATATAACCGTCATCGAAACTTTTAGCGTGCGGACCCTACGGGTTCGAGAACTATGTAGACATGACCGAGACACGCCTCCGGTCAATAACCAATAGCGAAACCTGGATGCTCATATTGGCTCCCACATATTCTACGAAGATCTTTATCGGTTAAACCGCATAACAACATACGTTGTTCCCTTTGTCATCGGTATGTTACTTGCCCGAGATTCGATCGTCGGTATCTCAATACCTAGTTCAATCTAGCATCGGCAAGTCTCTTTACTCGTTCCGTAATACATCATCCCACAACTAACTCATTAGTTGCAATTCTTGCAAGGCTTAAGTGATGTGCATTACCGAGTGGGCCCAGAGATACCTCTCCGACAATCGGAGTGACAAATCCTAATCTTGAAATACGCCAACCCAACAAGTACCTTTGGAGACACCTATAGAGCACCTTTATAATCGCCCAGTTACGTTGTGACGTTTGGTAGCACACAAAGTGTTCCTCCGGTAAACGGGAGTTGCATAATCTCATAGTCATAGGAACATGTATAAGTCATGAAGAAAGCAATAGCAATATACTAAATGATGGAGTGCTAAGCTAACGGAATCGGTCAAGTCAATCACATCATTCTCATAATGATGTGATCCCGTTAATCAAATGACAACTCATGTCTATGGCTAGGAAACATAACCATCTTTGATCAACGAGCTAGTCAAGTAGAGGCATACTAGTGACACTCTGTTTGTCTATGTATTCACACAAGTATTATGTTTCTGGTTAATACAATTCTAGCATGAATAATAAACATTTATCATGATATAAGGAAATAAATAATAACTTTATTATTGTCTCTAGGGCATACTTCCTTCAAGTGACACACAGGAGGTGTAAAGCTGCTACAGTACCTATGTTTATCGCCGGCGTCTTAGGACAAACGCCATAAATGCACTGCTTATGTGCCCTCTTGCTTTATCGGGGGCGGGAGGAGAGCCCGTCCTGCCCGTTGCCTCCTCGCGCCGTCTTGACACGCACTACAAAAAAATACACTTCCGTGATGATACGTGTTTGTCACAGTAGGTCACGTTTTCTGTCATGCATGTACATCCATGACGATTTTATGACAAAATCAAGATAGTCATACCTGTGATGTCGTAGAAGTGTTCCATGACATTACCAAAATTATCATCACGGAAGTGTCCACTTCCATGACGATAAATGGCACGTCATGGAAGTGTTTTCGTCAAGGGTGACCGACACGTGGCATCCACCGTAACGGGTCGCCGTTAAGCTATCGGGTCCGGTTTTGGATCCGATAACCCGCTAACAACTTGGACCAATGAGGATATTCCACATGTAAATTTCTCATTGGCCGGAGGAAACAAGTGTTGGCTCACCGTTGGGACAGATGTCATCCATTAATTGGACAGGAGGTGCCTATGATACGTTGACACGTTGCACGACCCAATAGAGGCCCATTCCGGTGAAAAGGCCGACCCGTTTGACTTGGTCAAAAGGTAACGGGCCAACCCACGGAAAGCCTGTTAACAACCTGTTCGTATATCGCCCATTTACAACCCGCTAACTCCCGACCCGTTACGACCTATCGGAATTAAGCCCAGTAGCTTCATCTGGGCCGTCCAATATGATTCCAGTCCGTTGTTACTTCCGGCCCATGTATGGCCCATGATGTCTTTCGGCCCATATGAGGCCATTCGTAACTTTGGGCCCAATAAAGGCCCGAGATGAAACTGGCCCATAATGAACAGTGTAACGCTTTATACCCATTAACGACCCATTATTCCGTCGGCCGTTTCCAGCCCGTGTTAACTTTCAGCCTTCTAAGGGCCCATTTATTCTTGGGCTCATTTTTAGAATTCGGTTAGCTACGGTCCGTTACTGGCCTGTTCCGTTTGTGGGCCAAATTCAGCCCTTAGTTACATTGGGCCCGTTTGTGGCCCGTTAACCTGTTGGCCTGTTTTCATAGCGTTATCCAATACGGCCTATTAACCACCCGTTATGGTCCACGAATAGTACGGCCCATGTTTGGCGAAATGATTATACGCCCCGTAGAAGGCCCATGGACCCTATGGCCCGTAGAAAACCAATGGACCCTACGGCCCGTAGAAGGCCCATGGATCATAAGGCCCGTAGAAAGTCCATGGATCCTACGACCCGTAAAAGGCCCATGGATCCTACGGCCTGTAGAAGGCCCATGGATCCTACGACCCATAGAAGGCCCATGGATCATACGGCTCGCAGGAGGCCCATGGTTACAACAGTTCGTGTGTGTGCCATGATTATTGTGGCCTAGTTACCAAAAATAGGTTATTGTGACCACTAAAAAAACGCGGAAAAGAACTGCAGTGACTACAAGCAAACAACTAAACAAGACAATAAGGAAATAAATAAGCAAGCAACTAATGCTAGCCTATTATAGCTATTACACATATTACATCCACTGGGCATCAAAGTTTGCCACCAGTGTAAATATAGGGAACAAAGCAGCATATTACGTACACTGGCCGTCAAAACTGGCCACAAGTGCAAATAAACGCGGCAGCAAAACAAGAGCATAACTGAAACAACTTCAGAAGAACTCAAGAAACGTTATCCTGGGTATCCACCATGCTGGCAATAAGCTTATAAAGCTTATTAGCTTTGTCCTGTTTGGCGCTAAAATCCTTCAATGCTTGCTGTTGCACCAGAAAATATATAGATAACAAGGAAGTAAAGTAATGGAGTGTAGGACCTTTGACTGTGATGACAACTCCCCGGTAATGGCTCCAGAAAAAAGCTTGGCCTTATTGGGAGGTTGACAATAGCTTTCTTCGCTAGTGTTACCTTAACTCCCCGACAATGGCGTAAAAAAAGGCTTGCTTCCTCCCTACTAGGAAGTTGTTGGGCCTGCAAATGCAAGGGGGTGTAGCAAGCAACAATTTCCTTTAAGTGACCTCAAGGTTTATTGAACTAACATGACCTAAGCGATTACAACCAATTATCAGTACCGTTTTTTCTACACGTGATCTGATGGCCAAATTCACTAAGTGCGTGAGATAGACATACGTGGTTCAGCTTACTGGCCTAAATTTGAAGGCCGATGCCAGATTACATAGGCATCTAAAGGCTTGGAGCGACTTATGACCCAAGGACCAAAATGTCGGTGATGGTGCTCAATTTTAATTGTCCTATATATATTGTGAAATGCTTTATGGTTCATCGTTAATATTTCTTAATTTTTTTTGACATCAAATAATTCTTAAGTTATTACCATTCATCGCTGGCTGAAGAACTCTGTCAACATTATTAGGTAACTAAATAAAGTTACTTCTCCGTGGAGAACTTATCATCATCAATCAAAAAAAGAATCCCCTAAAAAAATCAAAAAAAGAAAAGAAAGATACTTCACCATGAAGAACTTTATTATCTGAGAGATACTTCGCCATGAAGAAGGTGCGTTGTGACTTAAATGGCGTTAGCAGTTATTCGAGAGATGGCGGAGGACTAATCGGGGAAACACCTCCAACGCACACCCTCCACCTCCACGACTAATTAAAATTCACAAACACTGCATCGTCTCTCCCCCGTTGGTTCCAACCCCCTCCTTCCCTCCCTCTTCAGATCCGATCTCTCCAACACACGGGCACACACCACCAGCCCTCCTCCGCCGTCTCGCTCCAGGGAGCTCTCGCCACCGCCGCCTGCCGCCATGGCGGCGGCCAACGCCCCCATCGCCATGCGTGAGGCGCTCACGGTAACTACAGCACCATCGCATATACTCGTCCATCATTCCTCTCTCTCTCTCGGAAGTCAGATCAGATCTCTGAGGAGGGACTAGCTAGGCCTTGCGACTTACTGACTGGTACGGTCGCCATGGCGGTGGCTTTGTTGCTTGTTGCAGCTGACGAGCCTGGGGATCGCGCCACAGTTCGTCACCTTCACCCATGTCACCATGGAGTCGGACAGGTACATCTGCGTCCGGGAGACCTCGCCGCAGAACAGCGTCGTTATCATCGACATGACCATGCCCAGCCAGCCCCTCCGCAGGCCTATCACCGCCGATTCCGCGCTCATGAACCCCAACACCAGGATCCTCGCGCTCAAAGGTATGTGCCTCGCTAGATCTCTATACGAGCTCTACGGGATCTCATTCTCATGACCGCCCGTGCTACAACTGCTGCCATCCTAGTCCAGTCACCGCGTCCTGGGATCTGGAATAGTTGGGCGACGATTTCAGCTTCCATCTCAGCTCAGTACACATCTTGGGAGGGGGGCTACGGATTTGCTTAACTGAGATCAAGTTTTAGCTTGGCATCTGGTAGTTTTGCGTGTCAGTTGCATTTTGTGCGTGTGTTTTAGTAACACATTTACTGTTCGGATGATCTTGTGAAGTTGTGAGCCTAAATGTTGATATCGATACTTGGATTCTGCTAGTATGCAGAGCTCACCCAAAGTTTAGATGTGTTTTATAATTATTAGTACAGTACATCCTCTAATGAAAGATCACACACCCAAAGTTTCTTTAGATTAAAAGTGAATCATATATGCTTATCAGTTCTCTAATGAGATCGTAGTTTACATGTGCTTGCGAGTGATTAGGATTCGAAGAATGTATCTATTATGTTGATAATGTTACCATGGCCAAAACATTGAATCCCTTCGATTGAGCATAGTTTGGTCCTAGGATGGGGGGCTGTAAGAGTTAATATCTAATTGTGAGTTTTTTTGCCGATGTTCTCATTGAATTGATGCCTTCTCCACAAATTGGCTCTACGGTAGTTGCTTACTATCTATTTTTATTAAAGAATTGCCACCTTGTTACCTCTGCAGTTTGCTTTGGGTAGCTTGTTGTGATGGAGTGGGGCTTTGAATATAAAACTGAAGTAATTTGTTCTGGACCGTATACTAATCTACTCATTTGATGCGATAAATGATTATGGTGTTTTTCTGTCTAACATGCTTCTTTGACATCTCAAATGCAAGCAAAATGATAGTGGCAAGAAACTGTTCTCTCATAATCAGTCTTACTTCAGTTGGTTAAGTTGGAATGACTGCTCTATACATCGACAGCATAGTGTATTGCTGCTATATGTTTGATTGGCAAATAATCTATAAGAATTGCATATTTCAGAGTCAGCCTTTACCATCTGTTCACCTCAATCTGAAAATGACGGAGTTTAGAAATAGCAGTAACAAGTTTTCGCAAAATTTTGCAGCCCAAATAGCTGGAACGACGCAGGATCACCTGCAGATCTTCAATATTGAAGCTAAAACAAAAGTAAAGTCGCACCAGATGCCTGAGCAGGTGAAGTTTCTAAGTCTTTTCTAGTTATCTAGTATGTTTGGTAATTTTATTTAATTGATTATCTGCAATCTTACTTGACATATTATCTTACATGCCTTCTTGTCTACAATCACAGGTTGTGTTCTGGAAATGGATCACCCCCAAGTTGTTGGGCTTGGTAACACAGACATCTGTTTATCACTGGTCAATTGAAGGTTACTCATCTGACAAATCACAGCTGTTCTCTGCTGAAGCACCATTTCCAGATTTGCATGCTTTCATTGTTATGTATAGGAACTAAGATAATTATTTCTTGCTGATGTTGGAACGCAGGAGATTCTGAACCCACCAAGATGTTTGATAGGACAGCTAATCTGGCCAATAATCAGATTATTAACTACCGTTGTGACCCGGCAGAGAAGTGGCTTGTGCTTATTGGAATTGCACCTGGTGCTCCTGAGGTATGCTCGCAAAGATCATTCTTAATTAGCATTATCATAACCTGATGCACTGTAATTCTGTAATTGAATGTGATATGATGATCAAAATTCTGTTGTGTCCCTTCCTGCTATGGTCTGTTCTGCCCCTCTGGTTGTTTGACTATTCTTTTTGTTAAATGCTATAAATTACGATTTCACAAATTTCCAAGTATCTAGTCTACTATGCTGAGCTACAGATGCTGCTGATATATGCACTAAGTAAATGGTACTTTGTATGCATGCTTCTTATATTCATGGGCTTTCTACTTCACCTAGCAGAGGCCGCAGTTGGTGAAGGGAAATATGCAACTTTTCTCTGTTGATCAGCAGCGTAGCCAGGCACTTGAAGCCCATGCAGCATCTTTTGCAACTTTTAAGGTATTATTCAATTAGTTTGTGGAGGTTATAATTATTAGTCCTCTTCTAGTGTTTGTCAACCGTGCTTTACTTCTCCTGTCCAGGTTCCTGGCAACGAGAATCCATCAACACTCATCTGTTTTGCCTCGAAGGCAACTAATGCTGGACAGATTACTTCTAAGTTACATGTTATTGAACTGGGGGCCCAGCCAGGTTTGCATAAAGAGCCACCATGTTCTGTTTTTGATTTATCATTATTTCTGCATTCCAGTCTTGTAAATGTGGCAGCATGTCATCTATCCACCGATGTTTTTCCTTACAGGCTACCCTTTCCAAGTGAATTTTCTTTTCTGTTCAAAGTTCTCCCTTTTTACCTTTCCAAATCATTTATTGCAGGGAAAACTGGTTTTTCCAAGAAGCAAGCCGATCTCTTCTTCCCACCAGATTTTCAGGATGATTTTCCTGTAGCCATGCAGGTGTATATATTTTAGGTCCCACATGTAATATACCCTGTTAGATATCACATATATCTAACTCGTTTTATCTTCTTTATTACAGATCTCTCAAAAGTATGGACTTGTCTATGTAATTACGAAGCTTGGCCTTTTGTTTGTGTATGACTTGGAAACTGCCGCAGCAGTTTATAGAAATAGAATCAGTCCAGATCCTATATTCTTGACAGCAGAGTCTTCTACAACTGGTGGATTTTATGCCATCAACAGAAGAGGGCAGGTCTTACATGCCACAGTTAATGATGCGACTGTTGTGCCTTTTGTGAGCGGCCAAGTATGATTCTGGCATTTCATAAATTCTCTGCTGATGCATACTGTAGATATTCATTTTAAATTTCTAATACATTTTGGTTCATGCAGTTAAATAACCTTGAGCTAGCTGTGAATCTTGCCAAAAGAGCTAACCTTCCTGGGGCGGAGAACTTGGTAAGCTCCATAACTACTATGCTTTTTTTTGAATGATGTTCACATTTGTAGAATTTGCTTGATTGTATCCTTGCTTCTATTTTTGCATGTCTTTGTATGAGTTGAATCAGTATTTCCTTGCTAGATCATTTAACTATGTGCTAGTATCATTATGTTCCATAAGAGTGCGTGCCGACATGCTTATGCAATTTTCTCAATGTGCACCTATGTTCCTGCCTAATAAGCACTTCTGAATGTCACATCATTTTTTGCTTGTATATCTTGTTCCAGTAACCATTTTCTGTAAGTGGAACGTTTATGCAGTTCTGAATGAGCACTTCTGAATGTACTAATAACTTCTAAATGTGCTTGTGCTGTGGGTATTTTAGTGGCTCACAAACACCACATGTACCGTCTCGCTTGCAGTCATGTTAATGTTAATTCTTCATATTGGATTTAAAATTCAAGGAATATTTCATTCTTACACTTGCCTATCTCATTTGACGTGTAGAGGGACTAACCACTACTTTTTTGTTATTCTGAATTGCAGGTTGTTCAAAGATTTCAGGAACTGTTTTCGCAAACAAAATACAAGGAAGCGGCGGAGCTCGCCGCAGAATCCCCTCAGGGTCTTCTGCGAACCCCTGAGACTGTCGCAAAATTTCAGGTGCCTTCCTGTTCTTGTTGCCCATGAGCTGTTAATGTGAATTCACCGCCTTTTCACAGCTCATTTCCTACATTTATACTTTCTCAATGAGCCAGGCATTCTTCATAGCCCCAACTGTCAGAATTACAAAGTGTGCTTGATATCTGACCCTAGAGATCATCCTGCTCTTACGAAATTTCCAGCGAAGAGACTGCTGTGCTAAAATGCTTAGGGCTGTTTTTTCTTCTTTAATATAAGCCGATGGGTTCTGCTTACCACATAATAGAAATGTTTCATAGTTAATTGTTCCTCGCTGGAAAGTGTAGGTTCTTCTGCTTGTCTGACATGTGATTTGTGTTCATCAAATGCAGAGTGTTCCTGTTCAAGCTGGGCAAACGCCTCCACTGTTGCAGTACTTTGGCACATTGCTAACTCGAGGGAAGCTCAATGCTTATGAGTCCCTTGAGTTATCTCGACTTGTTGTCAATCAGAACAAAAAGAACCTTCTAGAAAATTGGTTGGCAGAAGACAAGTTGGAATGCAGTGAAGAGCTAGGAGATCTTGTTAAGGTAATATGGGTGTTCTGCTGTGTTTGTTGATTGCACAAATCTCATTGTGCGTCAGTAAATTTCATTCGGTGCCTGTGTCTGGATTGTTTACTAATCCAATTGGTACTTTGGTGTAGACGGTAGACAATGACCTTGCATTGAAAATATACATAAAGGCTAGGGCAACGCCTAAAGTTGTTGCTGCTTTTGCCGAAAGGAGGGAGTTTGACAAGATCCTTATATATTCAAAGCAGGTATATTGCGTTGGTACTGCTGAATTCTTGTTTTTGGTAGGTAGTACCCAGTTCAGCTTGAACATTGACTGTGCTGTCTAATTATCTCTTCCAGGTTGGATACACTCCCGATTACCTTTTCCTCCTCCAGACCATCCTACGTACAGATCCACAGGTAATAATGTTGTTTAAGGCCTTTAAAGACAAACTGGGTTGTGGTGAAACATTTAGTACCTGGTTGTGGGGTTTGATCTTTATATGACTTTGCCTAACTGTATATCCTATATATTCGTTACCAGGGAGCTGTAAATTTTGCTCTCATGATGTCACAAATGGAGGGTGGTTGTCCATTAGATTATAATACCATAACCGATCTCTTCCTTCAGGTAGGTTTATATTTTTTTTCCTTTTTCCTATGAAATTTGGTTGTACATCCTGCCTTACGCATCTTTTGTTAACAGAGAAATATGATACGAGAGGCAACAGCTTTTCTGCTGGATGTTCTGAAACCAAACTTGGAAGAGCATGCTTTTCTGCAAACCAAGGTCAGCATTTAGTTTTTATTTTATTGTGAATCGTTACGATATAGACCTCCCTGTTACTCAGTAGCTTCTGTTTGAATTTATTTTAGGTTTTGGAGATCAACTTGGTGACTTACCCTAATGTTGCTGATGCCATCCTTGCTAACGGTATGTTCAGTCATTACGACCGCCCACGCATTGCTCAACTGTGTGAAAAGGCTGGTTTGTACTTGCGAGCCCTCCAGGTCCGTATCTTTGCATGGTTTTGGTTGTGATCTATCCTCATTGTCTTGCAGTTTAACAAGTCTTATATTGTGATACAGCACTATGCAGAGTTGCCTGATATCAAACGTGTCATTGTAAATACCCACGCCATTGAACCACAGGTTTGTTTTCTTCAGTTATGTTTGACTGTCTATTTATTATTACCTGGCCTTTTAACAACTTCCTTTCATAGGCACTCGTTGAGTTCTTTGGAACCCTTTCAAAAGAATGGGCACTAGAGTGCATGAAAGACCTTCTACTGGTCAATCTGAGAGGAAACCTTCAAATAGTTGTGCAGGTAATCTTTCTGCGTTCCTTTAACTTTTGTTCTTGTGGTTTTGTTCTTCTTTCTTATTGATTCTAATCATCTCCAATCCTGCAACACATCTGAAGGCCGCCAAAGAATACTCTGAGCAGCTAGGTGTCGATGGTTGCATAAAACTATTTGAGCAATTTAAATCTTATGAGGGCCTGTACTTTTTCTTGGGATCCTATTTGAGCTCCAGGTATTTACCCCAGTTGATGATATCTTTCAACCATTGTTTTCTTAATGTATCACACTTAAAACATTATATTTCTTTACATCCAACAGTGAGGATCCAGATATCCACTTCAAGTACATAGAATCAGCTGCAAGGACTGGACAAATCAAAGAAGTTGAGCGTGTAACCAGAGAGTCTAATTTCTATGATGCTGAGAAGACAAAGAACTTTCTGATGGAAGCAAAACTACCTGATGCCCGCCCACTGATTAATGTTTGTGACCGCTTTGGTTTTGTTCCAGATCTGACTCACTATCTGTACACGAATAACATGCTCAGGTATATTGAAGGCTATGTACAGAAGGTATGTACTCTTCAAACTTAGTTTATCTTAGTACTTCTGATATACTCATTATATTAATGGCTGTTTCCCTTTATCTGGTTTGTAGGTTAACCCTGGGAATGCTCCATTGGTAGTGGGGCAGCTACTTGATGATGAGTGCCCTGAAGATTTCATTAAGGGTTTGATTCTATCTGTCCGCTCTCTCCTTCCTGTTGAGCCACTAGTTGACGAGTGCGAGAAGAGGTTTCATTCTAATCATTGTCTCTGTACATTTTCCACATGCCTGCCTTTTTAGCTGGTCTCATTTCTTTGATCTTTTAATCAGGAACCGCTTACGTCTGCTTACACAATTCTTGGAGCACTTAGTGAGCGAGGGTAGCCAAGATGTGCATGTCCATAATGCTCTTGGGAAAATTATCATCGATAGCAACAACAACCCAGAGCATTTCCTTACTACCAATCCATTTTATGACTCTCGTGTGGTTGGTAAATACTGTGAAAAGCGGGATCCTACACTTGCTGTTGTTGCTTACAGGCGTGGACAATGTGATGATGAACTTATTAACGTCACTAACAAAAACTCACTTTTCAAGCTGCAAGCTAGGTATGTTTATGGTTTATTGTCCTTTTGATGCCATGTAAATATGTTATTTTTCTGAATCATTATATCTGTTGCGTCATTGCTTACACGTTCAGTCCAATGTTTTGAGTTGTCAGGTATGTGGTTGAAAGAATGGATGGTGATCTTTGGGATAAAGTTCTACTGCCTGAAAATGAATACAGAAGGCAGTTCATTGACCAAGTTGTTTCTACCGCACTGCCTGAAAGCAAGAGCCCTGAGCAAGTTTCTGCTGCTGTTAAGGCTTTCATGGAAGCTGACCTCCCGCATGAGCTGATTGAACTTCTTGAAAAGATTGTCCTCCAGAATTCTGCATTCAGTGGAAACTTTAATCTTCAGAACCTGCTCATCTTGACAGCCATTAAGGCAGACCCATCCAGGGTCATGGACTATGTTAACAGACTGGACAACTTTGATGGCCCTGCTGTCGGAGAAGTAGCTGTCGAGGCACAACTGTATGAGGAGGCTTTTGCCATATTTAAGAAGTTCAACTTAAATGTTCAGGCTGTCGATGTTCTGTTAGATAACATCCAAAGTATAGAAAGAGCTGAAGAGTTTGCATTCCGTGTTGAAGAAGATGCTGTTTGGAGCCAGGTTGCCAAGGCCCAGTTGCGTGAAGGTCTAGTCAGTGAAGCAATTGAGTCATTCATCCGTGCAGATGACGCAACACATTTCCTTGATGTCATCCGTGCTGCTGAGGAAGCTGATGTATACCATGATCTTGTCAAGTACTTGCTGATGGTAAGGCAAAAGGCAAGGGAGCCCAAAGTCGATGGAGAACTCATCTTTGCATATGCGAAGATTGATAGGCTCAGCGACATTGAAGAGTTTATTCTTATGCCAAATGTTGCTAATCTCCAAAATGTTGGTGATCGGCTTTACGATGAAGAACTTTATGAAGCTGCAAAGATCATCTATGCCTTCATCTCTAACTGGGCTAAGTTGGCTGTCACCCTGGTCAAGCTGAAGCAGTTCCAAGGAGCTGTAGATGCTGCTCGCAAGGCTAACAGCGCTAAAACATGGAAGGAGGTCTGCTTTGCTTGTGTTGATGCTGAGGAGTTCCGTCTAGCACAAATATGCGGTCTCAATATCATCATTCAGGTATATATAAGCTGGAAAATTTCTGCGAAGCAACAAAATTATGCTTCAACACATGTTTTTAGTTCTATAAAAAATCTTCAGAGTCCTGAGGCACTTTTATATAGTTCGTTCTGATATGCCTTGTTTTGTTTAGGTTGATGACTTGGAAGAAGTGAGTGAATACTATCAGAACAGAGGATGCTTCAATGAACTTATTTCTCTCATGGAGAGTGGTCTTGGACTTGAGCGTGCGCACATGGGCATCTTTACAGAACTTGGAGTCCTTTATGCTAGATACCGCCCTGAGAAGCTCATGGAACACATCAAGCTTTTCTCCACCCGGCTGAATATTCCTAAGCTTATCCGTGCTTGTGATGAACAACAACACTGGAAAGAGCTTACGTACCTATACATCCAATATGATGAATTTGACAATGCTGCTACCACTATTATGAACCATTCTCCAGATGCATGGGATCATATGCAATTTAAGGATGTTGCTGTTAAGGTTGCAAATGTTGAGATATATTACAAGGCTGTGCACTTCTATTTGCAAGAACACCCTGATCTCATCAATGATCTTCTCAATGTGCTTGCGCTTCGCTTGGATCACACAAGAGTTGTAGACATAATGCGCAAGGTTTGCCTCAAAATGAATATTTAATGTCGTATACGGGATTATGGGAAGGGTCTCTATTGGTGTGTCTGTTTTATGTTCTAATCTAGAAGCCTGAACTATTTTTATTCCTTTTACAGGCTGGTCAGTTGCATCTTGTGAAACCATACATGGTTGCTGTTCAGAGCAACAATGTCTCTGCTGTCAATGAAGCATTGAATGAGCTTTATGTTGAGGAGGAGGACTATGAGAGGCTCCGTGAGTCAGTTGACATGCATGATAACTTTGATCAGATAGGTCTTGCCCAGAAGGTACAGTAAATAAATAGACGAACATGTAATGCTTGTTAATGGTGTTATTGTTTTTATAATCAGTTGCTTAACTCTTGATCAGCTTGAGAAACATGAATTGCTTGAGATGAGGAGGATTGCTGCCTACATTTACAAGAAAGCTGGCAGATGGAAGCAATCTATTGCCCTATCGAAGAAAGACAACATGTACAAGGATTGCATGGAAACATGCTCACAGTCTGGTGACCGTGAGCTGTCGGAGGATTTACTCGTCTATTTTATCGAGCAGGTTAGTGTAAAAAACATTTTATGATTGGACTTTTTTTTGAATCAAGTCATGAGTACGCAAACTGTGCTAATATTATTGGCTTCTTAGATAATTGCAGCAGATATTTTCTTTCGTGCTGGTTTTAGTGCCGTGATCACCTTTCTAAGATTCCCAATTCTGAGTGTTGCATCCTGTGCATATCAACTACTCCCTCCGTTCCTAAATATAAGTCTTTGTAGAGATTCCACTATGAACCACATACGGATGTATATAGATGCATTTTAAGTGTAGATTCATTCATTTTGCTCCGTATGTAGTCCACCTAGTGGAATCCCTACAAAGACTTATATTTAGGAACGGAGGGAGTAGCTAAGAGTAGATAAATCCAAGAAACATGCAAATTAAGAACTAATCTGACCTTTATTGTTTTGGTAGACCAGTGTTGTCTGTGCAGTATTGCATTTCTAATCAGTAAGCATCTCTGACTATTGCAGGGAAAGAAAGAATGTTTTGCTTCTTGCCTCTTCATTTGTTACGACTTGATTCGTGCGGATGTTGCTCTCGAGCTTGCATGGACAAACAACATGCTGGACTTTGCTTTCCCCTACCTATTACAGGTATATTAAGTCCGTTTACATGTTTGGAAATGTTCAGAAACGTACAGTTTTGTTATAATAGCATTCTTGCTATGTATGCAGTTCATCCGTGAGTACACAAGCAAGGTAGATGATCTGGTGAAGGACAGGATTGAATCGCAGAAAGAAGAAAAAGCCAAAGAGCAGGAAGAGAAGGACGTCGTTGCTCAGCAGGTAAATCTAAAGCACTCTTCTTTTTGTTCAGTGTCCTGTTATTCGTTCTTAAGCAGTCAGCATGACAAGTTGTGTTTTGTTATACAGAACATGTACGCTCAATTGCTCCCTCTCGCCTTGCCTGCTCCGCCTGGTATGGGGGGTCCTCCGATGGGCGGGATGGGTATGCCTCCAATGGGCGGGATGGGTATGCCTCCGATGGGTGGGATGGGTATGCCTCCGATGGGTCCTGGTCCGATGCCGGCATATGGGATGCCTCCAATGGGGAACTACTGAGTTGGCTTTTGAAGAACATAGATGATGTCGATTGTTTCAGTCTTTTTTTACACAGAGGGAGCATGAGGATCCCAGAGGTATCTTTCAAGTTGTAGATTGATTTGGGCTATTGGTTGTTTCAGTTAATATTCTTTTGGTACCGGGGCAATTTTGGCGAGCAATATCTCTAGCCGAGGTAGAGTAAATTTACTGGTTGCTATATATTATGATCGGGTAGGATGAGGATGAGATTAGGTTCCAGCTGAAGAATGAGAGGTGGAAGACTGGTACCATTTGTATAGCTTGTGTGATAAAAAGACTCGACATTTTGGGTGTACACTCCTCCGTGTTGGTGTCGCCACCCGTGAACATAAACACTGCCTGTATGTTATATGTTACACTCTGTGTTCAGAGGTTTGAGTTTTGTACCTGGAAGAATGCTTTTGTTGAACGACACGGTGTTTTGTATCTGTATTTGTATTTGTATTTTGTTAATTATCAGTAGTTCTCATGTGCAAACTTGTATCTTTTGCTCCATTTGGACGTCGGATGAAAATATATATGACGGTGGCGATGATGTCTCATCTTTACTGGACTTTTAACCAGTCGCGTAAGCTTAAGCTGGACAAGGATTTCTTATGTGAAAGTTGCTTGCGAGCCTTGACGCGAAGAGCTTGGAAGTTCTATACATTCTGGTGTTACGTTACGCATGGTAAAAGTTATCAGAATAACCATCAACATGAGTAAAGAGACAAGACGAGAAGCTACCGGCCAAAACTTTGATATCGGAGATTACCGTTCCAATGCTTGAGCGATCCGCCATTTGAGAATGAATCTTTTGAATGATGGAAAGACAATCTGAATTTTCGGAAAAAAAAGATAGACAATCTGAAGCAAAGATGGTACCCACGAAATGTCGACAGAGCGCCGGTGCTTCAGCTAATTCCGGCGTGGTGTCCTCCTCAATACGCTCATGGCAAGCCAACAAGCATGGTTCCGGATCACCAAACCAACTCTCATTCGACGTGAAGACTGGAAAAGTGCAACATCAATATTGACCATGACTATGTCCACTGGCGGCAGTACACATTGAGACATCGACAGGTTTGAAACAATTCTGCACAATCAATTCCAAATACGCTCGTCGTCCCATCGACATGGCAAAACAACGTCTGGCGGCGCGTAACAACTGCCGGCGTTCTCTTCAGCGATCGCCTGCGCAGCCAACGCCGTCTCCGTGTCCGGTTGCGTCGCCTGTACGTTGCGAGCGACGGCTTAAGCTTTGGCGGCCTTGTAGAGTGCCTGCTGCTCGGCGACGAAGTTGGGGTCTATCGCGACCATGACCGTCATGGTCTCCTCGCTCGCTGTACATCTGACTCTTAGCCAGCCGGTGCTGCTCGAGGAGGAACATGTTGTAGCGCTATCTCTCCTGCACCTGCCGGAACGCCGACATAGGCGCGCGTTGGCTGCTTCTTGGCCATGGCGACGTTGAAGTGCGCCTATGTCTGATCCATCGTTAAGCCGACATGCACCAGCGCGGACGCGGTCGTCGTCAGAGACCTCCAGAAAGCTGGCCGGCATGCCGGCCTCTATCCACCTGGCACGGCGGCTCTGCCATACGGCTGCAAGCGCAGCCACCTTGTGCTTCTGTTCCGTCGAGAGGCTCTCCCATAGAGCGTTCCTACTCGCGATCATGGCGGATGTGGTGCACGGGAGGAAGACGTGGAGCGTTTGGGTTGTGGTGTGCTGTGAGCCGAGTGTGGCCGCCTTTAAATAGTGGATGCCGGTGAGGCCAAGCGTCTTGGCGCACCAATGCGCGGGCGCCGGAGTTGGTTTCTTGGTTGGTGAGCCTGTTTAATGGTGGCAGACGGAGGGACAAGCATTGAACGGACGTGGTAGATATCCCCTCTCATCCTGTCTAGTAAATGTCTCTTCAGCATTGAACAGGCGCGGACACCGGTGACACGGCGTGGGCGGCGCCTTCGGCCGGTGAGCCGCTTCAATGTCGGCGCCAGTGGGTTGGCGTCAATGCGGAGCGGCCTTTTTAGAGTGGCATGAATGCGGGCAGCTGCCTTCGGGCAGGGAGGGGCGCGGGCAAGGGAGGGGTTTTGGGTGGGTCAGGGCAGTCAGAAACGGGCGTGACAGCGGTCTGGACGTCCGCAAAGCCTCCTCCACCAGCTTGTTTCCGGTTTGCGGGAAAAGCACATGCAAACCGGTCTGCAGACCGATATAGACCCGCGTTGGATTGCAAAACACGTCCGGATCACTCGATCCAGACGGTTTGAGGGCCCGCATTAGAACCAACATATCTGGAGACACAAACTCTCAGTCACTTTGTAAGCGCCAAATGAAACGTCATCAAGCAGATACACCAAAGAAACTTTATTTAAACCCGCAATCACCGCAACCACCTTATGAATATCGTCGGACGGAAAAGAGGAGGGAGACCGAGGCAACGATGCTTAGGAAAGCCCATGGCGGCGGCTCTGGTTGAGAATCCTTGGGGTGATTCGAATTGTGTTTTTTAGAGGTATAGCTAGATATTATTGATCGTAGACCACATGAACAGGGACGGAGCCAGAAATTTGGCATAGGGGCGAGTTCCATGCTTGAGCTCTACTAGACTAATGAGCTAAAAATTGAATATTTAGAGTGTGAAAAAAAGCTAAACTTGAACTCGTGTTTTCGTTGATGTTTGGTACACCACAAGAAGACAATACAAATTGTCCACTTTGACAAGACAAAATTAGATCACAAATTAGTTATATAGAAAATTTTGGTACACCATACTATAAATAATTGATTCTAAGTCCAATTTTCATGTCAATCAATCAACGATTGTTCTTGTTAGACAACAAAATATATAGATTAGTATACGAGGTTAATAATGAGACTGAACGTACCAGAGAGGCCTGAACGAACGACATGCATCATCATGTATGTGAACAAACCGTGTCTTGCTTCCGCTAATTCTCTATATGTTGGTTAACGACAAATGATCGATTGCGGGTTTCAATGCTTGGACGGTTAGATGCAAGTGCCCTGGCAAATGTTTTCCATTGTTCTCGTATCCTAATTATCTTCATATCTACACAAGCATATTCGGACAATAATTAATCTCAACAATTTGTAGTTTTGAATGGCACACACAGCACAGATTTGAACAAATTAAAGATCAAGAGATGAACTAAAGGAATAAGGATTAATTGTGCACCTATGCAGCGATGGAGGATCTCGTTTAATCCTCTTCTAGTTTTTTATTGGAAATTGGAGGAAATTCGCCCGGCGGCGATAGGCGGAGTCTCGAGCATAGAACGGGTAGAAGGATCTCCTCTTGTTGTTGCCGCTCATCTGCGCTTCCGGTTTGTCGGCGAGTGGCTGCCTGTCCCGGCGTCCCCTTCCCTTCTGCCCTTCTCGATGGCGGCGCGATGGAGACTCAGATAGATCAGCAGGCCCCTTGCCGCTGCATGCGTCGGTTTAGATCAAAAAGCGGCTAAACGAAGGGGTTAGCGATTGTGTTTTTAGAAACAGGAGGTTAGTGATATGTGCGTGACTACGTGCGTAGTCCAACTTGGGCTGACATTTTTCTTTCTTTTGTGCTTTGCCTGAAATGGGATTGGGTTGTACATGGGCTGAGAGTTGAGGCTTAACGTTAGTTGCGAAGGCCGAAAGAGATAGGGGGGCGACGCACATTACAGACAGTTATGGAAGCCAAAAAATCAGCGATCAACTCATCCACATCAAGGTACGACTCGATCGATAGGGGGGGTCTCGCCCCCCCTCGTCCCCCCTGAATCCGTCCCTGCACATGAAGTGGTATAAAAAAGAATTATGGGATGGATCAGCCAAAGGTGTCGTCCCTGATCAATACGAATTGTTTTCTTGACCGAACTTAACCTTGCCCATTCCATTTATTTTACCATGTGAAAGGTAAGAAGTTGCAATCGAGAAGGGCTGCCACAAGTCGAGTAACTTATATGGAGTCAGTCAATGAAGGTGATGGATTTTTTTTGAGGGGTATGAAGGTGATGGATTTTTTTGAGGGGTATGAAGGTGATGGATGACTGACTATGATTGGTAGAGCCTGGAACTAGTCGGGACACGTAATAAAACTAGATACAGGGCAGGGGACATTGCATTCACATACTATGGGGGAATCAAAATAATAATCACATTTTAGCTACATGTAAGTTGCCTAATTTTAAATTTAGGTAAGTCGATTTTCTATTATTGATTCTTTTGTTCAGATTTATGTTTTTTTTCCTTGTATTCTTTTATGGCTTCTTAAACCGATTTTTGACTTAGCCCTCGTTTTGGGGTAAGTCGATTTTTTCTTAGGCTGATTTTTGACTTGCCCCTTACACATTGCCTTTTCTAGGCGTTTTTGCTTTTGCTTTTTTTGTTTTTTTTCATAATGGGTATTTTTGGATGTTGGATAAGTATAATTGTAAATACGCAAGTATTATACGATATGTATGTAAATTATACTGTTATATACTTATCCTTTGCATATTTAAAAAGTGTAATTTCAGTGCAGTATTGTGTGCAAATTTTTTATGTGTTGTTTATTTATATCCGCAAAAAAACACTTCTTAAAGGGTAATATCAATGCCATTGACTCATTCTTTCTTAGAAAACTTTATTATTTTGATCTTTATGTGTAAGACCAATGCCACTAATCCATTTTTAGGAAACTTGTTTTTGTAAAATTTCACTATTATATGCTTATTCTTGCATTACAAGAAAATTGCAATTTATATGTAAATTATGTGCAATTTTTCCATTATTTGTTTCTAATTTTTCATTTTCTTTCATCCGAAAGAGTAATACCAATGCAACTAATTCATTCTTTCTTAGAAAACTTTCTTATTTTAATTTTATTTCCTTTCTCCTTTAAGAGTAATACAAATGCCACTAATTCATTCCTTACGATACTTCTTTTTGCAAAAAATCCACTAGTATATGCTTGTTCTTGCCTATGATAAAATAGCAATTTCTACGTAAATGGAGTGCAAATTTTGCACACAATTTTCGCTTTTTTCATATTCTTCCTCTTAAAGGGTAATACCAATGACACCAATTTATTTTCTTAAATAAATTTATTATTTTGATTTTGTTTTAGTTCTTATTTAATTTTCTTTGTGTAAAATACCAATGCCACTAATTCATTTCTTCTTTGGAAACTTCTTTTTGTCTGCGTAAATTCCATTATTATATGCTTATTCTTGCATATTTTGAAAAAGCCCAATTCCGGTGTAAATTTTGTGCAAAATTTGTCATTATTTGTTTCATTTTCCATTTTTTTCTTCTTCTTGAAGTGTAATACCAATACCACTAATTCATTCTTACTTAGAAATTTTTATTATTTTGATTTTATTTTAGTATTCCTTTCATTTTCCTCGTTTAGAAAACTACACATATTATAGGCCTGCCTACGCATTTGATCATCATCCTCATGCGAAGACTAATTGAACTCTAACTTTGTATCCTATAAAAGACTCAGTTGGTGATGATGGTGTGTCTGCCATCCGTCAGTTCGGACCATCCGATCTGCATTTAACACATGTGAAGTAAGTGGCATTTTTGCAACAAGACCCCACCTTTTTTCTCCAATTTGGAGAAAATCTCTTCAAACCAACCACATCCCTCACCTCATCCAAATAGCCACAGAGAATACATTTTGAGTGAAACCTAACATATTTTTAGTGATATATACCAAAGCTAGAGTGTTTTTTCTTTCAAGTTTGTGAACATATATTATTATACTTCGATCCGTTGCAATGCACGAGCACATTGCTAGTTTACCTAAATAGTTGATCCCCACTAACTCAATTACATTAACATGCAACTATGCCAACTCATCATGTCATCATGCATGCTTCAGTAACTTTAATTCTCTCAACATGCAACTATGCCAAATCATCATGCCACCATACATGGAAAATTAATCACACCTTAACATGCACCATGCATGCTATTAATATATTCAAAAAATATTCTATAAGTATATTATGATAAAATATAATAAATTTTAATTCCTAATATTGTAATCCAAATACTAAAATTTCATACTGCCAAATCTCATAGAAATAACCGCATCCAATTCTCACATCAACACGCATGATATCATCTCTAGTATATACACAAACCTCTTACTGTAACTAAGCTCCATTGCATTGATCGTAAACTTACACATAGAAGATATATCTATGAACTCCAGCACTTGTGTATAGTTTCTGGGATCTTCTCAACAAAATAGCTAGCTTGTTGTGTTGTGAGCCGAGGAAGAGATATGTCCAAAGCATGCACCCTCATGCCGGTCGCCGCCAGCTAGTACGTAGGCGCCCCCTCTTGTCAAAGAAGAAAGAGTGACTCATAGAAATTCTAAATTCATCATTTCTTAGAGAACTACATCTCTATTCTTCTTTATTTGTAGTCGCTTTTGTCTTGTGTCTTACTAGGTATCATATCGGTTTCTATTATGTTTTCAGACAAAGCCCAAGTACCAAATGGCCTTTTGTTTTGTGGTTGCAAAGGTCCGAGTGTTCCTCTAAAAGAATTTACTCACCCGAAATCAAAATCAGCTTGCATCAATTTGGGTACTTGTCCCTAGCCGACCCCTAATATTCAGGCGCTTAGAGTGCCAAACAAACTCCGCAACCGTCTCCGGCTTTGCCTGATTGCGACGATGTCAAGTTTTGTCTTCCAAATAAGACCTTGAACTTATATTAAAAACTTCCAATGATGCAAAAATCCTAGAGAACCAGGAAATAAATCTCAAGCACGAGCCAGTCACTGCCAATGCTCCACCGCTTGAGCAAGCCTAACGTTGTATCCTGTGGTCAGAAAGTCATTGTGTTAAGGTTCAGTTTGGCCAAAGTTTCAGAGAAGAAGCTACCATCATACTAGCCTTGCTTGCACTTGGAATCTCAGAGCTAAACCATTTCCCGAGCAAAACTTCTGCTAGCTTCCGGCGGAGGCAATGCCGCCAAATCAAGGAAGAAACACGAATCCCTATCAAACGACCTGTTGCATCAGGGAAACACCAAGGGGTGAAAATGAGGAACACCAACGCTGCTTGCACAAAAATGTCCGGGGAACATTTCCCTGACCCCCAATGCGTACTAGGGCAATGTTACATTGATGTCTCTGACTTCCCACAACACGACCATTGTAAGGAGCAGGAAAGTGAGGGCCATCTTGATGCCAACACCATGACACATAGTGCACCCGTCCAGATCCGAAGGACGACATCACATACCCCCTCCCAAAGATCCGATACTAATAGCAGCAAGATCCATCGCTTCGGAGGGAGATCTAGTGGACACCTATTCGCGGCCGCCATCACCACAGCTGGAGCCGAAACTATACATAGTCAAAACCCTAACTAAGAATCCCTAGACTACTTGGTGCACGCGGAACAAGGTCCTAGGTTTTCCCTTCCTCCTGTCGCCCCGGAGCAACCCATGGAGGTGATGGGACCTGAATGATGTCGGTGATCGGGTCGCCTTCTCCCTCTTTCTAGATCCATTCTTGGTGGCTAGGGTTTAAGGGCATCTACAACCACGATGGGCAAATTTGGCTCATCAAAACACTGGCAGATGCATCCGGTAATGTCCGCTTTGAACCATGATTTGTCCATGCACATAGCTATGCCCCCACTTTCCCCCTATATGTTGGGTCACACACAAATAATTGATAGAGAGAGAGAGAGAGAGAGAGAGAGAGAGAGAAGGAAGAAAGAATAAAGAAATAAAAAACATGGCCCGTAGTGGGCCAAATACTATGTGACACACTGCCCGAACACGACCGGACATCCCCATATCCTTTTCATATATGGGCTGGATATAGAGATATGTGTATAACCTAGACATGCAAGGACAAAGTGAAGGCATCAGGTTAGATGATTTTTTTATCTCTTCCATCGAGCATTGACCGGACTGTCCCCTGGATGTCCGAGGACCGTTTGAGAGGACCGGTCAACGTGGGCTGTGGTTTCTACTATGTCGAGGGCCGTGGTTTCCCACAACACGACGAGGAGGGTATGGATCCGAGGGCTGTGGTTTCTACTACGTCGACGCGGAGCTGGACAAGGATCCTGTCAGTCCGCACTTGGTGACTGTCTCACTCGTTCCTGGTCAGACTCTGTCGTCGTCGGTAGTGGTGACCGTGGACCTGATCCGCGATGAGCTGGCGGCCTACATCGGTGACTACCGCGACAGCGACTTCTCCTGGGTAGTCACCGAGACGGCACCTCTGGTCTTCTCGGTGCCGTTCCCTTCTGCTGAGCTTCTCCGCATCTGCACCCACGACAAAATCAGGTGCCCGATCAACAAGTTCCTCATATCCGACAAGGAGGCTGTCACGGAACTGGATTTGGTTCCACCGCTCACCCCGATATGGGTGCTGGTTTATGCGCTTCCAAAGGGCAGCAGGCTCGCCCCTAGAGGGGGCAAGCTTGAGCATATTCTCAAGGCAGTCTCGGAGCCATTGGGCAAGCTCCTGTCCGTGGATCTCGCTTCCCTGGAGGGCGATGAGCCGGCCCGTATCGAGGTGCTATGCCCGATGCCGGCCGAGGTGGACGGCCTTTCCTTGATCTTCTACTTCGGCAAGAAGGCAGGCGTCTCACCTACGAGGTTGATCTGGAGGAGCTCGAGAGTCGGTCGGGCGTGATCCCGCCTCCCCCACCTCTGGCTCCTTCCGACGACCGTCACGACGAGGGCTCGGAGGGCTCTGATGAGACTTCTTCTGAGGAGGATGACGTCCCTCCGGTGCAGGACTCTGATGACCCACAAGTATAGGGGATCTATCGTAGTCCTTTTGATAAGTAAGAGTGTTGAACCCAACGAGGAGCAGAAGGAAATGACAAGCGATTTTCAGTAAGGTATTCTCTGCAAGCACTGAAATTATCGGTAACAGATAGTTTTGTGATAAGGTAATTTGTAACGGGTAACAAGTAATAAAAGTAAATAAGGTGCAGCAAGATGGCCCAATCCTTTTTGTCGCAAAGGACAAGCCTGGACAAACTCTTATATAAAGGAAAACGCTCCCGAGGACACATGGGAATTATCATCAAGCTAGTTTTCATCACGCTCATATGATTCGCGTTCGTTACTTTGATAATTTGATATGTGGGTGGACCGGTGCTTGGGTACTGCCCTTCCTTGGACAAGCATCCCACTTATGATTAACCACTCTTGCAAGCATCCGCAACTACAAAACTAGTATTAAGGTAAACCTAACCATAGCATAAAACATATGGATCCAAATCAGCCCCTTACGAAGCAACGCATAAACTAGGGTTTAAGCTTCTGTCACTCTAGCAACCCATCATCTATTTATTACTTCCCAATGCCTTCCTCTAGGCCCAAACAATGATGAAGTGTCATGTAGTTGACGTTCACATAACACCACTAGAGGAGAGATAACATACATCTCATCAAAATATCGAACGAATACCAAATTCACATGACTACTTATAGCAAGACTTCTCCCTTGTCCTCAGGAACAAACGTAACTACTCACAAATCATATTCATGTTCATAATCAGAGGGGTATTAATATGAAGGAAATATGCCCTAGAGGCAATAATAAAGTTATTATTTATTTCCTTATTTCATGATAAATGTTTATTATTCATGCTAGAATTGTATTAACCGGAAACATAATACATGTGTGAATACATAGACAAACAGAGTGTCACTAGTATGCCTCTACTTGACTAGCTCGTTAATCAAAGATGGTTATGTTTCCTAACCATAGACATGAGTTGTCATTTGATTAACGGGATCACATCATTAGGAGAATGATCTGATTGACATGACCCATTCCGTTAGCCTAGCACTTGATCGTTTAGTGTGTTGCTATTGCTTTCTTCATGACTTATACATGTTCCTGTAACTATGAGATTATGCAACTCCGTTTACGGAGGAACACTTTGGTGCTACCAAACGTCACAACGTAATCGGGTGATTATAAAGGAGTACTACAGGTGTCTCCAAAGGTACATGTTGGGTTGGCGATTTGAGATTAGGTTTTGTCACTCCGATTGTCGGAGAGGTATCTCTGGGCCCTCTCGGTAATGCACATCATTATAAGCCTTGCAAGCAATGTGACCAATGAGTTGGTTACGGGATGATGCATTACTGAGCGAGTAAAGAGACTTGCCGGTGGCGAGATTGAACTAGGTATTGGATGCCGACGATCGAATCTCGGGCAAGTAACATACCGATGACAAAGGAACAACGTATGTTGTTATGCGGTTTGACCGATAAAGATCTTCGTAGAATATGTAGGAGCCAATATGGGCATCCAGGTCCCGCTATTGGTTATTGACCAAGAATAGTTCTAGGTCATGTCTACATAGTTCTCGAACCCGTAGGGTCCGCACGCTTAAGGTTTCGATGGCGATGTTATATTATGAGTTTATGAGTTTTGATGTACCGAAGGAGTTCGAGTCCCGGATGAGATCGGGGACATGACGAGGAGTCTCGAAATGGTCGAGACGTAAAGATCGATATATTGGACGACTATATTCGGAGTTCGGAAAGGTTCCGAGTGATTCGGTATTTTTCGAGTACCGGGAGTTACGGGAATACGGGGAAGAGTATTGGGCCTTAATGGGCCTTAGTGGGAAGGAGCCGGAGGTGGCGCGCCCTCCCAAGCCCAGTCCGAATTGGACAAGGGGTTTGGGCGCAGCCCACCTCTCCTTCCTTCTCCACTTCCCCCTTCCCCCTTCTCCTAGTTGGACTAGGAAAGAAGGAGTCCTACTCCGGTGGGAGTAGGACTCCCCTGGCGCGCCCTCCTCCTAGGGCCGGCCTCCTCCTCCCTCCCTCCTTTATATACGGGGCAGGGGCACCCCATAACACACAAGTTGATCTACGGATCGTTCCTTAGCCGTGTGCGGTGCCCCCTCCACCATATTCCACTTCGGTCATATCGTCATGAGCTTAGCGAAGCCCTGCGCCGGAGAAGTCATATCGTCGCGGAGCTTAGGCGAAGCCCTGCGTCGGTGGAGCATCATCATCGTCACCACGCCGTCGTCTTGACGGAACTCATCCCGACACTTTGCTGGATCGAGTCCGGGATCGCCATCGAGCTGAACGTGTGCAGAACTCGGAGGTGCCGTACGTTCGGTGCTTGGATCGGTCGGATCATGAAGACGCGTCGACTACATCAACGCGTTGTTATAACGCTTCGCTTCGGTCTCACGAGGGTACGTGGACGACACTCTCCCTCTCATTGCTATGCCATCACCATGATCTTGCGTGTGCGTAGGAATTTTTTGAAATTACTACGTTCCCCAACAAATGGTATCGAGCCTGGTTTTATGCGTTGATGTCATGTGCACGAGTAGAACACAAGTGAGTTGTGGACGATACAAGTCATACCGCCTACCAGCATGTCATACTTTGGTTCGGGCGGTATTGTGAGATGAAGCGGCCTGGACCGACATTACGCAGACGCTACGCGAGACTGGTTTCACCGCCGAGCACTAGTTGCTTAAAGGTGACCGGCGGGTGTCTCTCTCTCACTTTAGTTGAAGCGAGTGTGGCTACGCCCGGTCCTTGCGAAGGTTAAAACAGCACCAACTTGACAAACTATCGTTGTGGTTTTGATGCGAGGTAAGAACGGTTCTTGCTCAGCCCGTAGCAGCCACGTAAAACTTGCAACAACAAAGTAGAGGACGTCTAACTTGTTTTTGCAGGGCATGTTGTGATGTGATATGGTCAAGATGTGATGCTATATTTATTGTATGAGATGATCATGTATTGTAACCGAGTTATCAAGAATGGCGGGAGCCATATGGTTGTCGCTTTATTGTATGAAATGCAACGCCATGTAATTGCTTTACTTTATCACTAAGCGAGAGCGATAGTCGTAGAAGCAATAGTTGGCGAGACGACAACGATGCTACGATGGAGATCAAGGTGTCGCGCCGGTGACGATGGTGATCATGACGATTGCTTGGCGATGGAGATCACAAGCACAAAATGATGATGACCATATCATATCACTTATATTGATTGCATGTGATGTTTATCCTTTATGCATCTTATCTTGCTTTGATTGACGGTAGCATTATAAGATGATCTCTCACTAAAATTATCAAGAAGTGTTCTCCTCGAGTATGCACCGTTGCCAAAGTTCGTAGTACCCGGACACCACGTGATGATCGGGTGTGATAAGTTCTACGTCCATCTACAACGGTGCAAAACAGTTGCACACGCGAATACTCAGTTAAACTTGACGAGCCTAGCATATAACAGATATGGCCTCGAACACGGAGACCGAAAGGTCGAGCGTGAATCATATAGTAGATATGATCAACATAGTGATGTTCACCATTGAAACTACTCCATCTCACGTGATGATCGGACATGGTTTAGTTGATTTGGATCACGTAATCACTTAGATGACTAGAGATATGTCTATCTAAGTGGGAGTTCTTAAGTAATATGATTAATTGAACTTTAATTTATCATGAACTTAGTCCTGGTAGTATTTTGCAAATTATGTTGTAGATCAATAACTCGCGTTGTTGCTTCCCTATGTTTGTTGCTTTCATATGTTTATTTTGATATGTTCCTAGAGAAAAATTATGTTGAAAAATGTTAGTAGCAATGATGCGGATTGGATCCGTGATCTGAGGTTTATCCTCATTGCTGCACTGAAAAATCATGTCCTTAATGCACCGCTAGGTGACAAACCTATTGCAGGAGCGATGCGAGACGTTATGAACGTTTGGCTAGCTCAATATGATGACTACTTGATAGTTTAGTGCACCATGCTTAAAGGCTTAGAATCGGGACTTCAAAGACGTTTTGAACGTCATGGACCATATGGATGTTCCAGAATTGAAGTTAATATTTCAAGCAAATACCGAGTTGAGAGATATGAAGTCTCCAACAAGTTCTATAGCTAAAAGATGGAGGAGAATCGCTCAACTAGTGAGCATGTGCTCAGATTGTCAGGTACTTCAATCGCTTGAATCAAGTGGGAGTTAATCTTCCAGATAAGATAGTGATTGATGAATTCTCTAGTCACCATCACCAAGTTAGTAGAACTCGTGATGAACTATAATATGCAAGGGATGAAAAAGTAATTCCCAAGCTCTTCGTGATGCTGAAATCGACGAAGGTAGAAATCAAGAAAAGAGCATCAAGTGTTGATGATTGACAAGACCACTAGTCTCAAGGAAAAGGGCAAAGGAAGAAGGGAACTTCAAAAGAACGGCAAGCAAGTTGCTACTCGAGTGAAGAAGCCCAAGTCGGACCTAAGCACGAGACTAAGTGCTTTTGCTACAATGGAATTGGTCCTTTGAAGCGGAACTACCTCAAGTGTTTGGCGGATAAGAAGGATGGCAAAGTGAACAAAGGTATATTTGATATACAGATTATTGATGTATATTTTACTAGTGTTCATAGCAACCCCTCGGTATTTGATCTTGGTTCGGTTGCTAAGAGTAGTAACTCAAAGCGGAGTTGCAGAATGAAGCGAAACTAGTTGAAGGGAAGTGACGATGAGTGTTGGAAGTAGTTCCAAGATTGATATGATCATCATCGCACACTCCCTATACTTTCGGGATTAGTGTTAAACCTAAATAAATGTTATTTGGTGTTTGCGTTGAGCATGAATATGATTTGATCATGTTTATTGCAAAGCGGTTATTCATTTAAAGTCAAAGAATAATTGTTGTTATGTTTAAATGAATAAAACCTTCGATGGTCATACACCCAATGAAAATAGTTTTCAAAACGGTTATTCATTTAAAGTCAAAGAATAATTGTTGTTCGTTTAAATGAATAAAACCTTCAATGGTCATACACCCAATAAAAATAGTTTGTTGGATCTCGATCGTAGTAATACACATATTCATAATATTGATGCCAAAAGATGCAAAGTTAATAATGATAGTGCAACTTATTTGTGGCACCGCCGTTTAGGTCATATTGGTGTAAAGCGCATGAAGAAACTCCATGTTGATGGGATTTTGGAATCACTTGATTATGAATCACTTGATGCTTGCGAACCATGCCTTATGGGCAAGATGACTAAAGACTCGTTCTCCGGAACAATGAAGCGAGCAAATGACTTATTGGAAATAATACATCCGATGTATGCGGTCCGATGAGTGTTAAAAGCTCACGGCAAGTATCGTTATTTTTCGACCTTCACAAGATGATTTGAGCAGATATGAGTATATCTACTTAATGAAGCACAAGTCTGAAACATTTGAAAAGTTCAAATAATTTCAGAGTGAAGTGGAGAATCATCGTAATAAGAAAATAAAGTTTCTACGATCTGATCGTGGAGGAGAATATTTGAGTTACGAGTTTGGCCTTCATATAAAACAATGTGGAATAGTTTCACAGCTCACGCCACATGGAACACCATAACGTAATGGTGTGTCCGAACGTCATAACCGTACTTTATTTTTGATATGGTGCGATCAATGATGTCTCTTACCGATTTACCAATATCGTTTTGGGGTTATGCATTAGAGACAGCTGCATTCACGTTTAATAGGGCACCATCTAAATCCGTTGAGATGACACCGTATGAACTATGGTTTAACAGTAAACCTAAGCTGTCATTTCTTAAAAGATTGGAGTTGTGATGCTTATGTGAAAAAGTTTTCAACTGATAAGCTCGAACCCAAATCGGAGAAGTGCGTCTTCATAGAATACCCAAAGGTAACTATTGGGTACACCTTCTATCACAGATCCGAAGGCAAGTTATTCGTTGCTAAGATGGATCCTTTCTAGAGAAGAAGTTTCTCTCGAAAGAAGTGAGTGGGAGGAAAGTAGAACTTGATGAGGTGTGACGCCCTCGATTCAATCGTACACTAATCATGCACGCAAATGTGTACGATCAAGATCAAGGACTCACGGGAAGATATCACAACACAACTCTACAAATAAAATAAGTCATACAAGCATCATAATACAAGCCAGGGCCTCGAGGGCTCGAATACAAGTGCTCGATCATAGACGCGAGTCAGCGGAAGCAATAATATCTGAGTACGGACATAAGTTAAACAAGGTGCCATAAGATGGCTAGCACAAACCGGGATACAGATCGAAGAGGACAGGCCTCCTGCCACAGGATCCTCCTAGGTCACTCCCGGTCGCCGCCGTGGCTACACGTAGTAGTAGGCGCCCCGAGTAGTAGTCGCCGAGGCGGTCGTCGATAGCAGCAACCGAGTAGAGATAGGGAAAAGGGGAACAAGGCAACCGTGAGTACTCATCCAAAGTACTGCAAGCAAGGAGCTACACTACATATGCATGGATATATGTGTAAAGGCCATATCATGGACTGAACTGCAGAAATGCCGTAATAGAGAGAAGACCTAGTCCTATCGAAGACTAGCATCTTCCGAAACCACCATCTTGCAGCAAACAAGAGGGAGTAGAGTAACATAACTTAAAGTAGCAGTAGTGTTATCAACCTCGCCAGAGATCCTTTCTCGACTCCTGCGAGAAAGAAATCCCGAGCCATACTATCCAGATTATCATCACAATCCAATTCTCATCGCAATCCATTGCTCATATCCAGTCTCATCTCAAGTAACCAGTTCTAGTTGTATCGATCGGGATACAACTCCAAGTGTCCGCTATCCGTGGGACAGGCTATCGATAGATGTTTTCTTCCTGCAGGGTGCACCAACTTACCCACCACGCCGCTTAACTCCGCCGGACACACTTTCCGTGGTCATGCCGGCCTCGGCCAAACAATACGCCGCAACCCGACCTAGGCTTAATAGAGAGGCCAGACGCCGGACTAAACCTATGCCCCTGTGGGTCATGGGCCATCTCCCAGGAACTCAAGACGCTATAGGGCGGCCGAAGCAGACCTAGCCTAACAGCGTTCCAGTCCAATCCGGCGTAGCGCCGCTCCGACGCCGACGTCTAATAAGCTTGGCTGATGTATACGACGCAGAACGCCCATACTTAGCCCACGTGATGGTTAGTGCTATCGGGCCGAGGCCCTCGGATCAAATATCCAAATCGTGAGTGGATTAGGAAGCGGTAACAAGCGAGACTCACGAAGATGTGACCCGTTGCCCGCCTCGAGGACTTGCGGCAAGGGCTAGGAATGCCCGCCACGCCTCGTAATTATCTCGCGGGCACCCTCCAGGTCAACCCGCTCCACATCACTGCAATTACGCGCTGGTACCCCTCGTGGTCGACCCGTCTTTCCAAGTAATGATGGTAAAAGTCCAAGTAACCGTGAGTCCAAACATCAAGGGAAAACACGAGGAATCACCCCGGTGTATTCCACTCAATGTAGTCGTCAAGGTGAACATAAGAGGATTCACCCTCGAGGTCCACACTTGAGGGGTTGCACGACAAGTCGTATCGGAAGTGGTTAAGGAGGAAATCACCCTCGATGACCACAACCGGATAGCTATACTACAGGTTAGTATCGAGGTGTCAGAGAGGTCTCACCCTCGGTACTCGATAGTAACCTAGTAGTGTCGAGCAACTAAGGGAAAGTGATGTGCGGTGTCGGGGCTGGTCTCCGATCCGCTGATCGGGTCTTCAATGATGAAGCAGGGCAACAAAGACAAGGTGGGGGTCACCGATGGGTCTCTAACCAACCTATACTAAGCGGTTTAGGATAAGCGGTAGGTAACAATAGCAGGCTACAATAAGCAAGGCTATGCAATGAATAGGAGCAAACAATAATGAGAGCAAAATCTAATGCAAGCAAGAGAGAATGGAATGGGCGATATCGGGATGATCAAAGGGGCTTGCCTGGTTGCTCGGCAAGAGAGAGGGTCGTCAAGATTGTAGTCGAACTGCCGGTGCAGTGCGTCGGTCTCGTAGTCTACCGAAGAGAAGAGGGGGAAGAAACAATGAATACACGATAACAGATGCATAACGATGCATGACATGCCAAGAAGCGATGCTAGGCGTGCCCTAACGTGGTAAGAGGGGTACTGGTTTAGGGGGGGGGAAGCATCCGGGAAGTTATCCCGTCTCCGGACGTCTGTCAGACAGATGAACCGGAGGAGAAAGTTTGCAGGTTCGATAGGTTAGAGACGTGCGGTGGACGAACGGATTGCGATCGAATTCGCCTCGTCGCTCGAGCAACTTTCATGTTGAAAATAATTTAATCCGGATTACGGATTAAAAGATATGATTTATAAAAGGTTTTACTAATTTCGGAATTTTAATTAATTATTTAATTAATGTCGAATTGCATTTATGACATCAAGATGAGGTCATGCCGACGTCATCACCAACAGGTTGACTAAGTCAACCCCCGCCAGTGGGTCCCACATGTCATTCACTAAGCCTAATTAACCTAATCGGGTTAATTAATCTTAGTTAATTAAGTTAACTAATGATTAGTATTAATTAATCCAGGATTAATTAGTTTAATTAATTACCCAATTAATTAGCTAATGATTAGGTTTAACTAATCCAGAATTAATTAGATTAATTAATTACTCAATTAATTAATTAATTAGTTATTTAGTTAATTAGTTTAATTCACTTTTAATTCATTTTTCGTTTCTGTTTAATTAAAACATTCTTTTTATCGTTTTTTTTGGGGGTGGGGCCCCCTGTCAGTGGCACGTGGCGCAAACGGGCGCGGGCGCCTGAAGAAGTGGGTGCCGCCGATCCGAACCGACCCGACCCGGTCGGGCGGCGACCACCGGGCGGATCGAGGCGCTGGCGGCAAGTGGCCGAACCACGGGCGCCCGCCGGCGAGCGACGCCGGTGAGGGGGGCGACGGAGGCGGTTATGAGGCTCGGTCGGGCCGAGTGTCGCATGGGAGAAGGGGGTCGAGGTTGATCTGCAGGCGGCGAGGAGGCGCCGAACGGGGAGGAGGGGGCGGGGCTCGGGGCTCGGGCGGCGCCGGCGTGGGGAGCAGAGAGAGCATGGGAGGAGGAGGGTGCGCGGGTTGCAGCGCCGATGGGCGCAGCGGGCGCTGCCACGGACGACGTGTGAGGCGCCGGGCGAGGGGAGAGGCAGGCGGCGTGGGCGCTGCACGGGTATGTAGTCTGTGCGAGAGCCTGGCGGCGAGCAGCACGGGGCGTCGAGGAGCTTCGCTGGGCGGTCGGGCACGACCGGCGATGAGGGAAAGGGAGGAGGAGGTCGAGGCTCACGGGGTGTAGGGTCTCGGGCGCGGCGTGGAGGAGGGCGGGACGACGGCGAAGCTCGAGGCGTTAGTGCTTGTGGGCGGCGCGTGGCCCACGGTGCCCGGCGAGGAGGGGGACGGGGACACGGCGACGAGGTTGACGACGAGGTTGCCGTGGCGGGGCGCGGCTTCAGGGAGGTAGAGGCGGGGCGGCGGCGCTGGGGCGCCTGGGGCGCAAGCGGCAGAGGGGGGAGGAGGCTTCGTCGATGGGGGGGGGGCGCTCGTCGATGGGGGGCGCTCGTCCCCGATTCAGATCGGGACGAGGAGAGGAGAGGCGCGGGGAGAGGGAGGAGTGGGCGGTTGGGGACTAGGGTTTCCCTCGGGGTGGATAAGGAGAGGGGGGGTGGCTGGGCAGCCTGGTGGCCCAGTTAGCGGGGGGCCAGGGGTTTTCTTCCTTTTTTTTTTTGTTTGCAAAATTTAATATTTTAAGCACTTAAATAATTGTAATTTGCTCTGTTTTAATCATCTTAGAGTAATTAAACATTTTATAAAAGTGGGGTTTCACCACCATAAATATTTACTTAATTATAAGGTTCCTCCAACATATAAAGTTTAATATTTGAAAACTTTTAATGTTTGACCTTGTTGAATTTGAATTTTGAAATTGATTTGAATCAACGCGAGAGTTGTCAACGGTAACCGAGGTGACGTGGCATCATCGGTCTGATTATTCTTGTAAGCGTGATTACCCAAGGTCACAATTCTCCTCCACTACAAGAAATCTCGTCCCGAGATTTAAGAGGGGAGCAAGGGGGAAAGGTCTGGATACGATAATCTAACGGATCTTTTCGAAGAAGTTAAACCCTTTCGTTGATGTCTTCAATCCTTTACTCCGATGCATCATGATAAACTGGTCATCATTTCTTCGGGAACTCCATCGTACTTACAAACGATAAGGGGCAGCTCACTACGACACAAAGCTTTTAAGGGAAACAATCTGGGGCTAACCCATGAATTAGTAAAAGATTAACTCTCGAGTTGAACATAAGAAATACCTCGAGAGTAAGGTACGAAGGTACCATAATAGGCCCCAAGCGGGTAGGTAGTTGCTCGAAGCCTGAACCAGAGTGAGAAGGGGGTTCAGAGTAGCGAGAGTAAGTATCGCGTCTGATACCAGAATAGATCACTATGACGGTGGCCCGTGAATTACATACGAGTCCACGCGGGAGGAATAACTTTGGGAGCAGGGGGGTGTACTGGGAGTCGGTTTCGATCCGTGACACTGTGGGTTATGGGCCCACCATGTGGTTAAAAGTAGTAGGTTGTTGACATCCCGCACGATCATGTAAGCAAGGCAAGTCGAGAAGAAAGTCGAGGGTCATGTCGGCAACAACATAGGTACCAAGGGCGAGGGACGAAGAGAACCATTTTCACGCTTTCGTTGAACGAGGCGGACCAATAGGCAAGGTTCTCGCCCATCGGTGGTTACCGGAATGTCATCAACAAATAGTAATAGGGTCTTACTTACAGAGTGGTATAACGAGGTGCTTACCTAAGCAGGGGGTTATCACTGCTTAGATTATATAACTCCCAAGAAAGGTTCAAACAACCAATGGAAAGTAAAAATATGATTATCATATTGAACAGAACAATGGAAAGGAAAATGTGTTTATACACATATTTCAGGGATATACCCTTACCAAGGATAAGCAGAGCATGATATCCATGACAGGATATAATTTAGAAAACCCTTTGGGTAAGGGGAGAGAAATTTCATGACATTACCCATACAACGGTGTTCGGATAATTGAGCAAGAAACATTTAGCATTGAGCTTCGAATGTTCTTGTTGAAAATCAAAGCATCACAGACATGTTCCGAGATAGCATTGACATGGCCTTGATGAAGATCGACTTGGAATCACGAAGGATTCATTAGGAATAACTGGTAGAAACAGTATTACAATTCCCTCATGGATGAAAGGATGATCCTGCTGAAAAGGATTCTATAATGATAGGTCCTCCAGCCGGGGGGGGGGGGGTGCTAGGCATGACATCATGCTACCGGTTCATCAAAGGACCAATAACATAACTCTTGGAAAGTTGTCCCAACCATCATATCGGACCGAGATTCAGATCCGATTGGTGTCAGGATACCTCAGACTTAGGATACCTGAGAAGAAAAGGTGCAACGCAAACTGACGAGATGACAATGTAAGATTCTCGGGGAAATGAACTATGAAGTTATTCCCGTTAACAAGAGTCCATCATTAGCCCAAGGAGAGGACAAGGGGGTGTCTGGTGATCTCAACGGCAATTCGCCGAGATTCCCAAAAGATAGACTCCCACATTAAAGTGAACAAGGAGAAAACATTTGTCGGAACAAATGATACTAGGAAATATGCTCGAGGAAAACATACTCTAGTAAACATTGGTTGAAAAGGTGCGCCCGATGGGTTGGGTTGCACGACCAATGTCAGAATGGTGACCCAATAATCCATAGGCTAAGAATTTCACTTCAAAGCAAGAGGCTTGCTAGAAGGGCAGAATCCAACCGCATCGTTCACTTGTTGGTACACCGGTTGGAAGTAACACGGGGACCAAGAAAGAATGGTGATGGTGAGAAGCATCTCAATACCAAGAATTTCTTAAGAGGTGGAGCAGTCCTCACAACATCCTTGATATTAGCAGATGGTAATACTCCAAGGTAAAGAAGAACAAATGCTGGATAGCAAGGAACTCAAAGTAAAACACCAAACATGAACAAGCTCGTGTTGGTGGGAAGGCAATAAGGTGGTCGATGATAATACAAATTATCGAGGACAAGGACGGTATTCTCATCATGAATTCAATTGATATCTTGGATGAGCTCGAGAAAAGTGAAGATCACGACACCCTTGTCGCGAGAGTACATGAAGATGTAATCGATCGGCGACGACATCAAGTCAAAGTAATGATGACGTGAAAGGTTATTAGAACCAAGGGTACGACACAAACTCGAAACCAAGCTTGATGTTCAAGGCGAAATGATATGTCGATGAGGATCGACATAAGGTCAGTTCCTCGTCGAAAATTGTGCTCCGTGAAGAAGGAACGGGTAGTACCGATAAAATCATCACGACAACGATATAGCCAAACAGGCTAGGAATGGCGTGATCGGATTCAAACTCGTACTTATAGAAGCTTACTGAAGAGTTGTTGAACCGTAGTGCGGACTCGGTTCAGTTACCGGTGTCTTTGAGTGTTTAAATAACTCAGAGCCCGTGAAAAATTGGAAACAGTGGGAAGGTAGCACTTGATGAAGAACTCATAAGAGGTTACGCAGTTCCATGATAATCTCGAGATATCAGGGGAAGGTCTCACAAAGTTATTGAATAAGAAGGATGCTGTCGGGTAAAATCCAGTAATGGACCTGATGGTCCACCAGGGGTCTGACGTGAGCATCAGTACTTAACTAGAGGAAGAAGAATGCCAGGAGTTCAGATCATAGAAACAACTGACTAACTCAATTGTCAAAAGCAAAGGAATGCTCTGATTTAGGGATGGATAAGTTGAATAGCCTTAGGGTACAATCAACGATAATTGGATTGGTCGAGAACCAATTCCAGATAAATGAATGGCAGCTCAGCCGAAAAAGTAATTTATAAGGATCAATGGTGATTGCGGGTATTCGCACACATATTGAGTCAACAGACTCAAAATGATAATGGCAAGGAATGTCAATAAGACTACCAGATTTATGGGATTAACCATAATGCAAGCAAACAAGAATTTCAAGAGCCAAGGCTCCAGAGGACTTTCGGAAGATCGAATAGTAATTTGAAGACTTCTGTGAAACACATGAACAACTGGGGATGAGCGGATACTCGACAAGTGCGAGGATTTATTTGAAGGGGGGATTCATGTAGTAAGGGACTGCTAGGCAGTAGGCACAAAGTATTCTTGGAACAATAGAGAACACTTCGGGGTATCTTGTAATAACGAGATCAATGGGGATGATCGTATGAATTGCAAGTGCAAGCAGTTATCCATACGGATTTATCGGAGGCCGGAATAGCAAAAGTGATGGGCACAAAGTATCGAGAGAACAATGAGAGTATCTTCGAATCTTCCGATTAGCGGGGCGATCATCTGAAGTGAAGGGCTCTCGGGAGAAAAAACTTGCGAGAACCTAAAGTTAGCTTTCTTTTTAGTAAATTCATTTAACCCGAATAGAAGAGAGTTCGAGACCCCTGAGTAAAGATCGAGGAGTAAAAGATCCTAATTCCACCCAATGGCGACGCAGCCCATAAGACACACAGCCATGTTAGTAAAAGTTTTGCAATGTCTAGACTCGACTTCGCCAAGGAGTTGGAAAGGGATTCCTACAGCAATGGCTCGATACCAACTTGTGACGCCCTCGATTCAATCGTACACTAATCATGCACGCAAATGTGTACGATCAAGATCAAGGACTCACGGAAGATATCACAACACAACTCTACAAATAAAATAAGTCATACAAGCATCATAATACAAGCCAGGGGCCTCGAGGGCTCGAATACAAGTGCTCGATCATAGACGAAGTCAGCGGAAGCAATAATATCTCGAGTACGGACATAAGTTAAACAAGGTGCCATAAGATGGCTAGCACAAACCGGGATACAGATCGAAGAGGACAGGCCTCCTGCCGGGATCCTCCTAGGTCACTCCGGTCGTCGTCAAGCAGGCTACACGTAGTAGTAGGCGCCCCGAGTAGTAGTCGCCGTGGCGGTGGCGCTCGATCTGGACTCCATCGTGCGATAGCAGCAACCGAGTAGAGATAGGGAAAAGGGGAACAAGGCAACCGTGAGTACTCATCCAAAGTACTGCAAGCAAGGAGCTACACTACATATGCATGGATATATGTGTAAAGGCCATATCGATGGACTGAATCTGCAGAAATGCGTAATAGAGAGAAGACCTAGTCCTATCGAAGACTAGCATCTTCCGAAACCACCATCTTGCAGCAAACAAGAGGAGTAGAGTAACATAACTTAAAGTAGCAGTAGTGTTATCAACCTCGGCCGAGATCCTTTCTCGACTCCTGCGAGAAAGAAATCCTGAGCCATACTATCCAGCTTATCATCACAATCCAATTCTCATCGCAATCCATTGCTCATATCCGTGTCTCATCTCAAGTAACCAGTTCTAGTTGTATCGATCGGGATACAACTCCAAGTGTCCGTTATCGAGGACAGGCTATCGATAGATGTTTTCTTCCCTGCAGGGTGCACCAACTTACCCACCACGCCGCTTAACTCCGCCGGACACACTTTCCAAGGTCATGCCCGCCTCGCCAAACAATACGCCGCAACCCGACCTAGGCTTAATAGAGAGGCCAGACGCCGGACTAAACCTATGCCCCTGTGGGTCATGGGCCATCTCCCCGAACTCCGCGACGCTTGCGAGGGCGGCCGAAGCAGACCTAGCCTAACAGCGCTCCAGTCCAATCCGGCAGCGCCTCCGACGCCGACGTCTAATAAGCTTCGGCTGATGTATACGACGCAGAACGCCCATACTTAGCCCACGTGATGGTTAGTGCTATCGGGCCGAGGCCCTCGGATCAAATATCCAAATCGAGTGGATTAGGAACGCGGTAACAAGCGAGACTCACGAAAGATGTGACCCGTTGCCTGCCTCGAGGACTTGCGGCAAGGGCTAGGAATGCCCGCCACGCCCGTAATTATCTCGCGGGCACCTCCGTGTCAACCCGTCTCCACATCACTGCATTACAGCGCTGGTACCCTCGTGGTCGACCCGCCTTTCCAAGTAACAAGTGGTAAAAGTCCAAGTAACCGTGAGTCCAAACATCAAGGGAAAACACGAGGAATCACCCCGTGTATTCCACTCAATGTAGTCGCCAAGGTGAACATAAGAGGATTCACCCCGAGGTCCACACTTGAGGGGTTGCACGACAGAGTCGTATCGGAAGTGGTTAAGGAGGAAATCACCCTCGATGACCACAACCGGATAGCTATACTACAGGGTTAGTATCAGAGGTGCTGTAGAGGTCTCACCCTCGGTACTCGATAGTAACCTAGTAGTGTCGAGCAACTAAGGGAAAGTGATGTGCGGTGTCGGGGCCTGGTCTCCGATCCCGCTGATCGGGTCTTCAATGATGAAGCAGGGGCAACAAAGACAAGGTGGGGGTCACTGATGGGTCTCTAACCAACCTATACTAAGCAGTTTAGGATAAGGTGTAGGTAACAATAGCAAAGGTTACAATAAACAGGCTATGCAATGTAATAGGAGCAAACAATACAGAGCAAAATCTAATGCAAGCAAGAGAGAATGGAATGGGCGATATCGGGATGATCAAAGGGGGCTTGCCTGGTTGCTCACGGCAAGAGAGAGGGTCACACCTTCGTAGTCGAACCGCCACCGCAACGCCGGTCTCGTAGTTCATCAAGAGAAGAGGGGAAGAAACAATGAATACACGATAACAGATGCATAACGATGCATGACATGCCAAGAAGCGATGCTAGGCGTGCCCTAACGTGGTAAGAGGGGTACTGGTTTAGGGGGGGAAGCATCCGGGAAGTTATCCCGTCTCCGGACGTCTGTCAGACAGATGAACCGGAGGAGACAGTTTGCAGGTTCGATAGGTTAGAGACGTGCGGTGGACGAACGGACTGCGTATCCGAATTCGTCTCGTCGTTCTGAGCAACTTTCATGTTGAAAATAATTTAATCCGGATTACGGATTAAAAGATATGATTTATAAAAGGTTTTACTAATTTCTGGAATTTTAATTAATTATTTAATTAATGTCGAATTGCATTTATGACATCAAGATGAGGTCATGCCGACGTTATCACCAACAGGTTGACTAAGTCAACCCGCCAGTGGGTCCCACATGTCATTCACTAAGCCTAATTAACCTAATCGGGGTTAATTAATCTTAGTTAATTAAGTTAACTAATGATTAGTATTAATTAATCCAGATTAATTAGTTTAATTAATTACCCAATTAATTAGCTAATGATTAGGTTTAACTAATCCAGATTAATTAGATTAATTAATTACTCAATTAATTAATTAATTAGTTATTTAGTTAATTAGTTTAATTCACTTTTAATTCATTTTTCGCTTCATTTAATTAAAATATTCTTTTATCGTTTTTTTTTGGGGGGGGCCTCGTCGCTGGCATCGTGGCATAAACGGCGCGCGGGCGCCATGAAGTGCGGGTGCCGCCCGATCCGGCACGACCCGCCCGGTCGGGCGGCGACCACCGGGCGGATCGGGCGCTGGGCGGCCAAGTGGCCGAGTTACTGGCCGCCGCCCAGCGAGCGACGCCGTGAGGGGGGGGGCGACGGAGGCGGTTATGGGCTCGGTCGGGCCGAGTGTCGTAAGGGAGAAGGGGGTCGAGGTTGGCTCAGGCGGCGAGGAGGGCGCCGAACGGGAGGGAGGGAGGGGGGGCTCGGGGCTGGCGGCGCCGGCGTGGGGAGCAGAGAGAGCATGGCGAGAGAGAGGGAAGGCTGTTGCAGCGCCGATGGGCATGGCGGGCAAGCACGGACGTGGGCTGTGAGGCACCGGGCGAGGGGGAGAGGCACGGCGCGGCGGGCTGCCACTGGCGCTGCTGGCGAGCCGGGCGCGGGCGACAGCACGGGCGCGCCGAGGAGCTTGTCTGGGCGGTCGGGCACGACCGGCGATGAGGGAAAGGGAGGAGGAGGTCGAGGCTCACGGGGGGGGTGTAGGGTCTGGAAGCGGCGTGGAGGAGGGCGGGACGACGGCGAAGCTCGAGGCGTTAGTGCCTTGGCCGGGCGGGCAAGGCCCACGGTGCCCGGCGAGGAGGGGGGACGGGACGCGCGACGAGGTTGACGACGAGGTTGCTGGCGGGCGCGGCTCAGGAGGTAGAGGCGGGCGGCGGCGCTGTGGGCGCCTGGGGCGGCAAGGCAGAGGGGTGGGAGGAGGCGCTCGTCGATGGGGGCAGGGGGCGCTCGTCGATGGGGGCAGGGGGCGCTCGTCCCCGATTCAGATCGGGACGAGGAGAGGAGAGGCGCGGGGAGAGGGAGGAGTGGGCGGTTGGGGACTAGGGTTTCTCGGGGTGGATAAGGAGAGGGGGGGTGGTCGGCTGGGCGGGCCTGGTGGCTCAGGGGTTGGCCTCTGGGCGTTGGCCCGATTAGCCAAGGGGGGCAGGGGTTTTCTTCCTTTTCTTTTTTTTTGTTTGCAAAAATTTAATATTTTTAAGCACTTAAATAATTGTAATTTGCTACTGTTTTAATCATCTTAGAGTAATTAAACATTTTATAAAAGTGGGGTTTCACCACCATAAATATTTACGAATTATAAGGTTCACTCCGAACATATAAAGTTTAATATTTGAAAACTTTTAATATTTGACCTTGTTGAATTTGAATTTTGAAATTGATTTGAATCAACGCGAGAGTTGTCAACGGTAACCGAGGTGACGTGGCATCATCAGTGCGGATTACTGTAGCGTGATTACCCGGGCGTCACATGAGGTAATTGTACCTTCTCCCTTATTGGAAAGTAGTTCATCACAGAAATCAGTTCCGGTGATTCCTACACCAATTAGTAAGGAAGTTAATGATGATGATCATGAAACTTCAGATCAAGTTGCTACCAAACCTCGTAGGTCTTCCAGAGTAAGATCCGCACTGAGTGGTACGGTAATCATGTTCGAAGTCATGTTACTAGACCATGATGAACCTACGAACTATGAGGAAGCGATGATGAGCCCAGATTCGCGAAATGGCTTGAGGCCATGAAATCTGAGATGGGATCCATGTATGAGAACAAAGTATGGACTTTGATGGAGTTGCTCGATGATCGGCAAGCCATATTATATAAATGGATCTTCAAGAGGAAGACAGATGATGATAGTAGTGTTACTATCTACAAAGTTCGACTTGTCGCAAAAAGGTTTTCGACAAGTTCAAGGTGTTGACTACAAATGAGATTTTCTCAACTCAGTAGCGATTCTTAAGTCTGTCGAATCATGTTAGCAATTGCCACATTTTATGAAATCGGCAAATGGATGGCAAAACTACATTCTTTAATGGATTTATTAAAGAAGAGTTGTATATGATGCAACCAGAAGTTTTTGTCAATCCTAAAGGAGCTAACAAAATGTGCAAAGCTCCAAGCGATCCATCAATGGACTGGTGCAAGCATCTCGAGTTGGAATATACGCTTTGATGAGTTGATCAAAGCATATGGTTTTATATGAGACTTTTGGAGAAGCCTGTATTTACAAGAAAGTGAGTGGGAGCACTACAACATTTCGACAAGTATATGTGAATGACATATTGTTGATCGGAAATAATGTAGAATTATTCGTAAAGCATAAAGGAGTGTTTGAAAGGAGTTTTTCAAAGAAAGACCTCGGTGAAGCTGTTACATATTGAGCATCAAGATCTATCGAGATAGATCAAAGACGCTTGATAAGTTTTTCAATGAATACATACCTTGTCAATATTTTGAAGTAGTTCAAAATGGAACAGACCAAAGAAAAGTTCTTGCCTGTGTTGCAAAGGTGTAAAATTGAGTGAGACTCAAATCCCACCACGGCAGAAAATAGAAAAGAGAATGAAAGTCATTCCCTATGCCTCACCATAGGTTCTATAAAGTATGCTATGCTATGTACTGCATCTATTATATACCTTGCTCTGAATTTGGCAAGGAATACAATAGTGATCTAGGAGTAGATCATCGACATTGGTCAAGAACATCCTTAGTGAGGACTAAGGAAATATTTCTCGATTATGGAGGTGATAAAAGAGCCCGTCAGTAAAGAGTAACATCGATGCAAGCTTTTACACCGATCCAGATGACTCTAAGTTTCAATCTGGATACATATTGAAAGTGGGAGCAATTAGCTAGAGTAGCTCCGCAAGAGCATTGTAGACATAGAATATTTGCAAAAATAGATACAGCTCTGAATGTGACAGACCGCTGACTAAGCTTCTCTCACGAGCAAAACATGATCATACCTTAGTACTCTTTGGGTGTTAATCACATAGCGATGTGAACTAGATTATTGACTCTAGTAAACCCTTTGGGTGTTGGTCACATGACGATGTGAACTATGGGTATTAATCACATACAGATGTGAATATTAGTGTTGAATCACATGATGATGTGAACTAGATTATTGACTCTAGTGCAAGTGGGAGACTGAAGGAAATATGCCCTAGAGGCAATAATAAAGTTATTATTTATTTCCTTATTTCATGATAAATGTTTATTATTCATGCTAGAATTGTATTAACCGGAAACATAATACATGTGTGAATACATAGACAAACAGAGTGTCACTAGTATGCCTCTACTTGACTAGCTCGTTAATCAAAGATGGTTATGTTTCCTAACCATAGACATGAGTTGTCATTTGATTAACGGGATCACATCATTAGGAGAATGATCTGATTGACATGACCCATTCCGTTAGCCTAGCACTTGATCGCTTAGTGTGTTGCTATTGCTTTCTTCATGACTTATACATGTTCCTGTAACTATGAGATTATGCAACTCCCGTTTACCGGAGGAACACTTTGGTGCTACCAAACGCCACAACGAACTGGGTGATTATAAAGGAGTACTACAGGTGTCTCCAAAGGTACATGTTGGGTTGGCGATTTCGAGATTAGGTTTTGTCACTCCGATTGTCGGAGAGGTATCTCTGGGCCCTCTCGGTAATGCACATCATTATAAGCCTTGCAAGCAATGTGACCAATGAGTTGGTTACGGATGATGCATTACGAACGAGTAAAGAGACTTGCCGGTGACGAGATTGAACTAGGTATTGATGCCGACGATCGAATCTCGGGCAAGTAACATACCGATGACAAAGGGAACAACGATGTTGTTATGCGGTTTGACCGATAAAGATCTTCGAGAATATGTAGGAGCCAATATGGGCATCCAGGTCCCGCTATTGGTTATTGACCAAGAATAGTTCTAGGTCATGTCTACATAGTTCTCGAACCCGTAGGGTCCGCACGCTAAGGTTTCGATGATGCTTATATTATGAGTTTATGAGTTTTGATGTACCGAAGGAGTTCGGAGTCCCGGATGAGATCGGGGACATGACGAGGAGTCTCGAAATGGTCGAGACGTAAAGATCGATATATTGGACGACTATATTCGAGTTCGGAAAGGTTCCGAGTGATTCGGTATTTTCGAGTACCGGGAGTTACGGGAATACGGGGAAGAGTATTGGGCCTTAATGGGCCTTAGTGGGAAGGAGCCAGGAGGTGGCGCGCCCTCCCAAGCCCAGTCCGAATTGGACAAGGGGTTTGGGCGCAGCCCACCTCTCCCTTCCTTCTCCACTTCCCCTTTCCCCTTCTCCTAGTTGGACTAGAAGAAGGAGTCCTACTCCGGTGGGAGTAGGACTCCCCTGGCGCCCTCCTCCTAGGGCCGGCCTCCTCCTCCCTCCCTCCTTTATATACGGGCAAGGGGCACCCCATAACACACAAGTTGATCTACGGATCGCTCCTTAGCCGCAGCGGTGCCCCTCCACCATATTCCACTTCGGTCATATCGTCATGAGCTTAGGCGAAGCCCGCGCGGAGAAGTCATATCGTCATGAGCTTAGGCGAAGCCCGCGCCGGTGGAGCATCATCATCGCCACCACGCCGTCGTCCGACGGAACTCATCCCCGACACTTTGCTGGATCGAGTCCCGGATCGCCATCGAGCTGAACGTGTGCGTAACTCGGAGGTGCCGTGACGCTCGGTGCTTGGATCGGTCGGATCGTGAAGACGTACGACTACATCAACCGCGTTGTTATAACGCTTCCGCTTTCGGTCTACGAGGGTACGTGGACAGACACTCTCCCCTCTCGTTGCTATGCCATCACCATGATCTTGCGTGTGCGTAGGAATTTTTTTTGAAATTACTACGTTCCCCAACATAATATGCATAAAAGATCTGAACATATGATCTTCCACCAAATAAACCAACTAGCATCAACTACAAGGAGTAATCAACACTACTAGCAACACACGGGTACCAATTGAGGTTTTGAGAAAAAGATTGGATACAAGAGATGAACTAGGGTTTTAGAGGAGATGGTGCTGGTGAAGATGTTGATGGAGATTGACCCCCTCCCGATGATAGGATCGATGGTAATGACGATGGTGATGATTTCTCCCGGGGATGTTTCCCAGTAGAACAGCTCCACCGAGCCCTAGATTAGTTTCGCCAGTTCCGCCGAGACGGGCGGGCGTCATTCCAAAGCTTCCTTCTTATTTTTTCCAGGGCGAAAGACTTCATATAGCCAAAGATGGGCACTGGAGGCCTGCCTGGGGGCCCACGAGGCAGGGGGCGCGCCCCCCACCCTCGTGGATGGTGGGTGGTCCCCCTCTGGTGCTTTCTTCGCTCAGTATTTTTTATATATTCCAAAACGTGCCTTCGTGAAGTTTCAGGACTTTTGGAGTTGTGCAGAATAGGTCTCTAATATTTGCTCCTTTTCCAGCCAAGAATTCCAGCTGCCGGCATTCTCCCTCTTCGTGTAAACCTTGTAAAATAAGAGAGAATAGGCATAAATATTGTGACATAATGTGTAATAACAACCCATAATGCAATAAATATCGATATAAAAGCATGATGCAAAATGGACGTATCAGACTCTACCAGGCCGAGCCCGGCTCACGTGGGTGGGGAGGGGTCGAGGCCTCCCAGGGCTGCCGCTCTCGCGCTCACCGGGGCCGGTCTGGCGTTGTCGCCTCCTGTGGTGGGGTGGCCCTCTTCGTCGGATCCTGCGGTGGCCTCGGATCTGGAGGACGATACTGACAGTGTGGGGATGGATGTGTGCCCGTCGTCCTCCACGCGCTCTCCCGGGGTGGTATGCTACTCTCGCTCGCCTAGGACGCCACCATCTCCTGTGGTGGGGTCCCCGACCATGGTTCCTGCTACGCCACCGCCGCCACGCTTGGGATTGGGCAAGGCCGCCTCACCATCTCCACCGGGAGTCGGGTTGGTCATGGTCAACTCCGACACCCCCGTGACCAGTCCCGGCACTCGGGTGGTGTCCTCTCCAGCGGTGGCTTCGAGGCAGAGCGCCCGTCTCTGCCGGTCCCGGAACCTTACGGATGGCCGGGTCCCGACGGTTCCTGAGATGGCGGCCATGCGTGCGGCGGCACGCGACCTCGCTCCAGGTACGACTCCTCTCCTTCCCTCTGGTCACTCGGGACACTCTTGTTCATGCTCTCGTTTTGTGATTCTCGACTTGGTGCCTTTGGCACACCTTGGTGACGTGGCTTCGGATTGCGATATTGTGTTTCGGGGTGAGAAGGGCCCCCGACTTGAGCAGATCTCGGCCATTTGTGCCAAAGAGCGGCTCGACAGTGCACTTGCTGAGGCCCGGGCCTGCGCTGAACAACGGGCTGTGGATGCCTCGGTCCCATCTGGCTCTGGGCATAGAGAGCCCGGAGCTAGATCGGGCCTGGGCCGACCCCTCATCTCGGCTGGCCACCCCGAGTGGCCCTCCAGTAGGGAGGGTTCTGTGGGGTAGACGTCCTACGCGACCCCATCCATCTGAAAAGCCGGTGGCAGTCCGGGGGGTTAGCGCGGACATGGCTGGCGATGCCCCCATTAAGCGGGGGCGTCGCGGCCGTCTGTCGAAGCAAGCGTCCATTCCCACCATGGGCGGGAGGGCTAGTTTGGCCCCACCCGAGGGGCCTAGTGATTCTGGCGGTGTTCCCATATGAAGCTCCTATGCTGGAACATTAGGGGCTTCAGCAACCTAGGCTGCCGTCGCCAGCTGATTGACTACATCCGGCAGGAAGATATTGACATAGTAGTTCTTCAGGAAATGATTCGTTAGGACTTCTCCATTCAGGAATTACAAGGGCTCTCTCGTCACCCGTCTGCTTGGCAATGGCTGCCGGCATCTGGGTTGTCTGGAGGAATTCTTCTGGGGGTCAGGGAGGATTTCTTTTCAGTTGAGGATATGGACCGCGGGGTGTTTTTCCTTAGCATGTCCATCACTGACCGACGTGTGAACCTCAGTTGGGAGGTGATCATTTTCTATGGCCCGGCTGATCACGGGCGGTCGGCGGCGTTCCTGGCCGAGATTCAGGACAAGGTAGAACGTTGCACGACCGGACGACCCCAGTAGTGGTGGCGGGTGACTTCAACCTTCTCAGGCAGGAAGCAGACAAAAGCTCGCCCAACATCGACCGGCGGCGTATGCGCATGTTCAACGATTCCATAGCAGAGATGGCCCTACGTGAGATAGCCCGGGTAGGGGCTAGGTTCACATGGACCAATAAGCAGGTGGACCCTATCCGGAGTGTGCTGGATCGGGTCCTCGTGTCAGTTCAGTGGGAGGTTATGTTCCCACTATGTTCACTGCGGGTGGTCACTCGGATTGGCTCCGACCACGTTCCCCTGTTGTTTGCGTCAGGGGAAGGGTCTCCTCCGAGATCTAGGCGCTTCCACTTCGAACCTTCTTGGCTTCTGCAGCCGGGGTTCGTCGAGATGGTTCAGGATCGGTGGGTGCAAGCGTCACATAGCCCACCTAGAGTATTCTGTGCCATAGATATTTGGCATCACTGCTCTAAAACCACTCGCCAGTTTATGAAGGGCTGGGGCGCCAACCTTGGGGCTGCCCTAAGCTCCCGCAAAGGGGCTCTTTTGGATGAGATTAAGGCCTTGGACGCGACTGCTGATTCAGTCGGTCTGTTGGACGAAGACTGGTTGCGACGATACTCCCTTCAAGCCTCCCTAATGGAGATCTTCAAGGGGGAGGAGCTGTTCTGGCAATGCCGGGGGGGGGGGGGGGAGGGCAAAGTGGCTCCTACAAGGCGATTCTAATTCCGCTTACTTCGAGGCAATCGCTAATGGGTGACGCAGGAAGTGCTCCATCCCGTGCCTCTGGGAAGGGGAAACTCTTCTGGAGCACCCGTATGAGATTAGGACCCGTATTTACTCCTTTTTAAGGGGCTCTTCTCGGCGGACCCCGGGGTGGGGTCTCCTTGGCAAATGATTTCTGGCCCCTAGCGGACAGAGTATCTGATAATGAGAATGCAGATCTAACTATTCCGTTCTCGTCGGAGGAGGTGGGGAGGGCGATCGCCTAAATGAAGGCGGGGTCGGCACCGGGGCCGGACGGCCTGCCGGTTGCCTTCTCTAGAAATTCTGGAACATCCTAAAACCTGTGATCATGCCAATGTTCCATGAATTCTACATCGGAACTTTTGACATGGCGCGTATAAATTTTGGTGTTATCACCCTGATCCCCAAAGTAGTTGGGGCGACGGACATTCGCTAGTTCAGACCCATCACAGTTATCAACGTCCTGAAGCACATCTTCTCCAAAGTTTGCGCGATTAGACTCGCGCCGATAGCTGAGAGGATGAACCACCCACTTCAGACAACCTTCTTGAAAGGGAGACGAATCCATGATGGGATTCTGTCCCTGCATGAGATTGTGCACGAGGTACAACCGCGTGGACAGATGGGTGTCTTCCTCAAGCTGGACTTCCAGAAAGCCTATGATCGGCTAGACTGAGATTTCCTGTGGCTCGTTATGCAGCGCAGAGGCTTCGAGGACAGATGGTGCAACTGGATTATGCAGTTAGTATGGTCTGGCAAGACTGTGATTAACATTAACGGTGATGTGGGGCCGTTCTTCTCATCCCCTGCGGGAGTGAAGCAAGGGGATCCGATATCCCCCTGTTCTTCAATCTCGCCGTGGACGCTCTAGCAGGCATCCTGGACAAAGCTAGGAGGGCCGGCCACCTCTCAGGAGTTGTTAGTCACCTCATTCCGGGAGGAGGGGTCACCCATCTCCAATACGCCGATGACACCATGATTATGCTGGAGGGATCCGCCCTCGACATAGTTAATCTTAAGTTTCTACTCCTCTGCTTTGAGGCTATGTCGGGACTCAAGATTAACTTTGACAAGAGCGAGGTCATCATTTTGGGTTACCCTGCTGAGGAGCAACAAAGGATCGCGGATGACCTAAACTGTAGGCTAACTTCATTCCCCATGACCTACTTGGGGATGCCGTTGGCAGACTCCAAGATCCTATCTAGTGCGTTCGATCCTCTAGTGGATCTAATGGCAGCCCGGGCCGAGCCCTGGAGAGGACGGTTTACCTCCAAAGGGAGCAAATCGATCCTTATTAGTTCCAATCTTGCGAGCCTCCCCATGTTCACGATGGGAATGTACATCCTACCCGAGGGCGTTCATAGTGCCTTTGATAGGGATCTCGCGAGGTTTTTTTGGCAGGCGGCCAATGGCCGCCAAAAATATCACATGGTTAAATGGACAGATATTTGCATGCCCAAGGACCGTGGTGGACTGGGCATCATTGCCTCCCGTTGTATGAACGTGGCGCTCATGTTAAGATGGGTCTGGCGCATCCTTCGCAGGCGAGGGAGGTTTATGGTTACAGCTCATTCAGGCGAAATACCTGAGGGGAGATCCGCTCTTAGCATGCAACCGGACGGAAGGCTCACAATTTTGGCGAGCCATCCAAAGGATCAAGAAGGACATCCGTCTAGGGATCTCCTTCTCCTTAGGAAACGGGAAAGGGATCCAATTCTGGTTGGATCCCTGGCTGGATGCTGAACCCCTACGCGTTTCCTTCCCTGGCCTATTCTCGACATGTGCGGATCCATCAGTCCTAGTGGCTACGGCTTTCCAAGCTGGACAGTGGAACATTGGGTTTCGTCGCACCTTTGGACATGCCGAGAATAACGACTGGACTAGGCTGCGGGCGGCCCTCCCGTTCGTGCTCCCGGACCATCCGGACATGGTATCCTGGCGGCTGGCGCCCACGGCGGAGTTTTCTGTGAGCATGGCATACCATGCCCTTTGCCAGTCACAGGCCACTCCTTGGCTGTCCCCATTATGGAAAGCCCCAATCCCTTTAAAGATTAAAGTTTTTGTTTCACAATTACTACGGGATCGCCCCCCTCGGGGACAGAGGTACTTAAGCGGCACGGACCTGGTGATGGTCTATACCCTCTCTGTGCGGTACCTGAGACCGGGACACATATACTCTTCTCGTGTACCGCGGTGAGGGTGCTTTGGACGTACGTCCGCGAGGCGTTGGGGCATGATTGGGAGGCCCTAAATCTCGCGGAGTTTCTCCAGCATAGAGCTTTACAGCCTTCGGGTCACCGCCGCCTATTTTGGCTTATTTTTGCGGCGATGTCGTGGACCCTTTGGACGACTAGAAATAAGATGATGATAGAGAAGGTTTTTCCGAGGAAGGTGTCTGACTCCTTCAAATTTCTTGCTTTCCTGCAGCACTGGCACCCGCTCTCGAGGCAGCGTGATCGCGACCGACTTGGCGTGATGATGGATGCGCTCTTGGCTTCGGCGCGTCGACTGTCTTCCTCGTAGTGCCGCTATGCGGACACCACTAGATGGTTTTTTTTTTCTATTTCTCTTTTGCTTCCTTGGGCTTGATTATGCTGTGGCCCCAACAGTGATATGTTGGCTGTTGTTGAACTTAAATTGTATGGATCGTTGCTTTATTTATAAAACGAGGCGAAAGCCTATGTCTAAGAGGACCGGTCGTAGATGCACTGGTAGCTGCGACGCTGCCGACTTTGCAGAACATTAATAACTCCAAATGATATTATTCGACACTGCCGAGTTTGCAGAACATTACCTCCAAATGAATCTGTACACGTATTCACAAAGATCGAGGGTGATCGTGCGAGCAAAACAAAGAAAGAATGGACAAATCGAGGGTAGTACATGTGATCGATCGATGAATCAAGTGAACATCATATCTGTCTAGAAAAATGCCAAGAAGAGAGTCAGATGATCAGGCCATCATCATGACCTGGAACTCATCGAACGAGAGGGCACCGTCGCCGTCGAGGTCGAATATGCAGATCATTGCCGTGCACTCGTCCACGCCCAGCTCGTGAGAGCCCAGCCTGCTCAGCGTCCGCCTCAGGCTCGCCGGCGTAATCATCGTCGTCGTCGTCGTGGCTTCCGTGGATGATGATGCGTACATCCCGAACGCCTCCCTCAGACAGCGTTGCCTCACGTCGACGTCGTCCTCTTCGTGGGCACCTGCGGCTAGCCTCGAGAACTCTTCTTGGGTCAGCAGCCCGTCGCCGTCGGCGTCCACCGCGGCCAGGATCACCGCCGCCTCCTCCTCCGACACGTCCTCGCCCAGGGTCGCCGCCATGCCGCACCGCAGGTCGGACGCGGACACCTTGCCGTCGCCGTCCTTGTCGAAGGCGGCGAACACCGACGGCACCACCATGGCCACCATGATCGAGTGAGTATTCGCCGATCTTGCTTCCTTTTCACTGAGTTTTGCAGCTGACTAGCTAGTTGGGATCTAGGAGCTTGATTTGTGTGCCTTGAAGCGGTTGATGATAATATGGAGCGCGTGGCGGGGTATATATATAGAACGCACGCGAACATAAATCAACATGAAGCATGAAGTTGGTTAGCTATAGACAGCTGAGTTTCCGTGTCATTCTTCTACAGCACATATATGCGTGTTTTTGTACTCCGTACGCGTATAATTGCCTTGACCAAATTTATGATGGTCGATGGAAACAATGCGTTAGCAAGGACACCTTAATTTCCTTATTCATTTTGGTAGTAGTTCACGCGTACACCATGATGATAGATCATGGAGTATCGTGGCGTCGTGCGTCGGCCTCTAAATTCCCAGGAAAATATATTAATAACCCAGGGTCAAATGCTTGCTCATGTATCGAGAAAAGAAAGAAGAACACAGCATGGATACGTAGACAATAACGGTGTTCAACATGTGGATTGATCGATATGAGGTGGTATAGGTAATGAGGCTTGGCAACGCGGACATCAACGGTCGGCATCGCCGTGGGCGCCATCACCATTTGATAGATTGAGATATTGGAGAAGTAATTGTTGTATTGATCGGGGCCTCAAGGGCTGTTTATATAGATTACAAAGTTTGGGCTCCAGGACTAGACTAATAGAGATAGATTACAATACGAATAGACTTATACTCTAAGATCCCCCCGCAGTCTCAACGTCAGGTGAAACAATGTTGAGACTGGAGCGTATGTCGGTGAACGATGCATTCGGGAGTCCTTTGGTAAAAATGTCAGCAAATTGGGCACTTGTAGGAACATGAAGAACGCGAACCTCACCAAGAGCCACCTTTTCACGAACAAAGTGAATGTCAATCTCAATGTGCTTTGTGCGACGATGTTGAACTGGATTGGAAGCCATGTAGACTGCAGAGATGTTATCACAGTAAACAATGGTAGCACGGGAGCGGACGATGAAGTTCAACGAGAAGCTGCCGAGCCACACCGCCTGCCACAGCGTGAGCAACCGCCTATACTCAGCCTCAGCAGAAGACCTGGAAACTGTTACCTGCCTTTTAGAACACCAAGAAACAAGATTATCACCCAAATAAACGCAAAATCCGGATATAGATCGTCGAGTATCTGGACAACCTGCCCAGTCTGCATCAGAATAAACTGTCAAGCTTGTAGGTGAAGAAGAATTAATAAGGAGACCATGATCAAGAGTGCCTTTTAAATAGCGGAGAATGCGTCTGACATGAGCCAGACGAGGAGCACGAGGATCATGCATAAAGAGACAGGCTTGCTGAACAGAATAGGAGATTTCAGGACGAGTAAGAGTGGCATATTGAAGAGCGCCAGTGATGCTACGATATAAAGTAGGATCAGAAAGAGGATCACCATCAGCCGACAGTTTAGCACCAACGTCGGCTGGAGTACGAGAGGGTTGACAATCAGACATACCAGAACGAGAAAGCAAGTCCAAAATGTATGATCGTTGAGAAAGAAAGAGGGAAGATGTTAAAGAGAAACATGAATACCTAAAAATGATGAAGAGGACCAAGATCTGTCATGGAAAACTCCCGATTGAGAGAAGAGATGGTATGTTGAAGAAAAGAATAAGAACTAGCCGTGAGAATGATATCATCAACATAAAGCAAGAGGTAGGCGGTGTGAGTAGGAGACTGATAAACAAAGAGAGAAGAATCGGATTTGAGGAATAAAGCCTATGGTTTGAATAAAAGTAGCAAAGCATTGAAACCATGCACGAGGAGCTTGTTTAAGGCCATAAAGAGATTTGTGGAGGAGACAAACAAAATTTGAGAGGAGGGATTCTCAAAACCAGAGGGTTCTTGACAATAAACAGTTTCATTGAGAGTGCCATGAAGAAAAGCATTTTTAACATCAAGTTGATGAATACGCCAAGAAGAGGAAACGACAAGACTAAGAACAACATGAATAGTGCTTGGTTTAACAACAGGAGAAAAAGTCTCATCAAAGTCAATACCATGCTGCTGGGAGAAACCACGACACACCCAACGAGCTTTTTAATGAGCGAGAGTGCCATCGGAATGAAATTTATGACGAAAAACCCATTTGCCAGAAACAATGTTAACACCAGAAGGTTTGGGAACAAGAGTCCATGTATTATTTTGCTGAAGAGCTTCAAATTCATCACGCATAGCGGAAAGCCAGAGAGGGTCAAGAAGAGCTCGCTTATAACTGGTTGGAATAGGAGAGATGGTTGGGGTGGCGGTAAGATTGAGACGTTTGGTGGGGAGAAGAAATCCTCATTTTCCACGGGTGCACATGACATGATCATTGGTGAGCGGTGGTATAAGAACGGCATTGGGTGGCAGTGGGTTTTCGGTTGAAGAAGACGGTGAGGAAGAAGAATCAGAGGTGGTGGGTGTCGAGGTGGTTGCCATGGTAGGATGTGGTGAGGGAAAGACGGCTGGGTAGAGGATGCAGTTGCGGGAGAGGTGGGGGACGGGCAGGAGGGTGGTCGACGGTGGGCGATTCCGCGGAGAGACGGAACAAGATTCCATGGCAGCAGAGATGATCAAGGACTAACTAGGGAAGGGTTTTGGTGGTGGCGGATTATGGTGGAATTGGTTTTGTGGTTGTAGTGACAGTAAAAAGGAAAAGTATTTTCATCGAATGTGACATGACGAGAGAGAATGATACGACCAGAAGATGGATCAAACAACGATATCCTTTGTGATCATCGAAGACCAAGGTGAATGCAAGGTAGTGAGCATGGTTCTAGTTTGTTGGAGGCGGTAGAGGCGATGTTGGGAAAGCATAGACAACCAAAAACACGCAGAAAAGAATAGTCAGGGTGGGAGAGAAAAAGAGATTGGAAAGGAGAATAAAGAGGGCAAGTTTTAGTTGGTCGAATATTAAGAAGTAGTGTGGCGGTGCGAAGGGCTTCAACCCAAAAACGGGAAGGAAGAGAAGCTTGTAAAAGCAATGTGCGAAGAACATCATTAATAGAGCGAAGACAACGTTCAGCTTTACCATTTTGAGAAGATGTATAAGGGCATGAAAAGCGAAGAAGGATGCCTTGAGAGAGAAAGAAGGTGCGGTTTTGGGTGTTATCAAATTCACGCACCGTTATCACATTGAATAAATCAAATTGGCAAGCCAAAGTGTGTGATTACATATTGTCGAAAGTTGAGAAAGATTGCAGGTACTTCAGATTTAGCGCCAAGAGGAAAGGTCCAAGTATAGTGAGAATAATCATCCAAGATCACAAGATAATATTTATAACCGTAAACACTAGGGATGGAGAGGTCCATAAATCACAGTGAAGTAACTCAAAAGGAAAAGTACTAATGGTAGTAGAGGTTCCAAAAGGTAATCTAACATGTTTGCCACATTGACATGCATTACGAGAGAGGGATTATGAGGACTGCTAGAACTAGGGATACAAAATTCTTGGAGTAAAGACGCCAAAGTGTTTTTGCTGGGGTGACCGAGACAACGATGCCATAGATCAACAGAGGCGAGCATGGCACGAGAGGTGGATGTGGGGCGCCATGAAGAGGATAAAGATCGCTCGTGCTATTGTACCGAAGCGAGGACCGCCCGCTGTCGATCTTTCACAGACAAACCAAAAGGGTCAAAGGCCAGGATAACTTTGTTGTCAATGCAAAATTGTCTAACAGAGATAAGATTTTGATGATGGAAGGAACCACAAGAATATTGCGAGAAGAAAATTGGCATGAGAGGAAGGGATGTAAGAGTGACTAGTGCATGAAACAGGATGGTGGAGCCATCACCAATGGTGATAGTGGAAAAGCGAAGGAAAACAAGGCGACAATAAATTCATATTTGAAGACATATGCATTGATGCACCAGAATCGAAAATCCAATCCGCACTGCGCCGTTGAGGACAAAATTGTTCATGGCGTTGATGAAGGCGGCTTGGTCCCAAGCCGGCTGTTGGGGAGGAGCAGAGGGGCCAGGAACTTGCATGTTGACGTAGGGGATAGCGGATGGATAGTATGCGATTGGGGCCTGCATGTTGCCGTAGAAGGCCGACATGGTGTTGTAGGGCGACGGTGGTCCTGGCGTCTGGTAGGCGGAGTAGGAGTGGCGGTGTAGACGTGCGCCGCGGCTCGGGTCCAAGGAGTCCCGGAGAGCCTGTGGCTGGACGAAGACCGGGCTCCACGTGCCTGCACGCAGGAGGAGCACCATACGGCGAGGGGCCGACCATGGCATCGACCAAGCTCGGACGAGGCCAGTCCAAGGATCATGCCGAGGAGGCCATGGCGACGGAGCTGGTGGCGCGGGAGCGGTGGATGACGAGGCTAGTGCAGGTCCGGCAGTACGAGATGCAGGAGGCCGGTAGACGGAATTCTTGCCCTTGTAGTTGTGGATGCCGAGGTCTAATGAGGTTGGTATGAAGGGAGAGACGTTGGCAATGGTGTCGGCTAGGGAGAACATAGGGTTTGAAGGGGGAGGTGTTTGAGTAGTTGTAGAGAAGGTAGGGGGTGGGGCACCGGCGGCGCGGAACTCGGCCATGGAGAAGAGGGGCTGAATCGGCCGGGGCGGCGGCGCAGGTGGCGGAGCCATACCAGGTGCGGAAAACCTAGGCGTCGAATACCATGATAGATTGAGATATTGGAGAAGTAATTGTTGTATTGATCGAGGCCTCAAGGGCTGTTTATATAGATTACAAAGCTTGTGCTCCAAGACTAGACTAATAGAGATAGATTACAATACGAATAGACTTATACTCTAAGACCATTGACGCACGAAGTGATGGAGAAAATGCTACACCTATGTAATTCATCTACAAAATCCTATGTAACCTGCCTAATTAATTCTATCGGCCCCTGATTTTTACGGGTCTCCACGTTTGCTATCACGTAAAAATTATACTTTAAGTTGGTCTAGCATTACTCGTGCACGGCGTGTGGCAGCGGTATGTAGCTCCCTAGAGCTTAATTGCACGTCAACTGCCTAATAATTTTGGTCAACAGGAACTGAATTCAGATAGAAGAAAAAGAGCCCTCACCATCGCCTCACCTACCCTAGCGGCACGGAGGAACCCTAGCCGCCGCCGATGCCGCTAGGCCCTCCTCCCTCCTCTCATCTTGTCGTGTCGTCACTCAAGGGCTACCGGCAAAGCCCGAGCGGGCGCCAAGGAAGGTGGGGGCGAGGTGTTTCTCGCGGGCGGCTTGCGGGGAGGCTTGCCTGGTGATGCGAGGGCGGTAGCGGTGTGTGACTCTTAAGAGAGTGGCGCGAGCGGATGTCAGGCGCAGAGGTGCGGTGGCGTGGTGTTGCGCCAGGATGCTGGGTGGATGCGATGGGGCTCATTCATGGTGGCGGCGACCGTTGGGTGAGAGTGTGGCCCAGATCTAGCGGTGCTGTGACGGATGGTGGCGCGATGGCTCCTCTCATCGGCGTGGTACTTGGGGTTGTTGCGGCTGCGCTGATCGGGCCTGGTCCGACATTATGTGGCGTTACTCCGGACGTGCGATATATGAACGATGACTTGAGGTGGAGGGCATGGATTTGCAACCATGGCGACGATTTTTCTGTCCGGGTCGACGGTCTCTGGGGGTGAGACGTCGGTGACCATGATTCCATTAGCAGGTACACAGGCCGACAGCGTTGGGCTGCCACGTTCTAATATGGGGGTTGACTGTCAGGCGCGCATGTGATGACAATGGTCCTGCGCTACTAGGTGATTGCCGTGACGGGACGGGGGATCTTAGATCTTCAGATCCAGTGACAACGACGAGTGTTTTGCCGACTAATTTTGCCGCCATGGGCGAGAAGGACGGAGCATGAGAATGGTATGGGATTGCCGGAGCCTCCCGAATTGGGATTTTGCTGTGCTGGTGACATTCCTCCCTGGTCTCCGTCGCAATATTCGACAGAGACCTTTGTTGTTAGAGTCTTTGGTGGTGACCGACTCTTATCAAAGATCAGTTGTCTAGTTGTGCGAGTAGGGTATTTACTTGCGTCACATCTCACGTCAATACAATGTTATGCATGTAGCTGCTGCGATCGCATGAAGTGATGGCGAAAACTATCTTCTCAAGTACCAGTCTCGAGTTCGGGGGTGAAAACCCGAGGTTTGACCCTATTTGGTTATATCTGGCAATGGTGATATTTCTTCTGTCATTACCTTGTTGGAGGCATTACTCTGATTTGCCCAGACTTGTTTTTAGTGCGAAAACCAATGATGTGGCCTTTGGTGGTTGGATATGACAACTGTGATGCTTGATCATCGTTCCCCTTCCTGAATGCGTTATTGTTGGAGAATACTTATCATGGTACTTCTGATGTCAAGAGGTAGTTGACGTGAATAGGGTCGCTACTGTGGCTTGTTGGTCATTGTTTTGATCGCTTCAGAGTTGATTTATGTAGGGATGAAAACGGCGCGGAAACGGACGAAACTGGGTGCTACCATATTTGTTTCCATATTTTTTTGCAGAAGCGAAAACGAATACAGAAATCCCGGAAACGAATACGGAAACAGATAATACCGAAAACAGATACAGAGCGAATACAGAGCGGACACGAAAACAAAATTGCATGTTGACCGGAACTTAAAGCCCCCCTTGAATCACAGAGAAATACAAACAAAAGCAAAAAAATTTATGGAATTGTTAACATGGCTACAAAATAATATGGTAGTGTTTGCAACATAGGGTAGTATTGTAGTAATACATGACAATTTCGTATGGGGTCTAGTTGAGTATATGTGTGGTAGTAAAAGTTGGTCCTCAAATAATCCATTTGCTCATTATACTCATTGCGTCATTGTGTGTTGTTTGGTAGTTGGGCTACAAAGCAGCCATGGGCCTATAATAGAAATGAAAATTCCATATTCTCGGAAACGGAAAGTTCCGTTTCCACGTCTGTTCCACCGGAAAACACCATTCCGTTTTTGTTTTCGTTTCTGCATAAAAAATTTCATTTCCGTTTTGCAAATTTCCGTTTCCGTTTTCATATTTCTTCTTTTTTTCCATTTTGCCTCAAAAAAAACAGAAATTTTCCACTCCATTTTCATCCCTAGATTTATGTGTGTGTGTACGCATTGGTGTAAGCATGCATCCTAACTATGGAGAGTTCAGGTGTGTACTCATTGTGTTCGCATACCCTTGATGCTCCACTTTGAGTAAATAAAATCCACTCTTTGTTAAAAAGGAACTAGACTCGCTAACCACCATGTCGTCTAAGCCTAGGTGACACATGTTTCGCCACTAGCCCCATCACTCGCCCCCATTGCTGCCGGTGGCCATCTCCTGACAAAGCTCGTGTGGTGATGCTGGCCACAGGTCTTCTGTTGTGGTACGGTGATGCAAAGGCTGATGACTAGTGACACGGCGCGCTCTCTTGTTGCCTATGACATGATGACAACGAATGTGGTGCTTCTGTGATGGAAAGTGCGGAGACAACTGGCTGAATGGTCCTTGGTGTATAGTGGACGTGGTAGTGCTAACTCGACGATAGGTGGAGCCATGGCTAAGCTGTGGTGAGATGTGGGTATGTGTGTGTGGGGGAGGGGGCGCCGGATCTGGCTTACCCATGCTCGGCAGTTTGCAGCGGCAAGGAGGATGCCACCACGACAGTATGATGTTCATTAGCGAGGTCGCTGGTTCCTACAGACGGCGGCCTTCGGCGTTGGCAGACTGCGAAGCTTTAGTGGCGTTGGGTCGCTAAATCTGGTTAGTTTCTGACCAAATGTAGCTCGTTGGCGACTTGTTGTGCGCTCTCACCTTCGTGCTTCGCCAGGGATGAGGTGTTAAGGTGGTCTTTGCGTGGCGACAACGCTTTCACAGCGTAGGCGTGTGTCGTTCGGTCGAGGTGTAGGATGATGATGTAGGGTAAAACCCTAGGTGGTGATCTTCTTCACATTTAGAGGTGGGGAAGGAGAAACCAAGAGCAAAACACAAAGAGAGAAACACTTAAGACAAGATCCAAGCCACACATTCACTAAATCGACATGCACATACAAAATTCAAGATCTAAATCTAATAAGAGGAAAGTAAAAGATTAAGATAGTTCTTCCCAATCTCTAGGAGAGAGGGGCCTTGAATCCAATATGGATCTTCACTTAGAGGGGCCTTGAATCCTCTAGGGATCTTCTGCGATGGAGGTCTTGATCTCCATGGGAGAGGTAGGCAAGGGGCAAAACTCTCTAGTTCATCTCGTATGCTTTGCTAACCCTAGAAAGAGGAGGGGAATGTCTATTTATAGTTTAGGGCGGAATAGAGAGGTATGTGAGAAGATACAAGGGCACATGGCCAGTTTGCGCCTAGGCAAGGCCGGACATCCGGGCATTGTCCGGATGATCTGGGTAGTCACCCCAATGGTCCGACAGGGTCGTTACAGCAATCTTTAGGACGGATGTCCGAGACATCATACAGATGTCCGGGCTTCTTCCGGATGATCCGGCTTCGGGCTCGGCCTTGAGGTGTCTTCGGGATGCGTAGCCGCAACATTCGGGCATCGGCCGGATCATCCAGACCACGATCCGGATCTCCGGGCAAGTGCAGGCTTGTCCCATTTTCTTCTTCTCCTTGGCGATATTTCTCTGCCATTGCTTGGACTTGCTCCTTAGCTTCTCCATGACTGGTTCCTTGATACCTGAGCACAAAAAGTGTCTCCGTTTGAGGTAGTAGCCATGTCTCATGTGATTCAGAGGGAAGTTGAACAACGATATAGTTAACATCGGTTTTTATAGCTCTTGTACGAGCTCTCGTCATCGGTCCACTTGGTGTCTTGGGTGATGATGGCATGTCCATGAGGATGATCGTAGGATGCAATGCTCATAAGATAATGTTGGCCATCCATTAACGGTGGAGATGCTCTAGGCGGAAGCTTGCTTGGCTCTTGCCAGCAGACGATGGAGGCGCCTACGGGTGTCATTGTCCTCCTTGGATGCGCTACCGTGGTGCATCTTTGACCCTTTCACCTTAGGATCTGGTTCTTCTGGCGAAAGACTAAGACCCGGCTAGGTCAAGCGACGACGTCGTCCCTGCAATGTTTCTGTAACGCCCCGGATTCGATGCGCCAGGTGTCCGCCAGTTATTCGCCGTCGTTGCCATGTCATGTGCTTGCGTGTTGCACCTTGCCATGTCATCATCTGCATTTCATCCGCATGTTTTTCAAAACTTGCATCCGTTCGGGTTCCGTCGGTTCGCTCCGTTGTCCGTTCGGAGTCCAGACACACTCACACGCGCCCGCGGCACCTCCGAAATATTATTTTATAAGTGGCATAAAAATGTTCTCGGAATGGGTTGCAACTTGGCGTGCGATCTTATTATAGTGTAGACAGAGCGCCTGCCAAGTTTCGTCGCATTCGGAGTCCGTTTGATAGCCCAACCCTCATCCGTAGCGGCACCGTTGCCGGTTTATTCGTCAGACGTTTCGCTCTCCGAAACTGCCGTCGGGCTGCACTTCTCTTCTCTCCCCTCAGTCCAAGTCCTATCTTCACAGCCCACCTAGGTCCAACCTACCCCTCCTCGCGTCCGGTGCCGTCCGATCGTGATCGGAGGGCTCCTAAACCCCCCTAACCCTAACCTCCTTGCTATATATAGACCCCTCCTTCCAATTTTGGGCATTTCCTAGTCTAAACCTAGCCCCTAGCCTCCTCCCACCTCCAGCCGGCGCATCTTCCTCGTTTTCTGCGCCGGACAGCTCCCCCGCCGCCACTTGTCGCCGCCCCAATCGCCAACGCCGCCACCCGCCGTCGCCCGCGGCCTATCAGAGCGCGACACGTCGCCCCGGCCTTCTCCCTCCGCCGCCAGCCCTTCAGGGCCCAGATCCGGCCCGCCGCTAGGCCGAAACGGGCCCCGCCAGCCCACGCGCCTCCCACCTACGCCCGAGCGCTGCCCGGCCACCCGCTCGGTCGCCTCCTCCCGCCGGAGCCCCGCCTCCTCCTCATCGCCGCCTCGCGGACCTGCCGAGTCGCGCCGCCGAGCCTCCGTTGCCCCTCGCGCCTCCGCCACCTGCCCGCCGCCTTCCAGCGCTGTGGCGTCGTGCCCCGCGACGAGCCCCGTCAGATCCGCGTCGTGCCGTCGTCACTCGCGGGAGCAGAGCTCTCGCCTCTCGCCGCCCCATCGCCGGTGGACCTCGCCGTTGCCGGGAACGGAGTCCCCGCGGCTAGGTCCGTTCGGATCCAGTCGGAGCCGCCGCCCCATGGCCTCCTCCGCCCTTGCCGGAATCCCAGAGCGCCGCCGCCGCCGCGGATCGGGAGGAGCCCGATCCGATCGGCCCGCTCAGCGCGCGGCCGACCTCGTCCTCGTGGGCCCAGCGGCCACGGCCCGACGAGCAGGTCGGCCCAGCGCCTCCCCGCAGCCCAGCTTCGACCACCAACCTGGGCCTTGGCCCATGGTGAGCAACCCTCTTTTCCCCGCCCCGTGCGACATTTAACTATATGACGCTCACCTATTTTTTTCCTGAAAATGACTAAGTCCCCGAAGTAATTTTGTTATTATCATGCCATGTTTGACCTGTTGTATCTCTGTACATGTAGCTCCGTTTTGCGCGTGTAGTATGTCAAAATGTTCGTATCGAAGAGTAGATCATTTCATCTCATTGCATCATTTTCATTTGAGCTCATCTTGATGCCCGAAATGCTGTTGCAATAGTGCTATGTGATGTTAGTTTCTGATTTTTATCAGAACATGCACTTTTGTCATTTTTGCCATGATTGATGTGTGCATCCTATGGACTTGAGTCCTACATGTGTTTTGTAATATGCCATGCCATATTTCCAGGGGTGTAGGCCATGTATTTTTGTGATCAATGTGGTGACTAGCACAAGCATGCAAACTAGGTGTCTTGATGTTGCTGATTTCAGCCCAGTTTTGCTGATATTTTGATGCCATGTTAACTTGATGTTACAGTGAGTTCCATGTATATTTTGAGATACTTCAGTAAGGATGTTTTGTTATAAATGTCTTGCTCTATCCATCCATGCCCTTGTTTGCAATTTTGGAGTAGTCTAGCTTGAGTCAATCGAGCTCTACTTTTGCTATCAAATGTTTCCTGGCAGATTGTTTACATGTTATTCAATTTTTCCAAGGTTGTTATGGTTGATCCATGTATGCTATGTTATTGTTCTTGCCATGTATGTCTTCTAGGCCATGTCTTCTTGATGTATGTATGCTTAGTTTTTCATATAAGGCTCTGTAGTGAGTGCATTGAGCTTGTAAACATGCCTACTTGTTATCAGTTTTTGACATGCCATGTTGCTGAATCTGTTAACGAAACTTTCGATATTGACATGGGTGTTACTATATTTTCTGATCCTTTTTGGCTTATGGTCACTAAAGGACTTTTGTTATATGCTTTGAGTAGATTCATGCCATGCCTTTGTTTGCCATGATAAGTTCCTGTAACATGTTGTTTCATAGCTCTAAACATTGCAACCTGATGTTATTTCTGCCAATGCCTGAAACTGTTATTAGTTGCAATCTTGCCATGTGTTTTTGAGCATGTTCTAGTAGTTTCTGGAGATAGCTCAGTGCTCATGTTTTGTAATGCTTTACCTGTAGATCATGCCCATGCCTTTTGTTACTATGTTGGGGTGCTGTAGCATGTTGTTTTGATGCTTGCAATATGCCTAGTTGCCGTTTTGGACAGATTGTTGTCATGACTTGTTTTGTGTGTATGTGTTGAACCGTTGCTCCGTTTTGGGTGTGCTTTATATGAAACTTGCTTGATTTTGCATGTAGTTTCATATTATCATGTTGCATCCTTGTTTTGAGGTGTTTGCTTGATGTTTGTATGCATTTTGCATCAATGCCATGCTTATCTTGTTTTGCTCATATCTTCTAGACCGTAGCTCCGAATTAAATGAACTTTATATGCAACTTGACTAGAATTTCGTGTAGATCATCGTGGTGCATCTTAACTTGCTGTTTAACAACTTGAACATAAGGTTTATTCAGATCTGGACCAATTTCGAAATTTGCATATGAGGACTTACCGGAATTGTTATATGTTGTTCCCGGCCTCATTTAAACTTGCCTTGATGTGTTGTTCTTGTTTGCCTCATCTCTTGTCATGAGTAGCTTCATGTATCTTTGTCATGCATCATGCTTGTTGTGCATCATGTCATGTTCATGTGTGGTGCGTTTACTATGTTGTGTGCTTCTTCTTGTTAGTTCCTGTTTCGTTGCGATCGTGAGGATTCGTTCGTCTACGCTTGGTTCGGCTTCATCCGTTCGTCTTCTTCATGGACTCGTTCTTCTTCCTTGCGGGATTTCAGGCAAGATGACCGCTACCCTGGATCTCACTACTATCATTGCCATGCTAGTTGTTTCGTTCTACCGCTATGCTGCGATACCTATCACCTGTTGCTCAAGCCTACCTAATTGCCATGTCAGCCTCTAACCTTTTTCACCCTTCCTAGCAAACCGTTGTTTGGCTATGTTACCGCTTTGCTCAGCCCCTCTTATAGCGTTGTTAGTTGCAGGTGAAGATGAAGGTTGTTCCTTGTTGGAACATGGAGATGTTGTTCCTTGTTGGAACATGTTTACTTGTTGGGATATCACAATATATCTTATATTATTAATGCATCTATATACTTGGTAAAGGGTGGAAGGCTCGGCCTTATGCCTGGTGTTTTGTTCCACTCTTGCCGCCCTAGTTTCCGTCATATCGGTATTATGTTCCCGGATTTTGCGTCCCTAACGCGGTCGGGTGATTTATGGGACCCCCTTGACAGTTCGCTTTGAATAAGACTTTTCCAAAGAAGGCCCAACCTTGGTTTTACATTTGCCTCACCTAGCCCTTTTTCCCTTGGGAGTCGCGCTCTCAAGGGTCATCTTTATTTACCCCCGGACCAGTGCTTCTCCAAGTGCTGGCCCAAACCGAAGCGATGTCCGGCGCCCCACAGGCAATCGGGTCTATGCCAACCCGACGTCTTGCTCATCCGGTGTGCCCCGAGACCGAGATATGTGCAGCTCCTATCAGGATTTGTCGGCACATCCGGCGGCTTTGCTGGTCTTGTTTTATTCTGTCGAAATGTCTTGTAGCCGGATTCGAGACTGATCGGGTCTTCCCGGGAGAAGGAATATCCTTCGTTGATTGCGAGAGCTTATCATGGGCTAAGTTGGGACACCCTGCAGGGTTTGAACTTTCAAAGCCGTGCCCGCGGTTATGTGGCAGATGGGAATTTGTTAATGTCCGGTTGTAGAAAACCCGAAGTTGATTTCAATTAAAATACACCAACCGTGTGCGTAATCGTGAGTGTCTCTTTTGGGGTTGATCGAAGGAGAACACGGTTTCTGGGTTATGTCTGACGTAAGTAGGAGTTCAGGATCACTTCTTGATCATTACTAGTTGACGACCGTTCCTTTGTTTCTCTCCTCGCTCTCGTTTGCGTATGTTAGCCACCATATATGCTTAGTCGCTGCTGCAACCTCACCACTTTACCCCTTCCTTTCCCTTTAAGCTTTGCTAGTCTTGATACCCATGGTAATGGGATTGCTGAGTCCTCGTGGCTCACAGATTACTACACCATCAGTTGCAGGTACAGGTTTATGCGATGATCATGACGCGAGAGCGATGTTGCTTGTTTTGGAGTTCTTCTTCTGCTTCGTCGATCAGGGGATAGGTTCCAGGTCGGCAGCCTGGGCTAGCAGGGTGGATGTCGTTTGAGCTTCTGTTTATGTTTCATCCGTAGTCGGATGTTGTTCTTGTATATGATGTTGATGTATCCTTGTGGCATTTGTGCCTTATGTATGTATCCCACTATTATGTAATGTTGATGTAATGATATCCACCTTGCAAAAGCGTTCCAATATGCGGGTCTATCCTTGGTGGGACTGTCGAGTTCCTTTTGGATAGGGTCGCATATTGGGCGTGACAAGTTGGTATCAGAGCCTCGACCGACCTTAGGAGCCCCCTTGATTGATCGTGTAGTTTGGCCGATGTTGAGTCTAGAAAAAAAAACTGTTTTCTGAGTCTAGTTATATCGGAGAGTAGGAATTCTTTTTACTCCTCAGTCCCTTCGTCGCTCTGGTGAGGAATCTTGACGTAGGTGTTTTGAATTACTCCTCTTCCCGTTCAAAATTTTTCTTTAGGATCACGTGGTTAGTTCGTGAGTTGTCCATCCTCTTTTGTCCGGTGCATTTCTCGTCAAGTTGACTCGAGTCTCTTCATCTTTTAGTTCAATCCTCAGTTCTTCCTCCGACATCGTTGTTTTTCCTTGTCCGAAGTTGTCCTTGTTTTTCCCACCCGCCCTCCATTCTTCCTCTCGGAACCGGAATTCGTAATCGAGTATCCATCCTACTCGAGTGAAGTCTTTCCTTTCTTTCCTCAATGATTTCAACCGGTGTTTTCTCTTCAAGATATTCGTCGGTTTCCCCTTCCTAGTTGCCTGTGTTTTCCCGCCCTCCCACCCTTTTCTTCCCGGAGTCCGACTCTCTCTCGACCAGCTATTTCATTCGTACGGAGTCTCTTCAGTCTTCCCTCAATCATTTGAACCGGTGAATTCTCGTCTCGTTCGTCATTCTTCATCTCTTTCTTTTCCGGTGGATTCAATTCAAGTTTTTCGGGTTAATCAAATTCTTTCCTTCGAAGTGTTCTCTTTGCTCGTTCGCCTCTCGCCAGTTTATCATTCCGGAGTTCGGTAGACATATCGGGAGATTAAATACGTGTTCTAATTAATTCGAGGTTGTCACCTCATTTAAATATTTCAATCATTCGGTGCATCATCTATCTATTCAACATCCCTTTCCAACGGTGTTTTCTTTTAGGGGCCCTAACCCACGTGTCTTTTCGAGTTCTTACGACTCTTCTAATTTCCCGGAGGTATTCTCAATTCTTTTCGAGTTTGACGAAGAATGGATTTCATCGATCGATGCCTTTTCCAAGATCAATTTCAAATCATTTCATTGTTGACTCAACCCCTTTGCTTTTCATTCTACCAGAGTACCTCAGTTATTTTGGTGTTGTTTCTCATCGTCATTCTTAACATTTGAAGACCGAAGAAGAGTTTTCCTCTAAATCTTGTCCGTTCCCCCGGAGATTCATGGTGCTAGCTCGTTGTTATCCTATCTAGTTGTTTCCAGTTGTGCAATTCTTTTCATCCATCCGGAGTATTTCAGGTGTTGCTTTCTATCTCAATCATCCGGAGGCCATCTTTTCGGAAGATTTCTTCGTTCTAAGTTTTCAAAGCCATTCTCCAATTATTCTATATTCGTGCCCCTTCGTTCGTCTCAATATTCTTCCGGTGCTTCGTTCAAGCATTCGTCAATCAGTTCGCGATCTCTTCGTTCTCTTGTCTCAAATTTTCCCTCAAGTATCTTCGTGGTTTCTAATTCTTTCCGGCGATTCGTTCTCTTCTCTTCGTTCATTTTCATTTCTAATGGTGGTTCGTTCAAGATTCTTTTTCTTTGATTATCATATTAATCCATTCGTTCTTTCCAATCCTACCGGTGGTTCATGAAGACTTTCTCAAGTTTTGTGCCATACCCCCCTTTAATCCTTTTCAAGAAGAATAAGTAATATGCAAAATCCATTGCTTGTCATCAATTTAATTTGATGAAGGATAAGCATACAATAAATCTTATTCTTATTTCATCCAAGTGATTAATCTTTTTCTTCGGAGTTTGTTCTTGAGGAATAAATTCTAGTTCCAAGTGCTTTCATCTTTTCTCTTCCGGAGTTCAATTTCCTCGGCCTTTTCGTTGGAACCCCCATCTAAATCATCGCAATACTCATCTTATTCTTTTCATTCTTCATTTCTATCTCATCACCTTTTGTTACCGGAGTTCTTCATGGTGGATTTTCATGATTTATTTCTTTCTTCAAGAGTTCATCAAGATTTTGTTGGTGGAGTTCAAGTATCTTTTCTTCTCGCGTCTTGAAGAGCAAATAATTCTTCATCTTCTTTTGAGGTGGAGTTTTGCATTTCTTCGTTCTCCTCAGCTATGTAATCTTTTCCGTTTGTGGTCGGTGATCACCTCATAATTTTGAGATGTTTTCCATAAGTCCACAACAAGCTTATTCTTTTCGTTGTTGAATTTTCTCAACAACTCCATTCAATCTTTTCTTCTAAGGTTGCTTTCTATTTCATTCGTGGCACAAGTTGTCATATTCTTATCCGTTCTTTTCATTCAACTTTTTTTTAATTCTTTCCGGAGGTTTTGTGTCATGTCTTCATCAAGTTTAATTCCATCCTCTCAAGTTCAAGTTCTATTCCTCCATGTTTTAACCGGAGTGCTGCCTAAATCCTTTCAGTCTTATTCGTTTCTTTTCTCATTCTAACCACTACGGTTAGAACGAGTGGTTTCATAGTCTATCTGATTCCGTGAGCTTTCGATTCTCGGCATTCTCGTCGTTCCTCTCTTTTTCTCGAGTGCTCTCGATTCTTTGGTTCTTCTCTTGAGTTTATTGTTTCACCTCATCCCTTTTCCCTTCCGTCTCGGTCCTAAGATCTCGGGACGAGATCTCTTGTTAGTGGAGGAGTGTTGTAACGCCCCGGATTCGGCGCGCCGGTGTCCATGATTATTCGCCGTCGTTGCCATGTCATGTGCTTGCGTGTTGCACCTTGCCATGTCATCATCTGCATTTCATCCGCATGTTTTTCAAAACTTGCATCCGTTCGGGTTCCGTCGGTTCGCTCCGTTGTCCGTTCGGAGTCCAGACACACTCACACGCGCCCGCGGCACCTCCGAAATATTATTTTATAAGTGGCATAAAATGTTCTCGAATGGGTTGCAACTTGGCGTGCGATCTTATTATAGTGTAGACAGGCGCCTGCCAAGTTTAAATGCGATTCGAGTCCGTTTGATAGCCCAACCCTCATCCGTAGCGGCACCGTTGCGGTTTATTCGTCAGACGTTTCGCTCTCCGAAACTGCCGTCGGGCTGCACTTCTCTTCTCTCCCCTCAGTCCAAGTCCTATCTTCACAGCCCACCTAGGTCCAACCTACCCCTCCTCGCGTCCGGTGCCGTCCGATCGTGATCGAGGGCTCCTAAACCCCTAACCCTAACCTCCTTGCTATATATAGACCCTCCTTCCAATTTTGGGCATTTCCTAGTCTAAACCTAGCCCTAGCCTCCTCCCACCTCCACGGCGATCTTCCTCGTTTTCTGCGCGGACAGCTCCCCGCCGCCACTTGTCGCCGCCTAATCGCTAACGCCGCCACCCGCCGTCGCCATGCCTATCGAGCGCGACACGCCGCCTCGGCCTTCTCCCTCCGCCGCCAGCCCTTCAGGCCCAGATCCGCCCGCCGCTAGGCCGAAATGGGCCCCGCCAGCCCGCGCCTCCCACCTGCGCCCGGCGCTGCCCGCCACCCGCTCGAGTCGCCTCCTCCCGCCGGAGCCCGCCTCCTCCTCATCGCCGCCTCGCGGGACCTGCCGAGTCGCAGCCGCCGAGCCTCCCGTTGCCCCTCGCGCCTCCGCTCACCTGCCCCGCCGCCTTCCCGCGCTGTGGCGTCGTCCCGCGACGAGCCCCGTCAGATCCGCGTCGTTCCGTCGTCACCTCGCCGGGCGAGGAGCTCGCCTCGCCGCCCCATCGCCGGTGGACCTCGCCGTTGCCGGAACGGAGTCCCATGGTAGGTCCGTCCGGATCGATCGAGCCACCGCCCCATGGCCTCCTCCGCCCTTGCCGGAATCCGGAGGCGCCGCCGCCCATGGATCGGGAGGAGCCCGATCCAGTCGGCCTCCGCTCGGCGCCGCTGACCTCGTCCTCGTGGGCCCCGCGTCACGGCCCGGCGAGCAGGTCGGCCCAGCGCCTCCCCGCAGCCCAGCTTCGACCACCAACCTGGGCCTTGGCCCATGGTGAGCAACCCTCTTTTCCCCGCCCCGTGCGACATTTAACTATATGACGCTCACCTATTTTTTTCCTGAAAATGACTAAGTCCCCGAAGTAATTTTGTTATTATCATGCCATGTTTGACCTGTTGTATCTCTGTACATGTAGCTCCGTTTTGCGCGTGTAGTATGTCAAAATGTTCGTCTCGAAGAGTAGATCATTTCATCTCATTGCATCATTTTCATTTGAGCTCATCTTGATGCCCGAAATGCTGTTGCAATAGTGCTATGTGATGTTAGTTTCTGATTTTTATCAGAACATGCACTTTTGTCATTTTTGCCATGATTGATGTGTGCATCCTATGGACTTGAGTCCTACATGTGTTTTGTAATATGCCATGCCATCTTTCCAGGGGTGTAGGCCATGTATTTTTGTGATCAATGTGGTGACTAGCACAAGCATGCAAACTAGGTGTCTTGATGTTGCTGATTTCAGCCCAGTTTTGCTGATATTTTGATGCCATGTTAACTTGATGTTACAGTGAGTTCCATGTATATTTTGAGATACTTCAGTAAGGATGTTTTGTTATACATGTCTTGCTCTATCCATCCATGCCCTTGTTTGCAATTTTGGAGTAGTATAGCTTGAGTCAATCGAGCTCTACTTTTGCTATCAAATGTTTCCTGGCAGATTGTTTACATGTTATTCAATTTTGCCAAGGTTGTTGTGGTTGATCCATGTATGCTATGTTATTGTTCTTGCCATGTATGTCTTCTAGGACATGTCTTCTTGATGTATGTATGCTTAGTTTTTCATATAAGGCTCTGTAGTGAGTGCATTGAGCTTGTAAACATGCCTACTTGTTATCAGTTTTTGACATGCCATGTTGCTGAATCTGTTAACGAAACTTTCGATATTGACATGGGTGTTACTATATTTTCTGATCCTTTTTGGCTTATGGTCACTAAAGGACTTTTGTTATATGCTTTGAGTAGATTCATGCCATGCCTTTATTTGCCATGATAAGTTCCTGTAACATGTTGTTTCATAGCTCTAAACATTGCAACCTGATGTTATTTCTGCCAATGCCTGAAATTGTTATTAGTTGCAATCTTGCCATGTGTTTTTGAGCATGTTCTAGTAGTTTCTGGAGATAGCTCAATGTTCATGTTTTGTAATGCTTTACCTGTAGATCATGCCCATGCCTTTTGTTATTATGTTGGGGTGCTGTAGCATGTTGTTTTGATGCTTGCAATATGCCTAGTTGCTGTTTTGGACAGATTGTTGTCATGACTTGTTTTGTGTGTATGTGTTGAACCGTTGCTCCGTTTTGGGTGTGCTTTATATGAAAGTTGCTTGATTTTGCATGTAGTTTCATATTATCATGTTGCATCCTTGTTTTGAGGTGTTTGCTTGATGTTTGTATGCATTTTGCATCAATGCCATGCTTATCTTGTTTTGCTCATATCTTCTAGACCGTAGCTCCGAATTAAATGAACTTTATATGCAACTTGACTAGAATTTCGTGTAGATCATCGTGGTGCATCTTAACTTGCTGTTTAACAACTTGAACATAAGGTTTATTCAGATCTGGACCAATTTCGAAATTTGCATATGAGGACTTACCGGAATTGTTATATGTTGTTCCCGGCCTCATTTAAACTTGCCTTGATGTGTTGTTCTTGTTTGCCTCATCTCTTGCCATGAGTAGCTTCATGTATCTTTGTCATGCATCATGCTTGTTGTGCATCATGTCATGTTCATGTGTGGTGCGTTTACTATGTTGTGTGCTTCTTCTTGTTAGTTCCTGTTTCGTTGCGATCGTGAGGATTCGTTCGTCTACGCTTGGTTCGGCTTCATCCGTTCGTCTTCTTCATGGACTCATTCTTCTTCCTTGCGGGATTTCAGGCAAGATGACCGCTACCCTGGATCTCACTACTATCATTGCCATGCTAGTTGTTTCGTTCTACCGCTATGCTGCGATACCTATCACTGTTGCTCAAGCCTACCTAATTGCCATGTCAGCCTCTAACCTTTTCACCCTTCCTAGCAAACCGTTGTTTGGCTATGTTACCGCTTTGCTCAGCCCTCTTATAGCGTTGTTAGTTGCAGGTGAAGATGAAGGTTGTTCCTTGTTGGAACATGGAGATGTTGTTCCTTGTTGGAACATGTTTACTTGTTGGGATATCACAATATATCTTATATTATTAATGCATCTATATACTTGGTAAAGGGTGGAAGGCTCGGCCTTATGCCTGGTGTTTTGTTCCACTCTTGCCGCCCTAGTTTCCGTCATATCGGTATTATGTTCCCGGATTTTGCGTCCCTAACGCGGTCGGGTGATTTATGGGACCCCCTTGACAGTTCGCTTTGAATAAGACTTTTCCAGCAAGGCCCAACCTTGGTTTTACATTTGCCTCACCTAGCCCTTTTTCCCTTGGGAGTTGCGCTCTCAAGGGTCATCTTTATTTTACCCCCCCGGACCAGTGCTTCTCCAAGTGCTGGCCCAAACCGAAGCGATGTCCGCGCCCCACGGGCAATCAGGGTCTATGCCAACCCGACGTCTTGCTCATCCGGTGTGCCCGAGACCGAGATATGTGCAGCTCCTATCAGGATTTGTCGGCACATCCGGCGGCTTTGCTGGTCTTGTTTTATTATTGTCGAAATGTCTTGTAGCCGGATTCCGAGACTGATCGGGTCTTCCGGGAGAAGGAATATCCTTCGTTGATCGCGAGAGCTTATCATGGGCTAAGTTGGGACACCCTGCAGGGTTTGAACTTTCAAAGCCGTGCCCGCGGTTATGTGGCGATGGGAATTTGTTAATGTCGGTTGTAGAAAACCGAAGTTGATCTCAATTAAAATACACCAACCGTGTGCGTAACCTTGAGTGTCTCTTTTGGGGTTGATCGAAAGGAGAACACGGTTTCTGGGTTATGTCTGACGTAAGTAGGAGTTCAGGATCACTTCTTGATCATTACTAGTTGACGACCGTTCCTTTGTTTCTCTCCTCGCTCTCGTTTGCGTATGTTAGCCACCATATATGCTTAGTCGCTGCTGCAACCTCACCACTTTACCCCTTCCTTTCCCTTTAAGCTTTGCTAGTCTTGATACCCATGGTAATGGGATTCTTTGAGTCCTCGTGGCTCACTGATTACTACACCACCAGTTGCGTGTACAGGTTTATGCGATGATCATGACGCGAGAGCGATGTTGCTTGTTTTGGAGTTCTTCTTACGCTTCGTCGATCAGGGGATAGGTTCCAGGTCGGCATCCTGGGCTAGCAGGGTGGATGTCGTTTGAGCTTGTTTATGTTTCATCCGTAGTCGGATGTTGTTCTTGTATATGATGTTGATGTATCCTTGTGGCATTTGTGCCTTATGTATGTATCCCACTATTATGTAATGTTGATGTAATGATATCCACCTTGCAAAAGTGTTCCAATATGCGGGTCTATCCTTGGTGGGACTGTCGAGTTCCTTTTGGATAGGGTCGCATATTGGGCGTGACAGTTTCCCCCCTCTGGGTTGTAGTCTTGAAGACCAGTGATCTCGTTTGCACTCTTGAGGGTGTGGACACCCACAATATTTGTGGTTGGTAGGTGCATGGCGGGTGACGCAAGTACTGATGTCAAAGTGCCCGCCTCACATCCACTCAAGTTATGACTCTTGCGACATTGATGATGGTGGCAAGTGGAGCGCGGTCACGACATGTCATTCATCGTTAGCCGCCTAGCGTGTCCCTAAATGTGAAGTCGGAGCTATAGCGTCTCCGGGTGACATGGCGACAAATATGCCATGCAATGTTCTCAAGTAAGAACCGCCTAATTCTTGACACACTCGATTGTTTGGCACGCTCTTGGTTGGTCGTCCGCCGTGAAGTCAAAGTCGCTTGTTTGGAGAGAAATAATGACAATGACAGTTTGCAGGCAACCTCGACGGCGTTATTCTCTATGACAATGTGTGTGGATCTTGTGGCTAGTCAGGTCGGCCGAATGCCTGTCTTACGGACGTGTTGTAACAAATTTCTTTGGTTTTCTGCTAATTAATCAAACAATTATATTCTTTATTTTAATAAAATGAATCAAGTTTTAAGAGTCATGACACCGAAAATTCTTTTGCGCGTCAACTACCTTACAGGAAATTTACTTCGTTTTAAAAAACACAGCATATACATATATGCTCACAACATGCACCACACTCTCTCACTCTTATGAATAAAAGCATGCAAACCCTACCTTTATTAGCACCTTGGAGACACCGAGTCAGCAGATCTTGAGATTGATAAAGTCGCCATGTGCATCTCATAGTCGACTAGCATGCCATACCATTGAAAAATAGCATTTTTTTTCTTTTTTCCTTTTTTTCCGAAAAGGGGGAACTCCCCCGCCTCTGCATCAAAACGATGCATACGGCCACCTCAATAAATAAAATAGGTTCAACAAAGTCGTATAGTCTTCAACAAAATAAAGGCGGGCTCACCGAGAGCCTCGAAGCTAAACCAAGAAAAAACCACAAGGCCACAACCGGCTGGTAAAATAAAAGATAGGAAAACTAATTGCCTATCCTATTACATGACCGCCAGCCAAACCGGTTGAAGATATCCCGCGCTACCATCTCCCACCGGACAGATTCAGTAACCAAACGCTCCCTGGCCTCCGTCGGAGTGAGTAAGGACCACATACGGATCAGCGCCGTAGCACGGAAAATAACCTGCAAAAAATGAATACTAGTTATTCTGTTAAAAACCAAATCATTTCTGCAGTTCCAAATTGCCCATAACAACGCATACACTCCTACACGAATATGTCTAGCTGTATCGGACTCTATCCCATCCAGCCACGTTCCAAATAACGACCCGACCGTACTCGGAGGAGTAATGTTAAAAGCAATTTGCACAGTGCGCCACAGAATTCTCGCCAAAGGACAGTCAAGGAAGAGATGCTTAATGGTCTCGCCACGATCACGAAGCTACACCTAGTAGATCCAGTCCAATTGCGCTTGACCAAGTTGTCCTTTGTTAAAATTACCTGTTTATGGACAAACCACATAAACACTTTAATTTTCAAAGACACTTTTACTTTCCAAACATGTTTGGTACTAGGAATGACAGTGGAGTTGATGACATCGTTGTACATCGACTTTACAGTAAATTGTCTGTTCCTAGTAAGCTTCCAACAGAGCTGATCGGGCTGTTGCGCTAGCTGGACTTCCATCAGTCTATGCACTAGATGGAGCCAAGCTTCCCATCTCTCACCAACAAGCACCCGCCGAAACTGAATATTAAGGGGAATGGACTGCATAATCATTGCAACTAGCGCATCACGTTGCTGGACAATACGATACAAGGTTGCGTACTGTATTGCTAATGGTGTATCACCCAACCAAGTGTCCTCCCAGAAACGTGTGTTATTTCCATCACCGACAATAAACTTTGTTCTATTAAAGAAGGTTGCCTTGACTCTCATAAGCCCCTTCCAAAACGGCAAATCAGTTGGTCTCACTGTCACCTGTGACAAAGTTTTGGACTGCAGATACTTGTTACGAAGAATCTGCGCCCAAGTTGCGTCAGTCGGACCCGAAAGCTTATACAGCCACTTACTAAGCAGGCATCTGTTCTTGACCTCAAGATTTTCGATACCCAACCCCCCTTGGTCCTTAGGTCGACAAATGATATCCCACTTGGCGAGTCTATACTTTCTCTTAAGTTCATCACTCTGCCAAAAAAATCTTGATCGGTAGAAGTCCAGTCTTTTCCTAACCCCAACTGGAACCTCAAAGAAAGATAGTAGGAACATCGGCATACTCGTGAGTACCGAATTAATAAGAATTAACCGGCCTCCATATGACATAAGTTTGCCCTTCCAGCAACTAAGTTTCTTTTCAAACCGATCCTCAATGCATTTCCACTCTCGATTTGTAAGCTTACGATGGTGAATGGGTATACCTAGGTAGCTGAAAGGTAAAGCCCCTAATTCACATCCAAACAATTGCCTATAAGCGTCCTGTTCCTCCTTGGCTCTACCAAAGCAGAACAATTCGCTTTTATGAAAGTTAATCTTTAACCCAGAGAATTGTTCAAATGAGCAAAGCACCAGCTTCATATTTCTCGCTTTTTCCAGGTCATGCTCCATAAAGATGATAGTATCATCAGCGTACTGCAGAATGGACACCCCCCATCAACTAGGTTGGACACCAAGCCTCCCACCTGACCGGCCTCCTTTGCCCGACCTATTAGGATTGCCAACATGTCAACCACAATGTTGAACAAAACAGGGGACACCGGATCTCCTTGCCTCAGACCCTTGTGTGTCCGGAAATAGTGCCCAATATCATCATTTACTTTAATTCCAACACTCCCTTTTTGCGTAAAGGATTCTACCTGGTGTCGCCAAGCCTCATCAAAACCCTTCATACGCAAGGCCTGTTGAAGGAATGGCCATTTGACTTTGTCGTACGCTTTTTTGAAATCCACTTTGAAAACAACCCCATCCAGTTTTTTCGTGTGGATTTCATGGAGCGTTTCATGAAGGACCACTACCCCCTCAAGGATATTCCTGTCCGGCATGAAAGCAGATTGGGTAGGCTGCACAATAGTTTGCGCAATCTGTGTGAGTCTATTGGTCCCGACCTTGGTGAAAATTTTGAAACTAACATTAAGAAGACAGATTGGCCTGAATTGCTCAATTCTCACAGCCTCTGTTTTCTTAGGAAGAAGGGTAATCGTTCCAAAATTTAGCTGAAAAAGATGAAGCTGCCCAGCAAACAAATCATTAAACATAGGCAACAAATCCCCTTTAATAATATGTCAGCACTTCTTATAAAACTCCGCTGGGAAACCATCAGGACCCGGCGCCTTGTTATTCTTCATTTGCGAGATGGCCTCCAGCACCTCTTTCTCCGAGAAAGGAGCCGCAAGAATATCATTCTCCACCGCTGTGAGCTGAGGAATATCCTCAACCCTTGACTCGTCCAGAGACACACAATTCTCTTCTGGAGGGCCAAACAGCTGCTTATAGTATCCAGTAATGTACAATTTTAGGTTTTCCTGTCCTACAATCGTACCCTTATCTTGCTCAAGCTGAAAGATCCTCTTCTTTCGATGCTTACCATTAGCGATCATGTGAAAGAATTGCGTGTTCGCGTCCCCCTGGACTACTCGCCGGACCTTGGCCCGCAATGCCCACTTCAACTCTTCTTCTCTAAGAAGTTCTTTCAGCCGCAATTCCGCCTCAAGCTTGGCATGAAGCTCCGCAACCGGCAATATCGTGGTTTCCGCTTTTACATCCAGAGACTGTATAAGGGCAAGGAGCTTTTCCTTTTCGACCTTATAAATCCTGCTCAGATGCTTAGCCCACCCACGAAGGAAACTCCTCAAGTGCCTAATCTTATTCTGCCAGCGCTGAAGCGCGGTCCTCCCTCCTGAATCCTTAGCCCACTCTCTGGCCATGAGATCCAGGAAGCCATCTCTTTCAAACCAAGCCATCTCAAAGGAGAACATATTTTGTTCCCCGGTGGGTGGGTTCACGAGTCGACAAATAACGGCGATGGTCGAAATACCACAGGACAAGGCACGGGCGGTCACCAGGGAAACTTCATTCCCTAATCGACGCTAGCCAACACACGATCCAACTTCTCATACGTCGGATTTGGCATCGCGTTCGCGCAGGTAAAATTTCTACCCGAGAGCTCAATTTCTCTCAGGTCCAAAATTTCAATGATAGTGTTAAACATGAACGACCATCATCCATCAAAATTATCATTGTTCTTATCCTCATGCCGTTTAATAATATTGAAATCACCCCCCACCAGGATGGGCAACTGCTCGGAGCCACAAATCCGAACAAGATCAGCCAAGAACTCAAGCTTGAGCTCGGGCTGTGCAGCACCATATACCGCGACAAGAGCCCAATTAAACCCATCAACCTTTGATCGCACCCTAAACTTAATAGCAAAGTCTCCCATGACCACACTGCGAACCTCAAGCGCATGACACCTAACTCCGAGAAGGATTCCACCCAACCTCCCTCTCGGTGGCAAACAATGCCAATCAAAATCTATACCTCCCGATAGAGTATTTAGAAATTGAGGAGCGAAGTTATCTCTACCTGTCTCCGATAGAGCTATAAAATCTAAACAATGCTCGACAGATGCCTCAGCAAGAAACCTTCGTTTAGCCAAGTCCTTTAGACCTCTGCTATTCCAGAATATTCCTTTCATAGATCATCATGGAATTTTTTTGCCGTACGGATCCTAACACTCCTACGCACTGCGGAAACCGGGTATACCTTCCGTTTCCACTTGCGCTTGGGGACAGTTTGACTCTGCAACTGGTCCTCACAACCAGTCTCAGACGGGCTAGCCAACACTATGTCGGTAGACTCAGCCTGAACATCCTCATCAGTATTAGGTTGCAAAAGATCCACACAAAAGTTGTCTAGCACCCTGACCCCGAGCGCATCAACCTCATAATCACTCATGGGTTTAACAGCCGCAATATTACAGATCATCTTTAAGGCTCGCTCAGCCTCTAGGTCTAAAAGATCATTAACAGAATTAGAGATTTCAGTTTCATTACTACCCAACGAAATTCCTAATTGATTTGCATTCTGAACAATATCATCATTTGAAAAATGCAAAATGGAATTAGATGTATTGAATGACATACCAGTAGTGACCTCCACGTAACGAAGCTTGGCCACCCTCATGGCGCACCGCTGCTGAATGTCGTCCACATCAGGCTGGGTCTGGAGTCGTGCACTCATCCGGCGCCCCTCAGACACCGGATCCTAAATCCCTCCAAACGCGATGACCTCCTCCCGAGAGATCGCGGTCGGGGTCCGGCCTCCTGCCGCTCCCCAACCAACAGGCCGATCCAAATAGCATTGGAAAGTCTAAAATAAATCCTGAAAATATTCGAGCACTAGCGTGAGATCTACGACTTGATTTTTGATGGGCTGATTCTACCACAAAGAACCTAGGCTTGCTCGCTTTTGTTTATACAAGGAACTAGACCATGATGGCGCGCGCTGCCGCGCCCGTCCATTTGTACAATATATTGATAGAAATTTCATCAAAACAGGAAGGTAAACGTGGATGTTAAATTTGCACAAATTAACTCTTACATTGTTAAGTTGACAAAGGGGAGAAAATTAACCAGTTTACGGTGTAGTGCGGAAGGGAAACTGGGCACACATTTCCACGCCCATCTATCTTCATGGATGGATGCAAGTTTGTTGAAAGTCCAACGTCCATTCATGTTTCAGATATGAGATTGAAATAAATATTTCGCAAAATACGATATCAAATGAATTAGGCACTTAACTGCACATATTACAGTGGTTTCCAATATCATGAAAATGTAAATCTAAACCGAGACTAAAAGTTTCATCGTCGAAAAACGTAATTTTGCCACTTGGCATCTTTCCTATCTAGAAAAGAAAACAAGTAATATATTCACACACCAACTTGATTGACATGTTGAATATGTTGGTGTTCTCGTTGGAGCTGCTTGCATATCCTAAAAAATTTAAACACAGGTGCAGTCAGGCAAGCAAATTCGCAAAAAGTTGAAATGTGCAAGCGATAGAAGACATGGTAGATGGCCTTGTCAGCCAGTGAGTGTCACTTCAACTCAACATTGCTCGATGATTCCTTCCAATATTGTTATTAGAAAGTGTCTCATTAACCTTCGACATAGTTAGGCTTCAAACTGGATATACATGTGAAACATTAGCAATGCTTCGTTTCACATGGATATGCTCAGCTGCGAGGATATGTGAACTACAATGACGACGGGTCACAGGTAAGTAGGACTATGTAGTTTGCATCGCCGCTATGTGTGTCCATCAGGGGCGAGTGAACAGAAGAAAGTTGGTGGCCGCGGGCAGCAAGTGATGTCTCTAGCGAGCTTAGAGAGAAGCCCACCGGCCACCGCAACCCGCACTCCTCCTGCTTCCACCTTGCATCCCCCACTACCAAAGACGCCTCGCCAGGCTGTCTCGCTCCCGCAAGACCGGTCGCCTGCGTCGCCCGCATGGCTCGAAAGACCTATTGCCCCCATCGCCCTTGCAGACCGCCTGCGTCACCCCGCATGAAGCGCGGCTCGATTCCCTTTGTATCGACCGCCGAGGGGAGAGCGCGGCGGTGCGATGTACTGCCATGGAAGGGGAGAGAGGAGCCACATGATGGAGGAAAGTGGATGACACCGTCATCTCAGTATCGTCCATTATCGCCGCCATCGCGCGATTAGGTTTCGCGAGAGAAGGAAAGCGTAGCCGATTGACGAGGAACGAGCCTCGCAGCGGCGGCTTACGCAGACTAACGTGGCTAAGCAGGCCTGCGGGACTTTTGGCCCGATCAACGAGGGCTTCAGGTCCATCCTAGAGCAGCGGCCTGTGATGTTTGGACGCAGAGTCGACGTTCGAATGATCTGGTACATCCGTTCGTGTGATCCGATGGCATAGGATGTCAAATCACTGTGAGAGGCCCTAACTAGCTGAGTTATACTGTTTAGTAATTTAGTGATTACTGCTTCTAGAGAATTTACTAATGACGCCTCAAGGGATGTCATGCATTGCACGTCAGCCCATTAGACTTATGAATCGATCGATATCGTGTTTCTTATGTGATGAAAGTAAAGGCAAGGTCAAGGCCGATGGTGTGTGACTTTTTTCTCTAAAAAAATGTTGTGTGACAAAGCAACAACTATATATTAATAGATGAATAAGAGGAAAAATACACATGAGCTTCTGGTGCTACACCCCCTATGTAAATATTAAATTCAAAAAATACCAGGAAACTTAAAATACACTGGATTTTTGGGACATAAAACCTGGGTGCCCATTCTACTCCCGTGTTTAGTTTCGTTAAGAATGGCATACATGGTATCCGTAGCGAAGAAAATACAGTCTGATCTATGGTCCATTCAAATAGTTTTTTTTCTGTACATAAAAATTACTTGATTTATTTACTGAGAATACCACGGATGCCATTTCTCCACGAACCTTCACATGGAAGTAGATCAGGCGCCCATGTTTGATATCGCAAAATTCTAAATTTTTTAAAAAGAAATTTCAAGTATTTTTCCGATTCCTATATTCATATAGGGGGTTGGAGCACCTGAGAGCTCCAAATCCTCATCCATGAATACCAATATTACAAAAAAAAACCATTCAGGTAAATGAAAATCACAGACCCGCCCTTGGATTCCTATATCTTCATCCCCCATATGACGATGATGCGCCGATATTTCACTCGCTAGAGTTGCACGCCACTACTGGAACAACAAAGTAGATGCACAACGGGAAGTCACCGATCTTTACTAGGCTGTATCCGCGTCGTCGAATCAGAAGGATCCAAATTTGCATGCTCCGAGCTCTTGTCCCTCTGCCTTCCATCTCACCGCCTCAATCTCCTAGGTTCCGTAGCGGCACCGAAGCGCACCACCGCGACAGCGAAGACGGAGGATAAAAATCCGCACCGAGAGCACCACCGGCGCCACACCACCTTTGGTCAAAACCCTTAACTCTCAAATCCATTACCGACCTGGAAGGAGTCTGTCACGTCGGGGCAAGATCCGGAGCAAACTTATTTGCTGTAACCCAAAACCCCAAATCCATCACTAATCTTGAAGGAGACCGTTGTGCTGGGGACAAAATTGGAACAAGCTTATTCGCTATCACTAGTAGAAAAAGGGGCTTTCGTTCGGGCCTGGCCAGCCCATTAGTCCCGGTTCTGCCACGAACCGGGACCAATGGAGGCATTTGTCCCGGTTCGTGAGCCCAGGGGGCCGGCCGGGGCCTCGTGGGCATTGGTCCCGGTTCGTCTGGGCCCATTTGTCCCGGTTCTTGGCACGAACCGTGACCAATGGGCCTCGCTCCTGGCCCACAACCATTGGTCGGTTCGTGGCGAACCGGGATGGAAGGATGGTTTCCGTCCCGGTTCCTGCCACTAACCGACCAATGAGTTTTATATATACCCCATCGCCCGTGACGAGCACTCCACGATGCTCTGTTTTTTTGGCTTGGCCGCGGGGAGGGCATTGGGTGCTCTAGCTCACCTCCTATGCACATGAGGTGTTCGATGAAATGCCCGAGCCACACTAGTTAAGCTTTCTCCTCTCGAAGCTCGACCTCCGAGCTCCATTTTTTCCGAGATTTGTCTAGGTTTAGCGGTCCGTCACGCCCCGTCCTCGTCTTCACCGCCGTCGATCGCCCGCGCCGATCTCGTTGCCGGCACCACCGTGGTGAGCCTCTTGTTCTTATCTTCTTTCTGAAAGAAAAAAAAAATCTTACTTTAGATAGATATTTCTCTAATTTTCTTACTTTTGACACACATAATTATATATAATGCGCGCAAATGAACCGGTAATGGATGTACGGTGACAGACACACCTCTGAGTACATTAAGGGCGTGCATAATTTTCTCGAAGTGGCTGAGGCAAACAAGCAGAATGGTTTTATGTGTTGTCCATGCCCTAATTGTGGGAATACGAGGTCTTACTCTGACAAGAAAATCCTTCACACCCACCTGCTTTATAAGGGTTTCATGCCACACTATAATGTTTGGAGGAAGCACGGAGAAATAGGGGTTATGATGGAAGATAACGAAGAAGAGGAGGACGATGACAACTATGTGCCCCCTGAATACGGTGATGCTGCAACGGGGGAAGCTGAAGATCCAGAGGAACCAGACGATGTGCCCGATGATGATCTCCGCCGGGTCATTGGGATGCAAGGGAAAAGTGCGAAAGTGAAAAGGAGAAGCTGAAGTTCGATCGCATGTTAGAGGATCACAAAAAACGGTTGTACCCCAATTGCGAAGATGGCAGCGTAAAGCTCGGCATCATCTTTGGAATTGCTGCGATGGAAGGCGAGAATGCTGTGCTCGACAAAGGATTTGAGAAGCTACTGAAAATATTGAAGAAGAAGCTTCCAAGGATAACGAATTGTCCGACGAAGACGACGCAGCAAAGAAGGTTGTATGCCCTCTAGGATTGGAGGTGGAGAAGATACATGCATGCCCTAATGACTGCATCCTCTACCGCGGTGCGTACAAGGATTTGAACGCATGCCCGGTATGCGATGCATTGTGGTATATGATCAGAGGAGATGACCCTGGTGATGTTGAGGGCGAGCCCCGCAGGAAGAGGGTTCCTGCGAAGGTGATGTGGTATGCTCCTATAATACCACGGTTGAATCGACTGTTTAGAAACAAAGAGCATGCCAAGTTGATGCGATGGCACAGTGAGGACCGTAAGAAAGACGGGAAGTTGAGAGCACCCGCTGACGGGTCGCAGTGGAGAAAAATCAAGAGAAAGTTCTGGGCTGAGTTTGCAAGTGACCCAAGGAACGTATGGTTTGCTTTAAGCGCGGATGGCATTAATCCTTTCCGGGAGCAGAGTAGCAATCACATCACCTGGCCCGTGACTCTATGTATGTATAACCTTCCTCCTTGGATGTGCATGAAGCGGAAGTTCATTATGATGCCAATTCTCATCCAAGGCCCTAAGCAACCCGACAACGACATTGATGTGTACCTAAGGCCATTAGTTGAAGAACTCTTACAGCTGTGGAATGGAACAGGTGTACGTGCGTGGGATGAGCACATGGGGGAAGAATTTGACCTAAAGGCGTTGTTGTTCGTGACCATCAATGATTGGCCCGCTCTCAGTAACCTTTCAGGACAGACAAACAAGGGATACCACACATGCACGCACTGTTTAGCTAACACCGAAAGTATATACCTGGACAGATGCAGGAAGAATGTGTACCTGGGCCATCGTCGATTTCTCCCGACCAACCATCAATGTCAAAAGAAAGGCAAGCATTTCAAAGGCGAGGCAGATCACCGGAAGAAGCCCGCCATGCGTACCGGTGATCACGTACTTGCTATGGTCTCTCATTTACACGTAATATTTGAAAAGGGTCCCGGCGGACTAGCTGTTCCGAATGACGCTGAGGGACGCGCACCCATGTGGAAGAAGAAATCTATATTTTGGGACCTACCCTACTGGAAAGAGGTAGAGGTACGCTCTTCAATCGACGTGATGCACTTGACGAAGAACCTTTGCGTGAACCTGTTAGGCTTCTTTGGCGTGTATGGGAAGACAAAAGATACACCTAAGGCACGGGAGGACCTGCAACGTTTGCACGAAAAAGACGGCATGCCTCGAAAGCAGTATGAAGGTCCTGCCAGCTACGCTCTTACCAAAGAAGAGAAGGAAATCATTTTTGAATGCCTGCTCAGTATGAAGGTCCCGACTGGCTTCTCGTCGAATATAAAAGGAATAATAAATATTCCAGAGAAAATGTTCCAGAACCTAAAGTCTCATGACTGCCACGTGATTATGACGCAACTGCTTCCGGTTGCATTGAGGGGGCTTCTACCGGAAAACGTCCGGTTAGCCATTGTGAAGCTATGTGCATTCCTCAATGCAATCTCTCAGAAGGTGATCGATCCAGAAATCATACCAAGGCTAAGGAGTGATGTGGCGCAATGTCTTGTCAGTTTCGAGCTGGTGTTCCCACCATCCTTCTTCAATATCATGACGCACGTCCTAGTTCATCTAGTCGGCGAGATTGTCATTACGGGCCCGTATTTCTACACAATATGTTCCCTTTGAGAGGTTCATGGAGTCCTAAAGAAATATGTCCGTAACCGTGCTAGGCCAGAAGGAAGCATCTCCATGGGCCATCAAATAGAGGATGTCATTGGGTTTTGTGTTGACTTCATTCCTGGCCTTAAGAAGATAGGTCTCCCTAAATCGCGGTATGATGGGAGACCGATTTGGAAAAGGCACGCTTAGAGCGGACTCAATAATATGCAGGGACGGGCATTCTTGGTCTCAAGCACACTACATAGTTCTACAGAACTCTACCTTGGTGACCCCGTATGTCGATGAACACAAGAACAGTCTCCGCTCCAAACACCCGGAGCAGTGTGACGGCTGGATTACATGTGAACACATCAGGACTTTCAGCAGTTGGTTGGAAACACGTCTCATAGGTGACACCACTGTTTGTGATGAGTTGTACTCGTTGTCCAGGTGACCATCTTCGACTGTATTGACTTACAATGGATACGAGATAAATGGGAATACATTTTACACGATTGCCCAAGATCAAAAGAGCACCAACCAAAACAGCGGTGTCCGCTTTGATGCAACAACCGAGAGGGGAAAGGACACATATTATGGTTACATAATGGACATATGGGAACTTGACTACGAACATGATTTTAAGGTCCCTTTGTTTAAGTGCAAATGGGTTAATCTGTCAGGAGGCGGGGTACAGGTAGACCCACAGTACGGAATGACAACAGTGGATCTGAACAATCTTGGGTACACTGACGAACCGTTCGTCCTAGCCAATGATGTGGCACATGTTATCTCTGTGAAGGACATGTCTACCAGACCGAGAAAAAGAAAAGATAAAGAAGCGAATACATCATGCAATGAGCCAAAGCGCCACGTAGTTCTTTCAGGAAAAAGGGACATTGTGGGAGTGGAGGGCAAGACAGACATGTCTGAAGATTATGAAAAGTTTCATGAAATTCCTCCCTTCAAAGTCAAGGCTGACCCAAGCATCCTGATAAACGATGAAGATTATCCATGGTTACGGCGCAATAAGCAAAGCACACAAGCGAAAAAAAATGAAGACTTTCTCTCCACAACTATTATGATGATACCATGCCAACTTTCAACCTTTTCGTAGTTCATTTGAAATGCCTGTTGTAACAGACGAGTTTCCGTATGAAATCCTGATACTTCGAAACCGATTGTCCGTTTTGTACACGAAGTGCATCTAGTTTTTGCCGTAACCCTCTCTACTTTCTTCCACATGCTATGTGGGTGAAATGATGATACCATGCCAACTTTCAACCTTTTCAGAGTTCATTTCTAGTGCTTTTCAATTTCAGGGTCTTATAGCTCAAAATAATCAGTAAATGCATGGAAAATATCAAATATCATAAAAAATAAATAAGTAATTAGAAACAGAATAAAATAAATTTTAATAAAATATATAAGTAGAAACAAAATAAAATAAACTTTAATAACATAAATAAAATTTATGAAACTAAAATTATCAACGTATTTTCTATTCAAAACATTATAAGCAACCTCTAGTATTACTGAAACTAAAATTATATAAAATTGATGCAACTAAAATTATCAAAGTTTTTTCTGTTCAAAATCATTAAAAGCAAAAAGAATTTTCATAAAGAACTTTTTTGTTAGAAACTTTAATAGCAAAAAGAATTATCATAAAATAAAATAAATAAGTAATTAGAAACAAAATAAAATAAAATAAATAAGTATTTAGTTGTAAGTAGAAACAAAATAAAATAAATAAAGCAAAAAAGAAAAGAAATAAACTGGGAAAAATAAAAACGCCACCTCATTGGGCCACCACGGCCTGAATCGACTAGAAACCCACCCATGGGCCGAGATTCAGTCCGTAGAAGGCCCAATAGACTCCTGTGCAGATCATAAAGTGTGTTTAGGCCCGAAAGCCTGCATTTGAGAGGAGATCGAGAGGGCAGCGAGAGTGGGGCTTATAAACCACTCTCGAGCTCCCTCAGCTAGCGAGGTGGGACTAAACTTTCGTGCCATGATGCAGGCAGCACAAGGCCTTTAGTCCCGGTTGGTGCCACCAACCGGTACCAATGCCCCCCCTTTAGTCCCGGTTTGTGCCACCAACCGGGACCAAAGGCCTCTACTTCCCGCCCTTTGGGCTGCTGAAAAATGACCTTTGGTCCCGGTTGGTGGCACTAACCGGGACTAAAGGTGTGCTTTGGTCCCGGTTGGTGCCACGAACTGGGACCAAAAGTCTGTCTATATAAGCCACACTTGTGAAATTTTGGTTCAGTTCTTCTTCCCATTGCCCGACGCTGCCGCCGTCGCGTGCTCCCCTGCCTTGGCTTCGCCCGTCGCCTGCACTGCCACACGCCATCGCTCTCGACGCCGCCCCCATACCCACGCCTTCGACGCCGCCGCCGCCGCCCCTCGCCTAACGCTGCCGCCGCCGCCCCTGGCCCGACGCCATCGCCCGCGCCGCCCAGCGTCGTCACCGCCCAGGTCGTCACCGCCCGCGTCGTTACCGCCCCGGTCCGCATCGCCCCTGCCCCGACGCTGTGGCCCCCTTCCCCAACGCCGTCGCCGCAAGCCGCCCCTGCACCGACGCCATGTCCGGGACTGGGCTCCGCCGGGCTGGTTTTGGGAGGTGCTACCTTCTGGGGGCGTAGGTTGGTGAGGAGCCAGCCCGTCATTGACCCGATCCTTGTTTGGTGGCGGTCGCGTGTGTTGGAGAACGTTGCAGAAAATTAAAATTTTTCCTACGGTTTCACCAAGATGCATCTATGAGTTCATCTAAGCAACGAGTCAAGGGAGTGAGTTTGCATCTACATACCACTTGTAGATCGCGTACGGAAGCGTTCGAGGGAGCGGTGATGATGGAGTCGTACTCGACGTGATTTAGATCACCGATGACCAAGTGCTGAGCGGACAGCACCTCGCGTTCAACACACGTGCAGTGCGGTTGGCGTCTCCTCCGTCTTGATCGAGCAAGGAGGAAGGAGAGGTTGAGGAAGACAGCTCCACCGGCAGCACGACGGCGTGATGATGGTGGAGAAGCAAGATCTCGCTGTGGCTTCACGAGCACACAGCGGAGGAGGAGAGGTGTTGGGAGGGAGGGCTGCGCCTTGGCTTGTGGTGCGGCTGCCTCCCTCACCCCTCTATTTATAGGGGAAGGGGCAGGGGCGGCCCCTCTAGATGGGAATCTAGAGGGGGCGGCGGCAGGAGGGGTGGCTTGCCCCCAAGCAAGGGCCCCTCTAGGGTTCCCCAAACCCTAGGCGCAAGGGCCCAAGGGGTGCGCCCAGCCCACCAGGCTGGCTCCTTCCCCACGCAGGCCAAGTGGCCCCGGGAGGTGGCCCCTCCAGTGGACCTCGGAACCCTTCCGGTGGCCCAGTACAATACTGATGCGCCCGAAACTTTCCGGTGTCCGTTTGACGACTTCCCATATATAAATCTTTACCTCCGGACCCTTCCGAACTCCTCGTGATGTCAGGGATCTCATCCGGGACTCGAACAACATTCGGTAATCACATACAAGTCTTCCTAATAACCCTAGCGCCACCGAACCTTAAGTGTGTAGACCCTACGGGTTCGGAGACATCGAACATGACCGAGGCGCTCTCGGTCAATAACCAACAGCGGGATCTGGATACCCATGTTGGCTCCTACATGCTCCTCGATGATGTCATCGGATGAACCACGATGTCGAGGATTCAAGCAACCCGTAAACTATTCCCTTTGTCGACGGTATGTTACTTGCCCGAGACTCGATCGTCGGTATCCCAATACCTCGTTCAGTCTCGTTACGGCAAGTCACTTTACTCGTGCCGTAATGCATGATCCCGTGACCGGACACTTGGTCACTTTGAGCTCATTATGATGATGCACTACCGAGTGGGCCCAGTGATACCTCTCCGTCATACGGAGTGACAAATCCTGTCTCGATCCGTGTCAACCCAGCAGACACTTTCGGAGATACAGTAGTGCACCTTTATAGTCACCCGATTACGTTGTGACGTTTGGTACACCCAAAGCACTCCTACGGTATCCGGGAGTTACACGATCTCATGGTCTAAGGAAGAGATACTTGACATTGGAAAAAGCTCTAGCAAAATGAACTACACGATCTTGTGCTATGCTTAGGATTGGGTCTTGTCCATCACACCATTCTCCTAATGATGTGATCCGTTATCAACGACATCCAATGTCCATAGTCAGGAAACCATGACTATCTATTGACCAACGAGCTAGTCAACTAGAGGCTCACTAGGGACGTATTGTGGTCTATGTATTCACACATGTATTACGATTTCCGGATAATACAATTATAGCATGAATAAAAGACAATTATCATGAACAAGGAAATATAATAATAATGCTTTTATTATTGCCTCTAGGGCATATTTCCAACAGCGTGGGCTTGACGGTGCGAGGCTTCCGGACACCGCGGAGGTGGTACGTCACCGTGTCGTGAGGAGGACCAACACGTCCGTCGCTACATGGTTGCGTTGGAGGGCAGGTTCGACAATACCTGGCAGGTTCTTCAGGGATCTCACTGGAGCTATGATCCTGTGATGGTTCCTTCCCTTTGGGTGTCCACCGCCTGCGCCGATACCCATCGGGAGCTACGGTTCTAGCTGTACTGGCAATGCTATATGTATGATAGTATTTGAGGTGTATTAGTGATAATATTCGACGATGTACGGACGCATGGAGATGATGTAGTTTTGCTTATAATTGAATGCATCCTAATTTGAATACTACTTTATTTTGCGATTTGATTTTGCTTATTGAATGCTCAAATTGGGTATGACTCCTAGGTCGGTGATGAAGTCCTTCACCCAAATTGCTTCATGCGCTGCCTCCGAGGCTGCCATGTACTCCGCTTCACATGTAGATCCCGCCACGACGCTCTGCTTGCAGCTGCACCAGCCATCGCTCCACCATTCAACATATACACGTATCCGGTTTGTGACTTAGAGTCATCAGATCTGTGTCGAAGCTAGCATCGGCGTAACCCTTTCTGACGAGCTCTTCGTCACCTCCATAAACGAAACATGTCCTTTGTCCATCGGTACTTTAGGATATTCTTGACCGCTGTCCGGTGTTCCTTGCGGGATTACTTTGGTACCTTCCTACCAAACTTACGGCAAGGTTTACATCAGGTGCAGTACACAACATGGCATACATAATAGATCCTATGGCTGAAGCATAGGGATGACACTCATCTCTTCTTTATCTTTTGCCGTGGTCGGGCATTGAGCCGAGCTCAATCTCACACCTTGCAATACAGCAAGAACCCCTTCTTGGACTGATCCATTTGAACTTCTTCAAAATCTTATCAAGGTATGTGCTTTGTGAAAGACCTATGAGGCGTCTCGATCTATTTCTATAGATCTTGATGCCTAATATATAAGCAGCTTCTCCAAGGTCCTTCATTGAAAACACTTATTCAAGTAGGCCTTAATGCTGTCCAAGAATTCTATATTATTTCCCATCAAAAGTATGTCATCTACATATAATATGAGAAATGCTACTGAGCTCCCACTCACTTTCTTGTAAACGCAGCTTCTCCATAAGTCTGCATAAACCCAAACGCTTTGATCATTTCATCAAAGCGAATGTTCCAACTCCGAGATGCTTGCACCAGCCCATAAATGGATCGCAGGAGCTTGCATACTTTGTTAGCGTTCTTAGGATCGACAAAACCTTCCGGCTGCATCATATACAGTTCTTCCTTAAGTTGCCGTTAAGGAATGCCGTTTTGACGTCCATCGCCATATCTCATAATCATAGTATGCGGCAATTGCTAACATGATTGGACGGACTTAAGCTTCGCCACGGAGAGAAAGTCTCATCGTAGTCAATCCCTTGAACTTGCCGATAACCCTTAGCGACAAGTCGAGCTTTATAGATGGTGACATTACCATCCGCGTCCATCTTCTTCTTAAAGATCCATTTGTTTTCTATCGCTCGCCGATCATCGGGCAAGTCGGTCAAAGTCCATACTTTGTTTTCATACATGGATTCTATCTCGATTTCATGGCTTCTAGCCATTTGTTGGAATCTGGGCCCGCCATCGCTTCTTCATAGTTCGAAGGTTCACCGTTGTCTAACAACATGATTTCCGTGACAGGGTTGCGTACCACTGCAGTGCGGGCGTGTCCTTGTGGACCCTGAAGTTCAGTAGCAACTTGATCCAAGTACCTTGATCATCATCATTATTTTCCTCTTCGGTTGGTGTAGGCATCACAGAACATTTTCTGAGCTGCACTACTTTCGATTCAAGAGTTAGTACTTCATCGAGTTCCACTTTCCTCCCACTTACTTCTTCGAGAGAAACTCTTTTCCACAAAGAATCCGTTCTTGGCAACAAAGATCTTGCCTCGGATCTTAAGTAGAAGGTATACCCAATGGTTTCCTTAGGGTATCCTATGAAGACGCATTTTTCGACTTGGGTTCGAGCTTTTCAGGTTGAAGTTTCTTGACATAAGCATCGCATCCCCAAACTTTTAGAAACGACAGCTTAGGTTTCTTCCCAAACCATAATTCATACGGTGTCGTCTCAACGGATTTAGACGGTGCCCTATTTAAAGTGAATGTAGCTGTCTCTAGAGCGTATCCCCAAAATGATAGCGGTAAATCGGTAAGAGACATCATAGACCGCACCATATCCAATAGAGTGCGATTACGACGTTCAGACACACCGTTTCGCTGAGGTGTTCCAGGCGGCGTGAGTTGTGAAACGATTCCACATTTTCTTAAGTGTATGCCAAATTCGTGACTTAAATATTCTCCTCCACGATCCGATCGTAAGAATTTTATCTTTCGGTCACTTTGATTCTCTACTTCATTCTGAAATTCCTTGAACTTTTCAAAGGTCTCAGACTTGTGTTTCATTAAGTAGACATACCCATATCTACTCAAGTCATCAGTGAGAGTGAGAACATAACGATATCCTCCGCGAGCCTCAACGCTCATTGGACCGCACACATCGGTATGTATGATTTCCAACAAGTTGGTTGCTCGCTCCATTGTTCCGGAGAACGGAGTCTTGGCCATCTTGCCCATGAGGCATGGTTCGCATGTGTCAAATGATTCATAATCGAGAGACTCCAAAAGTCCATCAGCATGGAGCTTCTTCATGCGCTTGACACCAATGTGACCAAAGGCGGCGATTGCCACAAGTATGTGGGACTATCGTTATCAACTTTACATCTTTTGGTATTCACACTATGAATATGTGTAACATTACGCTCGAGATTCATTAAGAATAAACCGTTGACCATAGGGGCATGACCATAAAACATATCTCTCATATAAATAGAACAACCATTATTCTCGGATTTAAATGAGTAGCCATCTCGTATTAAGCGAGATCCGGATACAATGTTCATGCTCAAACTTGGCACCAAATAACAATTATTAAGGTTCATAACTAATCCCGTGGTAAATGTAGAGGTAGCGTGCGACGGCGATCACATCGACTGGAACCATTCCCGACGCGCATCGTCACCTCGTCCTTCGCCAGTCTCCGCTTATTCGCAGCTCTGCTGTGAGTTACAAATATGAGCAACGACACGGTATCAAATACCTGGGAGTTACTACAGTCTTGGTAAGGTACACAACAATTACATTTATATCAAATATACCTTTGGTGTTGCCGGCCTTCTTATCTGCTAAGTATTTGGGGCAGTTCCGCCCAAATGACCCTTCCCTTGCAATAAAAGCACTCGATCTCGGGCTTGGGTCCATTCTTTGACTTCTTCCCGGCAACTGGCTTACCAGGTGCGGCAACATCTTTGCCGTCCTTCTTGAAGTTCTTCTTACCCTTGCCCTTCTTAAACTTAGTGGTCTTATTGACCATCAACACTTGATGTTCTTTCTTGATTTCAACCTCTGCTGACTTCAGCATTGAAAATACTTCAGGAATGGTCTTCACCATCCCCTGCATATTGTAGTTCATCACGAAGCTCTTGTAGCTTGGTGGGAGCGACTGAAGGATTCTGTCAATGACCGCCTCGTCAGGAGGTTAATTTCCAATTGGGACGGCGGTTGTGCAACCAGGACATTTTGAGTATGTGCTCACCGATGTAACTGTTTTCCTCCATCTTACAACTATAGAACTTGTCGGAGACTTCATATCTCTCGACCGGGCATGAGCTTGGAAAACTAGTTTCAGCTCTTGAACATCTCATATGCTCCGTGTCGCTCAAAAGCGCTTTTGGAGCCCCGGTTCTAAGCTGTAAAGCATGCCGCACCGAGCGAGGGAGTAATCATCGATGCGTCCGCCAAAGCGTTCAAATCGTCTTGTAGTTTGGGAGAGCAGGTGGGTCACCTAACGGTGCTTCTAGGACATATGCCTTCTTGGCAGCTATGAGGATGATCCTCGGGTTCGGACCCATCCGTATAGTTGCTGCCATCATCTTTCAGCTTGGTTTTCTAGGAACGCGTTGAAGATCATGTTGACATGGCGTTGGCCATTTGATCTACAAGACATATTTTGCAAAAGTTTTAGACTAAGTTCATGATAATTAAGTTCATCTTAATCAAACTATTGAATGAACTCCCACTCAGATTTGACATCCCTCTAGTCATCTAAGTGTTACACGATCCGAGTCGACTAGGCGTGTCCGATCATCACGTGAGACGGACTAGTCATCGTCGGTGAACATTCTCATGTTGATCGTATCTTCTATATGACTCGTGTTCGACCTTTCGGTCTCCGTGTTCGAGGCCATGTCTGTACATGCTAGGCTCGTCAAGTTAACCCTAAGTGTTTTGCATGTGTAAAACTGTCTTACACCGTTGTATGTGAGCGTAAGGATCTATCACACCGATCATCACGTGGTGCTTCAAACGACGAACTTTAGCAGCGGTGCAGTTAGGGAGAACACTTCTTGAAATTGTTGTAAGGATCATCTTATTTACTACCGTCGTTCTAAGTAAACAAGATGCATAAAACATAATAAACATCACATGCAATTATATAAAGTAGTGACATGATATGGCCAATATCATATAGCTCCTTTGATCTTCATCTTCGGGGCTCCATGATCATCTTGTCACCGCATGACACCATGATTCTCCATCATCATGATCTCCATCATCGTGTCTTCATGAAGTTGTCACGCCAACGACTACTTCTACTTCTATGACTAACGCGTTTAGCAATAAAGTAAAGTAGTTTACATGGCGTTCTTCAATGACACGCAGGTCATACAAAAATAAAGACAACTACTATGGCTCCTGCCGGTTGTCATACTCATCGACATGCAAGTCGTGATTCCTATTACAAGAACATGATCTCATACATCACAATATGTCATTCATCATTCATCACAACTTGGCCATATCACATCACATGACAATTGCTGCAAAAACAAGTTAGGCGTCTTCTAATTGTTGTTGCATCTTTTACGTGGCTGCAATTGGGTTCTAGCAAGAACGTTTTCTTACCTCTGAATAACCACAACGTGATTTTGTCAACTTCTATTTACCCTTCATAAGGACCCTTTTCTTGAATCCGCTCCAACTAAAGTGGGAGAGACAGACACCGCCAGCCACCTTATGCAACTAGTGCATGTTAGTCGGTGGAACCGGTCTCACGAAGCATACGTGTAAGGTTGGTCGGGCCGCTTCATCCCACAACACCGCGGAAGCAAGATAAGACTAGTAGCGGCAAGCAAGTTGACAAGATCTCGCCCACAACTAAATTGTGTTCTACTCGTGCAATAGAGAACTACGCATAGACCTAGCTCATGATGCCCTTTGTTGGAGAGCGTTGCAGAAAATTAAATTTTTTCCTACGGTTTCACCAAGATCCATCTATGAGTTCATCTAAGCAACGAGTCAAGGAGTGAGTTTGCATCTACATACCACTTGTAGATCGCGACGGAAGCGCTCGAGGAGCGGTGATGATGGAGTCGTACTCGGCGTGATTCAGATCACCGATGAACAAGTGCTGAACGGACAGCACCTCCGCGCTCAACACACGTGCAGTGCGGGTGGCGTCTCCTCCGTCTTGATCCAGCAAGGAGGAAGGAGAGGTTGAGGAAGACAGCTCCACCGGCAGCACGACGGCGTGATGATGGTGGAGAAGCAGTACTCCGACAGGGCTTCGCCGAGCACACAACGGAGGAGGAGAGGTGTTGGGGAGGGGAGGGCTGCGCCTTGGCTTGTGGTGCGGCTGCCCTCCCCTCACCCCTCTATTTATAGGGGAAGGGGCAAGGGGGCTGGCCCCTCTAGATGGGAATCTAGAGGGGGCGGCGGCCAGGGAGGGGTGGCTTGCCCCCCAAGTTGAGGCGCCTCTAGGGTTCCCCCAAACCCTAGGCGCAAGGGCCCAGGGGTGCGCCCAGCCCACCAGGCTGGCTCCTTCCCACGCAGCCCAGTGGCCCCGGGAGGTGGCCCCTCCCGTGGACCTCCGGAACCCTTCCGGTGGCTCGGTACAATACCGTACGCCCGAAACTTTCCGGTGTCCGCTTGACGACTTCCCATATATAAATCTTTACCTCCGGACCCTTCCGAACTCCTCGTGACGTCAGGGATCTCATCGGGACTCGAACAACATTCGTAATCACATACAAGTCTTCCTAATAACCCTAGCGCCACCGAACCTTAAGTGTGTAGACCCTACGGGTTCGGGAGACATCTGAGACATGACCGAGACGCTCTCGGTCAATAACCAACAGCGGATCTGGATACCCATGTTGGCTCCTACATGCTCCTCGATGATGTCATCGGATGAACCACGATGTCGAGGATTCAAGCAACCCGTATACTATTCCCTTTGTCGACGGTTTGTTACTTGCCCGAGACTCGATCGTCGGTATCCCAATACCTCGCTCAGTCTCGTTACCGCAAGTCACTTTACTCGCACCGTAATGCATGATCCCGTGACCAGACACTTGGTCACTTTGAGCTCATTATGATGATGCACTACCGAGTGGGCCCGGTGATACCTCTCCGTCATACGGAGTGACAAATCCTCGTCTCGATCCGTGTCAACCCAATGACACTTTCGGAGATACCAGTAGTGCACCTTTATAGTCACCCGATTACGTTGTGACGTTTGGTACACCCAAAGCACTCCTACGGTATCCGGGAGTTACATGATCTCATGGTCTAAGGAAGAGATACTTGACATTGGAAAAAGCTCTAGCAAAACGAACTACACGATCTTGTGTTATGCTTAGGATTGGGTCTTGTCCATCACATCATTCTCCTAATGATGTGATCCCGTTATCAACGACATCCAATGTCCATAGTCAGGAAACCATGATTATCTATTGACCAACGAGCTAGTCAACTAGAGGCTCACTAGGGACGTATTGTGGTCTATGTATTCACACATGTATTACGATTTCCGGATAATACAATTATAGCATGAATAAAAGACAATTATCATGAACAAGGAAATATAATAATAATGCTTTTATTATTGCCTCTAGGGCATATTTCCAACAGCGTGGGCCAGTGACGGTGCCGAGGCTTCCGGACACCGCGGAGGTGGTACGTCACCGTGTCAGCGAGGAGGACCAGCACGTCCGTCGCTACATGGTTGCGTTGGAGGGCAGGTTCGACAATACCTGGCAGGTTCTTCAGGGATCTCACTGGAGCTATGATCCTGTGATGGTTCCTTCCCTTTGGGTGTCCACCGCCTGCGCCGATACCCATCGGGCGCTATGGTTCTAGCTGTACTGGCAATGCTATATGTATGATAGTATTCGAGGTGTATTAGTGATAATATTCGACGATGTACGGACGCATGGAGATGATGTAGTTTTGCTTATAATTGAATGCATCCTAATTTGAATACTACTTTATTTTGCGATTTGATTTTGCTTATTGAATGCTCAAATTGGAAAACTACTCCTACTTTCAATGCTAAAATTGGAGAGCACTATGCAAGGCATATGCATATGATTAGTTGATAGCTTATAGGGTTTTTGTTTTCGCAAAAATCTAGGAGCCCCCGGCCCCTCCATCATCCCCGCCGTCGTCCCCGTCACCGACCCCCTCCGACATCGAGGTGAGACCAGCCAAATCCTCTTTTAGAAAGATAATTAAACGATATTTCGGGTTGACTTTAAGTCTGTCGAGTCTCCACCATATATGAGAGGACGAAGAATCCCGACTGTTGTCGTGGGGGTAGCTTCTCATTTGTTCCCGTGTGCTAGAAAATTTGGTGTAATGCACTCGGGAACAAAAGGAGGGGCTACCATCACCGACGGTCGCAAATGTGAGAGAGGAATCAGTGAGGGAGAGTTCCACCATATATATATGAGAGGACGAAGAATCCCGACTTCTGTCGTGGGGGTCGCTTCTCCTTCGTTCCCGTGTGCTAGACATTTTGGTGTAATGCACTCGGGGAAAAATGGAGGAGCGACCATCACCAACAGTCGAATGTATACACCACGTGAGCTGAGAGTTTTCAAGAAAAGACTCGACAAACCGATAGTCAACCCGTGATGAATAATAATGATTTAATTTAGTTTTTGTAGTACATATATTTAATTGTACAAGTTTAATCTTTGAATTATGAACATAGGAAATGTCATCATCGGACGACGAAAGTCTCCCGGGGGAGTGCGGGTGGTGCCAGACGATCGAGGTTTGTGCGACAGGCCTCACCTGGACGATGATCGGTGCTTCAGCATTAAGCTCGATGAGACCTTCGATGTTGAAACGGTACGCAACGGTGACAAGTGTTTTTTTTCGTAATTAAGCATGACTTCAACTATTTCAACGTGTAATTTTCATCTTTTACAATTCGAGTATAGCTTATCCCATGCCATGCAAGACGCTATGTCTTGGAGAGGATGTATTTTGAAGACCATGAAAATTTTGAAACGAAGAAAATTCACCTAAGGACCCATCATGATGTGGATTTTGAAGTAAATCTGTATAATGCTGAGAGCGTAACCCATTTTGATTGCAAAAATTGGGAAGCATTTGTAAGATGTATGGTTTTGATGAGGGTATGCTTGTCACCATGGATCTTGGTGATCCTGAAATCGAGCAAGACAATATGGACATTTGGGTCCTTGTTGATACGCCTCCAGTTCTACCGCTATGTGAGTTTCTCAAACATAGTTATTAGCTAATTTATATTGTTTATTTCAAAATAGTTGACAGCTTATTTCCATTGACAGCTTATTTTGATTGTTCAAACAATGTGCGGAACATGGTAGACAAAACCCACTACACCGATGGCTCCGAATTAACTTATCAAGAGAAAAATCATCTGGTCGGATTTTGTACTGATATTGAGAATTACAATATCTACAATCAAACTCCTCAACATTATGGTCAATACGTGCCACTAGTGCACGTGTTGAACTAAGGTAACTACCATGGAGATACCCTGGTAAGATATTTTACTATTACGACATCCGTGCATCTTTTGCATACTTATAAAACTAGTACATCATTGCTAACTATGAAGTTATTACTATGTTTTTCAACAGAGAATCCCAGAGGATTGTGTGCCTCATTTGATGTATCAGAATGGCAGCCTTCGTGTTTTGAACATATATCCAGGTCATCCTACAAATCTCAACTGTCCATACCGGATTTCTCAAAGAAGTGGAGACATGCTAATCAATAAATGGAAAAAATGTATGGACAGTCGTAAGGAGGTTCTTGGAAGCAAAAGGAAGCGAAGCGCAAGAATTGGAAACATGATGATCTCCATTCTCCATAATGGAGAGTCAGGGTCTATATTGTTTTATGCTATTTTACCTTAAAGAGGGTATTTAGGTCCTACCTAAAACTGATGATCATGTGCTAAGAACAAAGTAGGGTTGGTTCGATGACTACCAGGATGATGATTGTATGACTTGTTATTAATAACGAGTAGAAGTTGTATGATGATGATTAGTAGGACTTGTTATTATGATGATGCATGATGCGAGCATGAAGAGTTATTATATATCTGTGGGTGAAATGAACATGGATTGGATTGAAGTGAAGGCAACATGCATGTGGTGCATGTCGAAAGTAGTACAATACAAACTTGATCAAGTTAGGATTAGTATTACTTTGACATGCATCACATGTTGCCTTACTTCAATCTAAGTCATGTTTAGGCATAGCAATAGCAGTAACACGGAGATAAGAGAGGATATATCTCTCTATTAGCTACCTATACCAACCTAAATTAACCCCCAAAACCCCTAAACCACCTCCTTTAAAAAAAAACCAGCCGCTGAAATGCTGACGCGTGGAACCTTATTGGTCCCGGTTGGTGCTACCAACCAGGACCAAAGGCCCTCCTGCCTGGGCTCGCCGGAGCGGCCACGTGGAGGCCCATCTGTCCCGGTTTGTATAAGAACCGGGACTAAAGGCCTAGGGCATTAGTAACGACCCTTTAGTCCCGATTCTCCAACCGGGACAGATGGGCCTTATGAACCGGGACAAATGGGCCTTTTTCTACTAGTGTATGGCCCAGGCGCTAGATGGTGAAACCCCGGATACTAGATCCTATACCTATGCTCCCTCCGTTCACAAACATAAGATATTTTGAATATTTCAATATGAACTACGTAAAGAATAAAATAAGTGAATAAACACACTAAAACATGTCTATATACATCTGATTACAAAAATTTAGAACATATTATATTTCTGAACGGAGGGAGTAGTAAACGCCGGTCCGTAGGCAGGTCGGATTACTCCCGGGGAAGCCTAGGAGAGCCGCTGGCTCCAACTATCGTCCATGTACGATCCATACTAGATCCGACCAACTGCCCATTCTACCTTCTCCACCTTTTTGACTTACTCATCGATGGCTTATTTCCATGTTCTTTCCAGCAAGGACAAGCATATTATTTCCATGTCATTTCTGTCAACTAAGATGATTGCCCTCATGTGAGATTCTCGTAATCTCACATGGATATGACGCGGCATTGTGTTATCTTGTCATTTCTATTCCCGGCGGAACGTGCACCTCATGTGGATTGATCATCATTATTTCATAGCCTACTTGACATGGTAGGTAGGTGGTTAAGTCAAATAATCCTATTGTTTGATGTATCTGTGAATGACAAACGAGTGAAAACTAAAAAAGTTATTTCTACCTCTATACGTATGGATAAATGAATTTCGTGAGGTGCTTTCATGATTTTTTTTGCTCCAATGTAATTATTTTCTGGTCTTCGTCTGGGTCTTTCAAGTATGCGTGAGATATGTTTCAGAAGGTGGACCGAGATTCCATTTTACACGTGTTTGGAGTAACTAGTTCTCACTTAATTTGATGAGCATTTTACATGTGCTACAATACGATGATATTAATACATCACACATTGGTCACCTCCATGTTCATCTCTGCTCAGTCCTATCTACATCCTGGTTTAGTTCCCACATATTTTAGGTCATATTCTGACCATAATTTTAACTATTAAAATATAAGTTATATAAATTATATATAGCAAAAATAATATAATATTAATGGCGAGGTGGGACCATTCTTTACGTCCTGTGCAAGAGTGAAGCAAGGGGATTGATTTCCCCACTTCTCTTCAACCTCGTCGTGGATGCGTTAGCGGTCATCCTGGATAAAGTTAGGATGGCAGGTCACCTCTCCGAGGTAGTTGGTCACCTAATCCTTTGTCACGCCCAATATGCGACCCTATCCAAAAGGAACTCGACGGTCCCACCAAGGATAGACCCGCATATTGAAACGCCTTTGCAAGGTGGATATCATTACATCAACATTACATAATACATAGGGATACATGCATAAGGCACAAAAGCCACAAGAATACAACAACATCATATACAAGATCAACATCCGACTACGGATGAAACATAAACAAAAACTCAAACGACATCCACCCTGCTAGCCCAGGCTGCCGACCTGGAACCTATCCCCTGATCGAAGAAGAAGCAGAAGAAAAACTCCAAGACAAGCGAACATCGCTCTCGCGTCAAGATCACCGCAAACCTGTACCTGCAACTGGTGGTGTAGTAATCTGTGAGCCACGAGGACTCAGCAATCCCATTACCATGGGTATCAAGACTAGCAAAGCTTAATGGGAAAGGAAGGGGTAAAGTGGTGAGGTTGCAGCAGCGGCTAAGCATATATGGTGGCTAACCAACGCAAATGAGAGCGAGAAGAGAAACAAAGGAACGGTCGTCAACTAGTAATGATCAAGAAGTGATCCTGAACTCCTACTTACGCCGACATAACCCGAAACCGTGTTCTCCTCTCGATCAACCCCAAAAGAGACACTCACGATTACGCTTTACGGTTGGTGTAATTTAATTGAGATCAACTTCGGTTTTCTACAACCGGACATTAACAAATTCCCATCTGCCACATAACCGCGGGCACGGCTTTGAAAGTTCAAACCCTGCAGGGTGTCCCAACTTAGCCCATGATAAGCTCTCGCGATCAACGAAGGATATTCCTTCTCCCGGGAAGACCCGATCAGTCTCGGAATCACGGCTACAAGACATTTCGACAAATAATAAAACAAGACCAGCAAAGCCGCCGGATGTGCCGACAAATCTGATAGGAGCTGCACATATCTCGGTCTCAGGGCACACCGGATGAGCCAGACGTCGGGTTGGCATAAACCCTGATTGCCTAGGGGGCGCCGGACATCGCTCGGTTTGGACCAGCACTCGAAGGAGAACTGGCCCGTGGGGGCTAAAATAAAGAAGACCTTCGGGCTCCGGAAACCCAAGGGAAAAAGGGCACAGGTGAGGCAAATGGTAAAACCAATGTTGGGCCTTGCTGGAAAAGTCTTATTCAAAGCGAACTGTCAAGGGGTCCCATAAATCACCCGACGCGTTAGGGACGCAAAATCCGGGAACATAATACCGATATGACGGAAACTAGGGCGGCAAGAGTGGAACAAAACACGGGCATAAGGCCGAGCCTTCCACCCTTTACCAAGTATATAGATGCATTAATTAAATAAGATATATTGTGATATCCCAACAAGTAAACATGTTCCAACAAGGAACAACATCTCCATGTTCCAACAAGGAACAAACTTCATCTTCACCTGCAACTAACAACGCTATAAGAGGGGCTGAGCAAAGCGGTAACATAGCCAAACAACGGTTTGCTAGGAAGGGTGCAAAAGGTTAGAGGCTGACATGGCAATATGGGATGGCTTGAGGAACAAGTGATAGGTAGCGCAGCATAGCGAAAGAACGAAGCAACTAGCATAGCAATGATAGTAGTGAGATCCAGGGTAGCGGTCATCTTGCCTGAAATCCCGCAAGGAAGAATAACGAGTCCATGAAGAAGATGAACGGATGAAGCCGAACCAAGCGAAGACGAACGAATCCTCACGATCGCAACGCAACGGGAACTAACAAGAAGAAGCACACAACATAGTAAACACACCACACATGAACAAGACATGATGCACAATCAAGCATGATGCATGACAAAGCTACATGAAGCTACCCATGGCAAGAGATGATGCAAACAAGAGCAACACATCAAAGCAAGTTTAAATGAGGCCGGAAACAACATATAACAATTCCGGTAAGTCCTCATATGCAAATTTCGAAATGGGTCCAGATCTGAATAAAACTTATGTTCAAGTTGTTAAACAGCAAGTTAAGATGCACCACGATGATCTACACGAAATTCTAGTCAAGTTACATATAAAGTTGATTAGATTCGGAGCTACGGGTTAGAAGATATGAGCAAAACGAGATAAGCATGGCATTGATGCAAAATGCATACAAACATGAAGCAAACACCTCAAAACATGGATGCAACATGATAATTTGAAACTACATGCAAAATCAAGCAAGTTTCATATAGAGCACACTCAAAACGGAGCAACGGTTCAACACATACACCTTATACAAGTTTAAAGGACAAGCTGTCCCAAAACAGCAAGTAGTCATATTGCAAGCATCAAAACAACATGCTACAGCATCTCAACACAATAAAAAAAAGCATGGGCATGATGTACAGGTAAAGAATTACAAAACATGAACACTGAGCTATCTCCAGAAATCACTAGAACATGCTCAAAATGACATGGCAAGATTGCAAAAAATAACAGTTTCAGACATTGGCAGAAATAACATCAGGTTGCAATGTTTAGAGCTATCAAACAACATGTTACAGGAAATTAACATGGCAAACAAAGGCGTGGCATGAATCTACTAATTGCATAGAACAAAAGTCCTTTAGTGACCATAAGCCAAAAAGGATCAGAAGATATGATGGCACCCATGTAAACATGGCAAGTTATATTACAGATTTAAACATGGCAGGAACAACAACAAGTAGGCATGTTGGTGAGCTTGAACCACTCACCACAGAGCAATACATGGCATTTCAAGGCAACCAACAACAAGAAGGCATGGCATAGAAGCAATACATGGCAAGAACAACAACATAGCATACAAGGATCAACTAAAACAACCTTGGCAAAATTGAATAACATGTAAACAACCTGCCAGGAAACATTTTATAGCAAAAGTAGAGCTCGATTGACTCAAGCTATGGCACTCCATAATTGCAAACAATGGCATGGATGGATAGAGCAAGACATGTATAACAAAACATCCTTACTGAAGTATCTCAAAATATGCATGGATCTCTCGGTATCATCAAGTTAACATGGCATCAAAATATCAGCAAAACAGGGCTGAAATCAGCAACAACAGGACACCTAGTTTGCATGCTTGTGCTAGTCACCACAGAGATCACAAAAATACATGGCAAACACCACTGTAAAGAAGACATGACATATTACAAAACACATGTAGGACTCAAGTCCATAGGGTGCACACATCAATCATGGCAAAAATGACAAAAGTGCAAGTAATGATAAGAATCTGAAACTAACATCACACAACACTCTTGCAACAACATTTCGGGCATCAAGATGAGCTCAAATGAAAATGATGCAATGAGATGAAATGATCTACTCTTCGAGACAAACATTTTTACATATTATACGCACAAAACGGAGCAACGATGACAGAGATATGATGCGATGAAAATGCAATAAAATACTGAAAATCTGGTGACTTAGGCGATATTCAGGAAAAAAACATGTGAGCATCGGATAGCAAAATGACGCCTTGGCGCTGGATAGCGGAGGCTCACCACGGGCTCGCCCAGACGCAGAGGGGAAGCAGGCGGGCGAAAGCTGGCTTGCTCGCTGGGCGCGGGCGCGGAGCCCACGGCGCGAGGTCAAGCGGCGGCGGAGGCCGATCGATCAGCGCTTCCCGATCCAAGGGCGGCGGCGGCTGTTGCCGCGCGGCGAAGCGCGGCGGCGAGGTAGGGACCGCCGGCCGGGACGGCGCGAACGGGCGGCGGGCGGGCGGGCGTGGAGGAGGGAGCGAAGGCGGGCGCCGCGCAGTGAGAAGCTTCTTCGCGGCGGCGAGGAGCACCGGCGGACGGGTCGCGGAGGAGGTGAAGGGCGGCGGTGCAAGCTCTGGCGACAAGCGCTTGGGCTCGCCCATGGCAGGCGAGCCCAGATCTGACAGGCGGGCAGCGGTCGGACCTGGCGGCTGCGGGCGGCGTGAGGAGAGAGAGCCGGCGGGGACAGGTGGCAGGAGGTGATTGGCTGAGGGGGCGGCGGCGGACATGTCCGGCCGTCGCGGGATGAAATGTCCGGCGGCGGCGCGGAAGGTTAGGGTAGGTTTGGACTGCGCGAAAAAATCCGGGGGGGATCTAGTTTTATAGGTAGAGGGAGCTAGGAGAGTCCAAATGAGGTGCGGTTTTCGGCCACACGATCATGATCGAACGGTCGAGAGCATGGAGGGGAGTTAGATGGGTTTTGGGCTACTTAGAAAGGGGAGTTGGGCTGCAACAAAAGAGGCTCTGCGGTTACGCGGTTAACCGTTGGAGTACCAAACGACCTCCAAATGATCCGAAACTTGACAGGCGGTCTACCGGTGCTATACCAAGGCCGCTTGACAAACCTCGGTCCATACCGAGACCGTTTAACACCCGCACACGAAAATAGGTAAAAGGGGGCGCCGGGAGACATAGGAGTGCCGGATTGCAAAACGGACAACGGGGAAAATGCTCGGATGCATGAGACGAACACGTATGCAAATGCGATGCACATGATGACGTGATATGAAATGCAGATGATGACATGGCAAAGAGCAACACGCAAGCAAATGACATGGCAACGACGGCGAATAACTGGAAGACACCTGGCGCATCGAATCCGGGGCGTTACATCCTTGGTGGAGGGGTCACCCACTTACCATATGCTGACGGCAGCATGATTATGGTGGAGGGGTCAGATCTGGACATCGTGAATCTTAAGTTCCTACTCCTCTATTTTGAGGCTATGTCGGGACTAAAGATTAACTTTGATAAGATCGAGTGAGGTCGTCGTCTTGGGATTTTCAGTGGAGGAACAACAACGGATTGTGGACAACCTAAACTGCAGACCTCATTCCCTATAACATACCTGGGAATGCCGATGGCTGACTTGAAGATATTGATGAGTGCCTTTGACCCGCTAGTGGGACAAGTAGCATCCTGGGCCGAGCCTTTGCGTAGGTGGTTTGCCTCCAAAGGGAGCAAATGGGTCCTTATCAGTGCTAACCTAGCGAGCCTCCCCATGTACATGATGGGGCTGTATATATTGCCAGAGGGTGTTCATAGCTCTTTTGACAAGGAGCTCGCTAGGTTCTTCTGGCAGGTCGCTAATGGACGCCAGAAGTATCACATGGTCAAGTGGGCGGACATATGTATGCCCAAGGACCATGGTGTGGCCTGGACCTTATGGCTTCCCGCCGCATGAACATCGCGCTAATACTGCGCTCGGTCTAGCGGGTACTACGCGGTGGGGGCGGCCTATGGTTACAACTCATTTGAGCAAAATACCTTAGGGGTGAGCTTCTGATGGTGTTCTCCCGCTCGAGAGGGACACAGTTCTGGTGATCCATCCAAAGGATCAAGGAGGACATCCGTCTAGGGATATCCTTCTCCACAGGAAATGGGGATGGGACCCAATTTTTGCTGGACCCCTGGTTGGGTAACGAGCCACTGAGGGTGAGCTTCCCTGACTTGTTCTCGATCTATGCGGACCCGCTATTAATTGTGTCCACGATCTTCCGTTCTGGACAGTGGAATATTCGGTTTCGTCGTACTTTTGGGCAGGCAGAGAGTGACGATTGGACTAGTTTCGAGCGTACCTACCACCGGTGTTACCGGACTATCGAACACCATGTCTTGGCGGCTATCTCCGAAGGCGGGGTTTTTGGTGAGCACTGTGACGCCCTCGATTCAATCGTACACTAATCATACACGCAAATGTGTACGATCAAGATCAAGGACTCACGGGGAGATATCACAACACAACTATAGACACAAATTAAAAGTAATACAAAGCTTTATATTACAAGCCAGGGGCCTCGAGGGCTCTAATACATAAGCTCGAATACACAAGAGTCAGCGGAAGCAAAAATATCTGAGTACAGACATGAGTTAGACAAGTTTGCCTTAAGAAGGCTAGCACACTAGCATCTTCTGGAAACCACCATCTTGCAGCAACAGGAGGGAGTAGAGTACAATAAAGTAAAGTAGTAGAAGTGTTATCAACGTCGGCCAGAGATCCTTTCTCGACTCCCTGCGAGAAAGCAATCCCAGAGCCATACTATCCATTTATCACCTCATATCCAAGTCTCATCTCAAGTATCTAGTTCTAGTTGTATCGATCGGGATACAACTCCAAGTGTCCGTTACCGTAGGACAGACTATCGATATATGTTTTCTTCCCTGCAGGGGTGCACCAACTTACCCACCACGCTCGATTAACTCCGGCCGGACACACTTTCCTGGGTCATGCCCGGCCTCGGCCAAACAATATGCCGCAACCCGACCTAGGCTTAATAGAGAGGTCAAGCACGCCGGACTAAACCTATGCAACCAGGGGTCATGGGCCATCGCCCCGGGAACTCCTGCACGTTGCGAACGCGACCGGTGAGCAGACCTAGCTACCTCCTTAAAAAAGGCAGGTGCTTACCTGTCCAACCTGACGCGTGCCGCTCAGTCGCTGACGCCTATTAAGCTTCGGTTGATGCATACGACGCAGAACGCCCATACTATGCCCACGTGATGGTTAGTGCTATCAGGCCAGAGGCCCCTCGGATCAAATATCCAAATCATAGTGGATTAGGAGCACGCGATAACAAGAAGAGACTCATGAAAGATGTGACCCCGTTTCCCCGTCTCGAGGACTTGCGGCAAGGGCTAGGAATGGTCGGCCACGCCTCGTAATTATCTCGCGGGTACCCTCCAGGTCAACCCGTCTCCACATCACTCGCGGGTACCCCTCAGGGTCGACCCGCCTTTCCAAGTAACGGCTGTAAAGTCCAAGTATCCGTGTGTCCAAACATCAAGGGGAAAACCCGAGGAATCACCCCCGGTGAATTCCACTCGATGTAATCATCAAGGTGAACGTAAGAGGAACCACCCCCGAGGTTCACACTTGAGGGGTTGCACGACAGAGTCATATTGGAAGTGGTTAAGGCGGAATCACCCCCGATGACCATGACCAAATAGCTACACTACAGGGTTAACATCATAAGTGCTGTAGAGGTCTCACCCTCGGCACTCGATAGTAACCCAGTAGTGCCGAGCAACTAAGGGGAAAGTGATGTGCGGTGCCGGGGCCTGGTCTTCGATCCCGTTGATCGGGTCTTCAATGATGAAGCAGGGGCAACAAGGACAAGGTGGGGGTCACTAATGGATCACTAACCAACCTATACTAAGCAGTTTAGGATAAGCAGGCAGGTAACAATGAGCAGGTTACAAAAGCAGGCTATGCATCAGAATAGGAGCAAACAATAACTGTAGCAAAATCTAATGCAAGCATGATAGAATGGAATGGGCGATATTGGGATGATCAAAGGGGGGGGGGCGGCTTGCCTGGTTGCTCAGACGAGAAGGAGGGGTCGTCGGTGACGTAGTCGATCACAGTGGCATCAACGTCGGTCTCGAGGTCTACCGGAGAAGAAGAGGGGGAAGAAACAGTAAATACGGAGCACACAAGGCATCACAAACATAACATGGCAACAAGCAGTGCTAAGGGGTGACCTAACGCGGCAGTAGGTGATACCGGCAAAAATGGGGGGAAACAACCGGGAAAGTATTCCTAGTGTTTCGCGTTTTCGGACAGATGTACCAGAGGGGGAAAGTTGCGTGTTTGCTATGCTAGGGATGTGTGGTGGACGAACGGGTTGCGTATCCGGATTCGCCTCGTCGTTTTGAGCAACTTTCATGTATAAAACCTTTTCATCCGAACTGGGGGCTGTAGTCGAAGTAGACAAGTCTGGCGCGTCTCCTGGCAAGGTTTCAGCCCGTGAGGAGGTCGGTGGCCATGGTAACTGATATGTCTCCAACGTATATATAATTTTTTATTGCTCCATGCTACTTTATCTACTGTTTTGGACCATATTGGGCTTTATTTTCCACTTTTATATCATTTTTTGGACTAACCTACTAACCGGAGGCCCAGCCCAGAATTTCTGTTTTTTGCCTATTTCAGTATTTCGAAGAAAAGGAATATCAAACGGAGTCCAAACGGAATGAAACCTTCAGGAACGTGATTTTCTCACCGAACGTGATCCAAAGAACTTGGAGTGCAAGTCAAGAAGCAACTGGAGTGTAGCGACCAGACCCGAATGGATCTAGCGCTCTGTGCTCAGTGTCATCCCTGGATCGAGAATGCCGACACCACACAAGATTCGAAGGATTTATAGCAGAGTAGCAATCACACACTTATTACATCGTTGTCCACAAGGGAACTGAATACAAAAATATGGCTTAAGGCCATCTAATAATAACAGCGGAAGGCTCGGAAGATAAGCGAGTCCATCAACTCCAACGGCATCACTGAGTATAGAACCACGACCTAACACCTTACTCGTCGTCTGAAAAGTCTGCAACGTGAAAAGTTGCAGCCCGAAAACGGGTCAGCACATGGAATATGCTGGCAATGTAACACATAAAGAGCAATGAATGAATAAGCCTATACTACATGCATATATGGCTGGTGGTAAGGCTCTACGGTTACATTTGCATAAAGCTGATTTTTCCCTACATCAAAGGAATAATTTTATTTAACTATCATGGTGGTTGTTAAACATTGAAGATGGTTGACAGCATCCTCAATCCCAATTAAAAGTACTCATCAAAAACCCAATAACTTTTATTTAGAAGTAACATGTTGAGATTCACATGATAATCAAGTACCGGATACTCAAATTGTCCATAACCGGGGACACGGCTAATCATGACTAGTTTATACACTCTGCAGAGGTTTGCGCACTTTTCCCCACAAGACTCGATCGCCTCCGCTTGGTTCTCGTGACTACATGGTGTTTGAGAAACGGATGACCGAGACATAGTCTTCGAAGCGCTTAGCACCTTACATGTGGGTAGACCGTACCAACCTACATCCCCTACATCAGCTAGCCTACCCGTAAGAGTTCATGACGACTTAGTCAACTACGCCAGAGCCCATAATTGGCTTGTGGCTGCACACGGAAGTTTCCAGTTTGAATAATCTTATGATCCCTTAGAGCCTGGGTGGCGGTCCGAAGAAATACAGGCAAGTCCCGATAGAAACCAGGTGCCTCAATCCACCCAGATGTGTGTTTAGGTTGCCACCTTAGATAAACCATTAATTAACAATCTCACATCTGTCATGGATATTCACTCACCCAATCCACGTCTACTAGCATAGCATGGCATGAACAAGCAAACGTAGAAGTAACTCCCAAGGTTTCATAAGTAAAACAGGTAATAGGTACTACCTCAAATCTACTTCCCAATCCCACAATTTAATTTGATCCTAAACATGCAAGTGTTTGAGGAATAGATCTAATGCATAAAACTGGGTATGAGAAGGGTATGATCAAAGTGTTACTTGCCTTGCTGATGATCCGCGTGTCCTAGAGATTCGAAGTAACAAGCGGCGCGACTCCGGGTGATCTAGCGCAGACAAACAACAAGCATACAATAAGTACTCATCTAATGCACAGGGAAATCTCGAATAAAAGATCTAACCAGAGAGTTCAACTTAAGAACCCTGGTTGCAAAAAGAATCGAATCAAAACAAATTCCGAAAGTTGAAACTCGAGAGAGAACGTCTCGGTTTAGCGATCCGAAATTAGGTCAAAATTTCACAGTGGCAAAACTCTGTGAAAGTAGGATAATCGAACGGCGGTTTATATTTAAACTCCAGCGCTTGAATCACCTGATTCCGATAAACGAGCGAGAAATAAAACAGTTTTGAAAATCAGATCGAAATCAAATCGAAAAATAACGGATTAATTCCGATTAAAAGAAAAACGACGAACGAGTTAAATTGCGAACGTTAGTTAACGTAACGAATCTAACGAACGCGTTCATTGAAACGAACGGTTCGGTGAACGTCCGTTAATTAAGAAAACCGAAAAAAACAAAACCAATCTAGGTTTTTTAAAAAACCAAACATGTTTTTTTTATAAATAAACCGGATCGGTTTAGGGAAAACTGGTCGGGCGGCGGGCGGCTACCTCCGGTGGCTCTCTTGGCGAGGCTCGGCGGGCTCGGTGGGTCGGGAGGTCCATGGTCGGGGGCGAGGGCGGCGAGGTCCGGCGTCGGCGGGAAACGGCGGCGCGGCGGCCTTGGGCGGCGGGTTCGGTCGGCGGGCGGTGGGGCGGCTCGGTGGGCGAGGTGAGGAGAGGGGGGCGCGTTTATAAAGGCGGGGGCGGCGGTTGCTTGGAGGGGGCCAAGGAGTCGGGGTCAGGCGGACTCTGGCGGGAGGGCGGCGGTGGCGGGCGACGCGGCCGGGAGGGCGGCCGCATGAGGAGGAGGAGGTGGGCCGGGAGGCGGCTGGGCCTGGGCCTGGCTGGCGCTGGCCGGCTGGGCCTCGGTCCAGGGGGGCGCGCTGTTTTTTTTATAAATAAAATTTAAAACAAAACAAATAAAATAAATATCAAATGAACTCCAAATTAATTAAAACAAATTTTCTCCGACTCCTAAAAATGAATCGAACAAAATGAACTTTAAAAACAAAATACATGCAAAAAAATATTTTTAAATGCTCATTTTTTTGCCTAAGCAAAATAAATCTTTCAAAACCAAATTTGGTTTATTTATAATATCTTCATTTTTCCTAATTGTTTGGGAAAGTCATATTATTCCCTCTCAAGATATTTTTGTAGGAAAAACTTTATGAAGATAATTTAAATAATCCAATGATCCTATTTTCAAAATTTGAGAGATTCCAATTATGAAAATTACGAAACTTCCAACTCTCTCCGAGGGTCCTTGAGTTGCGTGAAATTTCTAGGATCGGAAAAATGCGAGAGAATATGATATGCACGATGACCTAATGTATAACATTCCAAATTGAAAATTTGGGATGTTACAAACCTACCCTTAAGATGAATCTAGCCCTCGAGATTCGGGTTGGCTAGAAAATAGGTGAGGTGGTCCTTAGCAAAACTTCCTCTCTTTCCTGTGTGGCTTCATCCTCGGTGTGGTGGCTCCTTGAACTTTGCAAAACTTGATAACCTTCTGCGGGTAACTCTGCTGGCATGATCGAGAATCTTAACGGTCTTTCTTCATATGTCAAGTCATCCTTCAACTGAATTGCCTCCAGTGCACTTGTGTCTCTTAACGGTACCTCTGCTATCTCGGGTGACATTTCTTCAATCGAGAAACATGGAATACATCATGAACTCCGACAGTCCTTCCGCAATTCCAACTTATACATAACTTCTCCCATGCGTTGCAAAATCTTATATGGTCCAACAAAACGGGTGCTAACTTTCCTTTAACTCCAAAACGCTTAACTCCTCAAGCGGGGATACTCGAGATATACTCTGCTCCAACTGCATACTCAATCGCTGGCGCTTTGAATCGGCATAGCTCTTTTGTGCCGACTGGTCTACCTTGAGCCTGTCTCAATCAACTTAACTTTCTGTTCGACTCCTTAATCAAATCTGGTCCAAACAATCGACGATCTCCGTTTAGTCCCATGACAATGGTGTCCTGCACCTTCTTCCATACAAGGCCTCGAAGGTGCCATCTTTAAGCTGGTTTGGTAACTGTTATTGTAGGAAAATTCTGCATACGGCAAATTATCATCCCAACTAGATCCATAATCTAGTGCACAAGCTCTCAAAGATGTCCTCTAAAATCTGATTGACTCTCTCGGTCCGTCCATCGGTCTGTGGGTGGAAAGCTGATGAATTCCAGCCGGTTCCCAATGTTTCGTGCAACCTGGTTCCAAAATTTCAAGTGAACTGGGTTCCTCCATCGACACGATGCTCCTCGAATTCCGTGTAAACACACAATTCTGGTCATGTATATCTTTGCCAACTTAGCACTGCTATAGGTAGTCTTGATCGAATGAAATGAGCTACCTTTGTTAAACGGTCGACTATAACCCAAATCGAGTCATATCCTGAACGAGTCTTTGGCAAACCTGTGATGAAATCCATGCCTAGTTTATCCCACTTCCATTCGGTATCGGCAATGGTTGTAATAATCTCTGCTGGCTTCGATGCTCGCCTTTACTTTCGACATACGCCGCAAACTGCTACATACTCCATAATATCCTTCTTCATTCCGTCCACCGAAAATATTCTTCAAATCCAAATACATCTTGGTATTTCTGGGTGAATCGAATAGGGTGAATCATGGGCTTCTTGCAAAATCAACTTCCCGATCTTTGGGTCATTGGGCACATAAACACGGTCTTCAAACCATAGGGTATCGTGCTCATCCTCACGAAATCCTTTAGCTTTTCCTTTGCTCATTTTCTCCTTTATAGAGGCAACTTCCTTATCGCCTTTTGGGCTTCTCGATTTTGTCCATCGATTGTCATTGAATCTCCAATGTTGCTACATAGCCTCTGGAACTATTTCCAAACATAGCTCTCGAAGGTCCTCGGCTAACTCATTGGGTATTCCTCCCATCATTAGGGTATTTACGTGGCTCTTACGGCTCAATGCGCCGCCTACGACATTAGCCTTTCGGGGTGATAATGCAATCTCATATCGTAATCCTTGATTAGCTCTAACCATCTCCTCCGTCTGAGATTCAATTCTACGTGTGAAGATGTACTTCAAACTCTTGTGATCCGTATATACTTCACAATGATTTCCAATGAGAAAATGTCTCCACGCCTTCAAGGCATGCACAACGGCTGCTAACTCCAAATCATGAGTGGCATAATTCAACTCATGGGGCTTAAGTTGTCGTGAAGCATACGAAACAACTCTTCCTTCCTGCATAAGCACTGCTCCAAGTCCTCGACGTGAAGCGTCATAAAACACCTCATAATCCTTAGTTTGATCCGCAATATCAAACTGGTGAGGTAACCAATCTTTTCTTCAACTCCTGAAAACTTGCTTCACAGTCCTCGGTCCATATGAATTTGTTTTCCTTCTTCAACAATTCTGTCATAGGCTTTGCAATCCTTGAGAAATTCTCAATGAATCTTGGTAGTATCCTGCGAGTCCAAGGAAACTCAATCTCTCCAACTGTCGTTGGTGCTTCCCATTTGGTTACGGTCTCAACTTTTGTGGGGTCAACTGCTATCCCTTCTCCGGAAATAACATGTCCGAGAAATCCAACTTCCTTTAGCCAAAACTCACATTTCTTTGAACTTGGCATACAACTGGTGTTCTCGGTTTCTCAAAACCAATCTTAAATGTTCCTTGTGTTCCTCTTCATTCTTGAGAAAATCAAAATGTCATCAATGAACACCACGATTTAATTTGTCCAAAACTCCATAAACACTTTGTTCATCGGGTTCATGAAATAGGCTGGTGCGTTAGTCAGTCCAAATGACATAACGGTATACTCGTACAGTCCATATCTCATGGTAAATGCTGTCTTGGGTATGTCTTGCTCCCGAATCTTCAACTGATGGTACCCTGATCGTAAGTCGATCTTAGAAAACACTTTGGCTCCTTGCAAGCGATCAAACAGATCATTTATCATCGGTAGTGGGTACTTGTTCTTGATCGTTACTTCATTCAATCCACGATAATCAACAACCATTCTCAACGATCCATCCTTCTTCTCCACCAATAAAACGGGTGATCCCCAAGGTGAGGAACTTGGGCGAATAAAACCTTTATCCAATAGTTCCTTAATCTGCTTCTTAATTTCTGCCAAATCCTTTGCGGGCATCCTGTACGGTCGCTTCGATATCGGGCCTGTTCTCGCAAATACTCGATCAAAACTCAATGTCTCTATCCGCGGCATTCACCGCAATTCTTCCGAAATACATCAGATAATCCTTCACCACGGTACTTCTTCTGCACCACTCGATAAACAATTAACTTGTGCTCTCCTCGGCTCGTGCCGTGATACATACTTAATCCTTCTTCCTTCGGTGTGGTGAGCAAAATTGACCTTGTGGTACAATCTATGTTTCCTCCATACCTTGATAACCAATCCATTCCTAATATCACATCCAATCCTTGGGATTCCGAACTATTAGGTCCGAGGGGAAAACATAGTGTCCGATCCTTAGTGGCGATCGATCACACCATTTACTAGCCATGTACTCGCTCGGGTGAGGTTACTAGCATGGGTGACCTAAGGGCTTGGGTTGGTAACTTGTACTTATCCACAAATCCCTTGATATGTATGAATGCGATGCACCAAGATCAAAAAGAACAACTGCAGAAAAGACTTAACCAAAAACTTACCGACTTGCATCGGGCTGATCTTCAACCTCCTCCACATCAATGTGGTTCACCCGTCCCCTGTTGAAAGGGTTGGGCTTCTTTCCGAGCTTCCATTGCCATTTCCATTCGCCTTCTCGACAGTCATTTGCATAATGCCCATCTTGCGGCACTTAAAGCAAGTAATGTGACTCAAGTCTACCTTGGATGGTGTAGACGGATTGGTGCGGTTCGTCTGCTGCTTCCTCCATTCCCGCTCCCATTCTTGGTGCCATTATGGTTGTGCGAATTACCTCCTCCATGGGTATGCTGAAACTGAATTCCTGATTTAGGGTATAACGAGGCTTCTTTGGGATCCCGAGTTATACTTCCCTTGTCCATACTTCCGCTATGCAGTTCTCAATTCTGCTGCTTTCCCTCAATCATGAGAGCTCGGTCTACTAACTCCTGGTAGTTATTGAAACTTGCTACCATCAACGGCATCTTGAACTCATCATTCAGTCCTTCTAGAAACTTCTCTGTTTAGCTGCATCAGAGTAACGCTATCCGGGGCATAACATGCTAGTTTGCTAAAGTCATCCACGATCGCCAACAGTCCTTCCTCCTTGGCGAAGTTGCGAAACTCACACTTCTTCATGGCCATGGCTCCTGCTGAAACATGGGCTGTGCAAAAGCTTGTCAAACTGGTCCCATGTGGCGGTGTTCACGGATAAGTGGTGTGAAATTCTCCCACCATGCTGCGGGTCCTTCAAGTCGATGTGCTGCAAACTTTACTCTTTCACCATCTGTGCATCCTGCAGTGGTCAGCTCCCTTCCTATCTTATGGAGCCACCATCCGCTACAATTGGCTCGGTGTTATCTTTGGAATACACCGCGGGTTCAGTCTAAGGAAACGAGTCGATGATCCGCAGTGGTGGTGGTGGTGGTGGGTTGTTGTTGTTGTTGTTGTTCGCACCAATGTTTGAATCAGGTATTCTGCTGCTGGATCAATTGGGTGATCTCCGCGGAAAACGAATCCGGGTCGCGCCTCGGAGGCATCGAGGGTTTAGAAGAGAAGAGAAATGTAGAATAGAATGAGGTCTAAGGGAATCACTACCCAAATGCACATGAGCAAATGCACACAAAATCACTTCATTCAATCAAACAAGGGTTACAACGATCTAACTATCGCAAAAGTGCGTGTACTATAATGTTTACATGGAGGGAATACTACTAATATGTGGGGGACTTCTACTAATTTGAACCGGTGGAAGACTCCATGATGTCTGCTCCAGCTTCGTCTTCAAAATCGGGTTCACTTGGATCCGAATCTGTGTCGTCGATGTTGATGTAGTCGATTGGGTGTTCGACATATTGGTCTTCATTCCTGAGCGCCAACTTCTTCTTGAGTTCTTCGATCTCGTACTTAAGATCGTTATTGTGTCTTGCCAGAGCTACGATCTCGTCCATGTAGTCTTTGCGTGTAGTCTTTAGTTCTTCTTCCAATTCGATGATCCTTTCCTTCGTCTTCTGCAACTCCAACATGTCATTGCACATTTGATTCTCCCGAGTCGAATGTGCTGATTTAACTCTGGATGAACGCTGCAATGGATCTATCCTTCTTGGTGTTGACGACGTCCCAGCTTGTCATCTCGGCGTCCGCAAATCTGGTAGATGGTGTCCTTGAGATCTTCTTGATAGACTTCTCCAATGCGCCCCATGGTGATGTGAGCTGCCATGCTCTTTCCTGCACTCCAAGTGGGTGCAATGAAAACACTATCTATTGGCTTGGTGATTGGGGCGAATGTCCTACCCGAACGTGAGCATGAATCTTCCAGCGCTCCTCTTGAGCAGAGTGGCGTTGAAAGTTCCGGTGAAGCTTGGTAATCCAATGTTCGTGTACTTAGTAACTTCCTTCAAGTGAAATCCAAAAGGTGTGCCTTCATCCGTTGGGTGTACTTGATCTTCGCGTCAAATCATCCTAAAGAGAGTAGAAAAGATGAGGAGTTAGAAAATGAGAAGAGAGAGTGATCTATGGCTTTATCTTAGTGGTCGTGTCCTACTGATCGGCGGTGCTCGATACCATTCTCTCAGAGCGACCAGACCGAATGGATCTAGCGCTCGTGCTCAAGTGTCATCCCCTGGATCAAGAATGCCGACACCACACAAGATTTCAAGGATTTATAGCGAGTAGCAATCACACACTTATTACATCGTTGTCCACAAGGAACTGAATACAAAAATATGGCTTAAGGCCATCTAATAATAACAGCGAAGGCTTGGAAGATAAGCGAGTCCATCAACTCCAACGGCATCACCGAGTATAGAACCACGACCTAACACCTTACTCGTCGTTCGAAAAGTCTGCAACGTGAAAAGTTGCAGCCCAAAACGGGTCAGACATGGAATATGCCGCAATGTAACACATAAAGAGCAATGAATGAATAAGCCTATACTACATGCATATATGGCTGGTGGTAAGGCTCTACTGTTACATTTGCATAAAGCTGATTTTTCCCTACATCAAAGGAATAATTTTATTTAACTATCATGGTGGTTGTTAAACATTGAAGATGGTTTGAGATCCTCAATCCCAATTAAAAGTACTCATCAAAACCCAATAACTTTTATTTAGAAGTAACATGTTGAGATTCACATGATAATCAAGTACCGGATACTCAAATTGTCCATAACCGGGACACGGCTAATCATGACTAGTTTATACACTCTGCAGAGGTTTATGACTTTTCCCCACAAGACTCGATCGCCTCCGCTTGGTTCTCGTGACTACATGGTGTTTGAGAAACGGATGACCGAGACATAGTCTTTCGTAAGCGCTTAGCACCTTACATGTGGGTAGACCGTACCAACCTACATCCCCTACATCAGCTAGCCTACCCGTAAGAGTTCGTGACGACTTAGTCAACTACGCCAGAGCCCATAATTGGCTTGTGGCTGCACACGGAAGTTTCCAGTTTGAATAATCTTATGATCCCTTAGAGCCTGGGTGGCGGTCCAAGAAATACAGTAAGTCCCGATAGAAACCAGTGCCTCAATCCACCCAGATGTGTGTTTAGGTTGCCACCTTAGATAAACCATTAATTAACAATCTCACATCTGTCATGGATATTCACTCACCCAATCCACGTCTACTAGCATAGCATGGCATGAACAAGCAAACGTAGAAGTAACTCCCAAGGTTTCATAAGTAAAACAGGTAATAGGTACTACCTCAAATCTACTTCCCAATCCCACAATTTAATTTGATCCTAAACATGCAAGTGTTTGAGGAATAGATCTAATGCATAAAACTGGGTATGAGAAGGGTATGATCAAAGTGTTACTTGCCTTGCTGATGATCCGCGTGTCCTAGAGATTCGAAGTAACAAGCGGCGCACTCCGGGTGATCTAGCGCAGACAAACAACAAGCATACAATAAGTACTCATCTAATGCACAGGGAAATCTCGAATAAAAGATCTAACAGAGAGTTCAACTTAAGAACCCTGGTTGCAAAAGAATCGAATCAAAACAAATTCAAAGTTGAAACTCGAGAGAGAACGCCTCGGTTTAGCGATCCGAAATTAGGTCAAAATTTCACAGTGGCAAAACTCTGTGAAAGTAGGATAATCGAACGGCGGTTTCATTCTTAAACTCCAGCGCTTGAATCACCCGATTCGATAAACGAGCGAGAAATAAAACAGTTTTGAAAATCAGATCTCAAATCAAATCGAAAAATAACGGATTAATTCCGATTAAAAGAAAAACGACGAACGAGTTAAATTGCGAACGTTCATAACGTAAACGAATCTAACGAACGCGTTCACTGAAACGAACGGTTCGGTGAACGTCCGTTAATTAAGAAAACCGAAAAAAACAAAACCAATCTAGGTTTTTTTTTTAAAAAAACCAAACATGTTTTTTTTATATAAATAAACCGGATCGGTTTAGGGAAAACCGGGTCGGGCGGCGGGCGGCTACCTCCGGTGGCTCTCGCCGGCGAGGCTCCGCGCGGGGCTCGTGGGTCGGGAGGTCCCGGGTGGCTCTGGGGGCGAGGGCGGCGAGGTCCGGCGCGGCGGGCGGCGGGAACGGCGGCGGCAGGCCCTCCTGGCGGCGGCGGGTTCGGCCGGGCGGCGGTGGGCGGCTCAAGGGCGAGGTGAGGAGAGAGGGGGGGCGGCGTTTATATAAAGGCGAGGGGGCGGCGGTTGGGGAGGGGGCAAGGAGTCGGGGGGCGGACTCGGCGGGCGGAGGCGGGCGGCGGGCGGCCTTCAAGGCCGGGCGGGCGGCCGCATGAGGAGGAGGAGGAGGTGGGCGGGAGGCGGCTGGGCCTGGCTCTGGGCCTGGCCTGGCCGGGCCTCGGTCTGTGGGGGCTGTTTTTTTATAAATAAAATTTAAAACAAAACAAATAAAATAAATATCAAATGAACTCCAAATTAATTAAAACAAATTTTCTCCGACTCCTAAAATGAATCGAATAAAATGAACTTTAAAAACAAAATACATGCAAAAAATATTTTAAATGCTCATTTTTTTGCCTAAGCAAAATAAATCTTTCAAAACCAAATTTGGTTTATTTATAATATCTTCATTTTTCCTAATTGTTTGGGAAAGTCATATTATTCCCTCTCAAGATATTTTTGTAGGAAAAACTTTATGAAGATAATTTAAATAATCCAATGATCCTATTTTCAAAATTTGAGAGATTCCAATTATGAAAATTACGAAACTTCCAACTCTCTCCGAGGGTCCTTGAGTTGCGTGAAATTTCTAGGATCGGAAAAATGCGAGAGAATATGATATGCACGATGACCTAATGTATAACATTCCAAATTGAAAATTTGGGATGTTACATGGAGCCTCCACGAGATAGGAGGGCGCACCCCCCTATAGGGCGCGCCCCCTGTCTCGTGGGCCCCTCGGGCGGCCACCGACGTACTTCTTCTTCCTATATATACCACGCACCCGAAAACATCCAGGGCACCACGAAACACAATTTCCACCACCGTAACCTTCTCAGATCCGCGAGATCCCATCTTGAGCCTTCACGCACTCTCGGAGGGGGAATCAAGCACGGAGGGCCTCTACATCAACATCCTTGCCCTCCGATGAGTTGTGAGTAGTTTACCACAGACCTACGGGTCCATAGCTATTAGCTAGATGGCTTCTTTCTCTTTTGGATCTCAATACAATGTTCTCCCCTCTCTTGTGGAGATCTATTCGATGTAATCTCTTTTTGCGGTATGTTTGTCGAGATCCGATGAATTGTGGGTTTATGATCAAGTTTATCTATGAATAATATTTGAATCTTCTCTGAATTCTTTTATGTATGATTGTTATCTTTGCAAGTCTCTTGAATTATTAGTTTGATTTGGCCTACTAGATTGATCTTTCTTGCCATGGGAGAAGTGCTTAGCTTTGGGTTCAATCTTTATGTGTCCTTACCAAAGGATGTAAAGGGTTGCAAGGCACGATTGTATTGTTGCCATCGAAGATAACAAGATGGGGTTTATATCATATTGCATGAGTTTATCCCTCTACATCATGTCATCTTGCTTAATGCGTTACTCGTTCTTATGAACTTAATACTCTAGATGCATCTTTGGATAGCGGTCGATGTGTGCAATAATAGTAGTAGATGCAAAGGTGAGTCGGTCTACTTGTTATGGACGTGATGCCTATATACATGATCATGCCTAGATAATCTCATAACTATGCGCTTTTCTATCAATTGCTCGACAGTAATTTGTTCACCCACCGTAATACTTATGCTATCTTGAGAGAAGCCACTAGTGAAACCTATGGCCCCCCGGGTCTATCTCTTATCATATTTGCTTCCAATCTACTTTTATTTGCATCTTTACTTTTTGCATCTATCTTTTATAAAATACCATTATCTTATCGTACTATCTTTATTAGATCTCACTTTCGCAAGTGGTCGTGAAGGGATTGACAACCCTTTATTGTGTTGGTTGCGAGTTCTCAGTTTGTTTGTGTAGGTGCGTGGGACTTTTGAGGAGCCTCCTACTGGATTGATACCTTGGTTCTCAAAACTGAGGGAAATACTTACGCTACACTTTGCTGCATCACCCTCTCCTCTTCGAGGAAAACCAACGCAAGCTCAAGACGAGCAAGAAGGATTTCGCGCCCGTTCTGTCGGGAGGTCTTCGCCAAGTCAAGACATACCAAGTACCCATCACAAACCTATCTCCCTCGCATTTACATTATTTGCCATTTGCCTCTCGTTTTTGAAAGTGCGTTATATCGACTAGAGGGGGGGGGTGAATAGGCGATTTTTCTGAATTCTTCACTGAGGAATTTGCAGGTGAGGAAATTCCTTAGCAAAGAACTACGTGCAGCAGAATAAGTACTCGAAGTAAACATAACAGAATACACGATAGCCTTCATGATGAAATGAAGACAATCACAGAGTACGTAAAGCGTAATCACAGGATAGCACAAGATGAAGACAAACAGATCAAGAAATTGAACTAAGGAAATTGAGAAAGTCTTCACCAAAGTCTTCAAACACAGATATGAACAAACACTCAACACAAAGAATGAGGAAATGAAAGGGTTGAGGAAATAGAACCAGTTAGGTTGGTGAAGACAATGATTTGGTAGACCAGTTCCAAGCGCTGTCTCGGTTGTACGTCTGGTTGGAGCGGCCGAGTATTTAAACTTGAGGACACAGTCCGGACACCCAATCACCGAAAGCACGCAGCTCAGGACACCAAGTCCTCACCATATTCTCCATGAACTAAGGTCACATGACTCGTCCAATCACTCGTGGTAAGTCTTCAGCGACTTCCAAACCTTCACAGACTTGGTCACTCGGCGATCCACAATTCCTCTTGGATGCTCTAGACCATGACGCCGCATACAATTGTCGAGGGTTCTCGAGAATCAAATTCTTCATTAATTTCTTCACATTTAGAGTGTTATTCTTCATTGATTGAAGAAAACGTTTCTTCATGTGTTGCACATCTAAGTCATCAATTTTGCATAAGTGTTAGGATGTGTGTCCTTTTAAAGAACGCTCAAGATTCTAAGATATTTAGCTCACACCGCAACTTGCTAAATCTCTTCTCATCCAAGGGCTTAGTGAAGATATCAGCTAGCTGTTCTTCGTCTTCACGTGCTCGATGGAGATGTCGCCTTCAACACATGATCACGAAGAAAATGATGACGAATTTGAATGTGCTTTGTCTTCGAAAGTGCTGAACTGGGTTGTGAGCAATCTTGATGGCACTCTCATTGTCACAATAGAGAGGCACATTCTTCACGTTGATGCCGTAGTCCTTGAGAGTTTGCTTCATCCATAGCAATTGAGCACAACACGAGCCACCAGCAATGTATTCAGCTTCCGCAGAGAGCGGTGATACGCAGTTCGCTTTCTTCGAGGACCAATGCACCAAAGATCGTCCGAGGAAATGACAAGTACCAGATGTTGACTTGCTGTCCACACGATCACCAAAGATAGTCGGAGTCGAATATCCAATGAGATCAAAAGTAGAGCCCTTGGGGTACCATAATCCTAGTGTTGGTGTGTGAGCTAGATATCGGAGAATATGCTTCACAGCCTTATGGTGTGATTCCTTCGGTGTAGCTTGAAATCGGGCACACATGCAAACACTAAGCATTATATCTGTCCTAGATGCACATAAGTATAATAAAGAACCAATCATGGAGCGGTATACCTTGTGATCGAAGTCAATACCATTTTCATCAGTGCATAGATGGCCATTTGTGGGCATAGGAATTTTGACACCTTTGCAATCTTGCATGCCGAATTTCTTCAGGACATCTTTGAGGTATTTCTCCGAGATATGAATATGCCATTGTGTTGTTGATTTAATTTGAAGACCTAAGAAGAATTTCAACTCTCCCATCATAGACATTTGATATTCTTCACTCATCATGTAGGCAAATTCATCACTATAACGTTGGTCAAGACAGCCAAAGATAATATCATCAACATATATTTGGCACACAAAAGTTCACCATCATAAGATTTAGTAAAGAGAGTAGGATCGAGTGAACCGGTGTGAAGCCATTCTTCACAAATAATTCCTTCAATGTATCGTACCACACCGAGGGGCTTGCTTGAGGCCATAGAGGGCTTTATTGAGTCTCAAGACTTTGTCAGGATTCTTTGGATCTTCAAAACCTGGGGGTTGAGCAACATATACTTCTTCCTCAAGCTTACCATTGAGGAATGCACTTTTCACATCCATTTGATATAAAGTGATATTGTGATGGTTAGCATAGGCGAGTAATATGCGAATTGACTCAAGTCTAGCAACAGGTGCAAAAGTTTCATCGAAATCAATTCCTTCAACCTGCGTGTAGCCTTGAGCTACTAGTCGTGCCTTATTCCTCACCACAAGACCATTTTCATCTTGCTTGTTGCGATAGATCCACTTTGTGCCAATGATATTATGCTTGCGAGGATCTGGACGTTTGACCAGTTCCTGCACATTGTTGAGCTCGAATCGATGTAATTCTTCTTGCATGGCCTGAATCCACTCCGGCCCGTAAATGCTTCATCTACCTTAGTGGGCTCTGTGATAGAGACAAAAGCATAGTGCCCACAAAAGTTAGATAAATGTGAAGCTTTTGAGCGTGTGAGAGGACCTGGCGCTTTAATGTCATTGAGGATCTTCTCCACTTGCACTTCTTTTGCAACGCGAGGATGAGCTGGTTGTCGTCGAGGAATTTGATCATTTTCCTCAAAGACCATTTTCTTCAAAGATTATCTTCAGTGCATCACTCTATGTTCTTGGCAGACAGGAATGAATTCTTCAGCAGTTTCTTCAAGAGGAATGACATCCTCAGCTGCCTTGAACCTGATAGAATCCTCGGTGCTGGTTCGTCTAACATGAAGGTAGGTGCTCTCTTTGCGAGCCATTAGTTTCATCGAACCGCACATCTACAAGGTCAACAATCTTGTGTAGAGTGATGTTGAAGACTCTGAGGTGTGCGAGTCCTTTCCGTAACCAAGCATAAAACCTTCATGTGCTTTCGGTGCAAATTTAGAGTTGTGATGAGGATCTCTAATCCAGCATTTAGCACCGAAGACTTTGAAATAACTTACATTAGGTTTCTTGTCGTTGAGGAGTTCATAGGCGTCTTCTTGAAGAATTTGTGAAGATATACTGTTGATGATGTGGCACGCGGTGTCGATTGCTTCAATCCGTAAACGACTAGGCGCTTTGTATTCATCAAGCATAGTGCGAGCCATCTCAACCAGAGTTCTGCTTCTTGCTCCACGACGCCATTTTGCCGAGGAGTATAAGGAGCAGATAACTCATGAGTAATACCAAGTTCATCAAGATAGTCATCAAGACCGAATTCTTGAACTCAGGCCCATTGTCACTCCCGATGTGCTTGATCTTCACACCAAAGTTAGTTGAAGCCCTCGAGGAAAATCATTTGAAGACTTCCTGCACTTGATTTTTGTAAGTAACAATGTGTACCCATGTGTAACGAGAGTAATCATCAACAATAACAAAGCCATATAGAGATGCATCATTAACGACGGCTGAATAATGATTGGGACCAAAGAGGTCCATGTGAAGCAATTCAAGGACGAGTAGTGGTCATGATAGTCTTCACTGGATGCTTGGCCTTGGTCATTTTTCCAGCTTCACAGCTCGCATAAGTGATCCTTGAGGAATTTGACATTCTCAATGCCAATGACATGCTTCTTCTTTGCAAGCGTGTGCAAATTCCTCATGCCTGCGTGACTAAGTCGCCGATGCCATAGCCAGCCTTCAAGCTTTTGCAAGTAGACACACGGCTGGTTGTGGTCCTGTGGAGAAGTCAACAATATACAAGTCTCCTCTCCTAAACCTTCAAGACTTTGGAATTGTCACTTCCATAATCACAACACAACGATACTTGCCAAAGATAACAACCATATCAAGATCACAAAGCATTGAGATCGACATGAGGTTGTATCCTAAGGACTCAACAAGCATGACTTTGTCCATGTGCATGTCCTTAGAGATAGCAACCTTACCAAGACCCAATACGACTTTTGCCTTTGTCAAGAAAGATGATATGCTTCAGATGTGACGGTGATAAGGAGCATCCATCAATAGATTCTTATCACCACCATGTGATTTGTACATCCACTATCGAGAACCCACTCATTGGCTTTGGGTTGATCATCCTGCAGATGAATTAGTATAACTTACGATCTCATATACTTCATCGCTGAAGAATATGATATCAATTTCATCGAAGAATTTCATCAATCAAGATTAACAGATAAGCAAGATGAGGACGTGTGAAATGAAGGTTCATTTCATCATGATTAGCTCTGCGCCCTTTCGTGCATTTTTGTCGTGCCCCAAGAAATTCTTCAGACGTTAAGGCACGTCTGGAGACCTGACCCTGCAGAAGAGATTAGTTCTTTTTCTTCACCACCCACATCTGAAGGGGTGGCAAAGAGTTCATCACTCTGCGAGCACCATACGAGAATGGTGGCATGGAAGCCAAGCCATTTCGCTTCATATAAGAGAGGTTAGGTAAGCATATGAATAAGCAGAGAAATTCTTCGAGGACATATGAACATATTGGTTTGAGGAGTAATGCACATATTCATAGCCCTTAGCTCTACCTCAAAACAGAGTTGTTAGCACGATGATAATCATATGAGGACTTTGATCCTTTTGAGGAATTTGATCCACGTGAGGAATTTGGTTCGTATGAGGACTTGAATCCATATGAAGAATTTGGTCCATATGAAGAATTTGATCTGGGGTTCCTATTCTTCACTGGTGGTGTCATGAGGACATTCACCTGAAGACTTTCAAGGCACTTCTTGGGAACCCAGATTTTCTTCATAGGGGAACCGTTCCTGCAGTTAGTGCCAACATATCTAGCAAATACTTCACCATTCTGATTTTTGAACAGTTTATAGTTGGAGTCAAATGACTCATCAGCAGAATGAGGAAATTCGCATGTAAAGCCAGATAAGGTAGATGGATCAACTGGAGGTCCCTTTGCAGCAACCCATGAGGTTTTGGGATACTGCTCAAAGCTTCCAAGATGTTCCATCAGCATTTAGTTTCCTCTCAAAGGCGATACCCTCTTTCCTAGGGTTCCTGTTGAGGATCTGCTTTTTAAGCACATCACAAAGAGTCTGATGCCCTTTGAGGCTTTTGTACATGCCTGTCATGTACAATTCCTTCAGCCCTGCATCGTCAGTGATACTAGCAATGTCCTCAGATGAGGAATTAGTGATAGCCGAGGCAGGTGAAGAATTTGTAACAGTTGAAGCATTTGAACATTCAGGTGAAGAATTAGCGCTTCACGCTCAATGCACTTTAAGCATGGAGGAACAAATTCTTCTTGAGAAGCGCTGATTTGTTGAGCAAGTAATGAATCGCGCTCCTTCAAGATCTTCATAACTCACTCTTAGCTTCTCAAGATCTTGCTTTTTTGAAGAAATTCATAAGAAAGTTTCTCATGATCGATAGGAGAGTGTTATGATGACCTTGAAGGCTGTCAAGCCTAGATCAAGTCTCTGAAGATTTTCAGTCAGGGCTTTAGTGCGATCCATTTCTTCACCCAACATATCATCACTTTTGTCTAGCATGTTTTGAACCTTTTCAAAAGCCCTTTGTTGTTTTATAGCAATCTTAGCAAGTTTAGAGTAGCTAGGCTTGAGATCCTCATCAGATTCATTTTCACTAGATTTAGAGGAGGTGAAATTCAGTACCTTGGCACCTTTTGCCATGAAGCAATAGGTGGGAGCATAGTCATCATTATCCTCATCAGGCTTGTCGGCGGAGTCAGTTTCTTCAGTGTTGAAGATGGACTTGCTAACAAAAGCGATGGCGAGAGCCGACTAGCCACACCAGATTCAGATTCTTCAGACTCCTCCTCTTCCTCATGTTCCTCAGATTCAGCTTCAGAGTCCATTTCCTTGCCAATGAATGCCCGAGCCTTTTTGGAGCTGCTCTTCTTGTGAGAAGAAGGCTTTGAGGATTTTGATGATGAAGATTTCGATGATTTCTTTTTCTTCTTCGCGTCATCGAACTGTAATCCTTGTGTTTTTCTTCTTTAATTCCTTTTCCCATCGAGGACAATCTTGGATATAGTGACCAGGTTTCTTGCATTTGTGACAAAGTCTTCTCTTATAGTCACTAGATGAGGAATCACCGCTTCTTGAGGATTTTCCAAAGCGACCACGCCTTGAGAATTTCTGAATTTCTTCACGAAAGCAATGCTAGCTCTCGCCTAATTCTTCAGATCTCCAAGGCTACTACCGAGTCTTCACACTCAGATTCGGACACAGCCTTGGCCTTCGTGGCACGTGTTTTTCCATTTCCGTAACCATAGAGATCTCTTTTCAAAGAAGCTGGAACTCGTGAGTATTTAGCCTTTCGAGGATATCGGCAGGATCAAGAGACTTGTAGTCAGCTCGTTCTTGTATCATTAGTGCCAGAGTATCAAATGAGGAATCAAGCGATCTTAACAATTTCTTCACCACCTCATGGTCGGTGATGGCAGTGGCACCAAGTGCTTGAAGCTCATTTGAGATGTCAGTGAGGCGATCGAAGGTTTGTTGAACATTTTCGTTGTCGAGTCTTTTGAAGCGGTTGAAGAGATTCCGAAGAACATCAACTCGAGAGTCACGCTGAGTTGAGACACCTTCATTTACTTTGGACAGCCTGTCCCAGATGAGCTTGGCAGATTCCAAAGCACTCACTCTTCCATATTGACCTTTGCTCGATGGCCACATATGATATTCTTCGCTTGAGAATCGAGTTGCTTGAATCTCTTCACATCAGCAAGATTCGTGAGAAGGTGTGGTGAGGAACACCATTTTCCACAACATACCGTAGATCGTTGTCAATTGCTTCAAGATGTATTCGCATCTTGTTCTTCCGAAGAGGGGTAGTCCGTCCCATCGAAGGTAGGACACCCTGCTGAGACCTTGATCATACCTGCGGTCGACATAACTAAAACTCCAGGTGGTTAAACCAAAATCACACTAAACAAGGGAGTACCTTGCTCTGATACCAATTGAAAGTGCGTTATATCGACTAGAGGGGGGTGAATAGGCGATTTTTCTGAATTCTTCACTGAGGAATTTGCGGTGAGGAAATTCCTTAGCAAAGAACTACGTGCAGCGGAATAAGTACTCAAGTAAACATAACAAAATACACGCATAGCCTTCATGATGAAATGAAGACAATCACAGTATGTAAAGCGTAATCACAGGATAGCACAAGATGAAGACAAACAGATCAAGAAATTGAACTGAGGAAATTGAGAAAGTCTTCACCAAAGTCTTCAAACACAGATATGAACAAACACTCAACACAAGAATGAGGAAATGAAAGGGTTGAGGAAATAGAACCGATTAGGTTGGTGAAGACAATGATTTGGTAGACCAGTTCCAACTGCATTGTCTCGCTTATGCGTCTGGTTGGAGCGGCTGAGTATTTAAACTCGAGGACACACAGCCCCGGACACCCGATCCACTGAGCACGCAGCTCAGACACCAAGTCCTCACCGTATTCTCCTTGAACTAAGGTCACATGACCTAGTCCAATCACTCGTGGTAGGTCTTCAGCGACTTCCAAACCTTCACAGACTTGGTCACTCGGCGATCCACAATTCCTCTTGATGCTCTAGACCATGACGCCTAACCGTCTGGAAGAAGCACAGTCTTCAAAGGTAATAAGCGCCGGATCCACGCAGGATCAATTTCTTCATGATGCTCAACCACTTTGGGTTTGTAGGGGTTTGGTTTTGGGTTTTCCTTACTCGATGGTTTTCTCAAAGTCCTCGGAGGATGGGTTGCTCTCAAATGACAAGTGTCAAGTTCTCTCGAGCAGCCAACCAGCTAGTGGTTGTAGGGGCGGCTATTTATAGCCTAGGAGCAGCCCGACATGATAAGACATAAATGCCCTTCAATGATATGACCGTTAGGTGGATAAGATATTTTGGGACAGTGGCGCAAGCAGATAACAACGGTCGGAAATTTGAATATCAAATTCCTCGTGGCTATCATGTTCCTCACTGTAGGCAATCCAAGACTGGCAAATTCCTAACTCCTCGGCCGAATAAATTCCTCGGCGCCCGTAAGAACTTCGTCTCACATCAAGAAATTGACTGAACTGTATGAGATTTCCAAAGGCTTCACTCAAGGGATTGGTAGGTGTAGGATTTTGAGTTGAGCATCACATGGAAATTTTTCCTTAGTATTTCCTCGACCCCCTTTAACAGTACGGTGTTTCCTATGACTCAAGACAGAGAAAATGAAACTACGAAAACAAAAGTCTTCACGCCTCATGTTCCTCAAATGAATACCAAGTCTTCAAGGTCACACCAATTTCTTCACTGTCAAAGTCTTCAGAAAGTCTTCAGAATATCAAAGTCTTTAGTTGAAGAACTTCATTTTTAGGGGTCGACTTTCTCTGTAAATATCAAACTCCTCATAGACTTATACACCTGTGTACACTCACAACGATTAGTTACTTAACCTATAAGTCCTCAATACACCAAAATCACTAAGGGCACTAGATGCACTTACAATCTCCCCTTTTGGTGATTGATGACAATATAGGTTAAGTTTTCAACGGGGATAAACATGTGAAGTGTAAATACTGATAATGAGGAATTTGATTGCAAGATATAGAAGAACTCCCCCTGAAGATGTGCATAGTGAGGAATTTGCTTTTGAGGCAATGCACATTTGAAGAATTGAATCATGGAGATCTCCCCTATATCTTGTAATTCATACCCGATTTGACATATAATATGAAGAATTTGAAATGCATGATGAAATATGGTGCTTGATGTTATTCGAGTATGGAAAATAACGATCAAGAGTATCGAGCCCAAATCGATTTGCTATGAAGATTTTCAAGGAGCTCA